>CM030362.1:10372083-10972083 GCA_017893485.1 Hemerocallis citrina
GAATGGACACAATAAATTGGTCGGCCACTGTTCTTATTTATGATAGGAAGGCCTAATCAACAAGTGGGCCCAACCATCAACCCTAAAAACCAAAACTTGAAAATGTCTTTGTAGCAATCATTCTTTCTTCTCATCTCAAAGTCTTAAAAAGAGCATCTGTAATCAGTTTGCTAAATATGTATATTTTGCATATTTTGTGAAAAATGTGCTGTAGTCGTTAGCTAAATATGTATATTTTGCATATTTTGTGACAGTATATTGTTATAAATGAGAGAGGATATGAGAATTCTGCATAATTTAAACGACGCAACTTCTAGTTGCGTCGCTCTAAAAAAAATTAATTCAATCGTCAGACGCAACTTTTCCTTGCGTCCCTCCCCAAAATTTTTTTTCGTAAATAAAAAAATTGCAAAACCCCAGGATATTCGCACCAATAGTTAGGCGGTGTTATGCTGAAGCCGCTCCACGGTGGTAAAGTCTCAGCTTTTGTGTTGGCCGAAGTGACAATAGTCACATTGAATCCTCAAATATGCTCGAATATCTCGAAATGATCTTCCAGTAGCCTGAAAAAGGCTAAGGCTTGAATGGCGCTCTTCGTTGATACTCAATCCGGGCGGGAGAGAAAGAACATACCTTGAGGGATTGGCCTGTCGGGGACGCAACTACCTAACCTTAGCTTGCCTTAGCTCGCGTCTGATCCTAGATAAGCTCCATCGGCAAAATGAGACAATTTTGACCATTTTTAGGTAACGACTTCTTACTACCATTAGAGGCGGAGAGATAACAAATTCTGCTGCTTTCATTTCCCCCGTCTGGAGCACAGAGTTACTTAGGTGGTACTCAGCATACCCCCTATCGTCGTACTCGCACTTCCCTCACTTCCCTCTTTGTCAAATGCAACTTCAAGTTGCGTCCCTCATTTTTTATTTTTTTTCCCCCTCTTCCGACTATCAATTAAAAAATATTTTATTTCCTCCGACGCAACTTTGAGGTCCGTCCGATCTCAGATTTTAATTATTTTAAATTAAATTGGTAAAAAATAGCATTCGATTGACTGCAACAAAATAGCCAAATGCTATATACATTTATCTATATATGCATAATTTAAACAATGACGAACTGTGGATGGTCTAAGACTCTTAACCCTTTAAATTTATTATATAATGTGCATCCTCTTTGTCTGATGGTGGAGTCTAATTTATCGAAGGATGTCAACTACTAACTCCAACTAGCAGCTTACCATGTCTGTTTTTCTATAAATATATCTCTAATATTATAATGGGAGAAGGGGTTAGTGTCATTTGTAATTGTTTGTCATTTTGTCAACACGTGCAGCGCACGTGTTGGTAGTTTTTTTTTTCTTTTTTGTCCTTTTCATTCCCCCTTCCCATTTTCCCCACGTGCAATGCACGTATAGGTAGGTTTTTTTTGTCATTTTCATTTCCCTCTATTTTCTCCACGTGCAACGCACGTGTATAATACTAGATTTTTTTTATCATTTTCATTTCCCTTCCCATTTTCCCCACGTGCAACGCACATGTATAATACTAGTATGTATATAATGAGAGGCCGTCATTGTATATCAAGAAATAAAAATGAGAAACACAGTGAAAAAGAACACCAAAGAGATGGCTAGAGTTGACCCACTTTCGTCAGAGATATGAATGGGAAAAGGAATAGAAGGAAATTATGAGATTGATGAGGTGATTTGTAATGCTTGGAGTTAATGAGAGGGAGAAACAAAAAGGAGAAAACTCCTGATTTGGAACGTACTTTCCCCCCAATGCAAAGTCTAGGGCTTTGTGAGGCCAACTTTCCGCTAATTTGTAGGACAACTATAACTATGCAGTAGCTGTAATTTGTAGGAGTAATGAGAGGCCATTGTGGACCACAAAAGAGAAGGAAAGTAACATGATGAAAAATACGAAATATGGGGACCTCCAATTAATCTTTGGGGTTTTCCCACTAAGGTCCCCAGCAGATATTGAAATTTTATGTAAGTCTGACCAAAATTTAGTACAATATACATTTAAAACACTTCTTTTATTGCTTAATTGTCAACCGTGTTTTGTGGCTCAATAGTTAAAGTTTTGGCTCTCATGAGGTTGGAGGATCAATGTCCATCTACCAATATCTATATTATATATATATATAGATATTTATATATCTTTGACCGTGCCTAAGATTTTTTAAACTGCTTTTAAGTTTTTGAAATTTGAACTTTTGAATGGGTCAAAAACGTTTTTCAGCCTCATCAAATGCATTTACTGCACTAGCCAATTTTTACCTATCAAGACAAAAATCAAAGAAACATTTATGCCAAAAATAAAGGCAAATATATTTTTAAATTTTTTTTTACCGTTTTTCTTTTGTTATAAAATAATGATTTCTATCAATATAGAAAAAACATAGAAAAATGTCTTTCTTCTCTTCTTCTTCCAGTCATTGAGAGATTTGTATATTGAGTGGTGCAAGTTGGTATGTGTTGCTACTAGAGTATTAGGTAACCTGTAAACGAAATCTCGTTGTATCCCGAGGGAAGTATTTGGTGATCAACGATTCATCTTCAGAATCAGCCAAATAACTTCTTGAAAAGAATTGAAATCCACGACTCGAGCTGTTCTCACACTTTCTTCCTGTTGCAGTTAAAGACGATCAATTCAATCCATTCCAGAGCCATGTGGTACTATCAGAAATTGACTTGGGACATTCAGGTTTACTTTATTTATCAACAGAGTCTCTCGATCAACTTTAAAAATAATTAAAAGTAATTATTTTGATATTCCAATTAAACATTATAAAATCTCTGATCCATCGAACAATGTTGGTGAAAAGATCTCATGTAAAATAATCTAGAAGAGAATAAGATTTGTATCTTAAGAAATAAATGAGACCCTTTCAACTAGGATTTTTTCACGAGTTCGATGGAATATAATTTTGACAACGTTGCAATTAAGGCTCTGGCTGATCATTTTTTAAATTTTTTTAAATTGACCGAGGGACTATTGTGAAATAGCTATGTGTGGAAGACTAATGCATAATTTCAATATTTATTGGGGGGCATGTGCAGAAAAAGCCCATTAATCTTTGTGACCTTTTTAAGTTTGGACTAGTACGAGTGCATCTAGGGCTGGCATTCGGGTCGAACGGACCGGACCGGGCCGGACCCGTCCGGGTTCGATGTTGACTTGGGTGGGTTCGGGCCGGGTTGGTTGCTTAACTGGACCGGACCGGATCGAAAAGTAGAAATGGCGATCCGCCCAACCCGTGAACTCTTTCGGGTCCAACCCGGGTCGGTTCAGATCTGGTTGGGTCGCAGGCTGGCCCGTTAAGATAGGTTTTGTTTTGTTTTTTTTTTTTTACCTTAAAAAAATAATAATAAAAATAATAAACAGTAAAAATCGTAATAATAATAATATGATTGTAAGAGTGAAATTGCTAAAAAAATTTGAAATATTATTCATATGATTTCAAGTTCAAGTTATACAAGTTTCACAATTTCTAATAAGAAATAAAGAATTCACAAATTTGTTTTATAAACATATTTCTTATATACAATTTCAATTTACTTCAATATTTATTATTTGAAATAACAAGCAAAGATCTAATACAATTTTTTTTAACTATTTACAATTGTCTTCAAGTTGGTGGCCTTCAATTCGTTGTTGTTGACTTGTTGTTGTTTAGTTGTTGGTATTGCCGTATTGAATTTTTCATTTTGGTTGCTATTGTTGTTATTGTTGTTCTTCCGGTGAGTTGCTCCCACTTGTGGATGTAGATTATGCTTTTTCTTGTGTCCTATCTTCAGCCTTCAGCCAGTCTTCTGTGTAAACGAGCATCTCTAACGAGTTGGGCTTCAAGCGATTTCTGTAATCAGTTAGAACCCTACCACTTGAAGAAAATGCACTTTCAGAAGCAACTGTAGAGACAGGAGGAGTTAGTAAATCTTTAGCCATATATTTAAGAATACTATAAGTGTGTTCATGGTCTTTCCACCATTGTGAAATATCTAGTGAAGAAGAAGAAGACTCAGAATCTTGTTAGTTATACCAATTTAATTCATTTGGTTGATTAGTTCTAGGTTTTTTGGATTGAATTTGTGCAAATAAATTAAATGTTTTATCATCAAATTTACTTTTACCCTTACCTTTGGAACTACCAGAAGAAAAACTAACTACAGAAGTTGTACTACTAGAAGTAAAAGATCTAACATAATAATCATACAAGTTATGTAATGTAGATTCAAATTTAACTAAGAAAGAGGTGTAATCAATTTCTATTTCTATTTCTACATTTTCCCCAAGTAATGCAAAAAACATTTCAATCAAACTCTTCGTACCTTCTAATTTGATATGTGTAGGATAATGGCTCGATTCTGGTTCAGTTTGTTTATATCCGTCGTATCTGCAGCAATCGAAAGTTCCAGTACATCAGTCGACTGACTATGGGAACCAGTCGACTGTCCAGAGAGAAGTTTCAAAGGCTAAGGATACAGCAGCAGCAGTCGACTGAAGATGTGTCTCAGTCGACTGTCCAGAACTAAAGACCAGTCGACTGTAGGCGGGTTTGTGAACTAGAAAAGGCCCATTTCGAAAGGCCCAGTAGTTTTCCTATAAATACACCCGTTAGGGTTTTGTAAAGAAGAGACCTCTATTCGGATTTTGCAGCCGTCATCTCTGTAAGGGTTTGTTTCACCCATTGGTGATTATTTGAAGAAGAAACCCCAACCGCCCCGTGGATGTAGGCACTTGTTTGCCGAACCACATTAAATCTGTGTGTCCTTGTGTTTGTTTGTTTTCTGTTTTATTCGATATTTCTCTCTTTGATTGGTGGTCCATTCGTATTCCGCACAACAAGTGGTATCAGAGCTTTCGGTTCGACCTAGAGGGAGATGGCGAGTGAAGCAGATTCGACCAAGGATGTTGCGGGATCAAGTTCGTCCAGAACAACGATTCACAACGCAAAATTTGAAGTTAAAAAATTTGATGGAACAAACAATTTCGGGATGTGGCAGTGTGAGGTGTTGGATGTTCTGGTTCAACAAGAACAAGATGTTGCTTTGGAGGAAGAAAAACCAAAGAATATGTCCGATGTAGATTGGAAGAAGTTGAATCGAGTTGCGTGTGGGACAATTCGGCTCTTTATCGCGAAGGCTCAGAAGTATGATTTGATGAGGGATACCATTGCTGCGGTGTTGTGGAAGAAACTCGAAGACAAATACATGAGGAAAAATTTGGAGAATCGGCTGTATTTGAAGAAGAGACTATTTCGCTTCACCTATACTGAAGGTATGTCTATGAACGCTCATGTTGAATCATTTAATAAATTATTGGCTGATTTGTTAAATTTGGATGAGCAAATTAAAGATGAAGACAAAGCCCTAATTCTGTTGAATTCATTACCCGAATGTTATGATCATTTAGCAACTACTTTAATATATGGAAAAGACACTGTTAAATATGAAGATGTTGCAAATGCTCTGTTGAATAATGAAACTAGGAGAAGAGATAAAATGGTTGATAGAGAAACTTCTGAGGCATTGATTGTAAGGGGCAGAACTGAGACCAGATCTGAGACCAAATCTGGGAATAAAGGAAACAAATCTCGTTCCAAATCGACAGGAGTTTCAAAGGACAGAAAGATACCAGCCAGAGATGAATGTGCTTTCTGTCATGAAAGGGGGCATTGGAAAAAGGATTGTCCTAAGCTACGAAATAAGGGAAATTCGACTGCAAATGTGATTGTTGATAATGTAGATAGTGACGATGATTTTTCTTATGCACTTGTAACTAGTCCCTCACTTTATCAAGAAGTATGGTTTCTTGATATAGCAGCCTCCTATCATATGTCTTGGAAAAAGGAGTGGTTTACTTCTTTA
The DNA here is from genome assembly GCA_017893485.1 of Hemerocallis citrina. NCBI lineage: Eukaryota > Viridiplantae > Streptophyta > Magnoliopsida > Asparagales > Asphodelaceae > Hemerocallis > Hemerocallis citrina. Next base: position 10,377,962 of record CM030362.1, read on the forward strand.
GAGTATATGGATGGTGGGGTAGTTTTGATGGGAAATGATGCACCTTGTAAGAAGGTAGGAATCGGGAAGATTGAATTGCTAATGCACGATGGTCTTATTAGGGAGCTTTCAGATGTATGGTATGTTCCAGATTTGAAAAAAGAATTTGATTTCACTTGGTGTTTTGGAGGCCAGTGGAATGAGATTTGCTAGTGAAGGTGGCATTCTGAAGGTGACTAACGGAGCACTTGTGGTGATGAAAGGGCAAAGGAAAAGGAACTTGTTTTTCTTGCAGGGAAAAACATATTTGGGTCAGGCTGCCAGTGTAACTGAAAGGCCTAAACAGGTTGTTCCCGACTCTACTAGGTTGTGGCATATGCGACTCGGGCATGCAGGAGAAAAGGCCTTGCAGGGGCTTGTGAAGCAAGGGTTGTTTAAAGATGCTAAAGGTTGCAAGTTGGAATTTTGTGAACATTGTGTTTTGGGTAAGCAAACTAGGGTGAAATTTGGTACAGCTGTACATCAGACAAAGGGTATCCTCGATTATGTGCACACAGATGTTTAGGGCCCTACTCAGACACCTTCTATGAGTGGTAGACACTGGTTTGTTACATTTGTTGATGACTACTCCAGACGAGTTTGGGTATATACCATGAAACACAAAGATGAAGTTTTGACATTGTTCGCAAGTTGGAAGAAGAAAGTTGAAAACCAGACTGGAAGGAAGATTAAGGTTCTGAGGTCAGATAATGGAGGGGAATACAAGAACGATCCGTTTCTGAAATTGTGTGAAGATGAAGGGATCCAGAGGCACTTCACAGTTAGGAAGACTCCACAACAAAATGGGGTTGCAGAAAGGATGAACAGAACCTTACTTGAGAAGGTGAGATGTATGCTAGCACAGTCTGGATTGAAGAAGACATTTTGGGCAGAAGCTGTTATATATGCAAGCCACATTGTCAACCGTTTACCATCTGCAGCACTAGAAGGCAAAACACCTATTGAGGTATGGAGTGGTAAACCTGCATCTGATTATAGTTTTTTGCATATATTTGGTTGTCCTGCTTATTTTCATGTAACTGAAACTAAACTTGATGCAAGAGCCAAAAAGGCTATATTTGTTGGTTTCAGTACTGGTGTCAAAGGTTACAGGTTGTGGTGTCTAGAACAGAAAAAGTTAGTAATCAGCAGGGATGTTACCTTTGATGAGACCAGCATGATCAGCTCGGGACAGTCGACTGGTCCTCATATGCAGTCGACTGGTGATCCTGATCAGGAGAAGCAGAAGATTAGCTCGGGACAGTCGACTGGTAGGTGCTCTCAGTCGACTGGTGCGAGAGTTCTCCAACAGGTGGAGTTAGAAAAGCTTTCAGTTAAAAATCCTACTCCTGCCCAAAATGAAGATGATGTGGTTGATACTGAGGATGAGGAAGAAGTTCCTATCCAAGACCCTCCCCAGCAGGAAGAATCAATTGCAGCAAGAAGGCAAAGAAGAGATATCAAACGACCATCTCGCTTTACAAAAACAGTTGCATTTGCTCTTCCCATTGTTGATGATGAAGTTCCCTCCAACTTCAAAGAAGCTACTAGAAGTTCTGAAAATGCAGATTGGAAAGTTGCTATGGATGAAGAGATGAACTCTCTTCATAAGAACAAGACTTGGGATCTAGTGCAATTGCCAAAGGGGAAGAAAGCTATCGGTTGCAAGTGGGTGTATACGAAGAAAGAAGATCCAAAAGGCAGTGTTCGGTTCAAGGCTAGACTAGTTGCAAAGGGGTATGCTCAAAAGGAAGGAATTGACTATAATGAAGTGTTCTCTCCGGTTGTGAAGCATCCTTCTATTCGGATTTTGTTGGCATTGGTAGCACAGTTTGATCTTGAATTGACACAGATGGATGTGAAGACTGCATTCTTACATGGGGACCTAGATGAAGAAATTTATATGTTGCAGCCAGATGGGTTTAAGATTGCTGGGAAGGAAAGTTCTGTTTGCAGGTTGAAGAAGTCTCTCTATGGGTTGAAGCAATCTCCAAGGCAGTGGTATTTGAGGTTTGATCAGTTTATGAAAGTGCAGGGATATTCCAGAAGTGAGTATGATCATTGTGTCTATTTCAGAAAATTGCAGGATAGCTCTTTCATATATCTGTTATTATATGTGGATGACATGTTGATTGCCTCTAAAAATGCTAAGGAGATTCAAAATTTGAAGAATCAGCTGAGTTCTGAATTCGAGATGAAGGATCTTGGTGAAGCCAAGAAAATACTTGGGATGGAGATAGCTAGAGACAGAGCAAAGGGCATAGTGAGTTTGACACAGAAGCAATATCTTTTGAAGGTGCTGAAACGGTTTGGTATAGATGAGAAAACTAAACCAGTCAGTACACCCTTAGCCACTCATTTCAGAATTAGTGCTTCTCAGTCTCCAAGTACAGATGAAGAGAGACAGTATATGGCTAATGTACCTTACACTAGTGTGGTTGGCAGTTTGATGTATGCCATGGTTTGTACTCGACCAGACATCTCTCAGGCGGTGAGTATGGTTAGTCGATATATGCATGATCCAGGCAGAGAGCATTGGCAAGCAGCTAAATGGATTTTGAGGTACATAAGTGGCACCACAGATGTGGGTTTGAAGTTTGAGAGGGATGACAATATTAGCAGGTTATTGGTGGGTTATGTTGATTCTGACTATGCAGGTGATCTAGATAAGAGGCGGTCTACTACAGGCTATTTGTTTACTATGGCTAGAGCACCTATAAGTTGGAGGTCCAATTTGCAGTCCACTGTAGCGTTGTCTACTACTGAGGCTGAATACATGGCAGTTGCTGAGGCCATGAAGGAAGCTATTTGGATTCATGGACTTTTGAAGAGCTTGGAAATTTATTGGGAGAAGGTGGAGGTACACTGTGACAGTCAGAGTGCTATCCATTTAGCGAAGAACCAAGTTCATCATTCGAGGACCAAACATATTGATGTCCGTTATCATTTTGTGCGTGATTTGATAAAGGATGGTGATATTCTTCTGGTGAAGATTGGGACAGCTGATAATCCTGCTGATATGTTGACCAAAATTGTTGGGGCAGCCAAGTTCAAGCATTGCATGAACCTGGCTAATATTTTGCATGCTTGATGATTTGGAATAGGCGGTTGGAATGGTGCTTCGCTATTTGTTTGGTTAGTATGTGATATCATACTAAGGTGGAGTTTGTTTGTTGTTACATTTGGTGATGAGCATTTGTTTTGGAGTATTTTTTGGAGATTGTTTGGGCTACTTGGAAGATCTCGCCAAGGTGGAGATTGTAGGATAATGGCTCGATTCTGGTTCAGTTTGTTTATATCCGTCGTATCTGCAGCAATCGAAAGTTCCAGTACATCAGTCGACTGACTATGGGAACCAGCCGACTGTCCAGAGAGAAGTTTCAAAGGCTAAGGATACAGCAGCAGCAGTCGACTGAAGATGTGTCTCAGTCGACTGTCCAGAACTAAAGACCAGTCGACTGGTAAGAAGACCAGTCGACTGTAGGCGGGTTTGTGAACTAGAAAAGGCCCATTTCGAAAGGCCCAGTAGTTTCCCTATAAATACACCCGTTAGGGTTTTGTAAAGAAGAGACCTCTATTCGGATTTTGCAGCCGTCATCTCTGTAAGGGTTTGTTTCACCCATTGGTGATTATTTGAAGAAGAAACCCCAACCGCCCCGTGGATGTAGGCACTTGTTTGCCGAACCACATTAAATTTGTGTGTCCTTGTGTTTGTTTGTTTACTGTTTTTCTTCGCTATTTCTCTCTTTGATTGGTAGTTCATTCGTATTCCGCATCGTTTTCGCACAACAATATGAGAATCCATAACGGTAGCAACACAAATCAACATAGGAGGAGGATAAAAATATTTCAAAAATTTTTTGTATGCAGGTTTTACAATATCACCAACAAAAGTATCATTTAACATTTTGTTAAATGTTTGCATCATAGTATCTATTGAAATAAAAATGCTATTAGAAGTAGATTCATATGATTTTGAAAATTTTAAAGTTGCGGTTTTAAAAGGTTCTAAAAATTTCAACAAAGATTCGGCATAAAACCAATCGGTGGGAGTCATTTCAAAATTTGGCATATTTTTTGCGATAAAAAAATCATTTACAACTGCTTTATATTCGGTAACAACATATATTAAATCAAAAGTAGAGTTCCATCGGTATTTAACATCCTTTGGAAATCTTCTAAAAGGTACATTTGAAATCCTACACCAATTTTTCCATTCTTCAAATACGCTGGGACTTAATGCAATAAAATATACACAATTTCTAATTTTAAGTATATATGGATCGGCTATTTTTAATGCATCTTGAACACATAAATTTAAAGTATGACATGCACATCTAATATGAAAAATATTATCAGATGAAGGGTTTAATGCGGATTTTAAAGTAGTGGTTGCTGCATTGTTGTTATATGCATTATCAAAATTAATACACACAATTTTATCGCGAATATGAAAAACATCACAAATTTCTAAAATACGATTTGCTATTTCAGCGCCACTATGGGGACAAGGCAACGCGGCAAATGATATGATTCTTTTTTGAAGAATCCAATCATTATCGATCCAATGGCAGGTTATTCCCATCATTGGAATATTATTGACACCCATTCAACAATCCAAAGTTAAACTAACACTACAAGTTAAACTCCATAAAATTGCAATCAAAGCGTGCTTTATTTCATTGTACATTTTAAAACAATCCGATTTTCAAGTATTTCTCGGGATTTTTCTAAAATGAGGGTTTAAGGCCGTTTGATTAAAATTTTTTAAGTCCCTACTCTCGGGATAGGAAAATGGTAATTCTTCCTTTATTACTAATCAGGCAATTTTCCGACGAACAAGATCGGATCATAAGGGTGGCTATCAACTAGACCGGTCCTAGGATTGATTTTTTGATGGCCAGGTAGGTCAACAGGAAGGTCTTTATGGTTATGTTGGATGTGTCTACTAATTGTACCGGTGCCATCATCCCTCTTGAATTTGTATGCCTTAGAACATGTTTTACAAACTTTCAAACCTATACCCGGATTTTCTTCGTCCTGGATAAATTCGTAAAATTTATGTCAATCACTACTTTTCCCTCTACTTTTCCTACCACTACGGGGTTGTGTTGTTTTGGTTGGTTGTTGTTGTTGTTCTTCTTCTTCTAATTGTATGTCTCCTACAAGCTCATCTTGTGTACCCCATTGTTGGGTAGGAGGATCATGGTACTCTTCGGCGGGCTCACTAGTTGGGACAATTGGTGGCCTACAAGAAGTGCCGGTGGAATCTTTCCCACTTTAGTTACGACCGCTACCGCGTGATCTAGGCATAATATAGTAATGTGTGTAAAAAAAACTACAAAATATTGGAGCGATGAGTTATAAAAAAAAATCTAGAAAACAAGAGGGTTGAGATAGAGAAGATCAAAAAACCAACAAAAATTATAAATACAACAAAAATTAAATAAGAAGAGAGGTATGAAATTTTGATACCGTTCACCGTGGATACGCGTATATAAAAAAATCCGTGAAAATAAGAATAGAAGTAGAAGTAGAAATAAGCTATTCCGGAATTGAAGAGTTGAGGAGAGCTTGAAGGAGAGTTGAAAACTTGATTACTTGGAGTTGGACGAGAGTTGAAGAGTTGAAGACGTTGTTGAATTTTGATTTCGATACAATCGGAATTTGATCGTATATATGCCTTCAAGAATTGCTTGTTCAATACTTCAATTGTTCACAAATTGCTTAGAAATGAGTTATAATAGTAGAGAGAGTAAGAAAGATTTTTGTGAATTTTTTGATGGAGTTTTGGGGGGGTATTTATAGGCTAAAATAAAAAAAAAACAAAAAAAACCCAAAACAAACAAAAAAAATGGCCATTGGAGCCGTTCAGAATGGCTCTCTGTTCAACAGTGCCGCTGGGCACGTTTTGCGACCCGTTGGACCCGCGGGTCAACGGTCGACCCGTGGCGGGTCGAACGTTTGACCCATTCAGGTCTAACGGTTCGCGACCCGCAGATTGGCGAGCGGGTTGAGATTTTTTACCGGGTTCGTGGGACGGGTTGGGCGGGTTAGATCCGCTATTTCGGTGATCCGGATCGATCCGTTACTGTTTACGGGTTCGATCCGAACCCGAACCGCCGTTTTGCGGACCGGATTATACGTGCGGATCGCGAGCGGGTTGACAGTTCACCCAGCCCACTTGCCATTAAGTGCATCCTTTTTCAAGTGTTTTTTTCTTCTATCTTTTAGCTATCTTTTGAGGTGGCAATGATTGAAAAGAGATGAGGCGCTAGTTCCACGCCCACCACCACCAACATTAAAATTTTAATTTAAAAAAAAAAACACCACTAAATTACAGAAGTAAAGAAGGGAAATATGAGTTAAAAATAATAAATAAAAATAATATTGAATGTGAAATGAATGTAGAGGATTAAAGGAAAAATCCATAAGGAACAAGGTCCATAAACTAGTGGACTTATACCCATTACTTGATTTGTTTTGAAATACCAGAATTGCCCATGGACATGTGCCTACGGCACGTCTTCGAAACGATACAACATATGAAAATTCTTGTAAACAGTAAAACAACAATTATGTACCTCAAGTTTGAATAGTATGACAATAATTAGTTGTAAATAAAAGTCCATATTTCCATTAGTATATGTTGAAAAATAATTATAAATGAGGGTATAAAATCCAACTTGTTAGAACTTTGAGGGTGGAAAATAATGAAATTTAACTATTGAAGAGATATTTGCTATTTTCAATATAACATGAATAATAAAAAAAAACATAAAAAATCTGAAAATTTACAATTTGAAATCTGAAAATTTAAATTTCAGAGTAAATAGAGAGAGAGAAAGAAAGAATTAAATAAATAAATGAGTTATTTATATAGATGCGTGACATGCGTCTTCTGTGAATTATATGATTAGAACAGTCTTTAAAGCAAATCGGATAAGCCCACTGGTTCATCGGCCATAGCTTGGCCCTAGCTTATATGCATTTTGGGGGGGATTAAAGGGGAGTTTGGGTGTGTTTGAAAGGAAGTTATCTTACAAAAGAAAATAAAGAATGAGAAAGAGAAGTATAAAAGGGCACAAAAAGAGCAAGCCATATGCTTTGTGTAGCCCACGGGCATGCAAATTAAAGCACCCAACTCCCCCTTTTGCCTGTTGTTTCATGAGCATCAACTTTGTCTTTGGTTTTGGTTTTGGTTTTCAGTTTTAGAGGGTTTGAAGAGTTTTGATTCAATTCTGTTGGTCATGTTTTGCGAGTTGAGGTAGAGTGCGACTTAGATCGATGATTAACCTGACTCGGGGATGCATTCAGCCTAGCTTAAGAACGGTTCGTTGCCTTTAGACAACTACGTCAGCTCAGCTCAGCTCACCATCTTTCTTAATTAGTGACTACTATGATGTTCCCTGACTTTGTAGTTGCAGTGTGGCGCCAATAGAGAGGGAAAAAACATTGAGCTGGGTTCCCGACTCGATCGATGATTTGTGTCGTGCTTCAACTCAAGTCCAAGTCATTATTTCTAGCATTAGACAAGAGATTTCAAATTCAACTCTTGCTTGCACCGAATTATCAGCACAACAATCTTTTTATCTTCCCTTGTTTTGTAATATTTATCCCCTCACTCTAGTACGTAGCTCCAACATATACTTCTTACTTTTCAGTTATTTATCATGTATGGGACATGTAGCACATTTCATCTGGCATTCAGGAAAATTCCTGAACACATCTGAAACATTTCGAAGCTACATTCCTACCATGCTAATTGTAGGGTAGGGTATGTAAAAGGGACCATTACATTCTCCAACATGCCACATGCTCTTAGGTCAGCAAAATGATGCCAAGCTTAGGTAATAAAGTTCATCCACTAATAGTTAATTATTCTTTAATTAAGCTAGCTCATCATTAAGCTTAACAGGATCAAGTTGAGAAGAAAGAATGAAACTATATCCTAACCCTAAGTTGGGAAAGAAAGAATCTTTTGTGTTGTCGGTTTCAACAGCCAACGTATAGGAGGTGAAAAGAAGCATAAGCATAGATAAGATAATGATGTTCTTTGTTGGGTTTTGGATGACCCCAAAAAATGAGTTAGCCGACCCAAGAAAAGATAAATCCTTGATCCTATGGCTAACATACTAAGAATAGACAAAAAGAGGACATCCATTCAATATTTCACTTCCAAGAATGAATCCTTTTTACCTTTTTCTTTGTAAATATATTGGCTAGAATCTGCGGATTCTATCCCTATTATCAAAAAAAAAAATGAAGCCTTTTTTTAAATTTGAGGGGAGATGTGGAATATGTCTGTCTGTGCGCTAGAGCATCTGTAGTCGTTGAATGTAAAAGATATATGGATAAATAGAAATTGAAATCGCAGTTTTGCTGCAGTCGTTTAAAGCTATATTTTAGCTATTTATATTTAAATAATAAGCGACGGCACATGAAGTACCGTCTGAGAAAAAAAATTAAAAAAAATCAAAAATTTTGTGGGACGGCACTTGAAGTGCCGTCGGAGAGCGGAAATAAAAAATAACTTAATTATATGGAGGGACGGCACACGAAGTACCGTCGGAGAAGGAAAAAAAAAAAAAATTCAAGCCAAAATGAACGGACGGCACATGATGTGCCGTCCAAGGCTTTTTGATTATTTTTTTTTGACATTTTCTACTTTTTCCGAAATTACAAAAATATTTCAGTAATTACAAAAAAAATTAAAAAATTACAAAAACAATTCAGAAATTGCAAAAAAATTTAAAAATTGCAAAAACATTCCCACAAATTGCAAAAAAAAAATTAAAAAATACAAAACCCTCCGGACGGCACTTCAAATGCCGTCCGAGGATTTGGGTTTAAAATAAATAAAAAATTCAAAGGATGGCACATGAAGTGCCGTCCGACGGATTTAGGGGATTTTTTAATCGAAAAAAATTATAAAAAATCAAGCGACGGCACTTCGCTTGAAGTGCCGTCACTCATATATGGATAAAAGCTATACGGATTCTCAAATATAGCAATCTACTGTAGCGATTTATCGATAATATGGATATATAGCAAACGACTGCAGCGATTTTTTTAGCCAAATATCCATATTATCGATATATAGCAAACGACTACAGATGCTCTTACAAATTAGAATTTATCTCTTCTAACATATTGCATGATAAGTGACAACTCATTTACCACTGAGTTGCAGCTAAGATATGGTAAAGTGGTAAAGAGTATAAATAAGTAAATGAAGGTCTTTGATTCGATAATGTCAAGCTACAATGTAGCCTTTATTTCTTCAAAAAGTCGCAATGCATTTTATTCGAAATAACACTAACTCTTTTTTTTGGAAGGAAAATGTGGAGTATGACCACCCTATTTTATTAATAATGAGTTAATAAAACAAACTTAGAGTACTGAGCCAGGTACAGAGACCTACAATACATAAAAGAAAACATAAATCCTCCCCGAGCATGGGGGGTGGGATAAAAGGAAGATCAATACATACATGCCTCCAACAAAAAGTACAACAAAGCATCGAACCCCCAACAAAAGTACAACAAGGTAACTAACTCCCCCCAATAAAATCCTGGGGTGGTGGGGATCAATTAGCAGTAAAAGGTCCGAAGAAAAAAACAGACTCGTCCCTCAGTCGAGCGTCGGCCCGATCTCGACTTCTTCATTCACTACAAAAGATGGAGGAATACCCGGCGATACTACCCCGGCGTTGGGTGTTTCGCCGGGGTGTTCCCCGGCGCTTTGCAGAAAACGCCAGGGGGGCCAAAGAGTCCCCGGCGTTTCATACCAACGCCGGGGAATGTTCCTCACTAAAACAGTAAAACCCCACACTCCCCACTTCCCTCTCTCTATTTTCCTATTCGCGCTCCCCACTTCCCTCTCTCTATTTCCCTATTCGTGCCTCCGAAACCCTAGCTATTTCTCTTTTTTCGATTTCACACCGACGAATCGCCGTTCTCTCTCACCGCCACCACTCGCCGAACGCCACCCTCCGCCCGCCGCTGTTTGCTCGCCGCTCGCCGCTCGCCGCCCGCCTCCCGTCGCTGTTCGCTCTCATCGCCGCCGAGTATGAAGACCAGCTGTGTTAAGATCATTCACACAAGGTTTGATCCCTTTATTGCTTTGACATTTTAGGCTATGTGGATTAAATTGATTGATGAAAATTAGGGATTCCTAAACTATTGTCTGATTTATTCTTTATGCTGGTGTTTGTAAATGGCTATAAAATTTGTTTGGGTTTACTTTGTATTAGAGATTAGAAATATTGCAGTTACTAAAAATACTTCTTAGTTTGATCATCTTTGTGTCTATGTCCTACTGTTATTTCATTGATTTTATATTGTTAAGTTTCTTAGATTGGATTATTTATGTCTCTTTTATGCTAGAATAGTCTATGGAGTATTCTCATCCTATGTCAATAATGGGATTTTATACAAAGAAATTTACTATGATCCCAAACCTTGACATTTAGAAGAAAAATGAAATAAGATAATTCGTGGCTGGTAAATTTACCTAATTCATTTTTTAGTAAATATTGATTGAAATTTTTCTTTATTTGACAAATTGAAGTATGTGCCTTTATGTTTATACGAGAAAATTCCGGGCATATAGTGATTATGATCTCTTGGTGGGTTGCTGCATGAATATTTTGTACTATAAATTATGATCTTCTTGTCTTAATATGTCAATATCTGCAAATATTAAGTGATTTTGAGTTACCATACACATGTATTGAGTGGTCTGTTGTTCTATTATTGACAAACCATTCATTTTATAACAACTTGATAGATAAGTGGCCTCCAGTTCACTTATTTTTTGTACACAGACCTCTTATGATATTAAGAACATTATGAGCAGTATTTGTAGAATTACCCATTGAATGATTTATAGTTATAGGAGATTTACTTGAAAAGATAAAAGGGTCCTTCTCTAATTCAAATATTCTTGCAATTAGAGGAAACTTGACCTAGCTTAAGTTATTTTTGAGCTGATGATTGATGTACTAAGATTTGAGCTGTTAAGAAATCACAAAATATCTTAGTATCTTACAAATCCGTATGGACAAAGGTCCTTAGATTAGTTGCAATCACAGATATACAGACTGAAATGAGTAAAAATGGTGAGAAGTTTTCTTCATTGGACTCTTATTTCCTTTTAAATGCCTCACAAAACATAACTTACATTTTTTATAGTTTGGAGAAGGCGGTTTTTTCTAATCAAGTTCTACTTTTTTGTTTCCGTTTAAGTGATCACTAACAATGTTCGAATTATCTCAGGGAAGCAAAAGATGTTAGAAGATTTTTATGCAAGCAATACCGAGACTCAGGCAAAGATTGGGATAACGATGGCGATGGACCTAATCTGCCTTTGTAAGTATTTTTTCATTGAAGCTTGTATATTAGTGTAATTTGGTTATTTTAGAGCTAAATGCTACTATGGAATGGTCTAAGAGTTTGAGAGTCCGAAAAATATTTGTGCATAGTTAGACTTTGGTAGGCTATATTAATGATCATAAAAGCAAATGTGCAGATTAACTTTTCATAAAAGCAAATGTGCAGATAATAAAACAGATAGTTTGGTGATGATATGAGTGTTTTTGTATGACATCTCTTCTTAATTACTAAAGGTTTCTTTATTGAATGCAGCCCCAGACAGAGAGAACATACTCTTCTTATTTACAGTTAAATCTAGAAGATGTGAAACCTTGCCTTTCTGGACCGAAAAGGTGAGATTTTTCAGGATGCACATGTTAGTATGTGGCTACTAATTGGTTAGATCATATTTATATCTTGATCCTTTACCTGTCCTTCACGGGAAATCTCTCTCTGTAGGCCGCATGACCGAGTTACATTGAAGGAAATGAAAGTTGATTGGCATTCTTGCCTCGATAATAAAGTTGGATTCAAGGTGAGTGACGTGTTCCGGCAACCATCTCGCAAATATTTATTCTTAGTACTCAATACATGTTTCACTAGTTACTTTATGTTGTTTTATGTTGTTTTTTGAGTCATTATGGAGGGCATTTGCATTATAACAAAGAAATGCTTTTTCTACCTCATCACCTTCTTAACCAAAAGTATATATATTCATTTGGGTTATCTCCTTGTTTAAGTAGAAGTGGATCAATGCAAATTTATAATGGATGATTTGCCAATTACTATTTCTTGATAGTTCTACCAAGCTGATGGTGAGCTTGATAATGATGGTGAGCTTGATAATGATGATCCTTCTTCATCGAAGAAGCCTCTTGTAGTGTGGTCAGTGGAACTTCACCAGCAGCTTGTCAGCGCTGTGAGCCAACTTGGCATTGAAAGTATGATTATTTTTCCTTCCCTTTTTTGGAAAACTTATACCTATCTAATAGTTTGATTGTCTACATTTATGGATGGATGCATACATCCTCACACACATACAGATTCTCAATGCAGTCATTCTTGTTATACAAACATAATTTGGAGTATTGTATGCATGATATTTTCATATTTTACTGAATTTATGCAGAGGCTGTTCCCAAGAGAATTCTTGAACTGGTGAAAGTTCCTTGTTTGACGAGGGAAAATGTTGCAAGCCATTTGTAGGTATTGTAGGATAATGGCTCGATTCTGGTATTTGGTATCTGCAGTGTTCGAAAGTTTCAGAGCTTCAGTCGACTGGATGGAGGAGCAGTCGACTGTCCAGAGAGGAGTTTTCGAAGACTGAGTATACAGCAGCAGCAGTCGACTGTACGTGGGAGTCAGTCGACCGTCCCGAAGATTATCAGTCGACTGGTATGAAGACCAGTCGACTGTCGGCGGGTTTTGGATCCAGATTCGGCCCAATTCGAAAAGGCCCAATAGTTTCCCTATAAATACACCCGTTAGGGTTTTGTAAATTGTAACACCTTATTCGGATTATGAAGCCGTCATCTCTTGTAAAGGCTTTGTTTGTCCATTGGAGATCATAGTAAAGAAACCCCAACCGCCCCTTGTGGATGTAGGCATCGTTTTGCCGAACCACGTAAATCTTGTGTTCTTGTGTTGCTTGTTTTTCTGTTTTTCTCTCGCTGGTTCTCTCTTTGTTTCTGCGTTGGTTTGATTTGTATTCCGCACAACAAGTGGTATCAGAGCTGTTGGTTCGACCTAGAGGGAGATGGCGGGTGATGCAGATGCAACCAAGGATGTTGTGGGATCAAGTTCGTCAAGAACAACGATTCACAACGCAAAATTTGAAGTTGAAAAATTTGATGGGACAAACAATTTCGGGATGTGGCAATGTGAGGTGTTGGATGTTCTTGTTCAACAAGAACAAGATGTTGCTTTGGAAGTAGAAAAACCAAAGGATATGTCCGAAGCAGATTGGAAGAAGTTGAATCGAGTTGCGTGTGGGACTATTCGGCTCTTTATTGAGAAGGCTCAGAAGTACGATTTGATGAGGGATACCATTGCTGCGGTGTTGTGGAAGAAACTCGAAGACAAATACATGAGGAAAAGTTTGGAGAATCGGCTGTATTTGAAGAAGAGACTTTTTCGCTTCACCTATACGGAAGGTATGTCTATGAATGCTCATGTTGAATCATTTAATAAATTATTGGCTGATTTATTAAATTTGGATGAGCAAATTAAGGATGAAGATAAAGCCCTAATTCTGTTGAATTCATTACCTGAAAGTTATGATCATTTAGCAACTACTTTACTATATGGAAAAGATACTGTGAAATATGAAGATGTTGCAAATGCTTTGTTGAATAATGAAACTAGGAGAAGGGATAAAATGGTTGATAGAGAAACTTCTGAAGCTTTGATTGTAAGGGGCAGGACTGAGACCAGATCTGAGTCCAAATCTGGGAAAAAGGGAAACAAATCTCGTTCCAAATCGAGAGGAGTTTCGAAGGACAGGAAAATACCGGCCAAAGATGAATGTGCTTTCTGTCATGAAAGGGGGCATTGGAAAAAGGATTGTCCAAAGCTACGAAATAAGGGAAATTCGACTGCAAATGTGACTGTTGATAATTTAGAAAGTGGCGAGGATTTTTCTTTTGCACTTGCTTCTAGTCCCTCACTTTATCAATAAGTATGGTTTCTTGATACAGCAGCCTCCTATCATATGTCTTGGAAAAAGGAGTGGTTTACTTCTTTGGAGTATATGGATGGTGGTGTAGTTTTGATGGGAAATGATGCACCTTGTAAGAAGGTAGGAATCGGGAAGATTGAATTGCTAATGCACGATGGTCTTATTAGGGAGCTTTCAGATGTATGGTATGTTCCAGATTTGAAAAAAAATCTGATTTCACTAGGTGCTTTGGAGGCCAGTGGATTGAAATTTGCTAGTGAAGGTTGCACTCTGAAGGTGACTAGCGGATCACTCGTGGTGATGAAAGGGCAAAGAAAAAGGAACTTGTTTTTCTTGCAGGGAAAAACATATTTGGGTCAGGCTGCCAGTGTAACTGAAAGGCCTAAACAGGTTGTTCCCGACTCTACTAGGTTGTGGCATATGCGACTCGGGCATGCAGGAGAAAAGGCCTTGCAGGGGCTTGTGAAGCAAGGGTTGCTTAAAGATGCTAAAGGGTGCAAGTTGGAATTTTGTGAACATTGTGTTTTGGGTAAGCAAACTAGGGTGAAATTTGGTACAGCTGTACATCAGACAAAGGGTATCCTTGATTATGTGCACACAGATGTTTGGGGCCCTACTCAGACACCTTCTATGAGTGGTAGACACTGGTTTGTTACTTTTGTTGATGATTACTCCAGACGAGTTTGGGTATATACCATGAAGCACAAAGATGAAGTTTTGACATTGTTCACAAGTTGGAAGAAGAAAGTTGAAAATCAGACTGGTAGGAAGATTAAGGTTCTGAGGTCAGATAATGGAGGGGAATACAAAAACGATCCGTTTCTGAAGTTGTGTGAAGATGAAGGGATCCAGAGGCACTTCACAGTTAGGAAGACTCCACAGCAAAATGGGGTTGCAGAAAGGATGAACAGAACCTTACTTGAGAAGGTGAGATGTATGTTAGCACAGTCTGGATTGAAGAAGACATTTTGGGCAGAAGCTGTTATATATGCAAGCCACATTGTCAACCGTTTACCATCAGCAGCACTTGAAGGCAAGACGCCTATTGAGGTATGGAGTGGTAAACCTGCATCTGATTATAGTTTTTTGCATATATTTGGTTGTCCTGCTTATTTTCATGTAACTGAAACTAAACTTGATGCAAGAGCCAAAAAGGCTATATTTGTTGGTTTTAGTACTGGTGTCAAAGGTTACAGGTTGTGGTGTCCAGAACAGAAGAAGTTAGTAATCAGCAGGGATGTGACTTTTGATGAGACCAGCATGATTAGCTCGGGACAGTCGACTGGTGGTATGGGACAGTCGACTGGTGAGCAGCAGAAGAGTGGGACAGTTCTCCAACAGGTGAGTAGCAGAATCTCGGGACAGTCGACTGATGTACAGGAGCAGTCGACTGGTGGTCTAGAACAGCAGAAGAGTGGGAGCTCGGGACAGTCGACTGTTGGCAATAACCAGTCGACTGGTAGGAGAGTTCTCCAACAGGTGGAGTTAGAAAAGTTTTCAGTTGAAAATCCTGTTCCTGTCCAAGATGAAGATGATGTGGTTGATACTGAGAATGATGAAGAAGTTCCTATCCAGCAGGAAGAATCAATTGCAGTAAGAAGGCAAAGAAGAGATATCAAACGACCGTCTCGTTTTACAGATACAGTTGCATTTGCTCTTCCTATTGTGGATGATGAAGTTCCCTCCAACTTCAAAGAAGCCACTAGAAGTTCAGAAAATGCAGATTGGAAAGTTGCTATGGATGAAGAGATGAACTCTCTTCATAAGAATAAGACTTGGGATCTAGTGCAACTACCAAAGGGGAAGAAAGCAATTGGTTGCAAGTGGGTGTATACGAAGAAAGAAGGTCCAAAAGACAGTGTTCGGTTCAAGGCTAGACTAGTTGCAAAGGGGTATGCTCAAAAGGAAGGAATTGACTATAATGAAGTGTTCTCTCCGGTGGTGAAGCATCCTTCTATTCGGATTTTGTTGGCATTGGTAGCACAGTTTGATCTTGAATTGACACAGATGGATGTGAAGACTGCGTTCTTACATGGGGATCTAGATGAAGAAATTTATATGTCGCAGCCAGATGGGTTCAAAATTGCTGGGAAGGAAAGTTGTGTTTGCAGGTTGAAGAAGTCTCTCTATGGGTTGAAGCAATCTCCAAGGCAGTGGTATTTGAGGTTTGACCAGTTTATGAAGGTGCAGAGATATTCCAGAAGTGAGTTTGATCATTGTGTCTACTTCAGGAAATTGCAAGATGGTTCTTTCATATATCTGTTATTATATGTGGATGACATGTTGATTGCCTCTAAAAATGCTAAGGAGATTCAAAATTTGAAGAATCAGTTGAGTTCTGAATTCGAGATGAAGGATCTTGGTGAAGCCAAGAAGATACTTGGGATGGAGATAGCTAGAGACAGAGCAAAGGGCATAGTGAGTTTGACACAGAAGCAATATCTTTTGAAGGTGCTGAAACGGTTCGGTATAGATGAGAAAACTAAACCAGTTAGCACACCCTTAGCCAGTCATTTCAGAATTAGTGCTTCTCAGTCTCCAAGTACAGATGAAGAGAGACAGTATATGGCTAATGTACCTTACACTAGTGTGGTTGGCAATTTGATGTATGCCATGGTTTGTACTCGACCAGACATCTCTCAGGCGGTGAGTATGGTTAGTCGATATATGCATGATCCAGGCAAAGAGCATTGGCAAGCGGCTAAATGGATTTTGAGGTACATAAGTGGCACCACAGATGTGGGTTTAAAATTTGAAAGGGATGACAATATTAGCAGGTTATTGGTGGGGTATGTTGATTCTGACTATGCAGGTGATCTAGATAAGAGGCGGTCTACTACAGGCTATTTGTTTACTATGGCTAGAGCACCTATAAGTTGGAGGTCAAATTTGCAGTCCACTGTAGCGTTGTCTACTACTGAGGCTGAATACATGGCGGTTGCTGAGGCCATGAAGGAAGCCATTTGAATACATGGACTTTTGAAGAGCTTGGGAATTCATCGGGAGAAGGTGGAGGTACACTGTGACAGTCAGAGTGCTATTCATTTAGCGAAGAACCAAGTTCATCATTCGAGGACCAAACATATTGATGTTCGTTATCACTTTGTGCGTGATTTGATAAAGGATGGTGATATTCATTTGGTGAAGATTGGAACAGCTGATAATCCTGCTGATATGTTGACCAAAGTTGTTGGGGCAGCCAAGTTCAAGCATTGCATGAACCTGGCTAATATTTTGCATGTTTGATAATTTGGCATGGGCAGTTGGGATAGTACTTTGCTATTGGTTTGTTTAGTATGTGATATCATACTAAGGTGGAGTTTGGGTTCGTTTGTTGCATTTGGTGATGAGCAGTTGTTTTGAAGTATTTGTGGAGATTGCTTGGGCTACTTGGAAGATTTCACCAAGGTGGAGATTGTTGGATACTTGGAAGATCTCGCCAAGGTGGAGATTGTAGGATAATGGCTCGATTCTGGTATTTGGTATCTGCAGTGTTCGAAAGTTTCAGAGCTTCAGTCGACTGGATGGAGGAGCAGTCGACTGTCCAGAGAGGAGTTTTCGAAGACTGAGTATACAGCAGCAGCAGTCGACTGTACGTGGGAGTCAGTCGACCGTCCCGAAGATTATCAGTCGACTGGTATGAAGACCAGTCGACTGTCGGCGGGTTTTGGATCCAGATTCGGCCCAATTCGAAAAGGCCCAATAGTTTCCCTATAAATACACCCGTTAGGGTTTTGTAAATTGTAACACCTTATTCGGATTTTGAAGCCGTCATCTCTTGTAAAGGCTTTGTTTGCCCATTGGAGATCATAGTAAAGAAACCCCAACCGCCCCTTGTGGATGTAGGCATCGTTTTGCCGAACCACGTAAATCTTGTGTTCTTGTGTTGCTTGTTTTTCTGTTTTTCTCTCGCTGGTTCTCTCTTTGTTTCCGCGTTGGTTTGATTGTTGGTTTGATTTGTATTCCGCACAACAGGTATAATTATGAGTCGCATTTGATTTGGCTCTCTTGGTACACATATTTCTCCCAATTTCATCTTGTTTCCCCTTCATGCCTGAAAATTATTCATTCTGATTGAATTCTATGTCATCTTATGAGAATTAGCTGGCAAATGTTGTGTTTCAATGGATATGATATAAAGGTTTCGATATTAACACCCAACCCTATCGCAAATTATATGATATAAAGGTTTCGAAAGAAATCTGGAAGCTGGTTTGCTTGATAAAACTTCTATAATTCTTTTGCAAGTCATGATCTTTAAATACGCTCTCATGAGGGTGAAGTTGTGGTTAGCTAATAATATTGCTCGTGATACTCTGTTGTACTCAATCCTATACTATCCTGTATTTTATTTTCCATGTTTTTGATGGAAAATAAAATACATGGGTGTGGATTTAAGTGTGATTTAGGAGAGGCACCTTGTTTCTGATGTATGTGCTCCATGACAAAATCATAGTTTTTGAAATATTAGGCTTGGTTAAATTTCCTTCTGCACATGATGTTACTGTTGTTGATTACATGTGAGATGGTTAGTGGTTCAGCAGTTTTGCAAATAATTAAGATTACCGCTTTTCTATATAATTTCATTTAAGAAATAAAGGTTTTTCTGTTTATGCTGCAGTTTCAGGAGCTGAAGTTGGGAGCCCATTTGATGTCGATGACAAACCTTATATACATATGGAGAAGCTGAAGATGGCATATGGATATGGTTACTTTCCAGTTCCCAGTAAACTTGTTTTCTATGGCTATAATTTTATTCCATTTCCATATTTCTTTCTCTTGACTTTTCTAGATATTTGAAAGTTAGTATAACAGCAGCATGATACTATTATAATAGCCATTTTTGCTGATTTCTAAATTCTGTTGTAATGTGAAATGCTATGTTGGTTCCAGACTCTTCACACACACTTATTCAGATCCAGCTTGCAATAGAAAGTTGAGCAAGACAAGTATACATTCACTACACTTTCCAGCCACCACTTTATTATTTATCTGTGTTGTGTACAAAGATGACCCGTTCATGCAACCACTACAAAAATGAATGTACGTCCAAAACAAAAAGGGGGGGCACCTCATTCTTTAACAATACTTCTCACTCACTGTAAAGCGAACAAGTCGTACTGTAGTAGTTGAGAGCAGTTCCGGGAAATAAACACTTAAAACTACTTGGACTATAAAGAACAATTTCACTTTTCCTTCCTACTTGTCTCTGTTTTCTTCTAATTAATAGTCATGGGATGGATCATCAGACTTTTCATGGTTTATCAGTGCGAGGAGTTGACCTGCAAACAGGCATTGGAAGAAGATAATTACGGACGGATTCAAGCCTCCTAAAAATCGATATTTGTTTCATACTGACTGAAGTGAAAATATGAACAATAAATAGGACCAGTTTTCCCCAAGTGATCTTGGATTGTAATGCATTGTCTACCCTTGCTGGTTTTGGATGGGGTTGAAACCGGATCGGGGTATCTTTTTAAAGCTCACTTGTGTTTGCTTGTCTGCAGGCTTCCTTGTTCTGCTGTCGTCTCTCATTTGATTCTGGGTGCTGAAAGTTGATGAAGCATTCACAGATAGTGGCATTGTCTCTCCTCTATTAACGGCAGTATGCTCTGTCTCATTATTAGGAGCATTCGAAGAGCTGAATAAAACCAGAACCAATATTAGCATGAACAGAATTGCACCCAGATGATACATCACTCTTTGATTCATTCTTTAGAAATTTCACTGAGGAGAAGTGAGAAAGTTTGAATTGGTACTTCTGTTTATGTATATATGAGCACTATTTTCTTCTTGCTTGAATTGTTACTCTAATGGTGTTTAGATGTTGACCTCATTTGCTGACTTTGCTCCCTTTCATTTATAATTTCAATTAGATCTGCATTCCTGCAACATACAACGTGTAGTCTAGGACAAATTGTTTAGGGCTTAAGATATGCTCAGAATTACTGTATTGAGATTTGCATCTTAGGAATGTTACACTTAACCTAATGTATAGCTTTGCTTCAGTGTTCCTACCAGGATTCTCCTCAACTGGGATTATTTTTTGTGAGGTGTTATGGAATAGTCAGTTACACATTAATGTTTATTCTTCACTGCTGGGGTGTGTTATTTATGCTGAATTCAATGAAGAAATAGTGCTTTTTGATGAAATATTAAAAAAAACATTTTAAAAATATTTTATTTTCAAAAATAATTTTTTTTTGAAAAATATATATTTTTTAAAAACGTTTATCTTCCCCGGCGTTTTTCAAAACGCCGGGGAACATTTCCCCCCAAAAAATAACAAATTTTTAAAGAAGTGTACAACGGCGTTTTCTACACGCCGGGGTATATTACCCTAACACCGGCGCTTTCAAAAGCGCCGGTGTAGGCCGCCAAACAATCCCCGGCACGCGCTCCACCGGCGCTTGTTGTGGCGCTTTTCCAAACGCCGGTAGGTTATTCACAGGTGTTTATAAACGCCGGTGAAGCCCCAAGAAAGCGCCGGTAAAGACCTCTTCGTTTGTAGTGATTGTCGTACTCCTCCACCTGGAAGACGCTGGCAATCCTCCCTCGAGGACCTGTTGCAGCGGCAATAGCCCAAAAAGAGATAAGATGCATAATGTGAGTTAAATTATCAGAAATACTATTACTAATCCCACGAAAGTAACAGTTATTTTTATCTAGCCAAAGGACACAGGTCGTAGCAGCGAAAACAATAAACCATGCTTCTCTCATAGATCGTCTCTCAGTAGCAAACATAGAGCCTACCCACAGATCCTCATACATACTAGATTACTCGTAAGTACCCAGAGATCTGAGTACCTCAGCAAGGACCGCTTTGCTCCTGGGGCACTGCAGGAATAGATGGTCCCTAGTCTCGGGGACAGCATTGCAAAACCCACAGATAGAATCAATGTTCGGTTGGTGTTTAGCCAACATCTCTCTAGTCATGCTTGCATCGTTCAGAACCAGCCATAAGAAGTTTTTTTATTTTCAGCGGGGTATTCACCTTCCAGATAATACCTGCCATTTCGGGCGACATCCCCTGAAATGAATACGGTTATAAAGAGAGCGAACACTGAAGGTGCCATTATTTTCGAGTCCCCATGCTTTCCTATATGGCCCCTGAGAGCATTTAATTCCCGAGTTGGCGATATGGGCCTGAAGCTCCATGAACCTGAGCTGAGAGCCCGAGTCCAGTATATTTAAAGGCCAGTTTCCAGGAGTTTCTTTTCCAAGTTGCGGCCACCGTACAGTACGGTTGCGATGCTCAGACATACAAATTCGGGAATAGATCTCTAAGTGTATGATCACCACACCACTTATTCCATCAGAATCTGGTGAGTCTTCCATTTCCAATAGAAGACGTCACACAGCTATTGAAAGGTTCATAGGCATTAACAATTCCTCTCCAGAGTCAGGAAACATGTTGGCCAACCCTGAATCCCAAGTTCCTCGTCCCATTCCCATGAAGGTACGCCTGAACGAAATCCTGCCAACCCTCTCTGTTAGAGGAAAAAATTTCCACCACCACTTGCCCAGTAGCGCGAGATTCATATCTCGAAGATCAATAATAACTAGACCTCCATGCATTTTCTTCATGCACGCTTTTTTCCATCTGATGAGGTGATAGCCGCCTCTATCAGGACTTGCAACCTTCCATAAAAATCGCTTTTGGATGCGATCAATTCTCTGAATAACCCATCGTGGCATTTCGAAGAAAGATAGGTAATAGGTTGGTAGGTTCAAGAGGACTGCATTGATAAGCGTGACTCTCCTTCCCAGGGACAGAGCTTTACCGTTCCAACCTGCTAGACGGTTTCGGCCTTCTTGAGCTTTCCTGGTCTCAGCGGGAGTCCCAGGTACTTAATGGGGAAATTCTCAATGGGACAGTTTAGAATCATGGCATGTTCTTGTGCATCCTCTGGGGTTAAGGCAATGGGGATAAGAGCACTTTTGTGAAAGTTAACCCTGTGGTCGGACCAAGCTTCAAAACTATAAAGAATTCATTTAAAAGCAGTAGTTTTCCCGAGGTTGCCATTTCCAAACAGAAGAGTATCGTTTGCATATTGAAGGATTGAACAACCTTGACGACTGCCTCCACTGGCCACCGATGTGATCCAGCCAGCCCGTCTGCAGTTAACCATCATAAATCGCAAAAATGTCTGCCATAATGGTAAAGTGAAGAGGGGAGAGAGGATATCCTTGTCTAAGACCCCATTTGCACGAAAATGGTCGACCCGAAACTCCATTCACCATGATAGCAGTCCTGCCGGTGGTGAGACACGTGTGGATCCATCTGATCCACCTTTCCCCAAACCCACTTCCAGCCAGCGCTTCTAGGAGACATTCTCATCCAACAGAGTTATAAGCCTTCTCAAAGTCCAGCTTCAGGAGGTAGCTTTTAACATTCGACATGTGGCAATGGTGGATGGTTTCTTCAACAGTGGCTACACAGTCCTGGATACACTGTCTTTTAATGAATCCAGTTTACTTACAATTAATGAGTCTATCCATCACCTTTTTCAGTCTGTTAGCAAATGTCTTAGTGATAATCTTGACCGAGCAGTTAAGTAGGCTAATAGGTCGGAAGTCTCCCACTCGCAGGGAATCTTCTTTCTTAGGGACCAACACCACCTCAGCATAATTAATTCTACCTAATTTAAGCTTATGGTTAAAGAACTCGATGAACAAGCCTACAAGGTCGTCTTTGATTTCCTCCCAAAACATTTGGTAGAAGAGGATTGGGAAACCATCCGGACCTGAGGCTTTCTCCTTTCCAAGTATCTTCATTGCCACCCAAACTTTTGCTTCTTTGTAGGAAGCTTCAAGGGATCGTAGATCAAGGATCAGTTCGTTTGTGGACTCAAGTCAGAAGTCATGTACAAGAGGGATTCTCATCTCCGCCTTTCGTCCAAACAGATTCTTGAAGTGGGACTGGAATGCCACTCTGATATCATCGTGTCTTCTTGTAACATTTCAGAGCCAGTATGGATCGAAAGAATGAGGTTAGATCTACGTCTTGGACTGACAACACGATGGAAATAATTAACATCGGTCATAGGAATTCTTTTTGGCAAGATTATAGTACTGGCTTTAAAACTTCTTCACATAGTGAAAAGAACGGAGATCAATAAGCCGAAAAAATGTTTAATAATCATATGCACCGAAAAAATGTTTAATAATCATATGCACGTTTGCGATTGAGTAAGGAGATTACCCACTTGTTGTTCTAAGTGGAGACCGCGGAGGATCAATTTTTCTAATCTCTTGATCAAATTAATAGTTCATTTGGATAGACTTTTAATGGGTTAGAAAAACATTGTTTATACAACAATTGTCGTCTTATCAAACCATGTCTACATTTTGTTGTGTTAAGACTATAGTCTTGCCTTTCTGCAAATTTCCAATTGAAATGTGTGGCTACTCCCTATTCATACAGTATGAACTCTCTCACCCTCAGTAAATCTTGCATTCAAATTTAAATTCAGCTTGCATCATGTTTCAAAGCTTAAAATAGGAAAAAATTTCATCTTTTCTTAATGTTATAATAACTGTATTCCATTAAACATGTAGGCCCTCAATGTCATAAATCTCTTTCCAAATAGAACAGGCATTTAACATTCCCCCCACCCTCCTTTTTTACCTGGAACAAAAGTGAACATTTAGCAAAACTTTCCCTTCAGATTTCCATGTGCTAAAAATGGTCGGCTTCATTTAATTAATGTCACCTCAATTTCTATTGCAAATTTCACTTTGCACATGACACATGTCCATATATCTCTATTTAGACCAAGTTTTAGCAGTGTTTGGTCCTGCACTCACTTGATTTATTTCATGCAAAATCTCAGATACCAAGAGCTTTTAGGGTACCTTTGCCTAATTTGGATGGAACAGTTTATGTGCTCTAGTCACCTTCGGCTCTTCCCTTTTTATCTTTTACCTGTAAGAGCATCCACAGTCGTTTGCTATAATTTCCACTTTCTCAAATTATAGCAAACGAATCGAAAACAAGTGCTGCAGTCGTTTCTCATTTTGCCATATTTTGAGAAACTTTCTATTTCCATTTCTCATATTTGAGAAACGAAATGAGCTTTCTCATATTATAAAGGACGGGGTATCAGACGGGGTATGATACCCCGTCTGTTCGATATAAAGTTTTTTTAATCACTTCAAACGGACTATCATACAGCGTCCCATTAATTTCTGAATTTTTTTTTTTTTTTTAAAAGAGGCCGGACGGGGAATGATACCCCGGACGGGGTATCAAACCCCATCTCTCTAATTAACTGCAATTTTTTTTAAAAAAAAAATGTTCAAACGGGGAATGATACCCCGTCCGGGGTATCAAACCCCGTCCCATATATTGCCAAAAAATTTTCTTTTTTTGGTATTCCTACTTTGCCCTCCTCTTTCTCAAAATATATAGTCTTCTCACACCAAAAAGTGGGTATTTGAGTCTTCTCACACCAAAAAGTGGGAACAAAATAATACAACCAGCCAAACAAATCACTTCACTCACTTCACTTTTAGCCCCTTAAATCATGGACGGGGTATGATACCCCGTCCGACAATATACAGTTAATTTTTTTTTTTTCTTTTTTTTTTTTTTGGAAGAGACGGGGAATGATTCCCCGTCCTACAATATTTTAAAATTAAATAAGTTGGGACGGTGTAACATATTCCGTCTCTAACGAATATAAGAAAAATTTAGCAAACGACGACTGCAGCGACTACGTCCATTTGCTATTACTGTAGCTGCCATTTTATGAGAATTGAGAAAAACGACTGTGGATGCTCTAACTCATGCAAAGTATCCTTATAATAATACTACAAGTCCTACTTGATTTCACAAAACCTGCATTGCCATTTGATGTAATCTTGACTCGTGAGTAGTGTTGTAAGAACCTGAACCGGACGGTAAACTAGTTCAGGCTTACAGATCATTGAAAATATTGGAAAACCCGAAGAACCAGACTGAACCAGCCGGTTTAGAAAATCAAACATACCTCTTTACTCAATTGCCTTGGAGATCTTAGAGCATCCACAGTCGTGGTTTGCTAAAAAAATCGATAAATGCATATTATAAATATAGCAAAGTGAGTTTGTTGCAGTCATAAATTGCTATAATATAGCACAAAAAAAAAAGATAAGACGGATCTACAAGATCCATCCCACGATTTTTAAATATTTTTTTTGAATTTCTTAATAATTAAAACGATTTTATAAGTTTTAAAAAAAAAAAATTAATGGCCCCCCTTCACTAGATGGATCTTAAAGATCCGTCCAAGGGGAGGGGAGGTATTTTTTGGGTTTTATTAATACAAAATAAATCTTTTTTTTTTTTAAGTGACGGACTGTAAAGATCTGTCTGAGAATTAATTTTTTTTTTTTTAGTGGGACGGATCTTGAAGATACATCTTGTATAATATGCATAATTTCTATATCCGCTCTCATATATAGCAATCTACTGTTGTAAAATTGTCAAAATAAATATAAATAGCAAACGACTACAAAACTTTTTTAACTAAAATATGTATAATATGCATAAATAGTAAATGTGTAGATGCTCTTATCCTCTATTTAACTTTCTAAATGAGTGAGATCTTGTTTGCTATTCATATCTCAGTTGTCCTACAAACAACTTTAATCATGTGGAAATTATTGGCTTCTTTGGGGGTTCAATTCCTTTGGTTGCATTGATTCAACTCCTAACTAAACATTCATCCAATTGTCCAAATCAAAGAGAACACAACGAAAACAAAATGATCCAAAACACAATCGCAGACACAACCAATTGTAGCATTAATGACAACAATCACCATCACTGCCCCCACTTAGAGCAGGACAGCTGTGGTCAGTCCCCTTTGGCACTCTCTCTTCTTCCCTTGAGATTTCCTTCTATTCAGTCCATACAAACTTCAAGAGGGTTTTTCTCACACAGATCCCCATCAAATACTGAAATTCCATATTATTTATTTGATCAATTCCAAAACTAATTAATTTGATACCTAACTGTAACACATACAAATTCTGATCTATTGAACCAATTTTAAAAAAAATTAAATATAAGAGTAAGATTGTAAGAGTAGAAAGATTATTTTAAGAGAATTAGACCTATATACTTAATATATTTTATTGAAAGTAGGTATAATGGATCATAATTTACAGGGTGGTGCAACAACTGATATTCTGAATAAGAGCATCTGTAGTCGTCTACAACTATTTTTTTGGATATTTGGTAAATAGAAACCGTTAAAATGGCTTTGCGTTGCGGTCGTCGATTACCAAAAATTGGATATTCATAATTTTCAAATCTTAGACAAAGACGAATTATCGTCTGAAGAAAAAATTCCAACTTTTAAAAAATTATTGGAACGGATGGGAAATCTTTTCCCTTCCATCCAATTTTTTAAAAATAAAAAATGAAAAAAATCCCATAGACGGAAGAGAGAACCTCGGTCCAAGGATTAAGGGTGCTTTTGTTTTTTAATTTTTTTTAATATATGGACGAAAAACAAAACCTGTCCCTACCCTTTTTTTAATAAAAAAAATTGATCGGACGAAAAATTAAATTTCGTCCGATACTTCACTGTTTTGCCAAATTCTCTCCGACGAATTTTTTTTTCGTCCGATGCGACAGACAATAAACCTTTTTTCGTTTGCTATATTTTCCAAAATTCCAAATCGTCTGTCAAATTTGGCCAGTCACTGTTCACCAAAAAGGCCAACGACTATAGCGTCTTCATTCTCATTTTTTGAAAAATTTGGAAATTTGGAAGAGGACTACAGATGCTCTTTATCACTTTTAGAGATGACTAAGGAACGAATATGGAATTTGCGATTTGTTGGAGACCTGTGTGGAAAAAAAAACCCACTAGAGAAATGGGGACAGCAGAAGAAGATGAACTCATAGTGTGGTTGTGGACACTTTGGATCCCTGGAACTGATGAGGACCGATCGGTCGCCGATGGGCCCACCTCTCTCCCCTCCTCTCAACTGATAAGGCTCTGATGTAACTGATAATATCTATTCCCCCATGAATGTCTAGTCTAATAATCCCAGAGAGCCACACAGTTGGCTTTGTACCATACATAAGCCAACTTGTGTTATCTGACACTAAGTTCCAAAGAAATCCTCTCAGATTGTCGCTTGCAACTTGGTGTTCAAATTAAAGACGTACCCTATGTTAAGTAACATCCTTACACAAATGAGATTGCTATTAAGACTAGTACCTGCACATGTGGGTTGGCAAATTGTAACTAATCAGATCAGGGCTTGTTTGTATTATTCTCAAGAGAGTAGTACTTAATTAGTACTACTTTTTCTGTATATATGCCTTTTGCTCTATTTACAGCATGAAGAAGATAATACCCCCAAGCAATCAATGCAAAATTGTTTTTCATGTGCTACCTTTAGAGCATCTGTAGTCGTGGGCTAAATACCCAAAATTTGGAAAAATTTAGAAAAAGTGAGCTGCAGTCGTCGTCCAAATATCCAAATTTTGGATATACGAGATTAGTACGTTGCCAAATATAGCAGACGACATGGCCAAATGGAAAATATAGCTAACGAACTATTATCTTTCGTCCGTCAGAAATGACGAAAGATTAAAGTTCGTCTCGTAGGTAAGACGAAAAATTAAAAAAAAAAGAACAGACGGACGATTATACATCGTCAATCTAAACGGACGAACCATAATCTCTCGTCCCAGGTATTTTTCCAATTTAAAAAAAAAAATGGGACGGATGATTACACCCCGTCAATTTCATTGGATGGGTGATAATCTCCCGTCCAGGTATTTTTCCCAATTATTTTTTTTTTGTCTTTTGGTGAAAAAAAAAATTTAAAAAAAATACTGGGACGGGGGATTACACCACGTCAATTCCTTTGGACGGGTGATAATCTCCCGTCCAGGTATTTTTCCCTTTTTTTTTTTTTGGTCTTTTAGTGAAATTTTTTTTTTTTTTTTTAAACTGGGACGGGGGATTAAACAACGTCAATTCCTTTGGACGGGTGATCCACTCCCGTCCAGGTATTTTTCCCCTTTTTTTTTAATTTTTTTTTGTCTTTTAGTGCAAAAAAAAATTTTAAAAAAAAAATTTTTTTTAAAAATTGGGACGGACGATGATACCTCGTCATTCTTATTGGACGAATGATAATCTCTCATCCGGCTATATTTTAGCTTTACACGACTGCAGCACGCACTCATATTTTCTATTTCCAAAAGCCAAATACCCAAAATTTGGTCATGAACGACTACAGATGCTCTTAGAAAGCAATAACAAAAAAAAATAGTGCAGTGAACATTATCAGGAAGCCTGATAACTACACAAATGCACAACAAATCCTGTCCATCCATCTATCCTTCAAAACATGTGGAAGGGCAGGATTGGGACCCACAACAGTAGTTGGCAGGTCAGCAGCATTCCAAGTTCAATGTATATGAGTATTAAACAAGCATTAACAAAGAAGACAGGAGAGAACAAAGGTATGGATGTTTTAAAATGTCATAAGAACTTGTGAAGATTTGGTGACTGAATCACTGAAAAGATTACAAGGGATCCTTAGATCCTAATCTCCTGTGTGTTAGTAGAGAGTAAGGTCAGCCATTGTCTTCACAAACTTTAAAAAAAGTTTGAACAAACTTTCAAAAACATAAGACTACTTAGACTAGTAATCTTGTCCCTATCAAAAGAACTGCTTTTCAAACATTGTACTATAAACAGTAATGGTGGTTGAAGCTAATGTTTTAGTGTCAAATGGACAGAGTCACAATCAGAGTTGCTAATCTTTTAGAATTTAGTTTCAACCAAAATTATATATGTATGACAAACATCAACCAAAAATACAGTGGAAATTTTGACATAGAAGCATTGATAAACGATGAACAAATGCATAGAAATCGTTAAAAGAAACTAACCTCCATAACAGAGATTTAAATTGTTCATGATTTGATACAACAGAATCAGATGTATGAAGTGAATGACAGGTAATCCATATCCCCACATTTGTGAATCATTCAGTGGTATGTTTCCATTTGAGGCTACTTCATCTGACAGGGAAAGAGGCTCATCATACTCTCACTTAAGAGTCGCAGTATGCAGTAATTCAGATAATTTATTATATTATCCGACCATGTATAATTCCAAAAAACATCAGGCGAAACTTATATGTAACCCCATAAAAACTGTATCGGGCCAATATTACTTCAATGCAATACCGAAGATGAAATTTACATATAGTTCTTCTTCAGCATACCGAAACAATAGATCTGTTGTAGTGGTCGATATACCTTAGAGCCAATGATGTTGTCTCTATATTGTCATTACTGACTAACAAGTCCGGCCTCTAATTTTTTTGGTTGCTCTTCATAACTTCCAGAGATTATGACACAAGTTAGGATTTCTTAAATCTCATCTGAGACTGAAGAGGGGTATAACTTAAGGCGCAGATATCTTAGAAAGTTAATGACAGTTATTAATAGAATAAGAATATTGAAGCCTAGTGTTCCTCAAATGATTATGCGAAGTAATTGATCTTTCTCACATTGTGATTCAATCAATGTTTCCTGATAACTAAATGCGGATTCTATCGTATTTAAGTCCAAATCTCTAGTTTCCTTATTGATATCTAACTAGACACTCCATGAACAGACTAGAATTTTGAGTTGTTCGAGCTCTTAAATGTATATCTTGTTGAACTTAAACTTGGCAACTAATCAACAAAAAACTGATACTTACATACAAAAATATAAGAAAGTGCAGAATATACAGAGCATGGACAGGAGAAGAAATTCAAGGTAAGTAGAAGTCGTCGTGGGATGTTAAAATTCTACAACATTTGTTCAAGTGTACAATCATCGATCCCTACCTAGAATCAAGAACTGCTTCACAAATAACATTTTACTCTTAGAAACTACTGCCCGAGTCTTAACTGAGGAGAAACTAGTATTCTCCCAGACATTCTTCCAGTTTCCCAAATCCATTTCTACTCGTAAACAAACCTTTTTCTACAAAATGAAGAAGAAAAATGATGATAATTGCATAGATGGAGAAACCATTAGGTGACTGAAACAGAGGCAGAGCTGCTGCGCAATAAAACACAGCAGATTAAATGTAGTAGTAGAGGTAGAAGATGGCATGCCTGAATACAACAAGGTAGGTAGGTAGCCACTCAGTCCATCATCATCCACACCTCCAAGCCGAAACCGAGCCCAACTCCCCACGTTGCCAATACAGAACTAGCGAACCCTGGCGCTTATCAACATGGAAACCCCTCACTTGAACCCTTTTCAATAAACATTCTGCCTGAGTCTCTGTGAAATTAGTGAACTGAACTGGAACAAATCCGACAGTACCAAATAAGGCGCGCCACGATGGCATTTTCCCCCCTGCAGCACGGTGGTGACCGTGACCGTGACCGTGACCCACCACCAAACTCTCCAACCTCGGCTGCACTAACATCCTCTCAATCTTGTTTGCCACATCAGCATTAGTACCTGCCGCATCGAGTGAATCAAGTAGAATCATACAGGCTTGAAATGAGTGAAGAAAATACTGCGGAAATGGGAGGTCACTCCGGTCACACCCCTGATCGATCGAAACCACGACCTTCGGATTCAACTGCTTCACTAGCTTAAGCAGAGTAGGAAAGGATTGGGGATAATGGGAACCAATTGGAAGGTTGACAGCAATGGCTTCGTTGGGCGAAACTGCGAGAAGAAGATCATTCGGGTTGAAGGATTCAACGGCGAGGGCAGTAAACTCGAATGGGATGCGGAGCTCAGCGGCGAATTGGGAGAGGTTATCACTAACGAGGTGGAGCACAAGTGGGTGGAAAGAGGAGGAGGAGGGGGACACGAATGCAGTGATTTTGAGGAAAGGAACACAAGGGGATCGACGGTGGGCTAATTCTTGAATGAAAGAAGACCACTGACCACCAACTCCAATATCAAAATCGACAATGTGGATTCGATCAAAGTTGCCAATTTCTTCCAAAAGCGTTTGGGTACAAGTAAAATTAGCAAAGTGAAGGAGAGGGGAAACCTCGGAAAACAACTTGTAGGAGCTGAGCTTGAGGACAACATCCCACGGGTTGGCCTGGTGATGAGGAGGTGAACAACGAGGGTTCTGATTGTGATTGGCGAGGTGGAGGAGGACTTCCTTGAAAAGAAATGCGGTGCGAATGAGGGGCTTCAACCCAATTGGGGAAGGAGGAAGCTGGTGATTGAGCCGCGCCAATATCTCACGCGCGCTGTAGGGGTTGCCGGCTTCCACCAGCTCAGCCGCCTTTAACAGCTGGTCGACCAGAGCCTGCTGCTGCTGCTGCTGCTGGCCAACCACAACAGCAGCAGCCGCTACTGCTAAATGCGGCTGATGCTGGTGAACGCCTACGCCACCAACATGTTGTTGGATTCCGTGGTGGCGTTTCTGGTTCTGCTCAGTTTGGCTCTGCAGTGGAAGAAAAAAACCCGGATTCGGTAAATGAAGGTTCTGCTGGTGCTGGTGCTGGTGCTGGTGCATAACCAAACCCGGGTTCGGGTGCAACAAATGATGTTGTTGTGGCGGCTTCTCATCAATCGCTGTCGCAGTTTCTTGAAAAATTATCGGTGGCAAAATAGACGGAGGCGGAGCAATTGGTGGTAGTACTGGAGTTGCAGACGAGCCATCAAAACCGAAACCAGGATCAACCAAGCCGCCGCCGCCGCCGCCAGCAAACCCCAGATTGTTAGTAATATTAACACAACCACCACCAGCACCACCACCAGAAGAAGAATCGTCGACATCGCCCATGATCCATCTGAGGAATGTCTGTTCTTGTGTAGGGGACCCACACCCACCACCACTGGTCTCTGACACTGACAGCATGGCAGCATCCCAGTCGTCGACAGCGAGGCTGCCGGCCATGCCCATCGAAGGGATGGTGGGCTGAAGAAGGTCGGAAGCAGCAGGATCGCCCGAAACCGTGGTGGTGGGCCATTTGGGTGAGGAGGAGGAGTTGTTGGTGTTGGAAAGGGTCGCCACGTCGGATGAGAGGGTGGAGGTGGAGTTTGTTGGGTTATCCAGCACTGAACAAGGCTCTACCGGCAATAATAGCCCCCCCTCCCCCTCTCCTTCCCCTTCTTCCTTGTTCCAGTAATTATAATTATAATTGTAATTATAATTATAATTATAATTATAATTATAATTACTTGGTGGTGGTGCTGGTGGTGGTGCTGCTGCTCCTGCTGCTGCTACTTCCACAACACCCTGCGATTGCGACTGCGAATGAAGAAGAGGGAAGGGCATCGGGCATCCCCTTTATCTACCAAAACAACTCTCGCTCGCATACAACAACAAAATTAATTGGACAAACAAATTCAACACCTCCCAAGTTTGGATCTACGAACAAGATTCAGAGAAGGACATTTTAGCAAACATTTTACTTTTCTTTTTTCTGTGTTTTGTGTTTTGTTTTTGTAAAAAACTCTGTGAATGGGAGGGTGTAAAGTGGGGGCAGCTCTAGGCTCTCCTCGTCGCCTACTCCTCCTACTACTGCTACTACTCTCTTCTTTGTTTTTACTACTTTTCTTTCTTTCTTTCTTTCTCTCTCTGTAGGGCAATGGGATGCGTGCAGCTTAAAAAAAGGGTTTAAAATCTTTCTCACTTTCTCTCTCTCTCTCTCTCAATAGAATGGTAGTTATCCATATCCATGTTTTGGACTGCAAACATTTTTTTTTCTCAGCTCTGTAAAAGTAACTGATGCTAAGCTTAGTTGGGGACTGGAGAGGGATTATCTGGATCTGGTGAGTCTGTAGTATCTTAAGCTGCTGCTCTTTTCTTTTTCTTTTTTTCTTCTTTTTTTTTCATGTGTTTGGGATTAAAGTGATGCTAACTGTTAGACAATTACTGGTCCACGAAGATCTGCAGGCGGAGTTAATATTTTGTCTTTAAGTTTACTGGTGGTTAATTTAGATGTTTAATGCTCTTTTATTGTTGCCCTTTTAAGGCAGAGATGAGATATGTCTGAGCCTGTTTATACTTTGTGGACAAGATGGACTACTGAAATTGTCTTTTTTATTATTTTCAAACTGTTTACAAATTACTACTAAATTTATGAAGATAACTTCCCTGTGAATACTTTAGCATTAATTATTGTCGATGTCATCTTTAATTTCAAAGTAATGTATGGATATCAAAGATTACTTTTTTTATATAAAAAAATTACGGATCGAAGGATTCAAGATGATGTTGTGCTTTTAGTAAGCTCTTATTAATATACGTAGTCTTTATCGATGGAGCTTGTAATCCAAGCTAACTCGAAGAGGTTATTCGGATGTAATTTTTTCCTTGCTGACTATGTTTGGCACGACACATCTAATTAATCATGAGTTTACAGCATTTTCACACTCTAGAATGAGGTGATGCAGAATGCTTCATAGTAACGATAATGCTTACGCTCATTAGTTATAATAGTATTTAAAACAATCAAAGCATAAGTATGTCTGTTTTGCATAAACTTCGAAAACAACTTAAGGAATAATGGAAATACACCAAATACGCCGATTTTTGTCTTCTCCAATATAGTTGTAGTGAAGAATTATGTGTTAGAAATTATGAGAGATTATATATATATATATAAATTATGGTTAATATCCTAAACTAAGGTGTTTGAGATATTTACCCTAGGTATGAAGATTGGAATACCTAGACTACTATCACAAGGCAATATTTATAGAATAAATACTGGATTAGATACTGGGTTCTCAACCCGCGTTCCGATATCCATACAATTAGTACGTGTAACACAATCTAACAAAAATTTCAAATCACTGATGAACAGTTATAAGCTTCAAAAGCAATATAAGAAATAATACGAAAATTTCACATAATTCGATCCAGATCTTGTGTTGTTGTACATGTACAGATATGTTGGAAGATCCCTTCCTCTAATAGTCCCAAATTAGTAATGAACAGCTCAGATATGTACAAACAGCGAAAACCTTACGGGAAAAAACTGGACAAAATCCAAAATCATCATAAGTAAAGTGGGACAAACTAAATAAATTCAAAAAATAGTAAATTATAAATCTAACCTCTACCAATTTTACTATCCAAATGTTTTTACCCTGCCTTATTAATACACACTCTCTCTCTCTCTAAATGTTTTTACCCTGCCTTATTAATACACTCTCTCTCTCTCTCTCTCTCTCGTCACAATGTTAAACAGCAACAGTGCCCCCACAACCAAACCACACGGTCCATAGTGCAGTAATAAAAGTAGCTCGGAATTCGGGATATATCAAAAGTAGTAGTAACAAATTTTACGTCGAAAAGGAGAAAAGCTGGTTGGTTACCTCAAAAAATCGCCATCATTACCAATTGAGAACTCTTATAGTGTTTGTATGAGTAGCACTCCGTATTTTTCCGTTGGACGAAAATGCCCCTATGTTTCTATATTGTCTTGAACGGGACCCCAGTTACAACTTGGTAATTTCAATCATAGGATCCAACCTACTGTCACGCTACTTTCCATATTTAATGCGCCGATATACATCGCTTTCTTTCATCTTTCTTTCCTCTTTCTTTCCTCTTTCTTTCATCGCTCAAAGAGAAAGTATTTTAAAATTTAAATTTTATTTGTTTTTTTTAAAAATATTATTATATGGAGTATTTAATTTTCAGAATTCAAATACTATAATTATATAAATATAATAATATATTGTATTACTTAGAGCATCTGGTAGTCGTTCTAAGCTAATTTTTGGATATTTGGTTTTTGAAAATAAAAAATATGGCCGCACGCTGCAGTCGTTGAAAGCTAAAATATGACCGGACGATCTATTATCTCTCGTACTAAACTTTTAAAAAAAAAAATTAAAAAAATTTTGGGCACTAAAAGACAAAAAAAAAAAAATGGGAAAAATGGTGGGACGGTGGATTATACACCGGCCCACCAATTTTGTCTTATTCAAAATTGTTGGGACGGTGTATAATACACCGTCCGACACAGTTGTTTTTTTTTATTATTATTATTTTAATAAAGAACGGGACATTGTTCATCGTCCGGGAAAAAAAAATCGCGACGGGATATTATCCTCCGTCTCTTTTCAGGAACGAAAGATAATTTCCCGATTGCTATATTTTGGTTTTTGCCAAATCGTCTGCTATATTTGGCAGTCTACTATTCATCGTACACCCAAATTTTGGGTATTTGGAAGATGAGTGCAGCGAAGCTTTTTCCATTTTTTCCAAATTTTGGGTATTTAGCCCACAACTACAGATGCTCTTAGTGAACGGTGAAGTCTCTTAGAGCATCCATAGTCCGGATTCCATTTTTGTCAAATTCCCATTTTATAAGAAATGAAAGTCTACAGTCGTTTGCTATTTTGTCATATTTTGACAAAATTGCTATAGTTCGTTCTCGTATTTGAGAAACGGAATGACGATTCTCCAATTATAGGGGGCGGAAGTCCCTAATTTTTTTCTCTTAATGGGATCAAACAAAACAAGTAGTTCTGTCTGAATTTAAAAAAAAAAATAATTATAGAACGGTACATGTTGTACCGTCTCAGAATATTAAAAAAAAAGAATAACTCGAAAAAAATCTCAAACAAGACATGTTGTCCCGTCTTAAGCAAAGAATTACTTGGACAGGACAACATGTCCCTTCCAAGAAAATGTTTTGGAATTTAATTATTAATCTAACCCTAATTAATCACTGATTATTCTAATTAATTATCTACTTAATCATTTAACCAATCTCTATACTGAGAGACAAAAGCCAATAAACACTCTCATCAATTTTTATTTTAATCAAGAAATTTATAACATTTGTTTTAAATTAAGAAACTCCCCTCTATTATTATTTTGAATCAAAATACCATTTTCTATTTTTTATTCAGATTTGAAGAAGGTGAGTTTTTTTATTAAAAAATATATGTGCATTTATATCGGAAAATGACAGAGGAGAGTTAATTGACTCAAAATAAAAGATTGGGGTTTTTTATTTTTATTTAAATGAAAACGATAAAGGCGTTTATTGACCTTTGTCCTATATTGAGCATTAGTGGTTTTGTTAGGTTAATTTGATGGATTTGGTTTAGTTTAAATTAAATGTCCTTGCTAAGTTGCTATGTAATAAGTAATATAGTACGATTCAGTTCAATGGTTAGTTTACGGGAAGGCGTGTAGGGCCCACACATATTTTATAAGGAGTAACACACACCACATATGTGCTTGTTGTGTGTTCTTATCCAAACAGCGGATTGCAAAATCTGTACTTCATAATTCCCAGGCCCGTGCAATAAACGTGTTAAACTAAGTCTTGAGAAGTGTGTTTTTTTTAAATTAAGGAAAAACCAGTAGTTTACACGTGTGATGCACAACTTAATAAATATAATTTTCCTCATATAAAATGATTATACTCACTTGGTGGGGTCCTTATGGAAGATCCAGTCCGTTCATCATTTTAATCATGCTAATAGATGTATGTGTAGAAAAAATCAAGTGGTTTGGAGGACATTCACCCATGCATCATGTGGGTCCAATTTGTGGTTCGATTTGTATTACTGTTGAAATTGTTCATTTTTCAATCACATGATGCATGTGTGAATGACCTCCAAACCACTTGATTTTTTCTACACATACATCCATTAGTATGATAAACATGATGGACGGAATGGATCTTCCATAAGGTTCCCACCAAGTGAGTATAATCGCTTTGTATGAGGAAAATTTCCTCATACTCTATATGAGGCTCACATTACTCATATAAAGCGATGTGAGCCTCATATAGAGTATGGGGAAATTTTTCTCATACAAAGCGATTATACTAACTTGGTGGGACCTTAAGGAAGATCCACTCCGTCCATCATGTTTATCATACTAATGGATGTATGTGTATAAAAAATCAAGTGGTTTGGAGGTCATTCACCCATGCATCATGTGGTTGAAAAATGAATGATTTCAACAGTAATATAAATCGAACCACAAATTGGACCCACATGATGCATGAGTGAATGACCTCCAAATCACTTGATTTTTTCTACACATACATCTATTAGCATGGTAAAAATGATGGACAGACTGGATCTTCCATAAGGGCCCCAGCAAGTGAGTATAATCACTCTGTATGAGACAAATTTTCTCATACAAATATGAGGCTCATATATATATATATATATATATATATATATATATATATAGAGAGAGAGAGAGAGAGAGAGAGAGAGAGAGAGAGAGAGAGAGAGAGAGAGGAGTGATCCAATGAGAAACACTCTTAAATGAGAAAATGAGAAACATTGATTTTGACCATTGGATATGAGGGGATTTAGATGAATGGCTCTAATTCATTTGGATTAGTAATTAAAAAATCGGTTTATTTTAACTAATCTATCAAAAAAAACCACCAAAAAAAAACCCAAATATCAGATCTTAATTAATATTTTGCTTCCAACTCATTACTTTATTTCACTGTAAACACCCTAAGTAATTGGCACACAATGTTTGAAAAAATACCCTGGCCCGTGTAAACATTGATTTCTTTACATTTAATACTAAGTAATGAGTTGGAAGCAAAAAATGATTTGAAAGCACCAAAAAATGATTTCACTGTATACACCAAAAAAATGATTTGAAAAAATACCCTGGCCCGTGCGTAAACATTGATTTATTTACATTTAATACTAAGTAATGAGTTGGAAGCAAAAAATGATTTGAAAGCACCAAAAAATGATTTCACTGTAAACACCAAAAAATTATTTGAAAAAATACCCTGGCCCGTGCGTAAACATTGATTTCTTTACATTTAATACTAAGTAATGAGTTGGAAGCAAAATATTAATTAAGATCTGATATTTGGGGTTTTTTTGATGGTTTTTTTTAATAGATTAGTTAAAATAAACCGGTTTTTTAATTACTAATCCAAATGAATTAGAGCCATTCATCTAAATCCTCTCATATCCAATGGTCAAAATTAATGTTTCTCATTTTCTCATTTAAGAGTGTTTCTCATTAGATCACTCCTCTCTCTCTCTCTCTCTCTCCATATATATATATATGAGCCTCATATTTGTATGAGGAAATTTCCTTATACAAAGTGAGGTGTCAAATTAAGAGCCCTTAGATCATTGTTTTAATCAAAGGGCTCATTTGCAAAAATAAAATTGACAATTATTT
Source organism: Hemerocallis citrina (assembly GCA_017893485.1). Taxonomy (NCBI): domain Eukaryota; kingdom Viridiplantae; phylum Streptophyta; class Magnoliopsida; order Asparagales; family Asphodelaceae; genus Hemerocallis; species Hemerocallis citrina. Next base: position 10,416,178 of record CM030362.1, read on the forward strand.
GTTAACTTCCTAAAATAAATGATTTGTTAACTTCCTAAAATAAATGATTTTCTCTCTCCAATCCCTCTTCCTCCACATCGTGTTTTTCCCTTCCCTTCCTCTTTCTCACGCCGACTCGCTCTTCCCTCAAAACCCACGCCGCACGCTGCCTCCCTCCTCCCTCACAACAAACGCCGCCCTCCTCCCACGCCGCTATAAAAGAGATCCTATTCTCGCGACTCCCGCATGGTCATATTCTGAAGTGCTGTCTGGTATGTTCTTCCCTTTTCATAAATGAAAATTTGTTATCCATGTTGATGACATAATGTTTTTAACTGGGCTGGTTGTGATGTGTTTCTCTTCCATATATTGTTGTCTATGTATCTTGTAATGCAATTTTTAGCATATATATTCTAAAGGCCAAAGTCCTTTTTTTCCTGGATTGGCAAAATGAAGTAAAAATTGTCTGTGTTTCATTGGGCTTTTTCTGATACTTGTTGAAACTTCTTTTTGTGTAGATTTCTGAGAGATATAATATCTTTCTGTGTGAGGCCATAAAGCCAAACAGTGTACTGTTGGAGCATGCTGTTGCTAAAGATATTTCTGGGGATTACAAGTCGATGCTTCTTGCACTCCTTGGTCATGAGGAAGCATGAGTGAGCTTTGTGTTGAGAGTAGAGATATAATAAATGTTTGCTCTAGTGTTCTTGAGTTCGTAGCGAGTATGAGACATCGTTGCTGTTGCTATTGCTAGACTGCTTGGTTAAACATGTCTCTGGATTATCTCTCTAGTTTTATGAATGAGCTTTTCTGCTGCAACTCCATCTGAGCTTGTTTTTCGCTCTAGTTTTTATGCATGGATATAATAAATATTGCTCTAGTGCTCTTGAGTTCGTAGCCAGTATGAGACACTAGTATGAGACACTGTTGCCATTGCTAGACTCCTTGTTTAATTGTCTTTGGATTATCTCTCTAGTTTTATGAATGGGCTTTTCACCTGCAACTACATCCTGAGCTTGTAGGGGCGCTATTTGATTAACGACAGGAATTTTTTGGTATTAAAATTTCGAACAGGGACAGTTTGGTACATCTTACAAAAAGTGGGATAGTTTGGTAAAAAAAGTCCTTACCGATGAGCCTTCTAACTCAATGTAATCATTTATACTTAACATTCAAATCATTGGCTGGGGTGGTGAAAGATGCTAAAATATTCCTCAACAAAAATCATATCAGAACTTCCAAAAAGATTTGACATCTAGCTTTGATGTTTCATTATCTCCTTTTTTTTGTTCTTTTTTGAGTGCTTGATGTCTCAGTTTCTTAGAATTTCTCCGTTGTGAATATCTTACAAAAACAAAATCAATGACGTTAAATATGATTCTGAAAACCTTGTTGCAATTTCTTTGTACACATACAATGACTATATATTGAAACACCATTTAAAAGATCACATTGGGACTGGATTGAAACAACATCAACCATGGATACTAATAAATACATTCCACAGAAAAAAGTGAAAAGCAGGTAAAACAAAGAAGAAATTACATATATATTTAAAAGTTATCTAATAAGCAGAACTAAAATTCCATTTCCTGATAACAGCGCCTACATGTTGTTCAAAATGGTACTGAGCCGAACTCCAACTTGGCAGAAAAACAATATATAGTCATAATAAACCACACAGCAAATAAACATACCACATTAGGGTAAGATGTCACAGCTTTGACAGAAGGAGAAATTAACCAAACTCCTCTTTAATTAACTTACTAACAAAAAATTAACCAAGCTCCTGAATTACTAAGTTACTGACAGAAGTCTGAAACTCTTGAGAAATCTACGAGCCAGGTGTAAAGCACCCTTGGAGGGATTGATAGAGAACTTTGCTTTTCATCATTTGCTCCATTAGATCCATAAACGATAACTCGTAAAGGCAACAAAATCTGCCCTGTGTACAATAACCAAAATATAAATTATCAACCAGCTACAGAGGAGATGCAACAAGAAAATGCTTTATATATGAGAACTTTTATTTCATTCACCTTTTCAACAAGATGATTTAACTAACTACCACTAGAGTTAATGTATGTAAGCAGAAGTAACAGCTTAGAGACATAATATAAGGTTAGCGGCGCATGAGGTAAATTGAGAGGATCATATTGTTAACAGTTGATGCATGACAGATTTCCGTTTCACATCAACTAGTTAATAATCGAACACCTGAGGTGCAAATTTTGAGGTTTCGATCTCTATTTCTTCTGTGGGCATATACTTCTTCTGCTTATACGGGCATCTTGCAGCCTCCACTGATCTTGAACAGTAACAGATTATACGGGCATATACTTCCTGAACTCGGTAAACTGAGAAACTTGAACGCATTGGACCTTCATGGCAACATTTAAGATTGAATGCTAATTTATTGTCATCGAAAATTCCTGAAAGTTTATGGACTCTGACTGGCCTTATTACACTAGATTTATCAGAAAACGTTCTCGCTGGATTATGCATCGAGTAAATCAACAGCTTAAACAGCATAATGAGATCAACAACTTAAACAGCATCAGCATAATGAGATCAACAGCTTAAACAACATCAGCATATACTTCTTCTGCTTATACGGGCATCAACAGTTTAAACAACATCAGCATATACTTCTTCTGCTTATATGGGCATCAACAGCTTAAACAGCATAATGAGATCAAGCACATTATGCATCAAGTAAATCAAGAAATAAAGAAGTAACATTCAAATGACATTTAAAAAATGTATATGGCTTAGATGCACATCAGCATCATAAACATTATTCTCGGATTACATTCCCACAAATTTCTCGATATGCAAAGCAAACAACAAAAGCGACAGACACAAACGAAAACTCCTTCCTTGATTTCCTTCTATGTAACTCTACTCTTCATTGCCTTGATTGCTTTGATTGCCATGATTCACTTCTTCCTGTCGTTGAAACACCCAAAATATCTTAGTAATGTTTCATTATGAGCTTTGATAAAAACTAAATAAAATAAGCATGAAACTAAGTAAATTAAAACTAATTATTACCCGAGATGCAGTCGTACTGGCATTTTCTTTACCCTTACAACTGGTACTATAATGACCCTTCTCTCCACATTTTTTACAAGTGCGTCTCTTTTTCCCATTATTTTTCAGCTGTGATTCCTCCAATCCTGAGATGTATCTAGAAGCCTTCTTTGGACGACCCTTAGTTTTGACTGGTCCTTCAGGATCCCGTACAGAAGCCTCAGGAATTTGAGACAATAGTAGGGTTGCATTACTAGATCCAACTGTAGGATAATGGCTCGATTCTGGTTCAGATTGTTTTGGAGTATCTGCAGCAAAAGAAAGTTACAGCATAAGTCGACTGATAGAAGGATCAGGCGACTGTCCAGAGAGTTTTCGAAGGCTAAAGATACAAGCAGCAGCAGAGGATCAGTCGACTGATCGGTCGACTGCCAGATGGAGTGCCAGTCGACTGGTAAGTCGACCAGTCGACTGTCGACGGGATTTTGAACTGGATCAGGCCCAATTCGAAAAGGCCCAATAGTTTCCCTATAAATACACTTGTTAGGGTTTTGTAATCTGTGACGAAAATTAGAGATCCCTATTTCGGTTTTGCAGCCGTCATTATTTGTAAGGGTTTATTTTCGCCCATTGGTGATAATTTGAAGAAGAAGAAACCCCAACCGCCCCGTGGATGTAGGCATGTATTTTGCCGAACCACATTAAATCTGTGTGTCCTTTTGTGTTGGTTTGTTTTGTGTTTTCTCGCTGGTTCTCTCTTTGTATTCCGCATTGATTCTTGTTGGTTTGATTCGTACTCGCGCACAACAAGTGGTATCAGAGCTGTTGGTTCGACCTAGAGAGAGATGGCGGGTGATGCAGATGCAACCAAGGAAGTTGTGGGATCAAGTTCATCAAGAACAACGATTCACAACGCAAAATTTGAAGTTGAAAAATTTGATGGGACAAACAATTTCGGGATGTGGCAATGTGAGGTTTTGGATGTTCTTGTTCAACAAGAACAAGATGTTGCTTTGGAAGTTGAAAAACCTAAGGATATGTCCGAAGCAGATTGGAAGAAGTTGAATCGAGTTGCGTGTGGGACTATTCGGCTCTTTATTGAGAAGGCTCAGAAGTACGATTTGATGAGGGATACCGTTGCTGCGGTGTTGTGGAAGAAGCTCGAAGACTAATACATGAGGAAAAGTTTGGAGAATCGGCTGTATTTGAAGAAGAGACTTTTTCGCTTCACCTATACGGAAGGTATGTCTATGAATGCTCATGTGGAATCATTTAATAAATTATTGGCTGATTTGTTAAATTTGGATGAGCAAATTAAGGATGAAGATAAAGCCCTAATTCTGTTGAATTCATTACCTGAAAGTTATGATCATTTAGCAACTACTTTATTATATGGAAAAGATACTGTGAAATATGAAGATGTTGCAAATGCTTTGTTGAATAATGAAACTAGGAGAAGGGATAAGATGGTTGATAGAGAAACTTCTGAAGCGTTGATTGTAAGGGGCAGGACTGAGACTAGATCTGAGTCCAAATCTGGGAAAAAGGGAAACAAATCTCGTTCCAAATCGAGAGGAGTTTCAAAGGACAGGAAAATACCGGCCAAAGATGAATGTGCTTTCTGTCATGAAAGGGGGCATTGGAAAAAGGATTGTCCAAAGCTACGAAATAAGGGAAATTCGACTGCAAATGTGACTGTTGATAATTTAGAAAGTGGCGAGGATGTTTCTTTTGCACTTGCTTCTAGTCCCTCACTTTATCAAGAAGTATGGTTTCTTGATACAGCAGCCTCCTATCATATGTCTTGGAAAAAGCAGTGGTTTACTTCTTTGGAGTATATGGATGGTGGTGTAGTTTTGATGGGAAATGATGCACCTTGTAAGAAGGTAGGAATCGGGAAGATTGAATTGCTAATGCACGATGGTCTTATTAGGGAGCTTTCAGATGTATGGTATGTACCAGATTTGAAAAAGAATCTGATTTCACTAGGTGCTTTGGAGGCCAGTGGTTTGAAATTTGCTAGTGAAGGTGGCATTCTGAAGGTGACTAGCGGATCACTCGTGGTGATGAAAGGGCAAAGAAAGAGGAACTTGTTTTTCTTGCAGGGAAAAACATATTTGGGTCAGGCTGCCAGTGTAACTGAGAAGCCTAAACAGGTTGTTCCCGACTCTACTAGGTTGTGGCATATGCGACTCGGGCATGCAGGAGAAAAGGCCTTGCAAGGGCTTGTGAAGCAAGGGTTGCTTAAAGATGCTAAAGGGTGCAAGTTAGAATTTTGTGAACATTGTGTTTTGGGTAAGCAAACTAGGGTGAAATTTGGTACAGCTGTACATCAGACAAAGGGTATCCTCGATTATGTGCACACAGATGTTTGGGGCCCTACTCAGACACCTTCTATGAGTGGTAGACACTGGTTTGTTACTTTTGTTGATGATTACTCCAGGCGAGTTTGGGTATATACCATGAAGCACAAAGATGAAGTTTTGACATTGTTCACAAGTTGGAAGAAGAAAGTTGAAAATCAGACTGGTAGGAAGATTAAGGTTCTGAGGTCAGATAATGGAGGGGAATATAAGAATGATCCGTTTCTGAAGTTGTGTGAAGATGAAGGGATCCAGAGGCACTTCACAGTTAGGAAGACTCCACAGCAAAATGGGGTTGCAGAAAGGATGAACAGAACCTTACTTGAGAAGGTAAGATGTATGTTAGCACAGTCTGGGTTGAAGAAGACATTTTGGGCAGAAGCTATTATATATGCAAGCCACATCGTCAACCGTTTACCATCAGCAGCACTTGAAGGCAAAACGCCTATTGAGGTATGGAGTGGTAAACCTGCATCTGATTATAGTTTTTTGCATATATTTGGTTGTCCTGCTTATTTTCATGTAACTGAAACTAAACTTGATGCAAGAGCCAAGAAGGCTATATTTGTTGGTTTTAGTACTGGTGTCAAAGGTTACAGGTTGTGGTGTCCAGAACAGAAGAAGTTAGTAATCAGCAGAGATGTGACTTTTGATGAGACCAGCATGATTAGCTCGGGACAGTCGACTGATGGTATAGGACAGTCGACTGGTGAGCAGCAGAAGAGTGGGACAGTTCTTCAACAGGTGAGTAGAAGAAGTTCGGGACAGTCGACTGATGAACAGGAGCAGTCGACTGATGGTCCAAAACAGCAGAATTGTGGGAGCTCGGGACAGTCGACTGGTGGCAATAACCAGTCGACTGGTAGGAGAGTGTTCCAACAGGTGGAGTTAGAAAATTTGTCAGTTGAAAATCCTGTTCCTGTCCAAGATGAAGATGATGTGGTTGATACTGAGATTGATGAAGAAGCTCCTATCCAGCAGGAAGAATCAATTGCAGTAAGAAGGCAAAGAAGAGATATCAAACGACCGTCTCGTTTTACAGACACAGTTGCATTTGCTCTTCCCATTGTGGATGATGAAGTTCCCTCCAACTTCAAAGAAGCCACTAGAAGTTCAGAAAATGCAGATTGGAAAGTTGCTATGGGTGAAGAGATGAACTCTCTTCATAAGAATAAGACTTGGGATCTAGTGCAACTACCAAAGGAGAAGAAAGCAATTGGTTGCAAGTGGGTGTATACGAAGAAAGAAGGTCCAAAAGGCAGTGTTCGGTTCAAGGCAAGACTAGTTGCAAAGGGGTATGCTCAACAGGAAGGAATTGACTATAATGAAGTGTTCTCTCCAGTTGTGAAGCATCCTTCTATTCGGATTTTGTTGGCATTGGTAGCACAGTTTGACCTTGAGTTGACACAGATGGATGTGAAGACTGCGTTCTTACATGGGGAACTAGATGAAGAAATTTATATGTTGCAGCCAGATGGGTTCAAGACAGCTGGGAAGGAAAATTGTGTTTGCAGGTTGAAGAAGTCTCTCTATGGTTTGAAGCAATCTCCAAGGCAGTGGTATTTGAGGTTTGATCAGTTTATGAAGGTGCAGAGATATTCCAGGAGTGAGTTTGATCATTGTGTTTACTTCAGGAAGTTGCAGGATGGCTCTTTCATATATCTGTTACTATATGTGGATGACATGTTGATTGCCTCTAAGAATGCTAAGGAGATTCAAAATTTGAAGAATCAGTTGAGTTCTGAATTCGAGATGAAGGATCTTGGTGAAGCCAAGAAGATACTTGGGATGGAGATAGCTAGAGACAGGGCAAAGGGCACAGTGAGTTTGACTCAGAAGCAATATCTTTTGAAGGTGCTGAAACGGTTCGGTATAGATGAGAAGACTAAACCAGTAAGTACACCCTTAGCCAGTCATTTCAGAATTAGTGCTTCTCAGTCTCCAAGTACAGATGAAGAGAGACAGTATATGGCGAATGTACCTTACACTAGTGTGGTTGGCAGTTTGATGTATGCCATGGTTTGTACTCGACCAGACATCTCTCAGGCGGTGAGTATGGTTAGTCGATATATGCATGATCCAGGCAAAGAGCATTGGCAAGCAGCTAAATGGATTCTAAGGTACATAAGTGGCACCACAGATGTGGGTTTGAAATTTGAAAGGGATGACAATATTAGCAGGTTATTAGTTGGATATGTTGATTCAGACTATGCAGGTGATCTAGATAACAGGCGGTCTACTACAGGCTATTTGTTTACGATGGCTAGAGCACCTATAAGTTGGAGATCAAATTTGCAGTCCACTGTAGCGTTGTCTACTACTGAGGCTGAATACATGGCAGTTGCTGAGGCCATGAAGGAAGCCATTTGGATACATGGACTTTTGAAGAGCTTGGGGATTCATCGGGAGAAGGTGGAGGTACACTGTGACAGTCAGAGTGCTATTCATTTAGCGAAGAACCAAGTTCATCATTCGAGGACCAAACATATTGATGTCCGTTATCACTTTGTGCGTGATTTGATAAAGGATGGTGATATTCATTTGGTGAAGATTGGGACAGCTGATAATCCTGCTGATATGTTGACCAAAGTTGTTGGAGCAGCCAAGTTCAAGCATTGCATGAACCTGGCTAATATTTTGCATGTTTGATGATTTGGAATGGGGGGTTGGAATAGTGCTTCGCTATTTGCTCGCCTAGTATGTGATATCATACTAAGGTGGAGTTTGGATTTGTTGTTACATTTGATGATGAGCATTTGGAGTATTTGTGGAGATTGCTTGGGCTACTTGGAAGATCTTGCCAAGGTGGAGATTGTTGGTTGGTGGAAGATCTCGCCAAGGTGGAGATTGTAGGATAATGGCTCGATTCTGGTTCAGATTGTTTTGGAGTATCTGCAGCAAAAGAAAGTTACAGCATAAGTCGACTGATAGAAGGATCAGGCGACTGTCCAGAGAGTTTTCGAAGGCTAAAGATACAAGCAGCAGCAGAGGATTAGTCGACTGATCGGTCGACTGCCAGATGGAGTGCCAGTCGACTGGTAAGTCGACCAGTCGACTGTCGACGGGATTTTGAACTGGATCAGGCCCAATTCGAAAAGGCCCAATAGTTTCCCTATAAATACACTTGTTAGGGTTTTGTAATCTGTGACGAAAATTAGAGATCCCTATTTCGGTTTTGCAGCCGTCATTATTTGTAAGGGTTTGTTTTCGCCCATTGGTGATAATTTGAAGAAGAAGAAACCCCAACCGCCACGTGGATGTAGGCATGTATTTTGCCGAACCACATTAAATCTGTGTGTCCTTTTGTGTTGGTTTGTTTTGTGTTTTCTCGCTGGTTCTCTCTTTGTATTCCGCATTGATTCTTGTTGGTTTGATTCGTACTCGCGCACAACACCAACTTGACTATTATCAACAAGTTGATGTTGAACTTGTTTTTCACTAATCTCTTTCTCAGCATTTAGTGAGAAGACCTCCAAACATTTTTCAAGCATGTGCATGAGTTTTCTATCTCCCTGTGAAATGTCCAAAGCCATACGGAATTTTGTTGTCAGAACCCAAGAATACAGAGTACTTGACTGATTCATAGTGCTTGCATTATTTCTTACAGTAGAAATATTATTAAGCGCAATGCTTCTATGTCTGGCATACCTTGTCCACCTAGGCAATATATAATGCTCAGGAATGACTTCCATCATGTAATGAAACATCATAATATGCAAGATATGCTTACAAAGGATCCCAAATGTCTCAAAAAGTGCACATGAACATGTCATTTTCAACTCTTCAGTTATCTCAAATGTTACCTGATCCCACTTACTTTTGTCATCAGAAGATAAACCTACTCTGAATAAAGTAACTAACCCTTCTGAATTCACCACCTCGCGTTGAACGCTCATTGTACCAATTAGTTCCAACTGAAATAGCTTCAAGATTTCTCTAGTGTAAACTTTTCCAACTTGAAGCTCTAGCTTATTTGAGAAATGCAATACGGGTTCATGATTTAGAGTCATGAAATCTTCCCGTGCTTCTTTTCTACGTCGATCTGCTATTGCTTTATCATATTGCTTCACAAAATCATTTATTTGTGTCTTCGCATTAACATATCCATCGAAAAATGCGTTGATACTCTCACTCCTCTGACTTGTTGTCATTCCTGCCCAAAACACATCCTTCAAATAAGCATTGACCCAATATTCTCGTTCCCTGTACATAGTTTGTAGCCATCCATTTCCTTCTTCCTTCACACCAAATATTTCCTTAATATCATTCCAATATTGCTCACAATGTTCAACATTTTTTCCGTGATACCATTTTGAAAAGTAGTCAGGAAACTTTTCACCGTAAAGGCTTTGCAATGCTAGTGTATGTTCCGCAATATGCTTTGCAATATGCCAAGAACAATACCGATGACGAGTGTTTTGAAATACCTTTTTAATAGCTCCCCGCATCCCTTTATCCTGATCTGTGATAATAGTCTTCGGCGGAATTTCGTGCATGCATTTCAACCACTGGGTGAATAACCAAGTAAATGTTTCTTCATCCTCATCTGCAAGTAATGCACAATCAAAAAAAGTTGACTGCATATGGTGATTAACTCCAGTAAATGGAGCAAATGGAAGATTCCAATTGTTCGTTTTGTAAGTAACGTCGAACACGACAACATCTCCAAATCTCAAATAAGATGATCTTGCTCGTCCATCTGCCCAAAATACGCTTCTCATTGTTCCCATATAATCAATCTCTACTGCAAAATAAAAATCAGGATCAAATTCCTTCCTATCCTGAAACATCCTAATGAGTGTCATACACTCATGTCCTATGTTGTTTTCCTTCACATGTCTAATTTGATCTTGACACTGCCTTCCTGTGATTATATCCCCTTCACTATGATTTATAACATTCAAAACTCGAGCAACTTTTGATGGAGCTATACCTTTTGTATGCAATTCATACATGAGTTGTTTATTAGCCTTCGAGCGATGCGCTTGCTTATGGGAATAATGATGAATCACCTTGTCCGGACTTGTTATCAGATCATGACCGTTATGTTTCTCCTCAAACTTGCTCACAGACCAAATACCGTCATTTTTCAATTTAATTCTCAACCTGGCCTTACAACCCACTCGTGTATCACCCCGACGATTAACATTTTTCCCTACTTCTCTTTTGTCATTTTCCCGTTTTCTCCCTGCCTTGTTGCAAACAAAAAGTGAAGATATATACTTTCCATCTAGCTTTGACGACTTGGCACGTGCCTCTCTTCTAATTCCAAATCCCGTCTTCAGAGTATAAGAATTATAATGAATAAACGCAGCATCAACAGTTGGAAATTCCATTCCAACCCATGGAGTCTCAACCACAGTTTTGTTCGAAGAGTCTATCTCCATCATTCCTTATGAAATAAATAATGTATTAATTAGTATACAGTTTAAGTCATCTTAAACAAAGATTAATACCATGAAAATGTAAAATAAAAATTTATAAGGATGAAGGTAATTACCATTTAGTATGGATTCTTGGAACTCTTGTTGAGATGATATATTGAATTCTTCTTCATTAGAATCTTCATCGATGGATTCTATTCCACAAGGTTCCAACACATAGGGTTCAATCTCACCGAGGTGTTCCATTCTTATGTTGAGCGCACGAGAGGAAGAGAGAGAGATGACTATCAGATTATACGTAAGGTAAATTTTAATCTAAAATAAAGTTAAGCTCTACAAATATGCTTTAGTTACCTTTCGGCTCCCTGCATCTGCAAAATACAGAAGTTCAAGTGCACGCCCAACTGCTACACGATCACTATCTGAAAAAAAAAGAAAACGAATTGTAATGGTTGACTATAACATTTTTTAGGAATTGTAATGTTTGTTTGGGAAGATACAAGTTATACAATTTTGAGAATATTCTTATGAAATGCTTGGAGCAGAAACACATCTTAATCAGAGTGCTTTGCATACACTAATACAATATATATATTTATTCTAAGCAAAGGAACGGTAAAGATAGCAAATTTTAATGGGGAAAAACATTTTTGAAATAAATGTAAGGATTTTCTTTGCGGTGGCATGCTACAACTTTTGACACAATTTTGGTATATATACAAGCGGTTTTCATGTCTAAAATTTCTGTTTATCATGCAAATAAAAACACAGTTGTTGCAATCTGAGAAACAGATTGGTTCAAAGGATGTTCGTAGAGATGTTGACTTGCGATATTCTTCATTACAATCATGTGTAATCCCGAGATCTTCTTGATCCCGGCATAGATATGTAGAAAAATGAAAGGCAAGCTACAAAATAACTTGATTATGCATTCAATATTTAGAAGCTCGTCATGGTTGGCAATCCTATACCTTTTGGGGAGATTGTAATATGACATGAGCTATCTTATGCATAGATTTTAAGTTCATACCAATCTTATTCGAAATATACCCCTCATTTAGAATGGTCATCAGGTAACAAATTAGCTACTGAGTCCTTATTTCACTTAGCTACTTCAATATAATATACTCATCTCAATGCACAATTTGTACAAGTATAGCTATCACACACAATTGTTTCAAGGCTAATAAAACATAAATCATTATTGTTAGTGGTTAACTACAATATAGTTGAAGTTTGAACTTTAGTAACTAATGTGTTTGGCTGTAAGTATAAAGTACAAATTCAAATTCTAGTTTTCCATATTATTCGAAGAAGCAACAGAATTAACAATGGAAGAACATTACCTCAACAAAGGAGATCTCAGATGTTAAAGACAAATATCTCAGAAAAGTCAGCATGTCCAACTAAAGAATAGTTTGAATTTGATTTGAATTTCCCAAAATAGGCAAATTTTATCCCAAAAAAAAAGACCAAGCAAGCCAGTTCTTTACTGCTTATTATTTCAAAGCATAGAAGCAGGCCAAGCAGCAGTGTAACGGTAATAATGGCAGGATATGGTTGCATGCTTTGGAGTAATCGGGTAGTAAAAACTTGTTTACATGATTTTTCTTTTTAGGACAGAATTTGCTTACTTTTGGTAGGGCAAATCAAAAAAATTTACAAGTTATACAATTTTGAGAAGATACAAGTTATACATTTTCAAGTACATGCTTCATGAGTAGCACACAGTTCCCCAGAACTGCAAAGGCCCTTTTATATATAATTTTTCGAATGGGAAACCATGGAACCAGAACGATTCGTTGTGTCCCACTGCCAGTCACAAAAGATCAGAACTTAGAAATGTGCACAGAAAGATATTATATCTCTCAGAAATCTACACAAAAAGAAGTTTAAGCAAGTATCAGAAAAAGCCCAATGAAACACAGACAATTTTTACTTCATTTTGCCAATCCAGGAAAAAAGGGACTTTGGCCTTTAGAATATATATGCTAAAAATTGCATTACAAGATACATAGACAACAATATATGGAAGAGAAACACATCACAACCAGCCCAGTTAAAAACATTATGTCATCAACATGGATAACAAATTTTCATTTATGAAAAGGGAAGAACATACCAGACAGCACTTCAGAATATGACCATGCGGGAGTCGCGAGAATAGGATCTCTTTTATAGCGGCGTGGGAGGAGGGCGGCGTTTGTTGTGAAGGAGGAGGAAGGCAGCGTGCGGCGTGGGTTTTGAGGGAAGAGCAAGTCGGCGTGAGAAAGAGGAAGGGAAGGAAAAAACACGATGTGGAGGAAGAGGGATTGGAGAGAGAAAATCATTTATTTTAGGAAGTTAACAAATAATTGTCAATTTTATTTTTGCAAATGAGCCCTTTGATTAAAACAATGATCTAAGGGCTCTTAATTTGACACCTCACTTTGTATGAGGAAATTTCCTCATACAAATATGAGGCTCACTTTTCTCATATGAGACTATATATATATATATAATAGTTTACACGTGCGATGTACGTCTTAATAAATATAGTTTTTTAAAAAGTAAAAATTCAGACGTAGTCTGGATTTGATAAAAAACCTCATTTACACTAGTTATGCACGTGCGCTGCACGGGTTGGTAGATGTACAAATTACACTAAAGTCTTCTCCCTTAGATAGTAGTAGAGATATAGTAGTTTACACGTGCGATGCACGTCTTAATAAATATTTTTTTTTAAAAGTAAAAATTCAGACGTAGGCTGAATTTGATCTAAAACCTCATTTATAATAGTTATGCATGTGCGTTGCACGAGTTGGTAGATAGACAAATTATACTAATGTCTTCTCCCAATATAGTAGTAGAGATAAAAAAAAAATTGTAGCATTTGAAGATGAAAACAAACCCCAGACGTGCTCTTATTTACTTTTTTAAAAAGGGAGAAAACTACTGTTCTTCTTAATTTAAAGATGTTTTAATATAAAAATATATATATATAAATAGTATGGTACCTACCCTCTGAGAGCCCATGTATGTAGGCAACAGTACAAGTTGGTTTGGCCCGATGCGTCATGTCACTCTTTTTGGATTTTACCAACGTGGACCATAAACAATACTAACACACTCTTGGTTGGCTCGAAATTTTAGTTGCACTATCTGTGTAGTACACAATAGTAGTATTCGGTTTAATCGGCTTTATTATTGTGCACATAAGTTGTTTAATGAAATATTTAAAAGAAACATAGAAAATGGTAGGAAGCAAATAAAGTTTAGTCCTTTACAGGTGATGAAAATGAGTGTATAACTGTATACATTAGGTTGCTCATGATCCAAAAGTATTTAACAAACTATAACACTTTTGGTGAGGCTATACTATGTGGTGTCACTGTGGTTAGCAAGTGTAGGCATGTGCAGAGTTAGCCAGGTTCAGGGTGCTACAAAATTAGTATCAGTATGATTGAAATTGGGTTCTTTTGATAAAATATAAAAAAGATTTTGTTACTAAATCAGAAACTTCGAATTTGTGATAAAGATTTGAGAGACTGAATTTTCTTTTATAAATAACACAAATTTTAAATTAATTATTAATAATTTGATGAATTTAATAAATTTAAGAGTAACTAGTATTTTATTTGATATATGTCTGCTGTTACATAGAGAGTTATATATTAAATCTGTTATTTTTAGTAACATGTTTTGAAGCACATGATACAACTAATTGTTCATTTTGCTGTTCGGTTAAAACAAACATGAGCTTACTAATATAACTATATAATAACTGACTTGTTGGGTGTTCATCTTAGTACAAACAAAAACTCCATTTAAGCCAAATCTTGCAGCCATATATATGTACATTCAAAGAGGATCAAACATTCACAATGGACCATGGCTTAAACATTCAAAGAGGAGGAAAAATTGGAGACAAAAAAGTGTATTAGAAATTTACTTTTTTGAAGTTGTTCTTTTGATGTTCAATCTTCTACCTGTTTCATCTCTACTACTATAATGGGAGAAGGCCTTGGTGTAATTTGTCCATCTACCAATCCGTACAACGCACGTGCATAACTATTGTAAATGGGGTTTTAGATCAAATTCAGGCTATGTCTGAATTTTTTCTTTTAAAAAAAATATATTTATTAAGACGTGCATTGCACGTGTAAACTACTAGTAAAGAATATATTTAAATTAATACATTAATTAGAGGAAGAAAGACTGCTACAAAGTAGGAAACTGGTATTCGGAAGAAAAAAAAACTCCTACAATGTTTTTTTTGTCAAACCTTATAAATTAAAAGAAGAAGACCTTAGAGCATCTGTAGTCGTTTATGTTAAAATTATCCATATATGGATAAATAGAAATAGGAATTTCGATTTCGCTGCACTCGTCGAAAGCTATTTTATAGCAATCAATCATATAATATTAAGCGACGGCACTTGATGTGCCGTCGGAGGAAAAAAACCACAAAATTTGGGTCCCATTCATTCGTCGGACGGCACATGAAGTGCCGTCCGTTTAAAAATAAAATAAAAAATTTTCACCCGTGTGTCTAGGACCGCACATGAAGTGCCGTCCGACACACTAACACACTAATTACACTACTAACACTGACACTACTTAATTAATTACACTACTAACACACTAACACTTACACTGACACAACACTTACACTGACACACTAACACACTACTTACACTGACACACAACTTAATTAATTACACACATACTTAAGCACATGGAGTTTTTTTTTTATTATTAAAACTCGACTTAAGTGCCGTCCGGGATATGTGGCTTCTGAAGATTAAATTATAATTTTTTCAAACGGACGGCACTTGAAGTGCCGTCCGACGATTATAATATTAATTTTTTTCGTGGGACGATGCATCGAGCGCCGTCCCTCACTTATCGATAAATGCTATATCGATTCTCATTTATAGCAATCTACTGTAGAGATTTATCGATAATATCGATATATAGCAAACGACTGCAGCTGCTTTTTAAACCAAATATCGATATCGATAATATCGATATTATCGATATATAGCAAACGACTACAGATGCTCTTGGCATTTGTTTTTCAACAACAAAAAGTCATATCAATAATAAATTGCTACGTGCCTTTAATTTCATGTGTATTTTAGTTTTATCAAGTAATGAGAAATACTAACAGAAAAAAATAATACGGGTTATAATTTAGCTAAAACAGAAAAGAAAAGAAGAAGTAATCAAGGTCACAATAAACCTCATAAATTTAGACTACACTAAAGACTAGGGTTTCCTCTTCGGTACCAACTTTCTTGAATGAATAATACTTAAGAATGAGGTAAAACATTGTTATAATTCATTAAGAGCATTCATAATGGTGTTTCTCATTTTGTCAAGAATGACTGCCACAGTAATAGCAAATAGGATCGAAGGGTGCAGTGGTTGTTTGCTATATTCTGTGTTTTTTTTTCAAAAATTGCGTGCGACGGTATAACATATACCGTCGCGCATTTTTTTAAAAAAAAATTACGTGGGACGGTATAACATATACCGTCTCTGTCGTTTTAAAAAAAATTAAAAAATTTAAATGCTGATTAACTATTAAAATATATTAATTAACTATAATAAATAATATATTAATACCTAAACCTAATTAGCTAACTAACTAAATCTAATTAATACACTTAAACCTACCTACCACCTACCTATCAGCAGAATTCAAGGGCGGGATAACATATCCCGTCCGAGAATTTATATATATATATATTTTTTTTATTTTTTTTTCCGATCAGATGAATCTTAACCGTTCATTTAAAAAAAATAAAAATTGGAAAACTCCTTGGACGGGATATGTTCTCCCATCCGATTTAGACGGGATTACATATCCCGTCTGAGGAGTTTTAAAAAAAAATAAAAAATAAAAATCAGAGGGACGGTATATGTTTTCCTGTTTGACGGGATTAAAATATTATAAAATCGGAGCGACGGTATATGATATCCCGTCCTTTATAATTTGAGAATCGGTATTCGTTTCTCATATATGAGAAACAGATATAGAATGTTTGCTAAAAAGTGGGAAAATAGAAAATCACTGCAGACGATCGTTTTTTATAAAATGACAAATTGTCAATTATAAGAAACCGCTGTGGATGCTCTAATGGCTCTTCTACCTGCAATATTGAAGAGCTTCTCCCTCACTTATTGCAGCAAAAAATCAGGTAATTAATTAATTTAATTTAAAGTAGTTTTAATTAAAAAAAGACAGTAGGGAAAAGACTATTAGGGAATTTAAGACAAAGAAATAATCAAATAAATGACTAAATAAATGAAGTGATGAGCACTTTAATTCCATTTGTCCACATCAGAAGAATTAAGGATTAGTTTTTTTTTCAGGTTTGTTTACGAGGGGAAGTGTTAGGGAGACAGGCTTGGGTCCAGAGCCAGCAGTTCAGGAAAACCATGCTTCCTCATGTCAGCCTGTTTGCTGTAGTTTAATATCCCTAAACCCAAGTAACAAGAAGGCAATTTCTGGTAGTTTAATTATTAGCTGAATCCAAGTAACGTGAAGACAAAGTTACTAAGTTTAATTGAAGACCAAGGAGTTCACAGTCTATTCAAGACCAAGCAGTTCCAAATAACCTTGTTGAGGCAAGTGCAGCCTTGGCGTGGCATTCGGGCTACTCGGACCGGGCTGGGCTGGGCTAGGCCGGAACTGTCCGGGCTTTGCTCGGTTCCGGGCCAATCCGGGCCGGGCTCAAGCATTTCGGGGGCCGGGTCAAGCCGGGCCAATCCGGGCCGGGCTCAAGCATTTCGGGGGCCGGGTCGAGCCGGGCCAGGTGGGGAAAAGTCTGGCCCGGACCTGACCCTTTGCCCCAAGGGTGGGGGGCGGGCCGGTTCGCGGGCTGGGCCGATTTTTTAGTGTAATTTTTTTTATAACAAAGATGAAATATCAAGTATTAAATTGTAATTTCATAACAATTGCAAAGAACTAATAAATAAAAGAAATTAAAACCAAATTTAAATTGATTTAATAAATTACAAATTGTTAAATAAAATTAAGTTCATGAATAAAAATTTCATACAAATTAGATCAAATTATAAAATAGTGGAATTATTTGAATTTAGAGATCGAGATGATCTCTATTTAGATTGAAAAGAAGGCATTGGACTATTGTCATGCACTTCTACTTAACCTAAATATAGAATCTCATCACCCTAAAATTTTCAATTATCTAGAATATATTGTACATCAATTAAATGTAAATCGACTAAATCTAATTATTCATTCATCGGTACTTGTTGAGCCAACTTGTGCCTCATGTAAATCTTGGGTGTTCTTCCGCTTTTATCCAATCTTCGACGCATACTAGCATCTCCAAATTTTTGGCTGTCAATCGATTCCTGTTCGGGCTCATTATCCTACCATCAAGAGAAAAAGTATTTTCCGATGCAACGGTTGACACCGGTGTTGTTAGCAAATCTCTAGCCATACGAGAAAGAATATTAAAAATAACTTCATTGCTCTTCCAAAACTGTAACACATCTACTACATCTTTAATTGAATTTTGTGCATTATACCAATTCAACTCATTTGGTGAATTGGTTCTTGGTTTTTTTGATTTAATAAGATTTAAAACACTACTAGTTGCATGACTCTTTTCTTTTGCTAATATGGAGGAAGAAGAAGAAGAATCAATATTTTGTGTTTGTGTTCGTGTAGTATAATATGAATAAAGTCTATCATAAGTATCATATAACCTAGTCAAAATAAGCTTAAATTGACCAGTAAAAACAACATGATCAAAATCTTGTATTGCATTGTGTGGGGGTATAAGTGTAAAAAAATTCAATTAAATTTTTTTTGCCATCTAATTTAATCTTACGATTCATTACACTAGCTACACAATATAATATAGGAAGTGGATAAAAATATTTTAAAATTTTAATATATACCGTATTAACCATATCCCTAATAAAAGGGTCATTTTGGAAATCTTCAATTGTTGTCATCATAATGACAATTTTAAGTAAAATACCACTAGATGTAGATGTATATGTTTTTGAAAATTGCAAAGTAGCATCGTTTAAAGGTTCTAAAAATTTATACAAACTATTGGCAAAAAATCAAAAATTATCATCTAACATACAATTTTGCATACCCATTACAACACAAAAATCTCTAAGATTCAAACGATAATGAAGAACAACACCTAATAAATCAAATGTAGAATTCCAATAATGTCTAACATCGTTAGGAAAACGTTTATATACAATTTCCTTAAGTTTACGCCAATCATGAAAAGCTTGATATATTGGACCACTCAGTATAATATAATGAACACAATCTCTCATTGCATCAAATTTATCATTTTCATATTTTAGTGCATCTTGTACATAAAGATTTAAAATATGACAAGCACATCTAACATGAAAAATTTTGGGTTCTATAGGATCTAAAGTAATTTTCAAACTATCAATATTAGAGGCGTTATCAAAACCAATAGCAAACACTTTATCATAAATACCAAAATTATTACATTATTACATAATGTGTGGCTATAATTTCATCCTTATGTGGGTACCTAACAAATCCAAATGAAATTATCTTCTTTTGAAGTACCCAATTCAAATCTATCTAATGGCATGTTACACATATCATTGGAACGCCGTTTACTCCTACCCACCCATCCAATGTCAAAAAAACTCTTTAGTGATGTTAGTGTTGTTATCAAAAAATTCTTAGTCTCATTGTAAATTAATTTACAATCACTGTAATCCCCATTCCCGTAAATACATATTTTCTGAATATTTTCTGTATTTTGATTTTTATTAATTTATTTTTGTGCTAAATTCTTTTTAAATATTTTATTTAAGTGTTTTCTAATCGAAAATTTTATTCATTTCGAATAATGGTGTATTTTGATCTTATTTTCTATTTCCAATTGATTGAATATTAATATTTTAGCCAAATTCTAATATGTTATTACTATTTGAATTTTAATGAATCTGTTGAACTCAAATCTTATTTTGATACTTATTGTTACTATTATTATTATTGTTATTGTTATTATTATTATCGTTGTTTTTACTAATATGATTATTATTATTATTTTTATTATTGTTACCTTTGATTATTTATTGAAAACCAAATTTTGTTATTATTATTATTATTATTGTTATTGTTATTATTATTATTACTATTATTATTATTATTACTATTACTATTGTTGTTGTTATTATTATTTTGTTTTAAGCCCGAACATGCTTCTATATTTTACTATTTGATTTAATGTATATGTATATGTATATTTTATAAACCTTACTATCCTTTTATTTCTCATATTGGATCCATACCCATTACCCAAATCCATCCCAATACCCTATAAATACAAACCTAACCTAATCTATACCCTAGCCCCTAACCCGAGCCTCTACCCTCAGCCGACCTACTGTATAAACCCTACCCCTATACTGTTAAAACCCCCGCATTGTTCATCTCCTCTCTCCCCTCATCTGTTTCTCTCAACCCAACCTATCACCCTGTCACCTCTTCCTCATCAATCCATCGACTGCTCCCCTGTTGACTGCAACCTCAAGCCACCCTCGCCCCGCTCCGTCGAGCCCCTCCTCTATTCGGCCTCTTCCCCGTCCCTGTTCATCGTCTTCCTCATCGAACCCACCACCTCCATCGACTTCTCCCTCTCTCTATTTCGTTTTGAATCCACAAAAACCATTTCATTGCCGCCGTCATCGAACTCCTCACCATCCACGCTCGACTGCACCCTGTGGAGCTTCTCCTCCCCTCACCACCTCATTTTCGTCCTCTTTGTCGATCGAACCCATCACCTCATCGTGCCCCGTCACCTTCCCTCCTCCACCTGTCGTCAAGCCACCCTCGACTGCACACATCGACCACCATCACCCATCTTCGTCTTGTCATCCTCCTCCAATGTCCCCCTACCCCCCGACCTTCGCTCTATTTTTTCCCACCCAGAACAGAGCATCCAAGCCCCCCTTGTTCTCCGTCGACTTATCATCCCCCGAGCTCCGACCACCCTCATCTCCCTCGTGCGCCGTCGGAGCCCCCTCACCGCCAGCGTCGCCTCTCGCAGTCGCCGTTGATCCCCATCTGCTATCGCTCTCCCTCTTGATTGTTGTTTGGTGTTCAAGAGAGGGGAATTGTTGTTGCTGTTCGCTATTTTGGTTAGAAGGATCTGGTTGCATTTTGATCAGGCTTGGTCTTGATCTTTTGATCTCGGCCCTTGATAATGTGGAGATTGCTGGATCTTTAGCCGTCGATCTTGATCTTGAATCTTGATCTCGATATTTGATCTCGGTCATTGGTTACTTGATCTTGCACTTGATCGTCGATCGATATCGAGATCCGTACCCAATCATGTTCGTCACATTGATGTTTGCTTGGTTTGCGATCGTCGTCGTTGCCGTCGGGATTCTCATCCCGTTATTTTAATATATTCGGATCTAATGTCGTCCATAAGACAAGTCACTGTCCTCTTGAATTGTTAATTGTATCAAATTCAAGTTTCATTGAAATTCTTGCAAGTAGATACTATTCGTTATCATATCACTGTATTGATTATCTTCGTTGGGTCTATTGAGGGTTTACACGAGCTAACCCCAATATTCTCCACTTTGACTCCTAAAATATTGAATCTTGCATACATCATATAGTATTGATGATAGGAAATTTTCATGCATCTCATGTCACAATTAATTATTGTAGAAACAACTACTAGGTTATATATTTGGTTGATTGTTTATTGTTTGATCGATGATAATTTAGTGTATGTATATGATTTTATTTTTATTTATCATGTTATTGCACCCCATGTTGATTACACAATTTATTGACTAAAGAATCGATATCCATCATGTTTAATTAATTTATTTTCATGAAACTACACAAAACCTGTATACTGCTTGCTGGCCTGTATATTGACTGTTATTTTTGAACCAGTCAATTATCTTAAAATGAATAGCTTTCTGAATATCAATTGTAGCCTTATCTTTCTAGTTTTCAGAACATCTTGAATTTTTGAATTTCGAGTTATGTAGCAAAAGTTATGCCTGTTTTATTACAGCTGTATTTTTACTTTCAGATTTTCAGATCCTTGTACGTTTCTTGTTTAAACAGTAAAAAGACTGACCAAATGATAAATTTTTACTTAAAAACTTTCCAGATTGTTGCTTAACAGGTTTAGGAGTCTAGAAAATATTTTTATCGAAAATATTGAGTTTTTGCTGATTCTAAAATTTTAACAACATGATGTCGAAATTTTGCATGAACATAAAATCTGTAAAGAACAATATGTTTGACCTAACTACTGTTGACGGATTCTGAACTTTATATATGTGTTGGAATTGTGTGGATGTCTAGATTCTAGAATTTCTAACGGATTCAGTTTTCGATTTCTGAAACAGAAGGAAACTGTATTTTTGTACAAACTACTCTTGTTGTCCAGAATCTTATATTTCAGTTTTCAATAAATTAATTGTTCCTATATCGTAGTATTGCATGAATTAAAGTATGTATGTTACATTGCATGATCCTAATGTCTCATTGTCAATATTCTAATTTCCTATCTAAGTTATCGTCTTATTGCTCTCCCATGGATACTATTGTTCATCTCATGTCTCAAGTTGCATAATGTATTGTTACATTGATAAAATAATTAATAAGCCGGGATTTAAGAGATTGAATGTGGTAGTTGATGATATAGTGACTGTACTCGGAGGAGGGGCCCGTGTTTTTCTAAATATTGTTCCGGCTATTATTTTATCGATTGATTGTGGAGCGCTGACTACGACACCCCCAATCTATCGTGTATTGTATCGTTACCGAAGACCGTACCGTGCACCAAAAGGTGAATATTGATTATCGTTGCCAAGAACATGATCTATAGAATATTCCACTTAAGTCTAAAACGATATTGATTGTATGTATCGAACTTGTAGAATGAGATGCAGTAGTACATACATTAGTTAGGATTAAAATGATAATAGACTTAAGAATTGACACATCACTGATATTGCATATTGTTCATCATTATTTCTATTGATATCGAATATTGGCTAAGTGTTATTGTTATTGATCATTGATTATTATTACCGAATATTGAAATGTTGTTCATAGCCATTATACCGATTATCATGATGTCGATTATTGTTATTGTACCAAGTTATTGATTCTTATTGATCCATTGAATTTATTGTTATACAGTTATTCCATTGTTCCCTACTTTCTCTACTTGTTGTCCATGACTTGCTCTAAGGACAATTTTTCACCTTTTTTTAGATAAAGTGTTCACATATGTTGATGGAGAATTGCCTGATGGATTGAGAGAACAATATTAGTGAAGGAATTGATTGCATCACGGCTTAATAAATAATTATTTTGTCATGAAGTTTTAATTATTGAACTATTGTTATTTCATTGTATTGTGGGCTTTTGACCCAAATATTACTATTATTGTTTCCAAACATTGGTTTATTGTATTTGGATATTTCATATTATTTATTCCAAGTATTATTGTTCATGATATTATTATTATTATCTCTGCAATTTTTGTGTATTGATTATATTGTTGAGTTGATCGAATAAACAGCTTATGGGTGACGTTAGTCATTCGTTGGGCCAATGTTATGTATTCATATTCTGTATTTTTGGGAAGCGGGGCGTGATAATCACCCTTAACTATATTCCTAGCAATCTTTTTATAATGGGGGTTTAAGGAGATATGTGTAAAGTCTCTATATACCTACTTTCACCAAACGAATATGGTAATTCACCCATAATTACTAACTTAGCCATTTCCCTACGAACGATATTGTGATCGTAGCTATGACTATCTACTTGACCGGTTGTAGGATGTAGTTTTTGTTGTGTGAGATTGTCTTTAGAAAATTCGGATTGACATTTGTTTAGGTGATGTTGAAGTGTACCTGTGCCCTATCCTATTTTAAACTTATAAAGTGTTTGACACTTTTTACAGATTTTTAATCCTTACACTCTTATCATTTTGTGAAGGGACAAAATTGAAATAATTTTGTACTTCGGTTGTAGTCTCTTTTGTTTTACGGGTTAGAGAATGACATTTTTCCGATAGTTGTAGTTCTACATGATCTTCTATTTCTATATGATTTGAGTGTATTTCATTCAAATCAAGAAAACTATCATAATTCATGAATTTTTCTTCACTATCTATATATGGAATTGGAATGGAAGGAATATGACGACTAGTGGACTCTTGACTACCATGTCTACCTCCGCGTGATCGATTAGAAGCCATTTAAATATTAAAAACTAGTGTATGTATAGTTGGAGAGAAAGCAAGTGTACGTTTTAAAATTTAAATTTAAAAAAATAACTAAATATATGACAACTAATAATTTAAAAAAACAAAATTAAATAAAGAGAAACAACAAAATTAGAAATGAACAACAATCTATCTCAACTATAAAAAAAACATTAATAACAAGAATTAGTGAGTAGTGTATGTATGTTTACCACTTTACCAAATTTATAAATAAAATCTAAAAAAATGAGAGGAAGAAGTTCAAGAAAACCCAAACTAATTAAGAGATATAGATGAAAATAATCAACTATGTTAAATCTACAAATTAAACATATACTAAAATACAGTATGAGTGTTTGAAGTTTGAAGAATGAAAGTTGAGAGAGTTGAGACTTGAGAGCTTTTAGTTTGATTGTTGTTGTTGATCACTTGATTATTGTTGATTGTTAATCCTTGCAAAATGTAGTAGAAACTTGATTTGTTGAGAGAGAGTGGAGAGATTTGAGAGACAGTAGAGAGATTTGAGTGAATTAATAAAGAGAAATAAAAGAAATGATGTTGTATATATAGAATATGCATTTTTTTTATTTTCTAAAGTACCCCCCAAAACTAGCAAGTATAGATTCGTTGGGGGATAATTTGGTAATTTTCCTTTTTTTTTAAAAATTCTAAACCCAAAAAAAAATTAGAAACCTAACGGTTGGCCCGGCCCGGCTGGGCCCAGGCCCGGGCGGGCCGGTTCAACCAGTCCCGGTCCTAAACCGGGCTTGGCCTAGCCAGGCTTTTCTGGCGAAATGGAGGACTGAACTGGCCCCTGGGTTTGGGGGGCCGGCACGGACCTGATTCCACCCTTAGTGCAGCCACACTCCTGGATATCAGTGAGTGAGGGAGACTCTGGTGATTTTATTCTTCCCTGATCTGCAGGAAAGCTAGTGAGTTAGATTAGCTATTCAGAAATTTTTTGACGCACTGAGTGTTGAATTCTAACTGCGGAATAAACTCAACAACGACGACGAGATGCAAGAACTATAAAATCCAAATAAGAGAAGAAAAAATAAGCAAAAGCAACACACAAGAACACACAGGATTTTTATCGATGTTCACCCAAACAATGGCTACTTCCTCGCGCAGAGACACTCCTGCGATTTTGACTAGAAATATGAAGATTAGGTTTACAAATCTCTCAAGAACTCACTACCAATGTGTATGATTTCTCTCTATCTCGCTCTCTCTTAATGATGGCTGGTAGATCTCTATTTTTTTTTTTTTTACATAACCTTAAAATCGTACACAATACAATATATATAGGATTCCACAGCTTTCCATTTCAGCCGCTCATCAATCAGCGTTGGGACGGTCGACCGCACCATCTTGACGGTCGACCGGTCTTCTCCCTCGACCACGAAATTCAACAGAGAGCAGGTCGGTTGACTGAGCGGTCGACCGGTCATTCCTTCAAGGTACAGAGTTGAGTCAGAGAGCGGGACGGTCGACTGCGTGGTCGACCGGTCGTCTTGCCTGAGCGGCCGGAAGGTGCGGTCGATCGCAACTCTGCTGTAGCAATTTGCTACTCTTAACTAGTTGCTCCTACTTCGACTCTCCTTCCTGCCTATCTTCTTCAAACCCATTATCGTGTATTGGATCCACAAATCCCAACTCTGAGTTGGTTATTTTGACGAATGTTATTTGGAAACTTGTATCTTTAATAGCCATTATCTGCTGCTCTAGAAGCACTTGCTTCATTTCCTAAAGTTCCTCTTGTAGTGGCTAATTTCGTTGCGATAAAATCTTTAGATGCAGGGAGAATTTGTATGATTTTAGTTTTAGGGTATGGTGTACGACAATATATATCTACCCTCTCTTCACCCTAAATCTAAGGTGCATCTCTTTCTCCTATCTCATCTCTATACCACCTCTTTTAGTTATCTACTTGAGAATCTAGGGCTTAACTATGTATATATTATACTTAGCTTAGATACTGTTAATATATTTGAGGTATTAATTTTCCTACATTTCCTTGGTTAAAATAAAAAGTTCCCTAAACCCATGTGTTTTTAAATTTTTTGGAGTTACCTACTTACACCCCTAATTTTACCTTTTTATATAAATAATTTTCGAAATACATTTGTAGAAAAAGAAAGAAAACGTACAACATATGCCATGTTTCTGTAGTTACTTCAAAATTGATAGACAAATGAATAAGTTAAATTGTATGGACAATAGATAGGGAGTGTGAGAGAGAGCGAAAAATGAGAGATTCGAAGAACTATATATGAAATTAGATTTCTCCAATATGAAGCTATTTTTGTTAATTCAGGTCAAGTTGTTTTACGAATTTACGCAATTATCTCTAATATTATAATGGGAGAAAGTCTTAGTGTCATTTATCAATCTACCAACCCGTGTATTGTACATGCATAACTAATATGAAGGATGACTCATGTTCGAGTCCTTACAACGTCAATTTTTTACTTAAATTTTTTTAATATATTAAATGCGCATCACATATATAAATTACTATCTATCTATCTATCTATCTATCTACAATATAATATATATAATAACTATTATAATGAAAGAGTTGCAACTCCAACTCTCCCATCATAGTCTTCACATTTACTTTTACAAATATATAATCATATTTATTAAGACATGCATCACACGTGTAAATCAGATATTTTACTTAATTTTTTAAAAAAATTACGTGCATCACAAGTGTTTATTACTGGTAAAATGTAAAGTCACATGGTGACTTGGAAAAGCTAAAATTGGGAGAAAAGAGAATTATTAATATTATTATTATTGTTATTATTATTTTTTTTTGTAGAACTGAAGAGGGTATATTTGAAATTTAGGCTATAAATGATCAAGCTTAATTATTCTAATAATAATTAAGTTAACGTGTTAATTAGTACTTTAATTAAAGATACCCAAGAAACGTCGGTGATGTTTAGTCTTCTTTCTTGTTAGTTTGTCTTGTACAGTAGAAGCAATACAAATTAATTAGCACCGCCCGACACGCCGCCACTCTTGTCTACTTTCTCCTTATGATCAATCCACAAAACAAACCTAACCTAAAAAAGAAAATTAAAATCAACAAAACACAGATAGAAGATAGAAGATAGAAGATAGAAGAAAGGATTATTTCCACAAAAAAAAAAAAAAAAAAAAGATGAAAGGAAGGTGAGCAAACATTTTGTTACTCTATGCCATGCATTCTTTCTTAATTAATTATTCCACCATTTTAAAAAATATGTATTTCATATTATTGTTGTTGGAAATCTAGCTACCTAATTAAATAGACTAACTAGACACAAATTATAAAACCTCGCAAGTGCACGAATCGAATCGTAGTAATAGCAAGGGTCGATCCCACAGAGATTGTAGATTTCAACTAACTAATCAATAGAAAATAATAAGAATCATAATGAGTTGTTTTAAAAGTCTAAAAGGAATAAAAAGATTAAAACTAAGAAGGAATTGTTGAATCACAAATATCTCTTGAATAGTTGGGTTGTTGATCTCCACCAATAGTTAGTAATGCTAATTTGCCTTCTGAATTTACTTCTAATTACTCATGTTGTTCACTTCAAGGGCATGGTATCTACTCCTTAAAGTATTGTTTCCCTAAGCCAAGAATTAGGCATGGTATCTACTCTAATTCGTTTCTTTCCATAAGTATCTAGCAGGGTATCTACTAAGTTATACTTAGAGAAAACATAAAAATAGTGGAAACGAACAAACACTTAAAGTTCTAGAAATTGGTATCAAATCTAGATCCTCTAAGTTGATTGAACCAAGAACCCCTAAAGATTCCTTTGTTACAAATTATGGGCACGAGATTCGGTCGTCTCAATATGCTTCATATAACAGATTTAGATAAATGATAACATAAACTTGATATTCTCACGTGCTGTATGTCAGTCGACTGGCTCTCACCTCAGTCGACTGCTCTCAGACTTCAAGATCCAAGTTTGATGATCATTAATCTATGTCAATTCAACCAGATTCAATCAATAAGTAATTAGAAGATCTCAGAAGAATATAGCACTACATAACTATGGTTTCGATCTACCCAACTATGAAATTAGTTCCACATAATAATACTTTTATTGCTTAACAAGTTCAAATACATGATCAACATAAAAGAATAAAGAGAGAAGAAGAAATAAACTAATGGATTCCGGCAATATGGTCGACTGTCTGTCACACAGTCGACTGCCTTCTGGTTGCTGGATCTTCTCTCTCCTTCTTCGATGTTGATGGAGTGAAGCACGGTTTGATGACTTGATGGTTGGGAACTCTCTGATTAAGTTGCGTCCACGAGATATCTCTACTTCTTCGATGTTGATCTCTTCTGATATTTATAGAGTACGGCTGAGAATTAGGGTTTCCACTTTTTAAGGAAGATCCTTCTTTATTTGATTTGATGATTAATATCTTCCTCTTTTCTCCTTTCCTTCCTTTTCTGTTTACCACGTCCACTTGGAAACCCCCAGTCTCTAGATTTGATTTGCATAAATCTGGATTCAAATAGATGTGAAATTAGATGCAGGTGAATCTTCGAATATCTCATCTGTTTATTCCGCCGCCTATCAGTCGACTGCTTTTGGGAGTAAGTCGACTGTGTCGAGACTTCAGTATTTTCGTGATTCATTCGCCCAGTCGACTGATGTTTTGGGAACAGTCGACTTGGTCGAGCAGCTGTATAAAACTTGATTTCCTCTGTCCAGTCGCCTGTTATCATGACCAGTCGACTGCTTCTTCAGTTTCCTGTGTATCATCCTGAATTTGCTTCGTTTTGCTGTTTATAGGCTGTTTCCTGCAGAGAAAGAGAAAAGAAGCATAAATACCACATATAGAGCTTTTAAATGTGCATTTACAATAAGATTATTGCTCTAAAATGTGAATAATATTGTGTTCATCAATTATCACATTTTCATATCGTAATTTGGTAAGTATGAATTAAACAAACACATACGTCATGATTGAATCATACAGATTCATTCATGTGCTTCTGTTATACTATACATGGAAGATGCCAAGAATCACACATTATTCATTTTATATATTCATACAAAAGGGTGCTCAGAGTAGTCTTCTTCAAAGACAACTAGCTTCGATGGTCCTGACTGTGAATTTTGCTGCATATCCTGTGGAAGTCAGTAAGGGAGATCCATGAGACTTCATCCTCCTCTGAACTTGCGTGTTGTCTATATGCACTTAATTGCTGATCATAGGAATTTTAGGGTAAGTAAAATGTGTACGAAAATATTAACCAACATCTCACTCTATCTTTCCACTCTTGGGCTTTCATTTGGGAGCTAAGGTCTATGCTTGTTTATATTTGCTAATTCTAACTTTTGCTAATATATATATATACTAGGTTTGTCCGTTGACACGTGCCTACGGCACGTCTTCGGAACGGTACACCTTGTTTGATCATATAAAATAATTTTGGAGGTCCAGCAAATTAATTGAAGTAGCAAACATAGAGCAAAGAACATAATATATATAATTTTTTTGAATTATTTTTAAAGTTTTTAAATTTTAATTTTTTTAAATTTTTTAATATTTTAAAATTTATAAAATTTTCAATTTTTTTATTTTTTTTAATAGAAAAGGGAGGGAGAGAGAGAGAAAAAAATAAATAAATAAATATAGGAGTTGTTTTGGGTGGGAGATTTGAATTTGACTTTTGGGGGAAAAATATATTTTGTAAGATTAGATCTGGACCTTCGATTTTTGGGGAGATTGAAGGAAAGCCACTTGATAGCTTTCTTTGTGTTTTATTATATAGATATAGAGAGAAAGATAAATAAATAAATGAGTTGTTTTGGGGATATTTGAATTTGAGTTTTTTTTTTTTTTGGGGGGGGTGGTGTTGGGGGGGGGGGGGGGGAGGATTTTGGGTAGGAAAATATGTTTTGTGATGTTAGATCTGAACCATTGATTTAAATCCTATTGAATGAGAGCCACTTGATAGCTCTCTTTGTGTTTTATTATATAGATATATAGAATCCGGCTACAAACCGGATAAGGAGCAGAGTTGCGTTAGGTAGTTGACAACCAGCATAAAACTTTGTCAAATCCTATGAACATGAATCATAATAATATATGCGCAAATGCTAGGACATCCCTGAAAGCGATGCGTTGTACTTGCCTCCGAGTGCTTCGAAAAATGTACAAAGGGCGTCGCACCGGCGCCTGGGTGCGGTGGAAAAATCGGCAAGAGTTCATGCATCAATCTGGACGTATGCGGGTAAATAAGCTAGACAAGAAAAATAGGCTTAGGTTAGCGACTTGGAATATAGGAACATTGACAGAAAAATATATAGAACTAGTAGATACCATGATTAAAAAGAATATTAATATAACTTGTAATTAAAAAGAATATTAATATAACTTGTTTACAAAAAACAAAGTAAGCAGTGGAGAAAGCTAAAGAGATAGATGATTTTAAATTATATCATACCAGTAAATTTAGAAATATAAATGGAGTAGGAATTTTTGTATATAAGAGATTCAAAAGAGATGTAGTAGGTGTTAATAGGAACAGAGATAGAATAATACAAATTAATCTTGTATTAGAGAAAACATAATTAATATCATTAGTTCTTATGCACCCCAAGTAGGATTAGATGCACAAACTAAAAATAAATTTTGGCAAGATATGGATAAGATAATTCAATGAGTACTCTTAGGTGACAAAACTATTGATAGAAGGATATTTCAATGGACATGAAGGAGAATGTAACATGTGATATGAGAGTATGCATGAAGGACATGAATTTGAATTAAGAGCAATAGTGGAAAGACTATATTAGATTTTGTGACTTCATATGATCTTATATTAGCAAATACTTATTTTAGAAAGAGGAAGGAATATTTGATAACACTTAAAAGTGGGAAAAATAGGAACCAGATTGATTTTTTCATCACTAGGAAGGTAAATCGCTTGATATATAAAGATTGTAAAGTTATAC
The DNA here is from genome assembly GCA_017893485.1 of Hemerocallis citrina. NCBI lineage: Eukaryota > Viridiplantae > Streptophyta > Magnoliopsida > Asparagales > Asphodelaceae > Hemerocallis > Hemerocallis citrina. The sequence continues at coordinate 10,447,206 of CM030362.1, forward strand.
CAGAAGAGTGTTTAACCTCACAACATAGATTAATGGTAATGGATGTTAAGATTAAGAAACACATATGTGCAAGGGATGAGACTAGGAACCCAAGAATTAGGTGGTGGAATTTGAAGGAAGAGAAACTCGAAGTTCTTAGAGATAAAGTCCTTAAAGGAGTATCATGAAATTGGGAAGGAAAGACAAATATGATGTGCACTAAAATAGCTACGTACAAAAGAGAACTTTTAAAGGAAGTACCTGGAGAATCTAAGGATAGAGGGTTGCTAAATAAATATATATATGGTGGTGACAAGAAGAAGTCCAAAATATTTTGAAAGAAAAAAGATCAACCTTTAAAATATGGCAAATAGTAGAAATGAAGAGGATTTGGAGAGATATAAGACTGTTAGAAAAGAAGTTAAGAAAGTGGTAAGAAATGTATAAAAAAAAGTGTATGATTATTTATACACAAAATTAGAAACAAAAGAAGAAGAAAATAACATTTATAAGCTTACTTAACAAATGGATAGGAAAATGAAAGATCATAATACAATTAGGTATATCATGAGTGAGAATTCAAGAGTCTTAGTAAAAAATGATGAAATTAATGAAAGATGACCAAATTACTTTGAAAAGTTATTAAAAGAAAAGGTTGTGGACAACTTAAATATAAAGAACGCTTGAGAGAGTCGGGAGCATATTTATTTCCGTAGAATTAGGACGTCGGATGTTTAAAATGCTCTAGAAATGATGAAAATAGGAAAAACTTTAGGATCGGATGATATATCCATTAAAGTTTGGAAGTTTCTTGGGGATGTATGAGTGGATTGACTAACAAAATTTTTTAATGAAGTTTTGAGGAATAAGAAGATGCCTGATAAATGGCGAAAGAGTATTTTAGAACCTATATATAAAAATAAAGGAAATATACAAAGTTGCTCCAACTATCGAGTGATTAAATTAATGATTCATACAATAAAAATTTGGGAGAGAGTGATCGAACAAAGTCTGAGACTAGAAACTACAGTGTCTGAAAATCAGTTTGGATTTATGTCTGGAGGTCAACAATGAAGCAATTTATGTATTGAGAAGACTTATAAAAAAATATAGGGAGACTAAGAAAGATCTACATATGGTTTTTATAGATCTAAAAAAGCGTATGATAAAGTCCCCAAAGACATAGTATGGTGAGTGTTAAATAATAAAAAAGTAATTATTCGGTATATTGAGGTATTTAAGGATATGTATGAAGGGACAACGACCACATTTAAAACAACCACAGGAGAGACCTGTGATTTTCTTGTTACAATAGGTTTACACCAAGTTTTGGCTTTAAACCCTTACCTCTTTACTTTGGTTATGGATGAATTGACGCGAGAAATACAAGATGAGGTGCCTTGGTGTATTTTTTGTCGATGACGTCGTCTTAGTGGATGAGACTAGAGCAGGAGTAATGCTAAATTAGAATTGTAGAGAAAAACTTTGGACGCTAGAGGTTTAGGATAAGCAGAACTAAGATAGAGTATATGAAGTGTAATTTTAGTGATATTCGGAATACAACTGAGGAATAGTGAAGTTTGGCGGTCAAGAGATACCTAAGAGAGACCATTTCCGATATTTATGCTCGATTATAAAACGAGATGGGGAGATTTTTGAATATGTTATTATAACGCCTTGAGCCCAGCTCAGCTGCGTACACAGCTACGTATGCGCGCACGCAAAAGAACAGACACAACTAGCCACTCCCATAATAGGCACCATCAAAAGGGAGGTATACCCATTAGGTATCCTTTATCACTTGGCATTCCTAATATACACACTCTCTCCTTCCTACACAATTCCAATATGGGATTTTAATCCCCAACGCCAAGGCACCAGCACCCACTTCCTTCTTCTCATTTGAAATTTTGTCATCTAGTGCATTTAAATGCCATAGCCCCATAATGCATTCTATAGGTTACTCCATTAACCCAATTTATCTCATGGCCTTATAGAAAGTCTTATAGGCCAACCACTTTTTCTTACTTATATATATATATATATATATATATATATATATATATATATATATATATATATATATATGAAAATCTTCCATTGTGCACCACCCCTCCGTGTGAATTTGTGTGCACTCGGCCTTCCCGCCTTCGTATGGACGATCTGAATCATTCACATTGATCTACACATCTAAATTAGTCTAAATATGTAAAATCAAATTATTTGAAATTCATTTGCCCATCTATCATGTGACTATAAAAACAATGATTTTCAGCCATACAATTTTGTAACACTTTAATGGATGGGCAAATGAATTTCAAATGATTTGATTTTAAATATTTAGACTAATTTAGATGCGTAGATCAATGTGAACGGTTCGAATCGTCGATTCGAAGACGGGAAGCGCTGAGTGCACACGCCGTGTGCACCATAGGTGGTGCACAACGGAAGACTTCCCTATATATATATATATATATATATATATATATATATATATATATATATATATATATATATATATATACACCCCCGCTTAAGTACGGGATGTTACAATTATACATATGATCCAAGCAGAGTGACTTAAGTGAAGAAGTACCAGTGGTATTTTGTGTGACAAACGTATATCTTTGAAGTTGAATGGAAAATTCTTTAAGACGGCGGTTAGACCGACAATGATTGGAGCAGAGTATTGGACAACAAAGAAACAATATATCCAAAAAATGAGTGTAGCGGAGATGAGGATGTTAAGATAAATGCATGGTAGAACAAGGAATGATAGAATTAGAAACAAGCATATACGAGACATGCAGAAGGTAACTTCAATCAAAGATAAGTTAAGAGAGAATCGCCTCAGATAGTTTGGACATGTCACACGTAGACCTAGTAGTGTCCCTGTTAGAAAGAGTAATTTGATAATTATTGATGGTAGATTTAGGGGTAGATGATGACCTAAAATGACTTAGAGTAGAAACTGTAAGAAAAGATATGATAGCTTGTGACCTTACATAAAATATTGCGCTTAACCGAGCAGAATGGAAAATCAAGATTCATGTAGCCGACCCCAACTAGTTGGAAAAAAAACTTTGTTGTTGTTGTTATTATTATTATTTTATATATATATGATTTATGTAGTCGACTCCAACTAGTTGGGAAAAAGTATATATATATATATATATATATATATATATATATATATATATATATATATATATATATATGGTAAAAGGGATATGAGCAACTTGCTTATTTAGTAAATGAGCAATTGATTATGTAGCATGCTCATTTAGCATGCATGTGCTACATTGGACAACTAACCCTTTTAATGGTAAAAGGGATATGAGCAACTTGCTCATTTAGTAAATGAGCAATTGATTATGTAGCATGCTCATTTAGCATGCATGTGCTACATTGGACAAGTAACCCTTTTAATGATTTTTCAATGACATGTATGTCACATCTTCAACTGCTTATTTACTAAATGAGCAAGTTGCTCATACCCCTTCCCCCCCCCCCCCCCCCCCACACACACACACACTAGATTTGCCCGTAGGCATGTGCCTACGACACATCTTCAGAACGATACAACATATGAAAAGCCTTATAAATAGTAAATCAACAATTATGTAGCTCAAATTTGAATAGTATGACAATAAGTTGTTGTAAATAAAAGTCTATGTTTCCATATATATATGACAAATGCTCCATTGAAAACGGGTCTAGTTTTCACGGGTTGGAAAACAGCGATCTGAGCCATTGGATCACTCTTGATCGTGATCAACGGCTCAGATCTGAGCCGCCCATCACCCGTTCTCACTAAGTGGCGGAGGGTTATTTTGGAAATTTCGTCCTAAATAACTTTTCGCCTTACGGATTCTAAATAAAATGAATTAACCTAGGCCGTTGTTGGGAACGGGTGATGGGAACAACGGCCTAGGTTAATTCATTTTTTTTTAGAATTCGTGAGGCGAAGAGTTATTTGGGACGAAATTTTCAAAATAACCCTCCGCCACTTAAGTGATAATGGGTGATGGGCGAAGGCGATCTGAGCCGTTGATCGCGATCAAGAGTGATCCAATGGCTCAGATCGCTGTTTTCCAACCTATGAAAATAAACTCGTTTTCAATGGAGCATTTGCCTATATATATATATATATATAGAGAGAGAGAGAGAGAGAGAGAGAGAGAATTAAATAAATAAATAAATGAGTTGTTTTTGGGGGATTTAAATTTAAGTTTTGGGGAAAAACTTTTTGCGGGGGGGGGGGGGGGGGGGGGGGGGGAAGGATGTGTTTTATGAGGTTAGATCTAGACCTTTGATTTTGGGGAATTGAAGGAAAGCCTCTTGATAACTTTCTTTGTGTTTTATTAGATAGATATATACTCACACTCATGCAAATTACGTAGGAGTTAGATTGTAGATTGTGTTATTCTAATACAAACTAACTTTGAACTTAATTTAGAACATTTTTTCATTGTCAAGAGAAACCTTTTTTTAACATTTTACTGTAATAACATTTATTTATTTTTTTAAACAATAATCATACTTATCTGTTGAGAGTTTAGAGTCGGTTTATTTAAATGCATGTATTTTATTGAGAATTTTTTTATGTAAGACTTAATTATTTACGACACTAAATTAAACCAACTATATTGATGGCTACATCAAGGTACTCCTTAATTTTTTTTATGATACGGATAGAGTCAAAAGACTCCAGCCATGCATTAATAACACAATAATAACAATAGAAAGGTCTTACAAGGCGTAAAACAAGATACCCAAAGACACTACTCCTAAATACAAAACACCGAGTCTATCCGGACTCTATGAAATAACGACAACATCCCAAGATCAACAAATACAAAACGATCGCTGACTGCGCCAGAAAAAAGAGCACATCACGAGCAGCGCAGATCGTAAAGACCTGGGATGACGAAGGCTCCTCCGCACCCAAATACAAGCCTTCGACGACTCGGAGAAGGAAAAACGTGCCTTCGATCAAGAGGACACTGAGGGAGGCTGAAGCACCGCATCAGCGCTCAGAGACCAAACTCCACAAAACAGACCTCTCCAGATGACACTGATCGTTGCAGATCAGCTTAATAACCAAACAGAAACAAAGAAGCTCTGCCAAAGATGGAAATAAATACCGGCGTATACAGCAAAAGAAAGGATTCATGGAAGCAAATTAAGGATCAGAGACAGGAACTCACAAAAGCATAAAAACAGCCAGACTGAGAAACATCAACAAAACAAGAGAACTAGCAATATGACAATATCATTTCTCCACAAACAAGTTCACAGCTATCCCCCAAACAAAGAGCACCATCCAACCGATACCACGACAGTCTGCCTCTCGCAAAAACCAGAACGGTAATCAACAACCCTACGTCGATAGAAAATACACCAAGAGCTACAAACAGGAGGACTACAACATCGAAACAAAACATAAAGATCTCTACACATGAGATCAGTAATAGTTAACATCAGACCGAGCTGATGATACGCAAGAGAAATAAAACGAAAGAACTGGTGTACCAACAGGAAGGAGAGAAGGAAGATGCCAGTCCCATAGACGACCAAAACTTCCTACAATACAGTTCCAAAAGCAAACATGCCCAAAACACAGTCTAACCTGCTGCCAAAAGCATTATAAGGGTAGGCATTCCTACCCTTTAATCCTGCAATCAAGACACCAAGGGAAAAAGCGTTAAACCACACTGCTATAATCAAAACAGAAGCAATAACATAGAGAGAGCGAGCTGCAGAAAAGAATCTTAGAGAGCTACAGATGCATAAGCTGAGCTCGAAAAGTACAAAATCGAGGTGCTGTGAACATTAAATAGCATTGAGGTTAATAAGGCAATGGAAAGCTTTTTCTAGTCTCTCAAACTTCATGGCTTCTCTAGCTTCCATATTTAAAGATGAAGACCAAAAATTGAATAAAAACAAAAAATCTTCTGATAACAAACGAGGGAAAGAATTAATCTGACGGAATATTCTGTGATTCCTTTCCCTCCAAATTAACCATAAAATAATCTGGAAGGAGAGGATCCACGATTTGTGGAAAGCGCGATTAGGAGGACACTTCGTCCAGCAGTCAACCAGACTGATCGGAATGTCTGACGCCTCCTAAGCCAGTACAGTACTTTTCCAGAGAGAACGTGAGTAATCGCATTCTACGAACAAAGGTACTCCTTAATTTTAAGTTATAAATACCTAGCAAAAGTTTGTGATTCTTTTTGTGAGTAAAAACTCTAGTAGTAAATAAATGAATCAATAAACGAAAAAATCTAGTGGTTAATGTATACTATTTCGATCAGCTACGAAGCACGCTTACATGTATTATTTATTTATTTATTTATTTTAAATTGTTAATATTTTGCATAATCTATATGATCTGCACCTTATTACTAATAGAATTTCAATGAAGCTCATAAAAAAAGTACCTTCTAAACCTTTCTCCTTAAATACTTTGATACAAACATATTAAATATTTCAACATAGTATATAAGATTAGATTGCAAATAATTATTAACGCAATAAAGAATAGGTTATGTCCTAGAATAAAACACGAGCATACATGTATATATGATATGATCCCCAAAAACAAAGCAAATCCTCATATATGCATGTGACATTGTGGTTTGAGTAGTTGTGTGATAGTATTATTATTTATACGTCATCTAGTTGTTCACGTAGAGAGATGACTTCTTAACTTTATCTTTAATTAATTAATTTTGTAGTATGGGGTTGTTCCATGTTGTCGGTGTTCTTCATTAATGTATTACTAATATTTTAAACTCTATTATGGTTTTTTTCCACATTACTCACAATAAATATTTTAAATCCTTATAACTCACTCGTAAATCAATATTTGTATATTACTACCTCGATCAATTCTAAAAGTGAACTAGTTTTTGGGATATATCTCTGATCTCTAATCTCTATCTCCACTATTATAATGGGAGAAGGGCTCAGCGTCATTGTAACCGGATGTCATTTTGTCAACACGTGCAGCGCACGTGTTGACATAATGACTCACTTTGGTAAATATTTTCGAAGGTGGGCCAGTTTGGTAAATATTTTCGGCAGTGGACCAGTTTGGAAATTATTTTCCTTTTTTTTTTCTTTTTCCTTCTTCCTCTACGTGCACGTGCGAAAGCGGACCAGTTTGGTAAATATTTTCGACAGTGGATCAGTTTGGAAATTATTTTTCTTTTTTTTTTTGTCTTTTTCCTTCTTCCTTCACGTGCATCGCACGTGCATGATACTAGTATTTTTTTTTTTTTTTTTTTTTTTTTTTGACGACATGGGTATCCATCCGCCTCTTGTGGCTCAGACTAGTCCCAGGACCCGTGACGGGGTTGTTGCGCAGGCACATTGTCCTACGGCCACGTGGCCACCACAAATGTCATCTAAACCCAGGGCTCGAACCCGGGATCTGTGGGGGAGCACACCCCAAGTCCCGCTTCTAACCACTAGGCCACTTGTGGTGGTTGATACTAGTAACTATTATAATGGGAGAGATGGGGTTCCAAACAAATAAACAATTTTTTATTGTTTTTTGTATGTTAGTCAACACGTGCAGCGCACGTGTTGGTAGGTTTTTTTTGTCTTTTTCCTTCCTCATCCACGTGCATCGCACGTGCATGATACTAGTAATATTATAATGGGAGAAGGCCTTAGTATCATTTGTCGTTTTGTCATTCTACCAACATGTGCTACACACGTATATAACTAATATAAAGAAGATTTTTAGTTTAAATTCTTCTTAAGTTATTATTTTTATTTTTTTAAAATTACTAAAATGTGGACTACACCTGTAAATTACTAGTTTTTTATAATGAGGAATAGTCTAAAAATGAATAAGAATGCAAGGGTAGGAAATAATTTCGAGATAACGAAACACAGATATTTAAAACCTTTTTTCCTTCTTATATAAGTGGTTCAATGGATCATAAAAATTGGCATAATGTGTGAACTGAGGTTTTGGATGATTCCTTTCGGAACTAATCGAGATAGAAATATTAAAAAAAAAAAAAAAATTTGTGAGTAAGTTACGTGGAATTAGAAATCAGTAAGTGTGAAAAACGACTTTTATTATGTAGTACTAATTAATAAGAGCATCTGTAGTCGTTTAAGTTATAAAATGGCTATATGAATATTTTGAAAAAAGCAAATAGTTCAAACATCGCAGTCGTCTATACTCAAAAAATAGCTTTTCCGGATGAAACGGAAGATCGTATATCGTTTGAAAATCCGCGTATTTCTTTTATAAAATAGTATGAAATCTGCCGTCCCGTAATTTTAAAAATAAAAAAAAATTTAAAAAAAAAGGTGAAGGACGATACATGATGTGCCATCCAACACAAAAACCAAATGTGCATTTTTCTCTCTTCCCCAAACGGAAGAACATCTTTCAATTTCCAATTTTTTTTTAATAATAATTCAACGGGAAATTATTCGCCGTCCACTTATTTTGTAATTAAAAAATTTGTCATAGATGACATATCATATACCGTCCGACACTAAGACGGTAAATTATCTTCCGATTTCTAAAATATGCATAATGTCATTTCCACTGCCAAATATAAATATCTCATGTTCATCCGAAATTCAAAACATGAGTATATAGACGACAATTACAGAGAATTTTTTTTAAATAATCAAATTTTTGGATATATAGCCAATGACTATAGATGCTCTAAGGTAGTCTAAAACTATAATAAATTGAGGCTTTAATTTTAGACTAATTAGAGCAGAGGTCTTAGGTTAAAGGTGGGGACAACGCTAGCTTTTTGATCTGTTTATATATTTAAAAAGTCCACTAATTTAATCTCATGTACAAAGACTTTCGAGATTGCTTTCATTTTAATAAGATTTTAATTAAGATATTATTTTATTCGGCTAGTAAATTATAGGGATGACAATAATGATAAGTATACGAGTATATAATAACAAGTTAATGATGGTTACGTTGATTTAGGTGTTGTTAAGCATGTGATTAGCGATCATTGTAGGCCAGCTACAAAATCAGTAGAATTTTTGTGAAAGTCTTACTGAACTTAATTGTTACTTATGCATAGCTATAGAATAATGCTTTATGTTCTACCGAATGCGGAACATTAGGTTGAGAAAATTTTAAAGAAAACACATACATGCATTTTCTTTCCTTTTTTTTTGACTTTTTTTTTCTTCCAATTAATAATAACATTAATATTCCATAAACAGCCTAGTATTGCAGTTCTACTTCTACTAGTAATTTACACGTGCGATGCACGTTTTAATAAATTTATAATTTTTTAAAAATAGAAACTTAGACGGCATGAGTAAGAGAGGGTGAGTGGATTTTGAAAAAGAGAGCGAGGAACAGTCATCTTTTTTTTTGAGAGAGAGAGGGAGTTAGTATACGTAGTTTACGTGTTTGATGAGTTTATATAAAAGATATTTGTTGTACGTGCGTTCAACGGATTGGTAAATTGACAAATTACACTAAGACCTTCTCCCATTATAGTAGACTAGTAATTTACTCGTGCGATGCACGTCTTAATAAATATAGTTTTTTTAAAAGTAAAAATTCAGACGTAGTCTATATTTGATCTAAAACCTCATTTACAATAGTTATGCACGTGCGTTACACGAGTTGGTAGATGGACAAATTACACTAAGGCCTTCTCCCATTATAGTAGTAGAGAAGAGATATTGTACTAGTAATATACACGTACGATGCAAATATTAATTTTTTTTTTAAAAATAAAAAGTAAGAACTCTGATTTCTTATTTACACGTGCAATGCATGTCTTAATAAATATGATTATATATTTTTAAAAGTAAATGTGAAGATTATAATGGGAGAGTTAGAGTTGCACGTGTAATGCACGCGCTGGTAGATTTACAAATGATACTAAGATCTTCTCCCATTATAATATTACAAGTAATTTGCACGTGCAATGCACGCCATAATATGTTATTTCTATAAAGTAAATATTAAGACTTAATCTGGCTTCGAATTTGAGACATCTATTTACTCATCACATACTATTTACAAATTATCTCTAGTGGCACAAACTTTTTATATAAGTGACACTTTTGTAAATAATAATGTTGTAATAAATTTAAACTTTGAGGGTATTATGGTAACTAACAACAGATGAGTAAGTGAATGATTAATATAACTCTTACTTAAAAATGAATGATTGAGATTATATTGTTGAATGCATACAAATTATAGGTCGTCTACAAATAACAACCCCAACTCTCCCATTATAATATTACTAGTATAATGTACGTGCAATGCACATCTATAAAAAGTAAAGTCATCAAATTAAATAAATATATATCGAATAAGAAAAAAAATTATATTTGAATGTTTTGATTTGTGATACACATGCGGTGCATTTATATTTGTTGGATATACTTTAAACGTATATTATACGTGTTTATATTTATATAGTTACAAAGTTAGGATTTGTTTGTTACAAATCCCCAACTCTCCCATTAAAATAAGTAGATTAAAGGTTAGAGATTAGAGATATTATTATATAAAAAAAATAGTGTAAAATATGCAAATGAATTAGTTGATGCGTGACGGAAAGAAAACCAAAACCAATAAAAGTATTTATGCAAGATTATTGATTTATTGATCACTTCAATATTCAGCATTGTAAAAAAAAAATTTTTTTTAAAATAATAATAATAAAATAAACAGAAGCCATAAAAATGGCCCAATACGAACTACAGCAGACCCATCAGAAACAAGGCCCACTACAATCTCATACTTTATTCCTGTAAAATACTAAAAGGCCCATTTGATAAAAGCATAAATCTACAACCCAGTTGAGAAACAAAAAAGCCCAAACAGAAAAATTCATCGCAGGGGTGATAAGTATAAATCTCTAGAAAAAGATGATAATATGTAATAATCAGGATTAATAAGGTCATTTCGAAATAAAATTCTATCCTCTATCCTCAGTAGTCGATACTCCATAGCCAGTTAAGAGCATGCACAGTTGTGCATGCTATAAAATGCATATATAGATAAATAGAAATAACATTTTGTTGTTTTGTTGCAGTTGCAAAATGACAAAATATAGTAAAGTTGGAGAAAATTTAAACATACGAAATATGATGTTTTGCTCTACATCCGGATTATCCTCATCGGGGATATAGTCATAAAATCTGTGCCAATCTATTGTTTTCCTCTGAGTTTTTCTACTACTAGTGGTTCGGTTTGTTGTGTTCGTGTGTCAACATTATGCATTTTTTCTTCTGTCGTATTGAGGGATATCGTGAGATCCTACCATAAGATTACCATAGGATTCAGTATAAATTCGGGTTCTACATGTGGAACTATTAAAGGCCGACGTGAAGTACCGGTAGAATCTTGTCCACTTTGGCTACGGCCGCTACCTCGTGATCTAGACATAGTAATAGTGTATATGAAAAAATAATAATTTCTAGTGCTTTACTAATATATGTAAAATAATATAAAATAATCTAGGAAATATATGTTAAAAAAATAGAGCTAAAAAACAATAGGAGGGTTGAGAGAGAGAAAAACAAAAAACCAACAAACAAATATGATATAAAAAAATAAAACTAAAAAAAATAAAGACAATATGAGGGTCGTGAAATTTTGATACCGTACTTCACTGATAATCGTATATAGAAATGAGAGAAAATAAAAGTAGAAATAGACGTAGTCAATTGAGAAATGTAGTAGACGTAATCACGAAGTCCGGCTGTTGGTGAAAGAGAGAGAGGGAGAGAGAGAGAGAGAAAGAGAACTTCTTTGTTAGAGGAGTTGAAATATACATAGTTGAGAGTTGAATCAGCGCAATTCGATATGATCGAAAATTTTCACTTCATTGTTCTTTGCTTCTTTGTTGAAAAATTTGATTGAATTGAGATTGAATTGATTAGGAGTAGACTAGTAGTGGAGAGAGCAAGAGAATAAGGTGTGAAAATTTTTAGCATGAATTAAGGGGGTATTTATAAGGAAACCCCCCCCCCCCCCCCCACACCCACCCACCCCCAAAAAAAAGAGGAAAAGAGGGGGGGGGGGGGGGGGGAACGTTGGTTTGTTTCTGACTGTTCGACCTGCGGGTCAAACGGGTCCCATACTAGCGAATCGAGGGGGCGGGTTTGACCTGGTCAATGGGTTCGCGGGTTGGGTTTACAAATTTGGCAACCCGGGTCGACTCGCGGGTTCGACCCAGACCCGAACCACCGAATTGCGGGCCAGATTTGAGTGGGTGGGTTGCGGGTCAACCCGACCCAGTTGCCATCACTATCCTAATGCTTATAGATGGAAAAGGAAGTTGAAAGGAAAGTCAATTGACCCTATCAGAAGAAGTTTTAGGGTTGGTAACAAAATGGATGCAGATAGGGCTGCAAACGAATCGAGCTATTCGGCTCGAGCTCGGTCAAAGCTCGGCTCGAACCGAGCTCGAGCCCAAAACTGAGCTCATTTCATAAATGAGCCGAGCTCGAGTTTGATTTTTTTTTTTAGGCTAAGCTCACGAACTATTCGGCGCGAATACAGTCAAAGCTCGGCTCGAACCAAGCTCGAGCTCAAAACTTAGCTCGTTTCGTAAACGTGCCGAGCTCGAGCCTGAAAGTATTCGGCTCGGCTTGATTGCAGCCCTAGATGCAGATCAACCTATGCTTTAGAAAGTTGCACTAATTGCTCATGTTAGGAACTTGGAGATTCCTGCTCCTATTGTTCAGCCTACCTCTCAAGGTAATAATCTTGGTTCCATTTATAGGTATTATTTTGATTCCTTTAATCTTATTGATTTTCCTAAAATGATTGGTCTTGAATCCTTTTCATCTGATGATTTTGAATTTATCTTGAATTTGAAAAAAAAACTAGAGGGTCTAAATTTTTTTCTTTATGATCATATTATCTTGGAATATTAGAGGTTTAGGGGATAACGATAAAAGAATGACTGTTTTTTATTTGATTAACTCTTCTAATCGTGATTTTATTGCTTTGCAAGAATCTAAAATTCCCTCTCCTACCCTTGCTCTTTATAGAGCTCTAGGTGGTTCTATACCGACTGAATGGATTTCTCTTGATTCTATTGGTGGTTCGGGTGGTTTGATAATTGGGTTTAAAGATAATATGTTTAGATGTTTAAATGTTCCTAAGAATATTTTTTTTCTTGGTGTGCTTCCAGAATGCACTACTAATAATAAATCCATTCTTTTTATTTCTGTTTATGGTCTGTGTGTTAATGAACTTAAATATGACTTTTGGAGAGAATTTAAGAACTGGAATAATGCTATGAATGGTTGGGTAGTTTTTTTGTGGTGATTTTAATGTTGTGAGATTCAACTTAGAGAGAAATGGCTTTAGTTCTAATAGGAAAGATTCTGATAACTTTAATAATGTGATTCATGACTTTGATTATCCTCTATCAGGAAGGAAATTTACTTGGTGTAATAAAAGGCTTATTCCTAATTTTGCTAAGTTAGACAGATTCCTTGTTTCAACAGACTGAAACTCATCTTTTCATCTTTCTTTTGTTAAAACTCTTACTAATATAACTTCTGTTCATGTTCCTATTATGCTTTCTTCTAATTCTTCTTCCTTTAGATTTGTCAATTTCAAATTTGAGAAATTTTGGTTGGAAGATCCACCTTTCTCTAATATGATTCATATTTGTCTCTCTAATTCTATTCTCTTTGCTGGTCAAGGTATATCTAAAATTCTTGTTGTTATTAAAACTGTTAAAACTAGTTTCAAGTTATAGAAATATGATTGATTTGGGCATCTATCTTATATGAAAAAGTGGCTTATCAATGAAATTTATTCTATTGATTTGCTTGAAGAAACTACTCCTATTTCTATTTCTGATATAATTAGGAGGTCTAATCTCCATAAAGAACATTTACATATCCTTAATATGGACAATATTAGATGGTTTCAGAGAGCTAAAATTAGATGGCTTACTTTGGGCGATGGTAATACTAGATTCTTTCATAATTATGCTTCCCACAGAAGGAGATCTAATATTATTATTTTCTTGCAAACTGATAATGAAGAGATTTCTGATGTTAATCGTATACATGATGAATTCTGTAATTTCTATAAGGGGTTGATGGGTAGTGCTGGTGTAACACCCCTGCCCCGAGCTCGGACAATTTATACTATTTAGAAGACAAATTAATTATAGTATAGTACAACTGTCCACCACAGGTTGCCTCTCAAAAGGTGGTTAACCGGATTGGTGACTCTTGATCATAGACTATATATATATATATATATATATATATATATATATATATATATATATATATATATATATATAATTTTAACACGGGGTGTTACAAACACTCCCCCCCCCCCCCTTTAGAAATCAGCATCCTCGCTGAGCACGGGCATGCACAATCTAGTGCAGGATCTTTTCTAGCCGATGTGAAGTGGAATACTCTGATTCTGTGTGTTGTCCAGTCCTTTTACCCGGGCAACCGGCCGCAACCCCGCTCCCTCTCAGGCATACATCTCACCCACTCTTACCTACACTCGGTGTTGAAAGTCGGCTCTGATACCATTTCTAACACCCCTGCCTCGAGCTCAGACAAGTTATACAATTTAGTACAACTGTCCACCATAGGCTGCCTCTCAAAAGGTGGTTAACCGGATTGGTGACTCTTGATCATAGGCTATTATATATATATATATATATATATATATATATATATATATATATATATATATATATATATATATATATATATATAATAACACGGGGTGTTACAACTGGTTACACTTTACTTTCTATTGATGGAAATTTCTTTATCCTCCTAATGCTAATATTGATTTATCTGAATTGGACTGTCCCTTCTCAGAAGAAGAGGTTTTCAAAGCTATTTGTGATCTTCCACTAGATTACACTCCTGGTCCAGAAGGGATTCCTACTTCCTTTTATAAAAAAATTGGGATGACTTAAAATATGATATTATGAGTATTTTTTAAGAACCTTATAATAATTCTATGGACTTTACTAGAATTAATTATGCTCATGTTATCCTTGTTCCTAAATCTTCTGGTGTTAATTCTGTTAAACAATTTAGACCTATTGGTTTGCTTAATATAATTTTCAAAATTATTATGAAAGTTCTTGCCAATAGATTAGCCAAGGTAATTTGTTCTTTAGTTGGTATTAACCAGTCAGGTTTTATTAAGGATAGATTCATTTTAGATAGTGTGGTTATGGCTCAGGAAATTATTCATGATATTCATAGAGAAAAGTCTGAAGGAATTCTTCTTAAACTTGATTTTGAAAAAGCCTATGATAGAGTTAATTGTAATTTTCTTGAGCAAGTCCTGAGAGCTAGAGGGTTCAGTGATAGATGAATTTTATGGATTTTTTAATGGCTTGCTTCTGGAACTTCTTCTGTTATTGTTAAAAATATAGACGGTAGGATATGTTAGGATTTCTTAGGATCTTATTGAGTTATTAGATGCAATCAACACAAACTACCAAGCACATATGAGATCATACCAAACACACCGAAGCACACACAAGTTTGTTCTGGTTTGAGCTTTCGCCTTAATCAGGGACAGAAGAAACTCGATATGTTATTCAACTAGAGAAGATATAAGAATATTACAATTCTCACCACGACCCTCTCTTAAGCCTCACCAGCAAGTACTAGTTGTTTACAATTGGAAAACCTATCAAACTTCTCTTTCAATGAAGTATTCTCTCTCTTAGCTCTCAATGGAGGCCAATAACAACAATATATATTTATATCTAGAGAAACCCTAGTTTGATATCTTGATACAATAGTCGTTAGATGTTACTGAAGAGATAACCCTAGGTTAAGAGCCACACGATCTAACTTGAAGAGCAAGTTGAGCTTCTCAGAAATCAGCCAGTCCAAGCTCAAAACCTAGCAGCGTCGCGAACGGTCGACCGTCCAACAAGACCGGTCAACTGTCCTCCTTGCGGGAAGACCCTGTACAGGAGACGGCTGACCGCACCCCAAGCTCGGTCGACCGCAACCTGCTACTACTGCTACTACTGACTGTTTCCTTCTCGCTCTCACTCCGTCTCATTATTTTCGTATCCAATATAGTATGCAAGACATAAACCCAACAATCTCTACCTTGGATTGCATACTCATGAATCCACACTGTGTGATTTATAACTCTTCTAGACTTTTCTCATCTCTTCTAGAAAACAACTCGTTTTGATGGTTTCCTCTGCTAGTTGAAAATCCATGCCCGCCTATTTTGCTTCAGCTGTATCCCCCACCACCACCACCACCACCACCACTACCACCAAGGGCACACCACAGTATATTTAATCATGGAGGTGCCACCCTCCACATGAATTCCACCTACATCAAGGCTCTTTCCACCTTCCGACGATATTCGAACGTCGCAGTTTCGCTCAGATGATTCTAGTTACGGCAAACTAGATAATGCTTTAGAAACATTGGGCTTCGAAATACTTGCGCAAGTTCTACTATTCCTCCAAAGCTGGTAGAGGTTGTGCTGACCCTGCTCAATCCCCCTCTCATCCTTCATCACCTTACGATAACTTTCCTAAACTGAAAAAACCCCACATGGATTTGTGTACCTTCCATTACTTCAAGAGATCTCATGGATATAAGGCTCTGCTTCATCAAAGGCATATACATGCCCTCCTCTCCTTTGTGTCCCCTTCCATATGTCATCTTCGACTTATTTGTTTTCTCACCCCTTACTACAAAAGTCTTGTCAATCTTCGATCTCACACAACGACATGAGACAAACTTGTAAGTAGAAACCATTACTTCACAAATCTTATCAACCTTCGTTCTCACACAATGACATGATACAAACTTGTAAGTAGAAACCATCTTTTTCTCGGAGCAAACTTGAGAAGAACTAACTGAATCAAAAGAACAACCAGAATTCACATCTAAAGGACTTGAAACAAAAGCAATGTTTAAGCCATCACCTGATTTAGCAGCACTAGATTTGACACCCCTCTAACTCAACTGCTTGAAATAGTCTCTCATGTAATGCCTGATTTCTTTGCACTGGTGGTCACGAAACTTACTCCTACATACACTTTTTCTTCCATTCGAAGTACAATCTACCTCCAAGAAACTCACAGAAGTTGACGCCGATTTCTGAATATTCTTCCCAAGTGCATCCTCCTCCAACCCTTGCTTATACCTGCTATGAAAAACTTCTCCTTGATAGATTTTTCTTCTAGCACGGTTATCATGTTGGATGGATTTGGTGGTGAATATATCGAGTTGGAAACCTTTAGATCATATGCGTTGAACGCCCTCAGTTCAGATAACTCCATATTGAACTCCACTATATGATCTAGAAAAGCGGTACTTTTCTTCATTGAGAAATCCCGCAACTTTCCTTTCTGGTGCAACCGACCTTGTAATGACGACATTGAGTTGTCAGTTCTGAATCTTGCCCAAAGACTCGCTGCGCTTCTTCTATTGTAATGTCCCTGCCCCTAGCTCAGACAATTTATACAATTTATAAGACAAATTAGATACAATGTAGTATAACTGCCCACCACATGCTGCCTCTCAAAAGGTGGTTAACCGGATTGGTGACTCTTGATCATTAGGCTATCCTGCTGCTTACCATGCACGTGGGCCCCCACCATCCAATACTTTTTTTTAACATTATATTAACCAATCAACATTATATTAACCAAATCAAACAGCCACCTCCTTTTATACCTTTTGAATATATATATATATATGCTTTCGAAAACTACGGGGTGTTACACACACCCCCTTCAGAAATCAGCGTCCTCGCTGACCGAATTTAATTGAGGGCACACCACAGTTCCGGAGTACACCGCCCGACTAGGTCTATAGTCCTGAAGTACATCGCCCGACTACATGCTCCACATTTGGTGTCGAAAGTCGGCTTTGATACCATTTGTAACGCTCCTGCACCTAGCTCAGACAATTTATAAGACAAATTAGATACTATGTAGTACAATTGCCCACCACAGGCTGCCTCTCAAAAGATGGTTAACCGGATTGGTAACTCTTGATCATAGGCTATTATATTTATATATTATTTTATAGGGTTAACCGGATTGGTAACTCTTGATCATAGGCTATTATATTTATATATTATTTTATTAAGCTATATTATCGATATGGGACTAAGCGTATTTACTCTTACCTTTCAGTCATGGATGAACAGTAAGTAGACACAACATGAAGGTGGGCCCCCACGTCAGCATCTCTGACGTTTCCTGAGCAGCATATCCTGTTGTTTACCATGCACGTGGATCCCCACCATCCAATACCTTTTCTCAACATTATATTTTTTGATGTAAGCGGATAGAGTCAACCGACTCCAGCCCGATCAAAAAAATATATTGATAAAAGATAATAACTGTACAAAGCAATAATCAAGGGTTTTACAAGATGTAAAACAAAAGCGCCAGTCTAAAAAGCGCTGAAAACAATCAAAAATATTACAAACGCAAGAACAAAAGACAATGAACAGCTAGAACTAACAACATTAAAAACAGCAAGGAAGATGGTTCCGTCGGGGAACGATAACGTGAAAAACCATAACAAACGCTGGAGCCTACTGAGCAGGGGACGAAGAAGCAGCTCGCTATCAGTCGGGGTCCAGACCCAATCTCGAAGTGGGAGTGGAAGATGATCACATTCGTCTAGGCTGGGATCAGCAAACCGATGAAGCACCGTTGGCGGAGGGCCAAAAGTCACTACACCTGAGGACGCCAAAGAAGCAGAGATACGCTAACTCAGTCGACCCCAAACAGACCCTCAACCAAAGGCTAGGGAAGCGATCAAAAAACCAAACAAACAGCAAGCAAGTCGAACGAACTCAAAAGCAAGAAAAAAGAAATAAAAGCTCAACAGCCTCGATAGGCACCTGCAGTCCCAAAGGTAGCCAACAGATGAAACAACTCAGAACAAACAGCAACAAACACACCATAAGCCAAGTTTACAGCGCATTAAAGTGCACAAAGGAGGGGGAGAACCCTACTCCAAAGAACATTCAAAATAAACCAGTACAGAGAGACCCCAGCGGGAGCAATCGCCAGTTAGGAAGACAAGTCAAGGAGCTAAAACGCTATAAAACAGTAACACGCGCTCACCCACCTAACTTGATACCACAGATTACCACAAAGAAAAGAGAAAAACAACCCAAGAGAAACCAGAGAAGCCTATTAAAGGAGCTGCCCAGCTAACAGAGATCAACGACATAGAGGATCCCCGACCAAAACCATGGCGTCAGCAAAAACAGATGAGCCATCGACTCACCCTAAAAACGCCAGAATCAAAAAGCTTCAGAAGACCACAAGAGAAGGCTCAAATGCAAGGGACTCACTCCTGCAAAAGTCGCCGAAAAACAGAAAAGAAAACTGTGAGAAGAAGAATGAAAAAAAATCAGACTGCAATGCAGCGTAAAGGGAACTAAAAAAGCAGTAATAGAAAAAAATTACAGAAATACCTCTATGTCGACATTATATTAACCAATACCTTTTCAACATTATATTAACCAAATCAAACACCCACCTCCTTTTATACCTTTTGAACATATTATATATATATATATATATATATATATATATATATATATATATATATATGATGTGGCTAAAATTGGGGTTAAATCGAGACCGTCCAGATCGAGCACGAATCTTGAAGCACGGGGGTAAAAAGGTAATTTCACATACAGATGGATCCAAAACGGGTATTGGGTCTCCTTCTTACGAAACCAACCGCCCGCGAATAAATCCACTCCAACTGGGCGCGGGTTCCGACCCGATACAAGCCCAGTCCACCAAGGGAGAATCAGGCCACTGATTTGATTAGATCAAATCAATAAGCTTGATTTGCTCTCACCAGGGAATCAAGGCCTACTTTCCTAGAACAGAATAGGAGGATTTTGCTCCTAAATGTTAGGCAGGAAATCAGGCCCCAGATCATTCCAAAGGCGACTATAAATACAGCCCCTCTATCACCAAGACCAGGTTAATCACTTTTTCACCACTTAAGCTCTTTCTTAATCTTTTACTGGTTACTGACAAGAGCGTCGGAGGGTGCGTCGCCGGAATCAACCCCGGTGTCTCGCACTTTCCTGCAGGTTGCGGCGGGAGCAAGAAGGCCGAGTCAGCTGTTCAGGTTTTCCTCGGACCCACAAATTCTATCTGTTTACCCCCACACCGAAATCAGCGGTAACAGATTGGCGCCGTCTGTGGGAAAACCACACGAACAGTCTCAGTCCATTCTCCGCCGTCCTCTGCAGCCATGCCGCCGAAGAAGAACAGATCCAGAGGGTCGAACCGTGGGGGCAACCCCACCGACCCGGCGAATGAAGCTCCGGTCAACCCTATCCTTCAGTCCAACCTCCCTCCGCTGACCCAGCAGGTTCCGCCTCCTCCTCCTCCTCAGCAGCAGCCCAACAACGGTCCGTCCGGTCCTAATGGTCGGAAGGAGAAGCAGCCGGCCAATCCGTGCCACGTCTCGGTCCACAATGGGTCCTCGGACTCGATGGCTTCCCATCACCCCGACCTCCGCATCACACTCCAAAACTGCCATAAGGACGACGACCTCCGTACTCATCTTGACGAGAGGCGAGCCCGAGAGGGAGCCTCCCGCCAGCGTCAAGGTGAGCGGTCGCCACGACGTCGGGACGGCAGGAGGTCCCCGGAGCGCAGAGGCCGAGCGGCGTCCCCTGAGCGCCGAAGGAGGAGGTCCCGGTCCCCCAGGGATCGGCGCCATCCGAGGGACCGAGATATGCCCATCAGCCGAGCCGAGTTCCTCCAGTTTCAAGAGACCGTTCTGCAGGCCCTCAATCTCCGACAGAACGGCCAGAATGCTCAGAGGGTTCCGACGCCGCCCAGGGATCCCAGTCCCCGGCGCCGAACCCGGAGTCCTTCCCCGGCTCCCAGCCGACAGCACAGGCAGCCGAGTCCTCGGCGCTCCCAGGAGTACCGGCGCCGCAGTCCACACTCCCCTTCCTACGGAGAGGAATCCGGAGGGTCGTACGACTACCAGCGGAGGGACGACGCCCTCATCCGCCGTATCCATGAGGTGGAGAGGCGCATCGGCCGCATGGACAGGGAGGAAGAGTCCCGAGCCGGAACCTTCCGTCCCAGCCGACCCCCCTTCTCTCGGTCGATCATGGAGGCCCATATACCGAGGAGCTTCAAACCACCACAGTTTGAAACATACTCTGGGGAGTCTGACCCAGTCGACCACGTCGAGAGCTTCAAAACCCTGATGCTGATCCACCAAGCCTCCGACGCAGTGCTCTGCAGGACCTTCCCTGCCACCCTACGGGGGTCGGCTCGGGAATGGTATTCTAGGCTCGCCCCCTCGTCCATCTTCTCATTCGAACAGTTTGAGACACTGTTCATTACTCACTTCGTGAGTAGCCGACGAGCCGAGAAGACGAGCCTTTCCTTGCTGAACCTGCGGCAGGAGAAGCAAGAAAAGTTACGGGACTATGTGAAAAGATTTACCGCGGAAGTCAGGTCAATCGCTTCCTTGGACCAGTCCGTGGCTACCGTGGCGTTCCAGTCGAACGTCCTTAACGCCAACCTCCGATCATCCCTGGCCAAGAAGCCCCCGCATGACTTCGCCGACCTCCTCCTGAGGTGCGAGAAGTACATCCGGACGGAGGAAGCCGAGGCCCTTCCGAGCTTCGGGGGCACCGCCGCGGGGTCGAAGAGGAAAGCGACGGGAGAAGAAGGGTCCAAGAAAGCTCAGAAGGACATGGGCGGTCAGCGCCGCCCTCCCCCCAGGTTCGAGAAGTTCACTCCCCTCACCACTAATGTCTCTACTATCCTCATGGAGGTAGAGAAGGAGGGAATCATCCCCCCGGCCCCGAGGATGCACACTCAGGCGAAGAGGAGGAACAAAGACAAGTGGTGTCGTTACCACCGAGACCATGGCCACGACACAAATGACTGCCGAGCTCTGAGGGATGAGATCAAAGCACTCATTCGGAGGGGGCAGTTGGCCAAGTTCGTGAAAGGTAACGATCGAACAGATCGGACCTCACCTCCCCCTCGGGGGGCTAACAAGCGCTCCGAGCGGCGCGAGGAGACACCCGAGTTCGAAGAAGAACGAGTTTTGCACCTGATCCACGGAGGCCCGATGGGGGGCTCCTCTAATTCCTCCCGAAAAGCCTTCGTCCGGGAAGTCAACTCAGTCCACAGTGCCCCTCCACCGAAGGGTCTCGGCGTCCCTGTGTCTTTCTCCGATGCCGACCTTGAAGGAGTCCGAACCCCACATTGCGATGCCCTCGTCATCGACCTCCGCATGGCCAATTTCAAGGTCCAGAGGATTTTGGTGGACAATGGGAGTTCGGTCAACATCCTATTCCTCTCGGCCTTTCAGGGCCTGCAGCTGTCCCGGGACCGCCTTAAGCCGGCCGGCTATACTCTCCACGGGTTCACGGGGGTCCCGGTAACCGTCGAAGGGGTGATAACCCTAGACGTTACTGCGGGAAGCACCCCTACTACCCGGACGGAGCCGATGGACTTCATGGTCGTCGACGTCCCGGCAGCATATAATGTCATCCTAGGCCGTCCCGGCCTAGCCGCTCTTGAGGCTGTCCCCTCGGCATACCACTTGAAGATGAAGTTCCCCACTCGTTCGGGGGTAGGGGAAGTCAGGGAAAGCCAGGAAACAGCTCGGAAGTGCTACATGACTTCCACCGGGGGACCAGTGCTCTCGCTCGAGACACTCGAGATCCCCGAGCCGAAGGCTCGCCCAACGTCCGAGCCAGCGGACGAGTTAGAAGAAGTACTCTTCTCCGACGAGGATCCGAGCCAAAAATTCCTCGTCAGCAAGTCCTTGCCGACCGTGCTATTCTCCGACTTGGTGAGGTGCATCCGGGATAACCGCGACCTGTTTGCTTGGTCGGCCGCGGATATGCCCGGCATCTCCGAAGACTTGCTCGTCCACCACCTAAGCGTCGAACCGGGGTGCAAACCGGTTCAGCAGAAGAGGCGAAAGTTCGCTCCCGAGCGACAGCAGGCAATCAAGGAGGAAGTGGACAAGCTGCTGAAGGCCAAATTCATCCAGGAGGTGAATTATCCCGAGTGGCTGTCGAATGTTGTAATGGTCAAGAAGTCCAATGGCTCGTGGAGGATATGCATCGACTTCACCGACCTCAACAAAGCGTGTCCGAAGGATCCCTTCCCTCTCCCGAACATCGACACCCTAATCGACGTCACCTCGGGCCATGAGCTCCTCAGCTTCATGGATGCCTTCTCGGGGTACAGCCAAATCCGGATGTTCCCTCCGGACATCCCGAAGACGTCCTTCGTCACCGACCAAGGCCTCTACTGCTACCGAGTAATGCCGTTCGGTTTGAAGAACGCGGGCACCACCTACCAGCGCCTCGTCAACAAGGTCTTTCAGCATCAGATCGGCCGAAACATGGAGGTGTATGTTGATGACATGCTCGTCAAGAGCATCCGCGGCACCGACCATGTAGCCGACCTCCAAGAGGCCTTCGGCGTGTTGAGGAAGCACAACATGCGGCTAAACCCGAACAAGTGTGCGTTCGGAGTCTCCTCTGGCAAGTTCCTCGGTTTCATGGTGAGCCAGCGGGGAATTGAAGCCAACCCCGAAAAGATTAAAGCCATATTAGACATGGCCCCGCCTCGGAAGGTCAAAGAGGTGCAAAAGCTCACCGGTCGGCTCGCAGCCATCGGTCGGTTCCTCTCCAAGTCAGGGGAGAAGTGCCTCCCCTTCTTCAAAGCACTCCGGGGCGCTAAAGGATTTGAATGGGGCCCGGCACAGCAAGAATCGTTCGACCAGCTGAAAGCCTATCTGGTGAACCCCCCTCTGCTCAGTAAGCCAATCCCGAGCGAGCCTCTCTTCATCTACTTGGCCGCTTCCGAGCAGACCCTGAGCGCTGTCTTGGTAAGAGAAGAAGACCGGACCCAAAGGCCCATTTACTACGTGAGCAAGGTGCTTCGGGACGCCGAGCTCCGCTATCCGAGGATAGAGAAGATAGCCTACGCCCTGGTCATGGCAGCAAGAAAACTTCGGCCCTACTTCCAATCTCACTCGGTCGTCGTCCTCACCGATCAACCCCTCAAACAAGTCCTCCACAAGCCCGAAACCTCGGGCCGGCTGATGAAGTGGTCTATAGAGCTGAGTCAGCACGACATCTCCTATCAGCCTCGGACGGCAATTAAGGCACAGGCTCTCGCCGACTTCATTGTAGAATCCACCATCCCTGAGGTCGGCCACGTCCCGAATGGGCCCCCCATTTGGACAGTCTTTGTAGACGGATCCTCTTGCAGTGAAGGAAGTGGCGCCGGCATTATCCTGAACGGCCCTGATAGCTTCGTCCTGCAGTATGCGATCCGCATGAACTTCAAGGCCTCGAACAACGAGGCGGAATATGAGGCTCTCATAGCTGGCCTCGGACTCGCACGAAGTGCTGGGGTGCAGCGCCTTCGGATTCATAGTGACTCCCAACTAGTCGTGAACCAGGTCTTGGGCGAATATGAGGCCAGGGACGAGCGAATGGCGAAGTACCTCGCCAGGGTCCGGGACCTCATGGGCCGGTTCGAAGAAGCCATCATCCAACGGGTCCCCCGGGAGGAGAACTCACAAGCTGACGCTCTCTCAAAGTTAGCCTCGTCTTCTCTACAAGGTCTCGAACAGACCGTACTGATTGAAGTCCTCTCTAAACCAAGCATCGAAGACGAGACACCTCGCTCGGTGGAGTCATTGCCGGTCACGCTGCAGGACAATTGGATGAAGCCACTGGTAGAATTCTTAAGGGATGGAGTTCTGCCCTCAGATCCCAAAGAAGCACGCCGAGTCAGAACCCGGGCCGAGCGATATGTCTTGATCGAGGGCATATTATACAAGCGCTCCTTCTCCCAAATAAATGGCCGACCTTACCTAAGGTGCCTCTCCCCGGATCAGGCCGAGTATGCCCTACAGGAGCTTCATGAAGGCATCGGAGGGGCACACTCCGGATTCAGGTCTTTGGCCCGTAAAGCTTTGAACTATGGGTACTTCTGGCTGACCCTTCTTCGGGACGCCGAGCGACATGTTCGGCAATGCAGCTCCTGTCAGAGACATTCCAACATCCGACGTCTCCCCCAGGCCAACCTCACCTCCCTATCAAGCCCTATCCCCTTCACGATGTGGGGAATGGACTTACTAGGGCCCTTCCCCCCAGCTCCGGGTCAGCTCAGGTTCTTAGTCGTAGCCATCGACTACTTCTCGAAGTGGGTCGAGGCCGAGCCCCGTGCCACTATAACCGAGAACAAGGTGGTGCAGTTCTTCTGGAAGAACATCATATGCAGATTCGGCGTCCCCCGCGTCCTCGTAACGGACAATGGGACTCAGTTCACTGGCGCGGCATTCCGAGCCCTATGCGACGACCTCGCTATTCAACAGCGCTTCTCGTCCGTCTCACACCCTCAATCGAACGGACAGGCCGAGAACGCTAATAAGCAGATCCTTGCCGGAATCAAGAAGAGGTTGGACAAGTGCTCCAAAGGATTGTGGGTCGACCAACTCCCTAATGTGTTGTGGACCTACCGCACAAGCAAGCGGACGCCCACTGGAGAGTCCCCTTTCAGCCTTACTTATGGGGCCGAGGCCGTAATACCCCTCGAGGTCGGAATTCCTTCCCCTCGGCTCATCGCCTATGACGAAGCGCAGAATGCCAGGAAACTCAGAGGAAACTTGGACCTGATAGATGAACTGAGGGAAAGGGCATCGATTCGGCAGCAGAATTACAGAAGGAGAGTCGAGCTAGCGTACAACAAGAAGGTCCGACCCGCCAACCTCGAGCAAGGAGATTTGGTGTTGAGAAAGCTAGCCATATCCCTCCCCAGTCAGAGGAGCAAGCTAGCTCCTAACTGGGAAGGGCCGTACCGAATCACAAAGGTTGTCCGGCCTGGGGCATACCGGCTCGAAGACATGGACGGCAGAGAGCTTCCGAGGACCTGGAACGCCGACCACCTCCTGAAATACCAAGAGAGCGCTCCGGCGCCTCTCTAAGTAATCCGAGGTGTCGAACCATTCCTCTCCTCCAACTTGTAACCCATTTTTTCTCAAATTGTATTATGTAAAACGGTTCGCCGTCAAATATCAATAAAGAAAGCTCGGTCATGTTTATGAATATGCATGTCACTCTTCCCTCTTATCACCTACATTTCATGTTGCGAACTCAACCAATGGTTCGGAGTCCAACACTCGGCTCGACTTTACCTCCTCGGCTCGTCTCCGGACGAACCAGGGGTAGATCGCCGTTCGGAATTGCTCCCACAGCCGTTGAACTATACCGATGGTTCGGAGTCCAACACTCGGCTCGAACTTTACCTCCTCGGCTCGTCTCCGGACGAACCAGGGGTAGATCGCCGTTCGGAACTGCTCCCACAGCCGTTGAACTATACAGATGGTTCGGAGTCCAACACTCGGCCCGACTTTACCTCCTCGGCTCGTCTCCGGACGAACCAGGGGTAGATCGCCGTTCGGAATTGCTCCCACAGCCGTTGAACTATACAGATGGTTCGGAGTCCAACACTCGGCTCGACTTTACCTCCTCGGCTCGTCTCCGGACGAACCAGGGGTAGATCACCGTTCGGAATTGCTCCCACAGCCGTTGAACTATACCGATGGTTCGGAGTCCAACACTCGGCCCGACTTTACCTCCTCGGCTCGTCTCCGGACGAACCAGGGGTAGATCGTCGTTCGGAATTGCTCCCACAGCCGTTGAACTATACAGATGGTTCGGAGTCCAACACTCGGCCCGACTTTACCTCCTTGGCTCGTCTCCGGACGAACCAGGGGTAGATCGCCGTTCGGAATTGCTCCCACAGCCGTTGAACTATACAGATGGTTCGGAGTCCAACACTCGGCTCGACTTTACCTCCTCGGCTCGTCTCCGGACGAACCAGGGGTAGATCGCCGTTCGGAATTGCTCCCACAGCCGTTGAACTATACCGATGGTTCGGAGTCCAACACTCGGCTCGACTTTACCTCCTCGGCTCGTCTCCGGACGAACCAGGGGTAGATCGCCGTTCGGAATTGCTCCCACAGCCGTCGAACTCCGCGACAACCCCGAGGGCAAACACTTGGTTAATTTCCTGCCCTAAAGATTACCTTCCGGAAAACCCCTACGTTGTGGCGAGCGCTCGGCTCGCATTCAGTTCGATCCTCGTCACGGAAACGGGGGAAACAAGGAGGAGGAACCTACCCTTCGATCGGAGTCCGAGCAAGTGCCTTTCCGAGCTCGTAAACGGAGGAAATCTACCTTCTCCTCAACTTCCGCGCCTGATCTCAATCAGACGGCCCAGATCTCGCCCAGACCACTAAAAGACAAGATAGTGTTTTCTTGGGAGCTACGCCCGTCTCGAGGTGCGCGTATTCATCCAGCGGTCCGCGTTGTGCCACGTCGCTCGAATCATTAAAGTTCCATGCCTTCGGTCGGCAGCCGAGCAAGTGCCATTCCGAGCTCGTAAACGGAGAAAATTCCCCTTCTCCTCAACTTTCGTGCTTGATCTCAAACAGACGGCCCGGATCTCGCCACCTGCGCAAAACGACAAGATAGCGTTTTCTCGGGATCTGAGCCGCCTCGAGATCCGTGCTTACAATCAGCGGCTCAAATTTTGCCACCTCCGCTGAACGATAATATAGCACTTTCTTCGAGACAGAGCCGCCCGGGAGTCCGTACCGCGCCACGTCAGAGTCGCTAAACGATAGAATGACACACGTATAGTGGCCAGTTCAGCCCAACGACCTCGCCGACGGGACCGACACGCCCGGTTCAAAGACCTCGGCGCGGAAAACACAGTCATAAGCCAGACAAAAGCACAGAGCAATAAAAAAATATTTTATTAAACAGCCAGGCCGAAATACAAAGCACATCTGTCCCATGGTTACAAAGTGTTCACAAGCAAGATACACTTCCGACCAACAACACTTAGTGTTCAAAAAGAAATATCTTCACTTAATTCTTCGGCCGACAGCTCGTTCTCCTCGGCCGACGGCTCCTCTGCATCCCCCCGGAGCTTCGCCATTACAGCCCGCAAGTACTGCATCTCCGAGAGCAAGTCATCCCGCTCGGCAATAATCTTCGACTGGATGTGCCGAATGCTTTTGACCCGAAGAGCGTTGCTGAATGCGGTCTGCGAGTCGTCATCCTCTCCTGTGGGGCTCAGCTCGACGATCTTATTCTCCAAGCGTTGGACCTCGGCTTCCCGGAGACTGAGAACCAACGAAAGGTGGTCCCACTCACTCTCGGCTCGGCGTAACTTCAGATCGGCGCTCCTGGGGCTCAGAACCACCGTTCCAGAGGTTCCCCCGGATTCGGCGGCACTTTTCGAACGGTTGGAGTCCGAGCTGTGGATCGTCACGATGAGCTGAAAAGAAGGGAAAGAGAATAACGCAAGTTCAATACTCCGCCGAAGTCCAACACACTTTCAAAACGTTCTAAGGAAACTTTCAAGATTCATATTCAGATGTAATGGCATTACAAATGGCCGAACCGGCCCTACAATTAAACTTTACAACAATCAACGGAAGTAAAAAGCAACGAGGTCAGGATCTCCTCGGAAGGGGAATGCTTCGGTTTAGGGATACGCGAGAACGACGAGGTCTGCCCTCCGAGCTCGATCCTAAACCAACGAAACGCGTCCCCCCTTCGCTGCTAGCCCTGACCACGGCACCGGCCGAGGCCCCGCTCGACGAGACAGCCGCGCTGCTCTGCGCATCAGCCGGACTCCGCCTGGTCATAGGCGAGCGTGTCGCAAGCTCATAGAACGAAATCCCCTTCTCACTTTCTTCGCGGGTGCACGAAGTACTGCGAACGTTAGCCCTCTCCGGCGCGGGCTTGAGCGATGCGATCTCCTCCTCCAATTCGACAATCCTGTCTCTAAGAACGTCGTCCCTCGCCGACCTCATCGGGCAAAAAGGCCTTGACGAGCCGGAGGCATTAGCACCTTCGACAGCGAGCCGACGGAAGTGGGTGACCTCAATTCCCCTATCTATCGTGATCCTTCTGAGCCTGTCGACGTCGGTCACTAGCCTCTTGCGCTCGGCCAACGCCTTCTCCAGCTTGGAGGCCAGCTTCACTGCTTCCGCCGAGCGTTCCCTCTCCGCCAATTCCAAGTGTCGGACCTCTGCCAGAAGATCGGCATTCCTCTGCTCGTCGGCGATTAGTTCCCCGCGGAGCTGCTCGACTTCCCCTTCGGGACAAGTGGCTGGGTAGTGCTTCCGCAGCTGATACAGCTCGCGGCATTGCCTCCGTAGAACTGCCTTCACCTCCTCCGCCTGGCCAAGCAGAAGAAACTGCCTCTGTCGGCTGTCTTTGAGCTCATGTTTCATTTTGGCCAACTCCTTCCGGAGGCAGACGAGCTCCGTGACCGGACCAAACTTCACCTGAAAAGTAGAGATAAATCCGATACCCAACACTCGGAAACACACAAATCCGAAGCTCAACACTTGGACAAATTTTGGCCAAACAAAATATTTTCATTTCAAAATCATAGTGAAAGCTTTACACTAGCGGTGGCCAGTCCGCGGTTAGGCTTACAAAACAAAAAATACAAAAAAGAAGACAACCGAGTCAGGGGTCGACCTTTTTGCCGCTCGGGTCCGTCGACCCCTCGGTCTTGTCCTCGCCACCGTCCTCCCCTTCGCCTTCGCTCCAGCTTTCCTCCTCGGAGCCGGCCACCTTCTCCCCCTCGACCTCGGACCCCGCAGGACCCTCAATGACTTCTGTCTCTCCCACAGGCCCGAGCATCCCCTCGGGCACGCCCTCCTCCCCTTCCACGGGGTCGTAAAAGTGGTAGGAGGAGATGTCGAAGCCCAGGTTCCTGGCGGCTATGTGGGTCAGCGCTCGACCGTAGGCTTCCTCCATGTTCTGGAGCATATGCTGAGCGGCCTCCTCCTGCACGGCCTTCTTCACCCGCTTCACCTTCTTCTGGTGCTTGGCCTGGGTCCTCTCGACCCTCTTCTGGGCCTTCTCCGCCTCCGACCGAGCGGCGGCCAGGGCCTCCTTCAGTTCGGCGACCTCCTTCTCCGCGGCCTCAAGTTTCGCCGCCGTGTCCTTCGACAGCTGAATGGACTGGGCCAGCTGCCCCTCCAACCCCTTCACCTCGGCAGACCTCTTCGTCGAGAGAAGCTGCTCGGCATCAAGCCGCTGCGTAACCTTGACGCGCTCCGCCCTCTCCCGTTCCTTCTCCTGCTCCTTGCTCGCCATCTCCTCGATCAAGAAGTTGAAGTGGCAGAGGGTCTGGAAAAGAGCGACGGATTAAAATCCGAACCCAAACACTTGGTGCCAAAAATGAGAAAAGCCAAAGAGAAAGAGCCCGGTCAACTCACCGACATAGTGTTCCGAGCGATCTGCATCACGGCGTCCCCTGCTTGCCCGGCCTTCAGGGTCGCTCGGTCCTTCGGGGTCGGCAGGTGCTTCACGGCCTCCATACAGATGTTGCCATCGCCCAAGAAGCCGTCGACCTGCATGACTTGCCAGTCGGGGACGAAGATCTGTTTGTGACGCTCGGTCAGGATCTTCTCCGCCTCGGCAGTCAGGGGCGGAACTTGGAGGGACAACACCTCCGTCACGCCGAACGTGCCGACCGACGGACCAGGAGCGTCCCCCTTCGGGGTCGGCATCGGTGCATCCGGGGCGGGCGGGTCGAGGACCTGGACCTCCGCAGGGTCGGGGACCACGACCTTCGGCTGCTCGGCGGTCTTCGCAACCGAAGGCTTCTTCGCTGGCCGGCTCTCCTGAGTCTCCGCCGCCGACCTCTTCTTCTTCTCCTGCTCCGAACGACCCTTCGCCATCAGGGCTCTGTAGTCCATCTTCATCGTCTCTGCAAAAGCCGAACAGAAAAACTTAGATAAATTTTCACGAGCTTTAAACGATAAGAATAAATACCAGAAGCGTACGAGGGTCGATCGGACTGAGACCCCCACGGAACAGATCCCCCTCTGTAATATCTTTCCAACTCATGGTCGGCAAAGCGAGGAGCCTCCTCCGGACCTCGGCCTCTCCCTCATTCAGTGGCACCTCCTTCTTGGTGCGCTTGGGCAGGCCCTCCGTCTCCCAAACTGCCGGTATCACCCACGGCGTCAGGGATCTGACGAGGAAATACTTTGTCTTCCAGTGTTTGATCGAGTCCGAATTCTCGATCAGTTTCACGCCCGGCCGGGGCGACAGGTAAAACCTCTGTTCCTCCTTCCTCGGCTGGCAGGGTCGGTAAAGATTACGGAAGAGGAACATGCTCGGCTTAGCGCCAACCTCTTGGCATCGAAGGACGAAGGCTGTAACATGCCTCCATGTGTTCGGCGCCAGCTGAGCAGGACTTAAACCGTAGAAGACCAAGACCTCGACCACGAACGGATGGAGGGGAAAGCGGAGTCCGGCGATAAGGGAATCGACCGGGAAGACACACACGTCTGGCGAACAGCTCGTGTTCGCTCGAAAGCCCGGCCCAGGGAGAAGCAGGACATACTCTTGCGGGATCCGGAATCCCTCTCGGATCATCCGAAGGTCATCTTCGGTGAGCGACGAGATAGCATGGTCCACCTCGGAAACTTCCCTCGGCTCATTCTCCTCCACCAGTGGGGCTGTACCCTGAGTCACTTTCTCCAGGACGTCATCAGCGTAGTCCCGGACGCCGCCCACACTCGACAAGACGATGGGCTGCCGACCGAACGCCCCCGCCCTCTTCGGCGTCTCCGCAATGGTGACCACAGCCTTGCCTATCCCGGACGGGGCCTCAACCTCCCTAGGCCGCTCGGCCACATCACCTTCCTTATCCGGGCGAACGACCTCCTGCTCGCTCGGCTCAGCCACACCCTTCCCCTTATCCCCTCGGCCAACGGATTGTTCCGAGGCGGGGGTCTCAGTGATCTTAACCATTTCAAAGAGAGAAGGGATAGAAACTGACCTTGAAGTGACGTGTACGGTCGGAGAGTTCACCGGAGTCTACAAATGCTACCGCGACAGCCAGCAACACCGCCAGAGAGCAGAAAACTTCGCAGCAAAGTGAAAACTGAGGAGAGAGAGTAAAAACGAAAAGTGAGACTTGGTCTAGGGGGGGGGTGAAGATTTATAGTAAAAACGGGACGTCCCTTGGACTCCCAAAGTGACTTTTGGGCTGCTCTCGAAACGTCGCGAAGGCCCACAACCGCTGTCCCATCACCAAGTCAGCTAGCTCGGCACCAGGGGATCGGAATCCGAGCTGCAAGCGAAACCTACATTGCGGCTACAGGGTTCGGTCGGAATCCGTGCAAGTGCCTTTCCGAGCGCGTAAACGAAGAAAACTTGCTTTCTCCTCAATACTCGTGCGTGATCCCAATCAGACGGCCTAGATCTCGTCGAGAACACTACACGACAAGATAGTGTTACCTCGAGAAACGTGCCCGTCTCAAGATACGCGCCAGCATCGAACGACCCTAATCACACCACGCCGCTCGAACGGTCGAACCTTCGGATGCCACGCCTACGTCCAAAGAAGGCAGTAAAATTTTGATTCAGTTTTGAGGCGCCGCCTTCGGCAAGCGCCCCCCAGGTCCCATGGCTCGGCCAGTATCCTACCGACCCACGGGCCCCGGTCAGAAACGGATCGGCACTCCTCTCGTCTCTAACTCCCCCGGGCTGACGCCCATCAGAAGCCATCAGCCCGGAAGGAAGACAGAGATGAGAGGGGACCCATCCACACTCAGGGATCAGGAGACACGCACCGTTCCGAGCCAGTTGTTTGCAGCTGGAAGGCGCGGCTTGCCAGGAGAACTCTAACCGCAGCGCCTTCACAGTTGCTAACAACAGGATCGAACGGTCCAAAAGTCTGAGCTGCAACACCTCGGCTCGGGTGGCCCGGAGGTCGGCATTGGACATGGATCGTCACTCTCTCACCAAGACCCCCCACTCACCCCGACGCTCGCTTCGGAGCAACCAAGGAAAGCAGAAGATCTTGGTGAGAGAACAACCACCCGTCCTTCCGAAGAGGTCCACGCCCCGGGTCCGGACTATTGCCATCGACCTTACTATCTTATTGTCCCCCGCTCCTAACACCCCCATTCGGAGCAGTGAGGAATGGGGAAACAACAAGACAACAAGGCGACCGCCCGTCCTTCCGAAGTAAATCCTCCCTCGGATCCGAACTACGGTCGTCACCACTACTACCTCGTTCCCCCCTCGCTCCTGACATCCACTTTGGGGCCGTCAGGAACAAAGGGAGAACCAGGTAGAAGGGCGACCACCTCTCCGGACCTCAAGAGAGGAACTACCCGAGGCTACGTGCCCCCGAGGTCTGAAACTCTGTGTTTGATTGTGACAGAAATGGCAAAGAAAGTAGAGTACTTATAGCCAACCTTCAAGAACCAGTCATTATGACCCTCGGAAGTTGAAACGCCGCGTATTAATTAAGGGACTTATCCTTAATGACATTGGGAAAGCAGAACGCCGCGCAAGTCCCATAGCACAATTAATACCATTGAGAACAGAACCATCCCGGATTGTCAGAAACCACAGGTCCTCGGTCGGCGTCCGAGCAAGTGCCTTTCCGAGCTCGTAAACGGGGAAAAACCAATTTCCCCTCAACCTTCGCGTCCGATCTCAATCAGACGGCCCTGATCGCGCCACGTGCGCTAAGAGACAAGATAGTGTTTTCTTGGGAGCTGCGCCTGTCTCGAGATACGCGCCAACATCCAACGGCTCAGAGAACGCCACGTCGCTCGACCTACCGAACACCACCGACTTCGGTCGGCGTCTGAGCAAGTGCCTTTCCGAGCTCGTAAATGGAGAAAAAATGCCACCGATCATTCGCGACCGTTCGATCTCTCAGAAATTCGTGCTCCTGACGATGAATGGTCCAGATTGCGCCACGTGCGCTAAAAGACAAGATAGCGTTTTCTTGAAAAACGCGCCACCATCCGATGGCCCAGATTGCGCCACGTCGCTCGGAACGCCGAACCCCCCTAGTCTCCGGTTGGCAGCCGAGCAAGTGCCTTTCCGAGCTCGAAAATGGAGAAAAACGCTGCCGAGCTACAACAGCCATCAGATCTTTCCGAAGTTCGCGCCCGTCCACGATCGATGGCTCAGATTGAGCCACGTCATTAATCGGTATTTAAATCGTTTTTTTTAATCGTTTTATTTGTTTAAAAATTGCGAGAAAATTGCTAGAAATTCGGGAGAATTAGCTAAAAATTCTGGGAGTTAATTGAAAATTCGGGGATACACTTTCGAACCCCGGAACTAACAACTATCACCCAGAATGCACCGCTAAAGCCCCCGAACGATTAGCAAACACACCGCAGAATTAAACAAATACTTCGAAAAAAGTGGATAAAAGGCTATCAGATACCCGACGCAGCTCAAGAACAACACACAGCATCAAAAGTTACCTCACTACCCCCTTTTCTAGATTCAAAATTCCACATTTGGACTCCGATACAACTCCATCAGCCACTGAAACTGCTGAACTACTCCTCAAAGCCTGATCACGCTCAGCCTTTAGGAGTGGGGGGCTCGTGATGTGGCTAAAATTGGGGTTAAATTGAGACCGTCCAGATCGAGCACGAATCTTGAAGCACGGGGGTAAAAAGGTAATTTCACATACAGATGGATCCAAAACGGGTATTGGGTCTCCTTCTTACGAAACCAACCGCCCGCGAATAAATCCACTCCAACTGGGTGCGGGTTCCGACCCGATACAAGCCCAGTCCACCAAGGGAGAATCAGGCCACTGATTTGATTAGATCAAATCAATAAGCTTGATTTGCTCTCACCAGGGAATCAAGGCCTACTTTCCTAGAACAGAATAGGAGGATTTTGCTCCTAAATGTTAGGCAGGAAATCAGGCCCCAGATCATTCCAAATGCGACTATAAATACAGCCCCTCTATCACCAAGACCAGGTTAATCACTTTTTCACCACTTAAGCTCTTTCTTAATCTTTTACTGGTTACTGACAAGAGCGTCGGAGGGTGCGTCGCCGGAATCAACCCCGGTGTCTCGCACTTTCCTGCAGGTTGCGGCGGGAGCAAGAAGGCCGAGTCAGCTGTTCAGGTTTTCCTCGGACCCACAAATTCTATCTGTTTACCCCCACACCGAAATCAGCGGTAACAATATATATATATATATATTATTATTATTATTATTATTATTATTATTATTATTATTATTATTATGCTTTCGAAAACTACGGGGTGTTACACTTATACCTGACTTTGCTCGTCGATGACATACGGATTAAAGACAAGGCTTCTGAATAAATCTCCTCCCAATTCTCTTGCTTTGTGCCGATTGGTCTCCCTTTATCTCCTTCTAGGACTCGATCCAATTCCTGTTTAACTGATGTTTCATGCATGTCCTCCTTTAAGAGATCAAAGTTGATCTTGCCTTCGAATCACTTGATCTTTGTGATCTGATTTGTCATCTTCTTCAAGAAACTCGAACAGACCCTTGAACACGAAGCTCTGATACCAAATGTTAGAAAAACTGAGGATTTTGTTGAGTTATTTGATGAAATTAATACAAAATACCAAACACATATGAGATCATACCAACACCAAAGCGCACACAAGTTTGTTTCGATTGGAGCTTTCGCCTTAATCAGGGGAAGAATAAACCTGAGATGTTATTCAACTAGAGAATATACAAGAATATCACAATTCTCACCACGACCCTTTCTCAAGCCTTACTAGTAAGTACTAGTTGTTTACAATTGGAGAATCTATCAAAATCCTCCTTCAATGAAGTACTCTATCTCTTGTCACTCAATGGAGGCCAATAACTGATGTGGCTAAAATTGGGGTTAAATCGAGACCGTCCAGATCGAGCACGAATCTTGAAGCACGGGGGTAAAAAGGTAATTTCACATACAGATGGATCCAAAACGGGTATTGGGTCTCCTTCTTACGAAACCAACCGCCCGCGAATAAATCCACTCCAACTGGGTGCGGGTTCCGACCCGATACAAGCCCAGTCCACCAAGGGAGAATCAGGCCACTGATTTGATTAGATCAAATCAATAAGCTTGATTTGCTCTCACCAGGGAATCAAGGCCTACTTTCCTAGAACAGAATAGGAGGATTTTGCTCCTAAATGTTAGGCAGGAAATCAGGCCCCAGATCATTCCAAAGGCGACTATAAATACAGCCCCTCTATCACCAAGACCAGGTTAATCACTTTTTCACCACTTAAGCTCTTTCTTAATCTTTTACTGGTTACTGA
This sequence comes from Hemerocallis citrina, assembly GCA_017893485.1. Lineage (NCBI taxonomy): Eukaryota > Viridiplantae > Streptophyta > Magnoliopsida > Asparagales > Asphodelaceae > Hemerocallis > Hemerocallis citrina. The sequence goes on from CM030362.1 coordinate 10,483,392, forward strand.
CAAGAGCGTCGGAGGGTGCGTCGCCGGAATCAACCCCGGTGTCTCGCACTTTCCTGCAGGTTGCGGCGGGAGCAAGAAGGCCGAGTCAGCTGTTCAGGTTTTCCTCGGACCCACAAATTCTATCTGTTTACCCCCATACCGAAATCAGCGGTAACAATAACAACAATATATATTGATCTAGAGAAACTCTAGTTTAATATCTTGATACAATAGCTGTGAGATGTTACTGAAGAGATAACCCTACGATAAGAGCCACACGATCTAACTTGAAGGGCGAGTTAGAATTCTCACGAATCAGCCAGATCTAAGCCCAAAATCCATCAGCACCGCGAATGGTCGACAGTCCAACAAGACCGGTCGACTATCCTCCTTGCGGGAAGACCCTGTACAGGGGACGGTTGACCGCACCCCAATGTTGGTCGACCGCAACCTGCTATTACTGCTGCTACTGACTATTTCTTTCTCGGTCCCACTCTATCTCATCGTCTTCGTATCCAACATAGTATGCAAGACATAAACCCAACAGGAAATTTATTTGTAAAAGAGGTCTCATATAGGGGGACTCAATTTATCCTCTTCTTTTTGTTTTAATTGCTGATGTTTTCAACAGAATGCTTTCTTTAGGTTAGGATAATAATTTAATTAAAGGATTATGTGGTTTTCCATCTTTTAAAGGTATTCTGAATTTACAATATGTATACTATTCTTTTTTCTTCTTGTGATGGAATTAAATTAAGAAACCTTAAACTGGTTTTGTATTGTTTTGAATGTGTTTCTGGCATGAATATTAATTTCTCTAAATTCTCTTCCATTTGGATTGGTGGTGATGAAAGTAGGCAATATGAAATCTCTGCTTTCTTTAATTGTCCTAGGGGCTCTTGCCCTCTTTCTTACCTTGGGATTCCTATAAGAATTGGAAATCTCCATAAATCTGATAGGAATTGTATCATTGAAAGAATTGAAAAGAGGCTTAATTCTTGGTCTGGGAGATGTCTCTCTGGAGGAGGTAGATTGACTCTTATTACTTCTGTTCTCTCTAGCATTCCTTTATATATGCTCTCTTACTTCTATCTTCCAGTTTGGGTAATTAAAAAGATTGATGCTATTAGAAGAAAATTTCTTTGGGTGAGTTCTTCTACTAATAGGGATTAAGGCAAATGCTTAATGAATTGGGGTAGAGTTTGAAAGAAGAAGAAAGAAGTAGGTTTAGGCATTATCAATTTACGCTATCATAACCTTGCCCTCCTTGGAAAATGGTTATGGAAGAGTTTTACCACTAATAATTTGTCTTGGGTTATGATTATTAATCATAAATATATCAGAAGAAAGAAACTTTTGGATTTTAAATATTTTCCTCCTTCTATTTCTTCTTCTTTTTTGAAGGGCATTTAGAAAGTGGCTAGCCTTTTTAAATGCAGCTTAAAAAAAAATTTGTGGTGATGGTAGGAATATTAGATTTTGGACTTACAATTGGATTAGGGAATGTCTCTTCCCTCTGCTTATCCTACATTATTTCATCTTGCTTCTTTTCCTAATGCTACTATCTGTTTTTTGTATACTAATAATAGCTATAGTAAAGTGTAGAACATTACTTTTAGAAGAAGCTTATCTCTTTCTCAAACTCATGATTTTAATGAGATGCATCATCTTTTGAGTATTTATGATTGGAAGGTTAGGGATGATGTTAGATGGAGATGGAGTTCATCTGGGACTTTCATGGTAAAATCTTTTTATAACTTTGGTGTTATATGTCCTTTCTATAAATTTATCTAGCAGAACATTGCTCCTCTCAAGGTGAGAAGCATTGTCGGACTTACTGTTCATAACAAATTGTTTACTGTGGATAATCTAAACAAAAGAAATCTAGCTATTGGTCAACAATGTGTTCTTTGTTCTTCTTGCAATGAAATTGCTGCTCAAAATTTTTTTAAGTTTCATTTTGTTAAAAACATTTGGGTTCTTGTCAAACAAGCCTGGAATATAAATGGTTATCCCCTTACGATCAAATCTTGGTGGGGTATTTGGAGGAAGAAGATGATTCCTTCTAGAATGAGACTGCAATGAGACATACTTATGATGTCTTTAATTTGGGTTGTATGGAATGAAAGAAATAAAAGAATTTTTCAAAATAAACATTATGATATTATTAACATTCTGGAATCTATTTTTTATTTTGCTAATTTATAGTCTAATATACTTCCTCCTAAACAAAAACATGTGAACTTTAATGTCATCATTTTTGCTGCTTCTACTTTTATTCCTAACAATTTATCTTCAGTTGTTCCATTTTCTACAATTCAGGGTTCTGCTGATGCTAATTTTTCTGATCTTGTTAACTCATCTGCTTCTGGCTTGGCTGCTGCACAAGATGTTCATTTTGAAGAGATTGTCTGTGATTCCTCTTCCACGGCCCCTAATATCCCGATGAATGCAAATGTTGTTGTTGTTAGTGTTATGGCTGATGGGATGAGTGCTGCTAATGTGGATGCTGATACTGATCCTATCTCCTCTACTCTTGATACCATTTCTTCAATGTCTCAGCATGATCAAGAATTCATTACTGGGGTGTTGTTGGTTTCTTCTCTACAAGTAGCTTATGAAAGGCATGAGATTACTAGCGACGAAAATCCCTTAGTGGTGCTTGAATTATGAGTTTTAGAATCTTTTCTTTTGATCTTACGCTGTTTTATGTTCTCTCTAGTTACTGTTCTATTCCATTCTAATGGTTTTTTTTTTTTTTTTTTTTGAGTTTAAAGGTGGAATCATTCTAATGGTATTTTGTGTTGAAACTTTATGCTTCTTTAGCATGAGAGTGCTATTTTGTGTTTTGTTTGTAACCTTGAACTGGATTTATTTTGTTTTTAATGTTATTTTGGCTATATTCCTATTTTGATGACTCTAAACCCCCCCCCCCCCCCCCCCCCCCCCCCCCACCAACATACACACACACAAAAAGGCACAATCTTAAGTGCTAATTAATTAATTGTCAAATTTTCTGTTGATGGGAAAAAAGTAAGAACGCATAGTAAAGGGATAAAACAATGAAATATATGTTCACCATTTCCATTTCGGGGTTTTACCCATACAACTCACTAATAAATATTTTAATTGCATATAACTCATTCATAAATTATTATTTTTATATTACTATATCGACCAACTCTAAGAATGATCTAACATCATACAAATTTTGATTTATTAAACTAACTTTAGAGAAAAAAAAATTTAAGTAGAATGGTCTAGAACATAAGAACATAATAAGATGACCATAATAAAAGACTATTTTACGAGAACGAGAGAGACCCTTCAGTTTCACGGTGCGTTTGGCCTAGCTTTTTTTAAGCTTTAAAGTTACTTCAGAAGGAGAAGCTAGAAAATAGAGCTTTGAAATTAAAAGCTGAAGCTGTTTGGATAGTCAGCTTTTTTTTAACTTTAAAGCTACTTTTAAGCTAGAAGTTGTTTGGCATAAGATATCAATTGTAAGCTACTTTTATACTTAATTTAAGTTTTTGAAGTACAAAATTTTGTAAGCTCAGAACAATCAGAGAGAGAGCATGAAGTATCAAATTTTGTCAGCTCAGAACAATCAGAGACAGAGCATGAAGTATCAAATTTTGTAAGCTCAGAACTAACACAAACAGAGCATGAAGTATTAAATTTTGTCTTCTGAGAACAAACAGAAACACATCATGAAGTATCAAAATTTGTTAGCTCAGAACATACAGAAACACAGCATGAAGTATCAAATTTTGTAAGCTCAGAACAATCAGAGATAGAGTATGAAGCATCAGATTTCGTAAGCTCAGAACTAACACAAACAGAGCATGAGGTATCAAATTTTGTCTTCTGAGAACAAACAGAAACACATCATGAAGTATCCAAATTTGGTAGCTCAGAACAAACAGAAACACAGCATGAAGTATCACATTTCATCTACCCTTCAGTATCCAACATCCGATCCCAATTTCCTCTTTCTCAATCTCTCCTCACTTCCGCTACTCTCAACAGCCATGTCCGCCGCCTCACCCCTCCAAACCCTAATTACGCGTTCCCCCGATCTCTCTCTCCTCGCTTCGATACTTTCAACAGCCATGGCCGCCGCCACCGCCGCCGCCACCTCACTCCTCGAAAACCCTAATTCGTCTCCTACTCTCAACAGCCATGGCCGCCGCCTCACTTGTCGACATCCCCAATTACGCGTTCCCCTATTTCTCTCTATCCTCTCCGAGTTCTTGAAGTCCCTAATCTAATGTAAGTTTGATGTGATTTGTTCTAGGGTTAACTTCTTAGTTTCTTATTATATGAAGATGTTTAATTTGTGATTTGTTCTAGGGTTTTGCAGGGGCTGCGGGCGAAGTGAAGGGGAAGGGGAAGGGGAAGGGGAAGGGGAAATTTTTTTGATCTTAGGATTTGAATGTGGAAGGGATAAAAAAAGAGAATGTGTAGAAAAAAAGAGAAAAGGAGAAGCTAGAAGCTAGAAGCTAGAAGTAGATCTTGAGGGCTTCTTTTAGAGCTCCTTTTCTTCATAAAAAAAAGCTACTTCTTTTTTTTTTGGCTTTCCAAAATATGTGTTTGGTCCAGCTTCTTCTTCTAAAGAAGAAGATAAGCTATTTTTAAGCTGGGCCAAACGCACCCTCAATGCACTATAGAAAATGCATCAGCCTCCAACTGACACTAATCCCAACTTACCATACCAAAAGGAGTCTTTACTTATTTAGCTGGCAATTAACCATATATAAATTCCTAGTGTTTACTTGATAAATTCCTTATATAAATATATCAGGATTGGAACTTCTCCACCTCCCTCTTAATTTCCCTTCTCTTCTTTCCTTTGAAAAGGAGTGGAGGCCGGTACTAAATTACTTACCCTTATTCACCTTCGACTCATTAAACCATAGCAACAACTATACGGATACATGCAACTACTGTTGAAGCCCACAATGCCTTCTCTTCTTCTTCTTCTTTTAATCCTTCTGTTATCTCTCTCCATTAACGCATGCAACTGCCGCATTTTAAGCTTCGACATCAAGGTCTCTGCTGCTCCGTCTCTTGATTTAGGCAAGGTTAGTGCAAGTGTAACACAATTTGTTCCGCGGAAAATTCATGTTTCCTACCCTTACTTTGAAACCAACTTGCATTTATGTTTGATCACGCTCTCTTCTAAAATTGTATGCAAATCCTCTCTTCTAAGTTCTACCAAAGAAGTTGATATTTTTTTCTCTAACAGTGAAAATTTTGGTTTGTCGTAAAATTTGTCATATTTTTTGTGGATTCTTATGCTCCAAATCTAAACCTATAGAAAAAGTTTAGATGATATATATGAGTCTTGTGTTGTACTCCTTTAAAAATTATTACTGTATTTGATATCCTTTAAAAACTTGACAAAACATCACAGAACACTATGCTAAACAGCGGTGAGGGCAACAAAAGAATAGTAGAGAAATATTCTTCAGAAAAGTCAGTGACAGAGAAGAAGAAACTTGAAGGAACGGCAGGTGCAGTTCCGGTGCACTCTCAAGTTAAGGCATCATGGAGCACACCTCGGGTTAATAAGCGTGGCAACAAGTTTCCAGGGTTTCATGTAGATTACATCGGACCCAGAATGCATCCCCCGGCTCATAACTAATTTCTATATATTTGAATCTTATGTTCCTTGTCTTATTATTTCCAGGCCTATACTGCTAATTAAAGTTAGTTTATTGGTTATATATGTAGAAAAATCTTTCATTGAGCACTCCTTTCCATGACACTCGCCCTTTTAGCCATCATATAGATGATCCAAACCGTTCACATTGATCTAAACGCCTACACTAGTCTAAATATGTAAAATCAAGTCATTTGAAATTCATTTACTCAAAAATTGAAGTGTTACAAAAATTATATGGCTGAATATCGTTTTTTTTTTTATAATGACATAATGGATGGGCAAATGAATTTCAAATGACTTGATTTTACATACTTAGACTAATTTAAACATGTAGATCAATATGAATGGTTTGGATCATCCATGCGATGGCTAGAAGGACGAGTGCTCACGGAAGTAGTGCTCAACCGAAGGGCCCCTATATATGTATATATATCCTGCATGTTTATCGTTCTATTGTATAACCGAGAATGCTTGAGTTATAAAGGGAAGCTATATATTCCCCAATTTGCCTATTTTCAGGTACTTATTCTTCATGCGATTACATGGGCAATGTAAATGTGGCAATACAAAGTTCAATAAAAATGAGATGTGAGCAGGAACTGCGCAAATTTCATGACTTAATCACTACAACATATATGACATTCTATAGCGGATTTATTATAGCGTTTAAGTGTAAATGCTATTGAAAGTGATCAATAATAACATTTCTGAATTAAATGCTATCTTTGATTAATTTTGAAATTTATTCTTAGCTACGACAACGTTTTTAAAATGCTGTATTTTTTACAGCGTTTTAGAAACGCTATAATATTTGTAAATAAACTGAAGTGATAAGGGTAAAAAGAGAAAATCTAATTTAAAAACCCAAATCATTCTCAAACCAGTTCATTTTCTTCTCCCGATTGAAATCACAAAAAATATTCATTTTCTCCTCCCCGCTCTCAAACCCTAGTCCAATTATCTTCTCCCCGCTCCCCATCGTCGTCTTCTCCGTCGCCATCTTCTCCTTCCCGCTTCCTTATCCCCATGCTGCCGTCGTCCTCTTCTCCTCAGCCCCCGATACCCCCACTATATTAATCGCCGACATCCGCTGCTCTTTCTCTCGCGCAGTCGACCAAATCGCCGGTGGTAACAACCTTTTTCTCTCGCCGTCGACCACTGCGCCGTATTTGGGGTAACAACATTGTGCAAGGTGGTAATTTAGCTTGACAACTGCACTTCGAGGTGGGAGGATGCAACTTGCAGCTTGTGATCCTTCATTGCTGCTACGTTTCAAATTCTCATGGTATGGTTTTCATATTCCTATTCTCTGGTAGGAATGAAAAAGTTTGAATTTTGATTAAGACCCATATATGTCCTTTTATTGGTTGATCATTCAACCCATTGAAGAATTTTGATTTTGAAGCTTTAGTTTGGATTCTTGGTTTTGATCAAATAGGTTAGTTATTTGTTTTTAGATTTGATCATTTCTTCCAAATTTGTTGGTTTTGCTTTAAGTTGCTTATGCTTTACTTCATCCTTTTCTGTTGGTTATTAACTGTAGTTTATTCGCAGTATCTTTTTTTTTCCTCCTCCAAAAATTATCCTGAATTGGATGTTTCAACTACTTATTTTCTCTGGAAAAAGATGATTTTCAATTTTAGAATTAACAGCCATCATGTTTGCAAAGCATGCTATGTTATGTTTCGGAGCTTTGGGTATTTATCAAACTTCCATCTTCGGGGAAAAATATACTTGTATATTTGTTTGATATGATCCTAACTTATTTTGGTTTGATCAGGTGGTGTCAATTGTAAGAAGTTGTGATCTTGAGTTGTTTACAAATAAGGAGCTGCAAATTTTCACTGCTTGTTGTGAAAGTGAGAGACTTATCATCATCTTTATCATTGTTCTTTCTTGATTTAATGCTATAGTCATTGCATTTGATTGCTCTGTTGTTACTCTCGTGAAACAGATTAGTATGCTGAACTTGATAAATAAAACTACATGAAGTTTGTATCGTAACATTGTAGACTGTTGTCCAAATTTTTTTCTGTATTTTTGTAGGTAGCTTAGAGTTCATCGAAGGGGTCAGACATAATATTGAGAAACGGCGGCTTGTCTTTTGGATTGCATTTAGTGATTTGGTTTAGCTTTTTTTTGGGCTTATATCTGGTACCTAAGATTTTTATATTGGTATACCTATCAAGCGTTTCAAAGAGTAAACTTGTGGGTCGTTGGGTTGCTTGTTAGATTCATGGCTACACTGACTCATGCTGAGTTGAAGCGGTTGTATTCTTGGTGGTGGAACAGTCATAGTAGTCCGAAAAATTCTAAATGGCTTCAGGAAAACCTGGCAGGTATATGTTCTTTTCGATATGGGTGTTTCCCGTCTTGATCTCTACAGTTTATATGAGTTCATTTCCCCCTTTCTTATATTATTTCTTTGTTAGATATGCCCAAATTTGATTATTATGAGTTCATCATATTTAAAGTTTGTGAATTGTGACCATTAGGCTTGTTAGTAGAGACTAGAGACAGTATGTGTTTTTCTATAGATACGAATATGGTTTGATGGCTATTGAATTCTATACACTCACCGGCTAAAATTTAAATTTTGACAAGAACAAATGTGTAACTCAAGTGGATATTATTCAGAATGACCATTGATTGGGTGCAGCAGTAGGAATCAAGGGTTGTCATATTACCATAATCATTATGTTGAAAGACTTTAAGACATCCAGCACAACCAATTTTCCACAAGCGTATCGGAAGAAATTTAAAACAGTGGTCTTAAGCTTAGGCCTCACTGCAGTATGTCTTGGTATTCCAATTAATCTAATATCATGTTCAGTATGGAGGCAGTATAGCATCAATTTGTCCCCTTGTAAAGCTTAGTTCATCTCATGGTCTAACTGTTGGAATTCTTTAATAGGTTCACAATATCAACTGAAAATATATACTCTCCTTATCTCCACATGTATTCTAGCATTTATTTGTCTAGATCAACACAAATAAAAACACTTCCAAAATGTCATTAACCAAAATTTCATTCGCTAATATCTTCCTTGTACGCAATCTGGAATCGATAATGATCATCTACAGTCTTTCCAGCAAGCCTCCAACCTCCTTCAGTACACTATGATAGCACCTATTTTTTTAAGGTACCCATATCACTCTTATCAATGAATTTACTATATGCAACCTCATTATGCTCTAACAACTACAGATTTTCCGGTGTTGGTGCAACATTAGATTGTTTACTTCTTCAAGCTGTGCATACTTGCTAGATGTGACCCATAATCAAGTGGTCCAGTTACTGCACTCAAACTCAGAAAAACCTCTGAGAATGCTCTACATTTCTATGAGGATAAAAGAGCTCAGAATGAGCTTTAGATTGTAGTCGATGAATAGATGTTGGAGTTATCAAAGCAAATGAGTTGGTAGATTTAGCAGATTGACCAATTGTGTCAATGAAAACAAAATTTAAGGACGGAGTATTTGATGTATCGAAAGCATACCTACTATACTGTCCAGATGCTAGAAAATTAAATGAACTAAACGATAGAGTTCTTGAATATCCAAACAAAACCTACAATAAAAAGCGTTGCAATCAATATACCAGTGCTTAGTTTTAGAGCCAGGTTTATATGAAAGATCCTAACTTGTTTTTATAGGCGTTCCAGATGCAGAACCTTGTATTTAATAGTTAATGGATATGCTGGAAAATGAAAATCACAGGTATAGTAAGTAGCCATAGTTGCTCCTTCAGCTTACAGGAACTTCCAAGTTGTTACATTCAATACTAAAAATTGTTTTCATACAAACCGAGGTAATTGCTACTGGTTTCCTTCGAAGTTCAGCTAGATATGACAATATTGTCCTTGCTATATAAGACTGTTATAAAATTACAAAAAGAGAAAGAGTAAATTTACAGAATAGTGGTAGTCTTATGTACTGAAAAGAATGTTTTATGAGACATACTATTCCAGTCATCATCCTTGATTTGTCTGTTAGTTGCTTTATCCAGTCCTTGCTAAACAAGAATGTTGTAAAGTAAAAAAAGAGTAAAATCTAGAGAGTAGTAGTAGTTTAATGTACTGTGGAGAATGTTTTATGAGACATACTATTCCAGTCATCATCCTTGATATGTCTGTCTTTTATGCAAATTGAAATATTCTGAATTTAGACTTTGCTATCCTGTGGTTTCTATATAGATTCCTAGGTACATCAATGTCATCATTGCTTGATCAACAAGTGGAGTCCTAAGATGCAAATCTGAGAAGGCAATCATATTTGATCCCATTCAGACCGGCTCAAGTAATAGCAGATGTTGCCCTTTGCCCTTTTGAAAGTTCGTGTTCAGACTGAACCCAAGTTGTTTGCAAAGGGTTTGACTGACGGCATTCCAAAGCTATATGCATCAGAAGGCTTGTTTGGGTGAGGATATTAAATATCATTCATGATTAAACTATTGATTTAATTGACTATATCTGAATAATGCATGTGTTTGTTTTTGGAAATGCTTTCCTTTTGGTTCAGTCTAATTTTTTAAAATCCGTTGTCTTTGATTTCAGCTTTTACAGTGGACTATTTCCGCTTTGGGGCCGAAATCTTCCATGTAATTAATTTCATTCTTTCTTACATATTCTCTTCCGTGCTTAGTAGCAATCAAAGTTTGGCATGCCAATAATTTTACTTATTAACTCTATGCATATATTTGTGCAGTTTCAATTGTTATGTTCTCATCATTTGAGCACTCGGTGGACATTTTATATCGCAATGTTATCAGAAAGAAAAAGGAGGACTGTTCAAGAACTCAACAACTGGGGGTTACCTGTCTAGCTGGTTATGCATCTGGAGCAATGGGAGCTGTAGTTTCTAATCCTGCTGATAATATTGTTTCCTCACTTTACAATAAAAAGGCTAACACTATTTTGCAGGTATCATCTGTTCGATAAGCTTTTCCGGATTTTTAGATATGTTTATCTTTTTCTTAAACAACATGCATCTAATACATGCAGGCTGCTAAAAACATTGGATTTGCCAATTTGTTTACAAGAAGCCTACCTATTCGGATCACACTTGTTGGGCCTCTTGTGACTTTGCAGTGGTTCTACTATGACACGATTAAAGTATTAACTGGATTGTAAGTACAACATTCTAAGATAAATGTTTAGCTAAGTCATATTTTATTATCTTTCTCGCTTGCTGAAATAACGGATCTCTGCTTGGAATTTTGCTTTGTGGTATTTTGAGAAGACGCAAAAGCCTTGGTTCTTATTGTTCATGGGCAATCCTTTGGGGGGGGGGGGGGGGGGGGGGGGGGGGGGTATGTTATAATTTAATAGAGATGCTGACACTAAATAGTGCTGAATGGGAAAATAGATGAGCCTTAATACTTGTTGTTGGTAATAGCATATTTCTTAGGCTGCTCCTTAGGAATTCCTGCTTGTCATGTTTTTTGTTTGTTTTTTTTCTTTTTCCAGTCTGCCAACCTTATTCTCTTATTATAGAGTGAAAAGACTAATCTAGTTTGCCTGAGTTTGTGAACCAATCGCTGACGAATAGTTTGTCGGTGAGAAGATTATTAACCTTGAATTTAACCAACATGCATGACCGGAACTGTGCTAGATAAACATCATAGATAATGTAGGTTTCTCAAGATGCTGACTTTTACTATGTGCTGACAGGCCCCAAATCCAACAATTGTTTTGTCCAGAATTTATACGGTGATTCATTTGATCCCAATCCCAGAAATACTATAAGCAACTTTAATCTCAATAGAGAGTATGTGGAAAGAGGTATCTTGATATTGTTAGGGACATCCGCTCCTGCTGCAAGAAGATGAAGAAATTGCAACAAAATACATTTAATATGGGAATTTTCTTTAGTCACTTACTGGCCTAGAATAACCATTAGTCCTTTTGATGTTTTTTTCCCCTTAAAATACACTTTCAACCCATTTCAAAATACCCCCATGAACAACTTTTGAATCTTTTGATCCAGTTGCATATTAATAAAAAGTATGATTTTTTGCTACAGTATTATGAAAGCTTCAAAGTTTTTAAGGCCACCATAGGGAATTTATTCCCTTATGACCTCAGCAGCATTTAGCCCCTAAAATGCACAGCAGACCCTCAATATGTCTTCTTCATTCCAAATCTGTATATTTTGTGTTTAAGTCTGTCTAATTTGTTCTGGATATTTCCAAGTGTAAGGCAAGTGTTTCTTGATTTTTAAGTATTTCTTTGTGTGCTGAGTTTGTTATCTTTTTCTTTTCCTTGGCCTATGTTATGAGTTCGAAGATTCTGAGGAATATATGCTGTTCATTTTCATTATTTGGACTTTGGAGAGCACTGCTTAAAATAACTACTCATAATCTGTAAACTAAAGTATCAAGAAAGTCAAGCTTCCACTTGTTGGCTGCTTGTGCCATGCTAAGGGGCCTTTGTTTTATTAGAATATATTCATATAATTCATGCTAGTTGTAATGAATAATATGACTACATGAATCTTATGTTTGACATTTTTTCTTCTACATTTGCAGATTGGAGACGTCGTGGATGAAACGAAGAATGCGAGTTGTATTGATATTAGGCACTTAAGAATTTTTTGTCGTCAGTTTTAAGTTTACGAGTTGTGTTGCTGTTAGGAACTCAAGAATTTTTTGTCGTCAGTTTTAAGTTTATTGGATGAACTTTTGTATCAGTTTATTGTATAGATATTTCTATGTTGGTGTGTTTTTATATATTTGCACACAAATTTGCGAAACTTTTATAGTTATAATGGTGTATTGACATTTTCGATAAATCGATTTTTATTTGTATCCGTAGATTTTTTTTTGTATAGAGTTAAAACTAAATAGCGTTCCTAAAATGCTATAAAAAACCACAAATATCAAAACGATAGCGTTTTAAAATGCTATAAAAAACCAAAAATATCAAAATTTTATAGCTTTTTAACAAAACGCTATAGAATCTATAGCGTTTGCCAAACGCTATAGATTCTATAGTATTTCACAAAACGCTATAGAATCTATAGCGTTTCGGAAACGCTATAGAAACTATAGCGTTTTACAAAACGCTATAGTTTCTATAGCGTTTCCGAAACGCTATAGTTTCTATAGCGTTTTGTAAAACGCTATAGTTTCTATAGCGTTTGGACAAAACGCTATAGACTTATTATAGCGGGGCTTTTGATAGCGTTTGTAAAACGCTATCGTAGGTCTACTATAGCATTTTATGAATGCTATCAAATGTCATATTTGTTGTAGTGAATTCTTCCCATCTGGTGCAAATCTTAAATGTCAAATCTTAAATCAGTTAACTGTATTTTTGTTTCAGTATATGGGATTAGGCAGGAGTTAATGCATGGGGAATGATGGTGGAAACTTGTTCAAATGTCTCATTTTCTGAATCCTGTTGTTGGTTAAGGAAGCACATTTAGTGCATGCACATGCACATGCACATGCATTCAGTCTAGCTTGCTAGCTTTTAGGGCACAGGTTTGCATCTATGATAGCATACAGATTCCTATAGAAGTTACTTTGGGATTTCATGTAGTTATGATCGACTTTCTAGGGTTTCAATCTCCAGTCTCCATATTGAAACCATGCATGGAATCTAAAGTGAGAATTTTCGATCAAAACCAGACAAAGAAGTCTTTGCAACCAATAGACGACTTTGCATTTTCACACTTGCTACTACATAATCTCTCTGAAAATTGGAAAGCATGTGACACACTTCTGTGGAGCTACATGATAGTTGTGAATTTGGTTCTGCATCACACACTATAATCACTTTTCCCAAACTAGATGCTCAATTTGTTGCCTACATGTTAAAAAAATTTCCTCTGTGGATCAAAACTCACAAAAGACAGTACGTTGCTTTTAATTTGGTTATTGCTAGTAATTTACACATGTCATAATAAAAATGTCGTTGCTTTTAATTTGGTTATTGCTAGTAATTTACACATGTCATAATAAAAATGTCATAATATATATATATATATATATATATATATACACACACACACACACACTAGTAATTTACACGTGCGATGCACGTTTTAATAATTTCTAAAAATAAAAATAAAAACTCTGGCGTAGGGAGGATTTGTAAACCTCCTTTATATTAGTTATGTACGTGTGTTGCACATGTTGGTAGAATGACAAAATGACAAATGACACTAAGGCTTTCTCCCATTATAATATTAGAGATATATATATGGGTAAAAGGGATATGAGCAACTTGCTCATTTAGTAAATGAACAATTGATTATGTAGCATGCATGTGATACATTGGACAACTAACCCTTTTAAGGATTTTCCAATCACATGTATGTCACATCATTAATTGCTTATTTACTAAATGAGCGAGTTGCTCATACCCCTTTTTCCCTATATATATATATGAGTGTCGCTTTTGTAAATAATTATGTCGTGAATAAATTTGAAGAGGGTATTATATGTCTGATGTCTAATATTATATTGGGAGAGTTGGGGTTGTCATTTGTAGACAACCTGGTAATTTGTAGACATTCAATTAATCAACCATCTAATCTCAACCATTCATTTTAAAATGAGAGATATATTAACTATTCATTTACTCAACTATTGTTAGTTACCATAATACCCTCTTCAAATTTATTTACGACATAATTATTTACAAAAGCGACACTCTTATAAAATATATAGATATATATATATATATATATAGAATTGTAAAGAGTATGTATGAGTAAAAGGATGTATACGTCTCAATTCAATGCAAGATTATGTGTTATTATTTACTATATAATTTAAAATTTACTATATAATTTTTTAAAAAAATTAGAACGCGCATCGCACATGCAGATTACTAGTTTTTTAAATAAATATTCCGATATAGACTGACCTCGAATCTAGTCCTCCTTTATATTAGTTAGTATGGGCGATGCACCAGTTTGTTTGTCTACAAATGATAACCCCAGCTCTATGGTTATAACATTATATAGATTAGAGATTATATATATATATATATATATATATATATATATATATATATATGGAAATGCTCCATTGAAAATGGGTCTAGTTTTCACGGGTTGGGAAACAGCGATCTGAGCGTTGGATCGCTCATGATCGTGATCAGCGGCTCAGATCGAGCCCCCCATCACCCGTTTCAATTGATCAGCGGAAGATTATTTTGAGAATTTTGTCCCAAATAACTCTTCGCCTGATTCGCTTAGGCAAAATTGATATAACATAGGCCGTTGTTGGGAATAACGACTTAGGTTATAAAAAATTGAATCATAGGCCATTGTTTGGAACAACGGTCTTCATTCAATTTTTTATAACCTAGGCCGTTGTTCCCAACAACGGGAACAACGGCCTAGTTTATAAAATTTCATAGCTTAGGTTATTTAAAACAACGAAATTTTGTATCCGTTGTTCCAACAACGGCCTAAGTTATAAAAAATTGAATGAAGGCCGTTGTTCCAAACAACGGCCTATGATTTAATTTTTTATAACCTAGGTTATATCATTTTTTAGAGCGAATCAAGCGAAGAGTTATTTGGGACGAAATTTCCAAAATAACCCTCTGCCACTTAAGTGACGGGTGATGGGCGGAGGCAATCTGAGCCGCTGATCACGATCAAAAGTGATCCATGATGGGCGGAGGCAATCTGAGCCGCTGATCACGATCAAAAGTGATCCAACGGCCCAGATCGCTGTTTTCCAACCCGTGAAAACAAACCTGCTTTCAATGGAGCATTTCTCATATATATATATATATATATATATATATATATATATATATGTTGGAGCTAATTAGCGAAATGACCCACTTTTTGAGAATATTTGACAAAATGACCTAGTTACTATTTAAATTTCTATAGTATACTTCCTATAATAATTTCTATTGGATGTGTGGCCTTTCATTTAATTCTAAAAATTTTTGGGTTTTAAGATAATTTCTACTTTTTAGATTAAATCTTTAGTTTCTTATTCTATGGGTTATAAATTGGTATTTTAATCTAGAAAAATTGTAGAAATTAAATAAGATTTACTCACTCTGAACAAGGCTCTGATACCAACTGGGGTGCGTAGCGTGAAATCTCTCCTGAAAAGTAGAATTAAAGAGAGTATCAAAAAACTTTAAAACTTTAAAGGATCAAAAATTTTAAAGATGATAATTTTCTGTAAAATAATATTCTTCGAAATAATGTATATTATCTATCTAAAAAAAGTAATCAAACGTGTCTTCAAGATCTCCCATATATTCTAAATCTGTCTCAGATATTTCACTATTACTATCATATGGGGGTTCTTCGAGTTCTTCTATATGTCAATTTTCTTCTTCAATCTGTTCATTTTCTTCTAGAAATTGTCTATATGCTGTTGTAGGGCTCCAGATATAACTACTAAATACACAATTTTCATAAAATAATAAAGATCTTTCATAAAATGTTAGATCATCAATTATTTCGACATTTATATTTCTAGTTTCTTTAGGATTTATTTGATTTACTAGATTTGCTCGTGGGCACGTGCCTACAGCACGTCTTCAAAACGATACAGCATATGAAAAGCCATATAAACAGTAAACCAACAATTATATAGCTCAAATTTGAATAGTATGACAATAATTAGTTGTAAATAAAAGTCCATATTTTTATTAGTATATGTTGAAAAATAATTATAAATTGGAGTATAAAAGTCCATGTTTCCATAAGTGTGTGTGTGTGTGTATATATATATATATATATATATATATATATATATATATATATATATATATATATATATATATATATATAAAGAGAGAGAGAGAGAAAGAGAGAGTTAAATAAATAAATGAGCTATTTTGGGATTTGAATTGGAGTTTTGGAGGGAAACTTTTAGGGGGGGATGTGTTTTGTGAGGTTAGATCTAGGCCTTTGATTTTGGGGGGATTGAAGGAGAGCCACTTGATAGCTTTCTTTGTGTTTTATTATATAGATTGTTATAATTATTACTTGTTGTACACTAAAGAAGAATAATTTGAATTCATAATAATCATTCATGCTTGTTACTCTATGAGAATAATAAACATAAAAAACTAGCATTCTATCACTTCCTTGATAATTAATTATTAATTCAAAAATTTCGCAGGCAATACTCAAACTATTATTATTCATTAGTTCTATTGAACATTAATAATTATAAAATCAGGAGTAGAGAGAGATTTTTAAGGGTACCCTAAAAATAAAAATAAAATGGCCCATCATGCTTCCGACCTAGTTAAACTTATCAGAGCTGCTCTGTACCAGTTACTACCAGTAGATAAAATACCTCTGGTATGCACCCCGATTTCAGTGCTCCTTTCACGTTCCTCCCATCTCAAGATTACTATGCTCTCAAGAGAGCTTCATCAGAGATACGTCTGGAATAACTAGTAGTACTTCGATACAGGCAACTACAACCTAGCTCGTTTCCTGCTACTAGGTGTACAGCCTAACTATAGAAGGTTACAAATGGGTCTTTTTGCAAGATCCTTCAGGCAGAGCCTTACAAAACACTCCCTAAGTAGAATAATTAGTTTTTCATACCTTATTTTGTACAAGGTCTTTGTAGTAGAACTCATAGAAAGATAATTTTATTTCTCCCAATCCCCTTACAGATTTCTTACCAACTTATATGGAATTTCTTTTCTCCTAGATAGTCTGCCTTCTACCTTACTCAACCTACTCTTTTATAGAAGAAGGGATGACTTTACATCAGGTATAATTATTGTTCTCATTACATCATTGCTTACATCATAGATAAATAATTGAGCCAATTATGTCACTGCTTACGTTGAAGATTCTTTTCTGACCAATATCTTCACGTGCTTCACATCAGAAATAGCTCTTCGTCAGCCTTCTCTTGTTCTTTTCTGTATTGTCTGCATTCATGTTGTGGTTCCATCCTCATCAATCTACAATAGTGGACAGCTGTCTCTTCTGTCATTGTCATTGTCTCCTTTATGCAGAATTTGATACCAGCTGTTAAAGACTTCTTTCTTTGACTGTGGTTATTTAATTTTTGCTATGTTATAAATTATTAATTTTTGTGGGTCAGGGCTATCATAGATCCATATGTTACCATCTCTATTTTGTATGTCCTTCAGTTCACACTACATTGTTCTAAATCCCGTAGCTCTTCTTTTTGGGATCAGTTTTTCAAATTCTTCGTTTTTATATGGTATAATATTGGTTGCTCCAAATAGAATTTGTGTAGTCATCCCTATCTTTATAATATGTTCAGCTGGTAGTTCTTCGTCATCTTCAAGGAATTCTGGAATAGCTGAAAATACCCAGACATATATTTTGGATGCCTTTGTAAGACCAAAATAATTTTTAGCAGCTTTATATACTTCTTTTGGTAACTGGCTAAGTTCTTCACATTCTCGAGATGGATAGATGCAGTGGATAAGTCCTCTTTCGAACAATACTCTCACTGTTTTTGGATTTGCTCCTGGTAGTATGATCGCTTTGTTCATATGTTATTGAGAAATAGTCTTGATAAATTGGTTGACCTGAGTGGTTTGGCATAATTTCTCAATATATTGTAAAAATAAATTCTTCTTGAAATATTTTGGAGGATCTGGGAGTGAACTCTCTTTGTAGGTAGTAGGCTATATGGATTTGGAGTTTCCTCTTGTGTGGCTATTTTTGTGATCTCACTTGTATTTTGTGGGTTAATGGGTTCCCTCCCTTCGCTCATTTTTTCAATATGATCTGCATTTATATATTGGTAAAATATACTTTGAAGACCACATATTTGCAGCTGTAGTTGGTTAAATGCTCCTTTTAATTGCTCCACAGTCTCATTTAGGTAGAGTATATCCTGTTCTATGTGCTGAACTCTATTTTCCATCCTGTAAAAATAAAATTGTTACTAACAATTATTGTTATTAATGAAACAGGGTGGCCATATTCCACCTTTTCTTCAACAACAACAACAACAAAAAAAAAATTGAAATTGTTACTTGATAAGAAATCTGCTAGGATATTATCTTTTCCTTTTATATTTTTTATTGAGAAGTCGTAATGTGCTAACTCCATTTGCCATCTTATCAACCTTTTATTTGCTACTAGTAATTTCCACGTGCGATGCACGTCTTAATAAATATATTTTTATTAATAGTAAAAACTTTAATGTAGTCTAGCCTTAAATCTAATACTTCCTTTATATTAAATTAGATATGCACGGGCAACACACGGATTTATTTGTCTACAAATGTTTCTATTAATTGAATTTAATTTGGACGTATATTGCACGGGTTTGCTCAGTTACAAAATTAGGGTTTGTTTGTTTACAACCCCAACTCTCCCATTAAAATAGTAGAGATAGTTGGGTCTATTATTTTGTTAATCCAATTCTTTGCTTGTGTATTGTCTGTTCTTAATAGGAATTTTGTATGTATTATGAATATCTCAAACTTTTTTATAGCTTTTAGGATTGCTAGTAGTTTTTTTCATTTATGTGGTAATTTTGTTGGGTCTGTGTGAATGATCCATTAGTATAACTGGCTAGTCTTTCTTCTTCTTCACCTATTTCAATGAATTTTAATACTGCTCCCCAATTATTTTCACATGCATCTGTTTTTATTATCTATGAACATTCTTTAACATGTAATCTTAGCTTATTTAATTTTTAAGCTTGTTGTTTTAATATTTTAAGCTTTTCTTCATCCTCTGGGGTCCATTCCCATTTCTTAAACTTTTTTAGTTTTTGTTGTAACCAATTTGTTTTTGCTGATAAATTTGGTATATAACCTCCTGTTTGATTTAGTAACCCGATTATAGATTGTACTTCTCTTTTTTCTTTTAGGATATTAGGAAATATCTTTATTTTTTCTGCTATATGTGGTTGTAGTTCTATTCCTTCATGTGATAATTTTGTTCCTAAGAATTCTGTCTCAATTTTGAATAATTCCATTATCTTTTTTGATAGTATAATACCTGCATTTTTTACTATTTCTATGAATTTTAGTAGATGCTTTTTATGTTGTTCCTCGTTTTCAGATCCTACTAGAATATTATCTACATATACTAATATGAAATTATTGTATTTTTCAAATATCTTATCCATATATGCTTGAAATATTCCTGGACTGTTTTTATAACCGAATGGTAATACATTCCATTCATAGAATCCTTGAGGTGTGCTAAATGCTGTTAACTGTTTCGAATCTTCTATTAGTTTTACATGATAAAATTCTGATTTACAATCAAATTTTGAATATATTTTTCTTGTCCTTACTGTGTTGAGTATTATTTGCATATCTGGTAGTGGATATTCAAATCTCTTAGTATTTTTATTTAACTCCTTATAATTTACTACCATTCGAGATTTACCTCTTTTTTCTTCTGAATGTTTTCTTACTATGAATGCTAGTGATTAATGTGGACTTTGTAATTTTCTTATATAATTATTTTCCATTAATTCTTTTATATGTATTTTGAATTCTTCTAGATCTATTGGACTGTGCCTTATAGGTTTAATTTTTATTACTTTGTTCTTATATATTAACTCTATATGTGTTGTGGGTTTACTTAAGTCCCATTTTGCCACGGGGTCTTCTTCGCACATATCTTCTAATTGTTTTTGTGAAATTTCTTTTGTAGTTATTTCTTGGACTTGTTGTATTCTAGTTTTGTTTGGTAAATATTGATATTCACCATGCTAGATTGAAGAAACTCTGATGTGTGGTAGGTTGGTTCTAGAATAAGGTTGGGTTCTTCTAATTGCTATTGCTTGGTGTCGACAAGGTGTCGTAAATACAACTGATTTATGTGATATGGTTATAGGATAGTTATGTTGAAAAAAGTCATTTTCTAAGAGCACATCATTATTCATATCATCAAACTGGTATATTATTGGTATTTTTAGTATATAATTTCCTATTTGTATATTAACATTTTGTTGATACTTATCAAGTATGATAGTTTGTCCAGTTAATCCAGTTATCGCTTTTTTATTATATCCATCTTGTTTACATTTTGGTAGTATATTTTCGCGGCATATGCTAGTACCTACTCTGGTGTCTATTAGACTATGATAGTTTCCTGATTTGTATCATTCGTAAACAAATTCTGTTAGTATGTATAATGTGTTTTTTGTTACTCTTAATGGATTCATTTGTCCAATATCCTATTTATTACTATACTTTCATTGTTTACTGTTATTGTGATTTTTTCTTTTTAAATTGAGTAAGGTTGTACTGATGTAAGGAAATCAGTTCCTAATAACATTTCATTAACATGGTGTTCTGGGTCTACGTATAAGTGTAATAACATTTCATTTCTACCATTTATCCTTAGTGGCAGTATTATTTTATGTACAATTGGATGTCTATTATTGTAATAGTCTAGGTAGTAATATGAGTTTTCTAATGGCATTAATTCAGTTGTTTTTATATTTGTTTGTTTAATATGTGAATTAGTAGCTCTTGTATCTACCAAGGCTACTTGTTTATTCTATTTTCCATTGTCATAATATTCTATTGGTATTTTAAATTGGTTATTGTTTTGGTGTTCTAATGTATTTATTATTGGTATTAATTCCAATGCTTGTTGTTTGTTTCTTATTGATAGTGATCTCTTTCCGAACATTATTTGTGGTGTTTTCCTTTTGCAATTTCTTTTGCTTTATTAAAGTCGAATTCTATATAATTTCGTATAGTCATTTCAGGGTTTTCTCTAGCTGGTTTGTATTTTATAATTTCGCTGAATAGCAGCTCTATTTTAAAATTATCTGTATTTCAATTTTTTACTAATGCTTACTAGTGAAAGCATAAATATTTCTTATTTGTATACTCATGACTTTCCTTTTTTCTATCAATTCTATTCCTGATAATCTGTGACACATGACTAGACTTTTGTTTTTATTTTCTTCCGCCATGCTTATAGAGAATTTAGGTTTTATTGTAAATTTTATCTTTTGGTACATTAGGTTTCCTTGTACTATTTCTATTAAGGCATCTTGTGTACTTGATATTATTTTATCATCCGTTAGGTATATTTCCAGGGGTGTATTTATCCCTTTCTTAAAATAGGCTTTTATTATTATTTATACAGCTCCTAAATATATGTGTTTTAATGTTTTTCTGGTTTTCTCATTTATTTTTTCCATCTCTTGTCTTATTATTCTTTCGATTATTAATGGGATTATGGTTTTTTCTTGTGCTTGTTCAATGTCTATAGGTTGTTCATTATTCCTGGCTATTATGATAGTACTTTTCTACCTTTCGAATATTGGTAGTTTAAAAAAAATGGATTTATATCTAATTTGGTCGCTCTTATTTTATTGTATTTTTGTATGTCAAAACACATTCTTTCTCTTACTTCTTATTGTTTTGTTCTCTTTCTGATGGTTCTCCTATTTCTGTCATCATGTTTATTTCACATTTTGCTGTTTCACCTTCACTACTTCCATTATCTTCTTCCATTACCATTATTTCTTCATCTTCACTTATTTCTGACCATTCTTCCTCTATTTCTAATTCTTCTTCTGGGTAGTCAGTTATATATCTACCTAATTCTTTTATATTTTTATTTATGATTTTTAAATCTTTTCTTATACCCCCTACAAACTCAGGACCATTGCAATCTTCTTCCAACTCTTGTATGTTTATCATATAAATTTCTTGCTTATGTTAGGATTTAATGCAACTGCTTCATTGGCCATACTTAGCCTAATATTTTGTATGCTAGTAGGTGTTGGTAATACCAACTTGCTTGTTCGTTTCCGTAATCTAATACTTTGTATGCTATCTCTTTTTGTATTTCCTTAGGTAGTTTATTAGTTATTTTACTCGTTATTAACAAATAATCTGATATTTTCCTATTAGTAATATGCTTTCTTTCTGTTACTTTTCTATCAACATATCTAATTTTAAATTTTGAAAGATTCTTTAATTTTTGTTTGTTTATTTTCGGTGAAATATCCAGTTTTTATGAGGTTAAGAAATATTATAGTTTATGATTTCTAAAGCAGGATTATATTGAAAGTTTTGTTTTTAGGTTATTATATAAATAGGATTAGTTAGATATAATATTTTATGAAAGTGGCTCAGTTGGTTAAATGTTTTTGAAAGTGGGTCGTTTTGCTAAATAATTATTGAAAGTGGGTTAGTTATTAGAGTTAGCTCTATATGTTGTTGGTCATAGATGCAGATGCAATTGACTAATTTGGGACATAGGAGGTCAAATCTTGAGAATCAGCAAATGCGGATCAAACAAAGCTACTTTTCATGTTTTATAGTGTCATACATCAAGAATGAGGCATTTTTGTTTGCCCCCATATGGCCTTAATTAAATATAGTAAAATAGGACAATTAGTCTAGGGTTCGAAGATATACAGCTTATTTATATACATACATATTTTTCTGCCATTGCTACTCTACATTATACCTAGCAATCCAGTTAACCTTTATCAACTGAATTTATCATATCAGGTAACAAAAGTTTTTGATAAAAAGCTTTCAGAGATGAGCAAATACACCATGAGAATCCTGTTCGGCTGCGTGGATCTGGGGATCGCTAGATTGATCGTATGGAAATAGCAGGATGCAATGCTTTGAGATGCATAGCAGGATGCAATGCTTTGAGATGCAAACCAACGCGAATTCCTTCTCAATGATTTCATATAATTCTTCAAATTAGGAGTTGACTACATCAGTAATTCTTAGTCCAGTGTGACTTTGTACTTCACAGACAAGCATTTGGGGGGCACATATTACATACAGTAAGGCGGTCCTTTAAAAAAATCTTTCATATAACTCACATAAGGAGACAACAGTCTTAATCCTTTCAAAAATGTTTCCCACCAACTGGAATAAGGCCAACACAATACAATGAACAATAGAACAGCTTAAAACAGAAGGTGCCCCAGAAAAGACAGACATCCCCAATTCAAAATCCCTAATAACATAAAATAATAGTGCAGCAGATGGTTGTTGTGAACACCGGCAATCGCAAAGGTTAGATGTTGAAATGTTTTGCTGCTCTCTTCCTTTGAATTTGGTTAAAGAGGCGAGCTGCAGTTCACCACAAATGGCTTGACGGCAGTGATGAATTATGGGGTTCTGATCCCAAGCTTCAAATCAACTTAACCGCCTCCCAACCAGAAGTAATCTGGGATGAGCTTTTGAGAAAAAAGTGACCTCGTCACCGCTTCATTAATAGAAAATTAACGATGCAAGTAGTACGGAAATGTAACATTTATCTGTTCCTAAACGGAACAGTGGAGAACAATTATGAAGCTAAGCCTACATCCCTCCCTAGCTAAACTTGTAGACACTGCTTCTGTACCTTGTTCTCCCACCTATCACTCCCAATAGTAATAAGGATTCCCCACAAGTCTGATGTGGGATTCAAAAAACCTAGAAATCACTCCACCCCCAAAATTCCCTCCACATTCCCCCAAACGTCCACATTGGCAATAACAACATCCACCATCTCTAGCTGGCATACTAACTCCTCTCCCCACGGCGTTGCTGTCGTGTATCCACCAATCCAACCCCACCATGACGCCATCTTTCGATTGCGTCAAATCCAGCTCTCAACATTAGCCGTTGTTCTCAACCAAAACTGAGCCGCTTGAACTTGCTGAGCACTCCACAAAAAGTAATTTGAATCTCAAATCTGGGTTGAGCTTTGCGATTGCTCCATCTAAGATTACCTGGAATAAACCCAATATCAGCTTAACACATGATATTTCAAATATTTATAACTAAACAGCCAAAAGGATTCCACATTTTCTCTTTTAACCAAACATGGAATGTGAATTTTGGGTGAAAATCAAGGATACATGTTCAGAAAAACTATATATAGTATGATTTAGACATTATTTGTGAATGAACTACAATAACACATGTCATCCAGTGCTTCTCCCTCGTGTAAATGGGTATCAGCGTCTAAAGCCAAATTGGCCCTTTTCAGTTCTCACATAAAAATAGGATTGCTCTCATGAGAGCATCTGTAGTCGTTTGCTAAAATATGCATAATATGCATATTTGGATAAAAAGAGCATTGCAGTCGTTGGCCAAATATGCATATTATGCATAAATCGTTACAGGAGATTACTATAAATGAGAACCGAAATGAGAAATATGCATATATGAGAGACGGAGCTTGAAGTGCCGTCGCACCAAAAAAAATATTTTTTTACTTTAAGTGCCGTCCCTCGAAAAAATTTTAATTTTTCTAATTAAAAAAAAATCGAAATGAACCCAACCCTCGGACGGCACTTGAAGTGCCGTCCCACCCCTCTCTGGGGTTTTTTGTAATTTTTGTAATTTTTTTGTAATTTTTTGTAATTTTTTTGTAATTTTTGTAATTTTTTGTAAGTTTTTTTGCACTTCGAGTACGATTTTTTCCCTCGGAGGGCACTTCAAGTGCCGTCCCACCATTTTAAATTTTCTTTTCCTCTCCGACGGAACATGATATGCCGTCCCACCGTTTTTAAATGTTTTTTTATTTTTTTCCCTCACCGACGGAACATGAAGCACCGCCTGTTATTATTTTAATTTAAAAAGGTAAAAAATAGCATTCTACGACTGCAGCAAAACGAGAGATTGCTATATCCATTTATCCATTTATGCATATTTTTACGATCAACGACTATGGATGCTCTGAGAATGTTTGGCCAAATTTTATAAACAGGGTTTAACCAAACATCTACCTTCTAAGGTGAATTCAAGTTTAAGCAAAAGTAAATATTGCAAGAGAATAGTTTGTTACATTTGTGAAAGACCAATAGCAAGAGAAGGGTTTGCCATAAATTCTATGAGACTAATAGATAAATATGATAACCTAACTGATTTTGTACAAATGCACGGTGACCCAATGCAAAGGGTTTAGTTAAGATATGTCAAACTCCACTAAGTATACAAATGGAACTAACCATACATGTCTTCCAAATATATATTCTAAATCGTCCGCACTAAAAATCCATCCTTCTCCACAGAAGGAGATTTGAGTAAATAACCAAACGTAATTAAGGTTTTCAATGGCGCACGTCGGTATCGCCGCAGTGCAAGAATTATGATGTCGTATAGGATATTTCAGGATATTTAATATATATCGGATTATTATGTAGGATATAAAATATATCCTGAATGTGATGTACGTAACATTTAAATATTACATTATCCCATAAGATCATATAACTAACACAAAGAATACAAAACTAAATGTATTAATGAATGCAACATGCATTATGTACTCGTTGCACATAAATTTTCATATAAGGATGCACTACATACTAAGGTTTTAAATGTCAGATGTCAGAGTTGGGTTGGTTTAAATATGGTCATGAAGGGCAAATATTCTCCCGAATCCAAAATGCAACTAGATAACCTAAGGATGAGATTCTCCTCTCTCACTGTAGATTTGTAGGACATATATAGAAAGAAAAAAATAAAACAATAACAAAGAAACAAAATACATTACTAGAGACAAGAGGGACATAATATAGTGATTCACATATATTGGGTAAATTATGAATTGATTTGAACCTCTGTTCTCCACCATGAGAATTTCTACTGTGATCCGTGTACCAACACATTGGGTCAATACAGGGCCCTATCTTACAATTAATTTGGGCGACTTCTAGAATATGTAACCAACAGCTCGGAGCGACCTCAAGAATCTCAGGTCAAAGAAGAACGCAATTCAAGCTCAGGCAACTAAGGATCACCCTACAAAATTCTCGTACGATCAAGATTCCATGAGAAGAGGAAAATATTACATCATTGCCTTAGAAATACATTCAGCTCGGGACATAATAAAGCCAAAGAGACAATTGAGAACAAATTTCTGAACAAATTATAGAATGAATTTCCTTCAGATCCTGACATCAGAAGTCTGGTTTTCTAATTACAAGAAATCAAGAGAACCTAATGAAAGCCAGCCTATCAATGGAGATATGATTCAACTAGAAACATCATCTTGTTAAAGCAAGAATTTAATAGTATTACATATTACGGTTGATAATCAGAAATTCTCACACAATGTTAAGGCAGTTTATGTTATGGTTGTAAATTCTTCATTGCACATTATAAAATATACATGTCGGTTTGATTGAAGCAGTGGTTAGACATATTTTTCCAACATGAATTAGATAATTCACAAGTTATTATAGAAACACTACTTTATCTTAGGGTGCAAACACACCAAAGTTGTTTCTTTGGACAGCTCAAAAGAATTGGAGTTGTGGAGACAGTTTCTAGTTTTACCTAGGGGTGGCATTCGGGTAGACCGGACCGGGTCGGACCCGCACGGGTTGCAGCCAAGTAAGGGCGGGTTCGGGTCGGGTCACGCACTTAACCAAGCCGGGCCGGGCCGGTTTCGAAAGTGCAAAGTTCGATCCGGTCGGACCCGCGAACCCATTAGGGTCGAACCCATGTCGGGTTGGGCCAGGTCGCGGGTTGACCCGGGTTGGATTTTTTTTATAATAAGTTGTTAATATTTTAAATTTTATATGAAATGGGTATAAATAACAAAATTAATTGCGCACTACCCACTACTCAATTAGCTCACCCCACCCAAGCTATTTATAGCAAACTTCACCTCCTCACTTCTCTAATCTCACCAATATGGGACTAAATAAATTTGGATTTTAAACTTTGAAAACTTTTAATCCCACATTGGTGAGATGAGAAAGGTGAGGAGGTGGAGTTGTGATGTAAACTTAATGCTATGTAGAGAATTTCAAAGAATATTAAAAGATTAAGTTTACCAACACGTAATTCCGATTAAGTTCGCAAATAAACTAATGATTGGTTTGATGAATTTTCAAGATATGGAATAAGTTTAACAAGCCCAATTAAAGATTCAATGCTAACAATCAATAATTATACCTAGACGTTCTTAGCATGTAAGATATGCAATAATGATTTGTACGCTAATTGGCAAGTAGAATCACACACTCTATTTGTGGATGACAAATAATTCAAATAATATTATAGAGACGATAGGCAGTAACACAAATAATGGATAAGTGGAAAGAAGTTACCGAGGTTCGATGAACGTGTTGCCGCCACAGATGGAGAGGAAGAAGCGGCTGGATCTGAATCTTGCTTATCACCAACCAGCAACTAACACCCAATCAAAAATCGCAATCAAAAAATCAATCTGAGTTGATCCCGAGCACAGCAACGATCAAGTCTCAACTGCGAATACCCCACACCAAGATCTCAGTCAAGGGAAAGATCTTGTTGGGTCAGATCTGATGGGGATTTGGGGGGATTAGGGTTTCGAAGTTGAAGGATATGGAGAGGAGAAGGTTTCGGGTGAAAGAGGGCAAATGGGATGGTCGGGAGTTGAGGGAGAGGCTACGATGAGGGTGGTTTGGAGGTGGTCGCGGTGGTGGGAGGAAGGTGGCAGTCGGGGGCATTACAGCGAGGTCAGAGGGGGGTATTCGACGACAGCGAGAGGGATGGAGGTCATTGACGGCGATGGTTGAAGGTGGTGCTGGTGATGGCGAGGGGGTTTCGACGACGACGAGGGAGTCGACGAGTGTATGATGAAGATGGCAGCTGTGAAAGGGTTAAGGTCAGGAATTTTAAGTTGGATTTGGAAATTTTGGTGTAATTTAGAGCTTCTCACAAACCCTAATGTTCTCTTATGGTCTCACATGCACAAGAAAAGAATGAAGAGCAATAACTCAACACACAGTAATTTTTTTAATTAATAATAACATTTTTCTCATTATTTTCAAGGCCTATATATAGGATCAAAATAAAATCTTAATACAAATCTCTAAAATATTCTAAAGCAGAAATAAAGGGTGCAAATTGCAAAACTACTCCATATGGCTAAAATGCCCAAAACATATAAAAATTGTTTAAATAAAGATAACTATGCTACGTGAGTAGTCATCCTAAATGATGCATGCGCTGACAGAAGCGCCCAAATCATCCCGAATTGATGTCCTCATCAAGTTGGCTATAAATAGCTAGGGTAGGGGTTGTCTAATTGAGTAGTGAGTAGTAATCAATTAATTTTGATGTTCACACTCTTTTTTATAAAATTTTGAAATATTTTAGAGTTTATCTATATGCATATATACATATATATTTGCAGTATATATATACACATATTTTGTAGCCAACAACAACAAAATTGAAAAACAAACAGCAAAAAAAATCCAAACGGGTCAAACCCACGGGTCAAATCCAAAAATTCAACAGATCGAAACCTGCAGGTCGACCTGCGGGTTGGCGGGCAGATTTTACTTGGTCAACGGGTTCGCAGGCCAGGTTTTGCGGGTCGAAATCATTTTTTTTTCAACCAGGGTCGACCCGGTAAGGGATTCAGGTTCGAGCCGACCCGGTTGCCAACCCTAGTTTTACCCATTACATGACCAAGCAATAGTATTAAGCAACTATAGAGATTAGAGAGACATTCCAGTTTTGTAAAATTTAGATATCAAGAAAGATAATAAAATTTTCAGACAGCAACTAAATCTTTAAGATATGGCAGAATCGGTTATTCGTGAAACTGCCAATACTGAAACAGGCTAACAATTTCATATACCGGAACCCCTGAATAGTGAATAGTTGATCAGCTACATAGTAAAATACTTTTGTGGTAAGAACTTATTTTTTTATAATAATAAAACTTCCATTAAGTATATATATATAAAGGAGAGGTTTCGTTTTTTCTGTTGTATAAAACTTATCATAAATTATAGGATCCTATTACATTTATTGTTTGGACCAAGTAACCAATTCTCTTATGTTAGTAAATTGCTAATTTTGACAAATTAATATGCATCAAATATTAGCAAATAACAACAATAAATTTTGTTTATAAAAATGTCATGCTAGCAAGAAAAAAAAACAATCAAGTTTGATTTTGTCCATATTAATGGCACCAGGCACGTTTTAATAAGAATTGACATATTCTGATATTCATGCTATTCTACGAGGAAAAGGAGTCAAAGGATTTCATGCTATTTTGTTCAATTGTCAGGTTTTAAGACAACCAATACTTTTTGAACATTGCAATAGCAAATAACTTATGTATTATACTTTACAGCTAACTTTTCTGCACTTCCCTTGTGAGAAACTTCTGCCTCCACTTATACAAGATAAAGGAGAGAACAGTGATTGACAAGATGATTATTGAGTCTAACAATAATTCATTGCTTAAGTGTTTCAACTATTCGAAGATTATTTCATATTCCTGTTGCAAATTAACCATTATCTAATGCAACTGTATTTTTCATATATTATATACAAGAAGTTAATAAATCTGAGTGAAGGAGGGGAACGGTACCTCCCAGTTTATTTATCCAAGTACCTATTATCACAACCTTTGTGCACTATATACTGTGGGAAATTTTCCATCAAACTATATAAATCTATATTAGAAGAGAGAGATGTGATTATGGCTCATCAGGTAGTGCAGCTAATGTAATGTGCAGGAGGTGTCGAATAACAATATTTTTATGATATTGCAATAATCTGACTTCACTGCAATTTTCAAAATGTTTTCATATTTCAGATAGTTACAATCCAATCCAAACACCAAAATTCTAGGTTGAGACAGAAAGCATGAATAGACTTCAAGCAAAAGATAAAGCTCTCATTTGAAATAACGGAGCCAATATTCGCCAACGAAATTTATGTTATGCAAAAGAATCAGAGATCTCAGTTATGAATAATTTAAGCCATATCCTGAATGAATTACTTCTAATTCAATGAAGTAGTTAAAAAATGACAAAAGAATGACATAAGTTTTGATTGGTAAATACAGAGAGGCCTTATATTACCGGAATATCTGTTTGCATCCTAACACATGTTACTGCAGTATGCACAAATCCAGTAAGTGCTATTGAATCCTCTTCTGGCGCAAGCCTCACTGTCAAAGCAGAATAAGTGCATGAATAAAGAAGTTCATTCTCCAAGACTACATAGATGGCCATAAAGAACCAAAAGTTTACAATTAAGGAACCAAGAAAAAAAACTAACTACTATTTTGACATATAGGCTACAAAACTTATTTTCTATGTATCTCAAACTATCGTGAATCAATTTGGAGCAAATTTTGCATCTGATTGATACCTGATTTGGAAAAAGATGTTGATGAATTGCCAGTCATGCAAGAATGACAAAAAGTTTGTTCACAATCCAAATGCCAAAATAATGAGAAAACTGTTTTTATAGATCCTGCTTTGTGAGAATATTGGAGAAGTTCCCAAAAATTTTCTTAACATACAATAATAAGTATTTTTGCCACGTCTGCATACCTCAAGAAGTTTCTATCAGTTTTGGGATTAGTAATTTAACAAGTTGGTTCAACTATTATTGGCGACTAGCAATAACCTAAAAGCCAACAT
Organism: Hemerocallis citrina; assembly: GCA_017893485.1. Classification (NCBI taxonomy): domain Eukaryota; kingdom Viridiplantae; phylum Streptophyta; class Magnoliopsida; order Asparagales; family Asphodelaceae; genus Hemerocallis; species Hemerocallis citrina. The sequence goes on from CM030362.1 coordinate 10,514,378, forward strand.
TTTCCACCGCACTAACATTCTTAAATACTTGGCACTAAAATAATTTGAGAATTCACATGTACCAAATCTCTCTTACATTATTCCAAGGCATGTCTAGTTGTTTATGATAAAAAAGACTTTGCTTGACCTTCAATATTTTGCTCGTGATGATTGACAGTCATGTTTAATATTAAGTAACATAATTGGCTAGTCGGTGAATATAAGCAATATTGGTCTTCACTTGTGCTTCACATTTCAATTTCGATGTATGTGACACTTAGCTTAAAAAAGTTCTGAGTTTTGTTGAATTAAGTTTGTAATTTGGTACATTTCAAGTTTCAGATGGATAGATATTGATAAGGGATTAAATATAGATGTGCCAACTATCATTGGTCTTCTTTTTTACCCATGCTTCTTTGGATACTAATACTGCTTGCCTGGACATGCTTCTATTAGTTCACTAATTCACCCCATTGATAACTCTTGACGTCGCGAAAAATTCAACAGACTTTGGAACTGCACGCTCCTCTGGGAAGGGCCGAATGTGAATTCTTTGGGTGCACCTTAGTATAACCAGAGACTTAGAGATCAGGTGTATGGTGATTGCACTCGACCTTATACAACATCTTTTACGCTCTCTCCTACTTGCAAATAAAACAACCTCTTTAGTATGATGTCTTTTTCTCAGTAACGCTATAGTCTATTTGGAAGGTACAAGAGAAAGACAAGGAGTTTCAAAATATAAGCACATGTTCAGGACGTGCCTTTTGTTAATGTCTTTTTTAAGACTAAACATGTGTAGGAACTACCCTGAATTTTTGTAGATTTAATTGATGAATTTTCTGATTTGTTCAATATGTGTTTATACAATTTACAACTTGCTGCATGAACATAAAATTTGAAAAGAATAAGAGTTTCAACCTAGTTTCTATAGCTTTTATATGTCGTGTATATATTCGCTGGAATCGGCAGAGAGTCTATTTTCTAAAACTTCTGACGAATCCAGATTTGCTTTTCTGTAGTAGCGGTAATCTGTGTTTTTGTACAGTAATGTCATACTATCCAGATTTTATGAATTGTGTTGTTTTAATATGAATGTCTTTTGCTTTGCTTGCTTGTAACGAGTAGAATTAGTCACACATGGCATAAAATACAACCTTGAAACCTTCTTGCATACTCACATAAGATGTAAATAAACTATTAACAAGCCGGGGTATTATTGGTTGACTTGGTAGTGAACGATCGAAAAATATACTCAGTAAAGGCCTCCTTGCTCACATGAACACTTGATATGAAAGGAGGAGAAATATTGATTGGGAGGAGTATTGATTGCAAATGATTGATTGAAAATTATTGTTATCGACGCCGAGTACACGATCCGTGAATTCACTATCAGTCTAAAACGTTCACTGTTTGCTTGCACTAAAACTGTGGTATGGAACATATGGGACGTTGTATTACGTGCACTAGATAGATTAATAAAATGATTAATAACCGGCATTTGATATTCCATGATTGATCCTGTATATCGTCATCAAGATAGAATTTAAATTGACATCATTCATTACATGTATGATTAAATGTAGACCATTGATATTATTGCCTATCTTTGCTTTTGTTATTGACTTTGATCCCGTCCCTTTTCTTTGATATACTATGTTCCTATTATTCTCTGTTTTCCTCTAATTGTTGTCCACGACTTGCTCTAAGGACATTATTTTCTATCTTTTTAGATCACGAGCTTACAGGTACTGAAGGAACACAACTGTTGCCGTTGAATCTGGTGTGGGGGCAATAGATAGAATTTGTGGATTCTTGAGAAAACGAACGAGGCAAACTTGTTGACCTATTGACCTTCACCAAATTGTTGACCAGTTTCTTGCTGCTACCGCGAACCTGCAAAAAGTGCGATACACCGAGATGGATCCCGGCGACGCACCCTCCGACACTCTTGTCAGTAATCAAAATGATTAAGAAAGAGCTTTAACTGAAAAAAGATTCATTACCTTCTTATGGTGGGGGAGAGGGGTTTTTATAGTCGCCTTAGGGATCCGTTTCGAGATAAGAACATATCTCTACTTCCCGGTGTGAATGGATAGAAGCGGTTAAGACCACTTCTTAGGGATAATTATGAATCTGAATTCTTCTTTATCCTTCTGAACTGGTTTGTAACGGGTTAAGACCCGTACCCAATAAGACAGATCTGTTTACGGGTTATTGGGTTTTGAAGAAAGATCCAGTCCCCATTTCAGACCCGTTTGCAGGCAAAATTACCGTTTTACCCCTGAGAGCTTTAAGATTCGTGCCCAATTAGAACGGCCCCGATTTAATCCCATTTTTAGCCATATCACGAGCCCCCCACTCCTGGAGACTGAGTTCTACAGTCTTTGAGGAGTAGTTTTGTTGCCCTAATGGCGTACAGGATTTTATCGGAGTTCTTAAGGGAGTTTGGATCTTACTCGAGGTGTAATGGTGTTATTCTAGACTTGTAAAATATCCAAAATTATTCTCAAATTTTTCTGGATTTTTTGTGATTTTTCCAGATTTTCTGAATTTTTTCCAATTTTTAATCATTTTTTTGAATTTTTCATTTAATTTCTGAATTAAATAATTAATTATAGAAAATATTAATTAATTATTCTAATTTAATAATTATTATTTTCAGAATTTAAAATTATTTTCCAAATTAATAATTATTTTTAGAATTTTTAGTTGATTATTTTTTATTTTTCAATTAATTTTTTCGGATTTTTTAAATAATTAATTCAATAAAATAAATAAATAAAAAATCTGGACACGTGGCGCGTTTCTGAACGTTGATCATGATCAAATGAGCGCGCATCTGGAGGAGCCCATTTTCTCCAGTTTGGGGGTCGGTGGCAAGTGATGTCGGCAACCAATAAGAGAGCGCCACATGGCGCAATTGGTCAACGTTGACCATGAGTTTTTTTAATATATTTTTTTCCTTTTTTTTTCCGAACCTCTGCTCTCTCTTCTTTCTCTGTTTCTTTTCCTTCTTCTCCTTCATCCTACCCTTCGACCACGCCGTCGACTACGCCTCCGGCTCCTACCACGCCTCCGACTCCGACTCTGTCCCCGTCTCTGTCTCCGAGGGCGTCAATGGAGTTCGGTGACGTCGTCTCGTCGTGCTCGACATGGTGAGATGGAGCACAGCGATGGGTTCGGAGGCGGTTCGAGCTCGGAGCGTGACGAGGGATAGAGCTAGAGCTCGGCGTCGTAGTAGAGAGGAGCTCGGCGTCGTAGTAGAGAGGAGCTCGGTGTCGCGGGCTCGATGGCGGAGCTTGGAAAGAGGCTCGACATTGGAGTCGAGGTCGAAACTCAACATTGGAGCTTTGAAGGAGCTCGTCGAGGTGAGAGGTGCTCGGAGACAGTCGAAGTGGTGGAGGTCGGCAAGGCGAGCTCGACAGGAGAGAAGTTGGAGCACAGTGAGGGGAAGCTCGACGCTGTGGGGGAACTCGGCATCGGAGCTCGGTGTTGGAGATGACTCGAGCTTGGAGTTAAGGAGCTTGATGACGGGGCTTGGCTGTGGGTTCGTCGATGCTTCGACAGTGGAGGTCGGCGACAAAGCCAGGCGAGGAACTCTGAGCTTCGGCGGAAAGGAGCTCAGCGACGAATGGAGCTTAGTGTTCGGCGGAGCTCGCTCGAGAGAGCTGACGGATCTCGTGATGGTGGCGTTCGGAGCTCGTTGAGGTGGTTGTGGAGCTCTGCGACGACGCGGGAGGAGCTCGGCGATGAAGGAGGTGAAGTCGCAGGGAATGGAGCTCGGAGTTGAGGAGAGCTTGAGCTCGTAAAGGGGGGAGAGCTCGGCGAGGGATCTCGATGGAGCTCGCTATTGGAGTTGGAGCTCGACAGCGGAGCGATGGGTTCGAGCTCAGTTAAGGAGAGGGGGGCTTGGAGCTCATGGGTTCGTCGAGAGTAGCTCGAGCTCGACGAAGGTTGACGAAGAGGTGGCTCGAGCGTGGAGGTCGGCGAGGTTGGGCGAGCTCGGCAAGAGTGATGGTGAAGGAGCTCGGAGCTCGGCAGTGAGGGTTCTCGTCGATAGGAGGTCTTCATGAAAGAGGGAGCTCGAAGCTTGCGAGCTTGGAGGTTGAAGGAGAAGTCTGGCATAGGGTAGCTGACATTGAAGAAGAAGCTGGGTTTTCTATTTTGGTTCTTTTTTGGCAGGAAAATGGAGGAGGCTGAAGAGGTATGGGGTTCGAGTTTCTAACGAGTTCGGATCCGACCCGTTAACCCGTCTGCCGCCCTCTTTTTTTTTGGCCGTCGCATCTGAGCCATTAATCGTGTTTGTGCATGAATTTCGAGGCAAAATTTTTCTCTCATTTCGCCTCCGGTAGCAAGTGAGTTCGGAGACAAGTAAGGGGGTGACACGTGGCGGTCAACGGTTGACCGCTAACTCAGTCAACGTTGACCGTCGACTTTCTCTTTTTTGTTTTAATCATAACCGTTGATCTTGATCGAACACGAATTTTGAGGCGAAGTTTTTCTCATTTCAGGTTCGGTGGCAAGTGACTTCAGGGACGAATAGGAGCGCGACACGTGACCTGTGGGTTCCTTCCACCGTTGACCAGTCAACGCATTTTCTTGTGTTTTGACGTCGGTGGCAAGTGACTTCGGAGCTTGTTGTCAACGAATAGGAGAGCGACACGTGGCGCGTTGACCAGTCAACACATTTTCCCGCATTTGGAGGGCGGTGGCAAGAATGCTCGGCGTATGTGTATTGTAACCGACGTTCCCGATGCTACGGAGGTCGGATTGGGGCGTGTGACCCCTTGTTTCGAAGCTAACTCGGAGGTCTACAAGTTCTCTTCAGAAATAATGTTGAAGAATCATCCTTCTTCATGGTCAAAATAGTCCCGCAAGATCTTTGTCTTCGTGAAGTTGAGGAGAGGTTTGTAGGACTCTTGAGAAGATCCGATCTTGGAGGCGAGTCTAAGGAACGTCTCTAGATGAGTAAGGCTCTGAAGTCTCTTGGAAGAAGGTCGCTCGGTTAGGCGAGGGCTCTAGGAGAGCCGTTTGGGAGGCAAGTTTGAGGAGCAACTCTAAAGGAGAGATGCTCTGAACTCGTTGAGGAGAGGTCCGCTCTGGAGACGAGCGGAGCGAAGAGCTTGGCCTCAGGGGAGAGCCATTTTGGAGGCGATTGTGAGGAGGAACTCTAGGGGAGAGTTATGCTCTGAACTCGTTGAGAGGATGTCCGCTTTGGAGACGAGTGGAGCGAAGAGCTTGGCTCTAGAAGAGTCATTTGAGAGACAAGTTTGAGGAGCAACTCTAGGGGAGAGTAGTGCTCCGAACTCGTTGAGAAGAGGTCCGCTTTGGAGGCGAGCGGAGCAAAGAGCTTGGCTCTAGAAGAGAGCCATTTAGGAGACAAGTTTGAAGAGCAACTCTAGGGGAGAGTAGTGCTCCGAACTCGTCGAGAGGAGGTCCGCTTTGGAGGCGAACAGAGCGAAGAGCTTGATTCTAGGAGAGCCATTTAAGAGACAAGTTTGAGGAGCAACTCTAGGAGAGAGTTGTGCTTCGAACTCGTCGAGAGGAGGTCCGCTTTGGAAGCGAGCGGAGCGAAGAGCTATTGACTCTAGGAGAGAGCCATTTGGAAGACAAATTTGAGGAGCAACTCTAGGAGAGAGTTGTGCTCCGAACTCGTCGAGAAGAGGTCCGCTTTGGAGGCGAGCGGAGCGAAGAGCTTGGCTCTAGGAGAGAGTCATTTGGGAGACAAGTTTGAGGAGCAACTCTAGGAGAGAGTTGTGCTCCGAAATCGTCGAGAAGAGCTCCACTTTGGAGGCGAGCAGAGCGAAGAGCTTGGCTCCAGGAGAGCCATTTGGGAGACAAGTTTGAGGAGCAACTCTAGGGGAGAGTTGTGCTCCGAACTCGTCGAGAAGAGGTCCACTTTGGAGGCGGTTGGCTCTAGGAGAGAGCCATTTGGAAGACAAATTTGAGAAGCAACTCTAGAAAAGAGTTGTGCTCCGAACTCGTTGGGAAGAGGTCCGCTTTCGAGGCGAGCGGAGCGAAGAGCTTGGCTCTAGGAGAGAGCCATTTGGGAGACAAGTTTGAGGAGCAACTCTAGGGGAGAGTTGAGCTCCGAACTTGTTGTTTAAGTGAGACTCGACAGTTATGGGAGCAATTCCGAATGGCGAACCACTCTTACTCGCTTGTAAGCGAGTAGCTGAAGAGGAATCAAGCCAAGTTTTGGACTCCGAACTTGTCGTTTAAATAGATTCAACAGTTGTGAGAGCAATTCCGAATGGCGAACCACTTCTTACTCGCTTGTAAGCGAGTAATTGAAGAGGAATCGAGCTAAGTTTTGAACTCCGAACTTGTTGTTAGAGGGGGTTGACGAGTTGTAGGAGCAATTCCGAATGGTGAGCTACCCCGCACTTGCTTATTTATAAGTGGCTAAGGCAACGTCGAACCAAGTGTTGGACTCCAAACTCATCTTTTGTGCTTGGTAAGTTGTGGGAGCAGCCCTGTAGGACAGGCTGGACTCCGAATTTACCATTTAGCAAGTCACAGAAGTGTCTCGGAGGAGTAGAAATGGAGCAAGTGCAACAATATACAAGTTTAAGTTTTATTGAAATAAACTAAATTGCCGTTTCGATGGGACGAACCATTATTATATGTTGTTGGCCGGGTTACAAGCGTCGGCTTTATTGAAAATCGAGAATCTACTTCTACGATAGGGTGAAGGCCTCTTGGGAGGAGTTGGGTTCCCCCCCCCATTGGACCTCCTTGGATGAGGTGGAAGACGGCCCCAGGTTCTGAATCTTGGAACTCGGCGGACCTCTCTCTTCGCTTGTAGGCTCCTCGGGGTGGAACGTCGGCCCCGTCTCTTCGGACGAACTTGTCCAGGTGTCCCCGCTGTATGAGCTCTTCGATCTTTTTGAGAGTTCGACAATCATCCGTATTGTGACCGTGGTCCCTATTAAAGCGGCACCACTTATCCCTGTTTCTTTTCTTGCCGAGGGTATTCATTCTAGGAGGAGCGCGGAGTAGCCCTTCTTTGTCTACCTCCATAAGAATTGCTGATATACTAACATTGAGGGGGGTGAACTTCTCAAAACGAGGAGTTGGGCGGCGTTGGCCGTTGTCGTCCCTCTGGAGTTTCTGGGACCCTTCTTCGCTCGTATTCTTCTGTTTGTTCCTGAAAGATGATTCCTCAAGAGTGGGGAGGTTGAGAGCCTCTTTCGCTCGGATGTACTTCTCGCTCCGGAGTAGGAGCTCTGAGAAGTCCTGAGGGGGCTTCTTGGCAAGGGACGCTCTGAGGTCAGCATTGAGGACGTTGGATCGGAAGGCGACAGTGGCGACTGAGGGTTCCAAGGAAGCGATGGACCTGGCTTCAGCAGTGAAGCGCTTGACATAGTCCCTCAATCGTTCGCCCTTCTTTTAACTGAGGAATAGTAGGGAGTCGCTCGTCTTCTCGGTGCGGCGACTGCTCACGAAATGCGTGAAGAAAAAACCCTCGAACTGGTCAAAGGAAAAGATAGATGCCGGTGCAAGTCGGAAGTACCACTCTCTCGCAGGCCCCTTCAGCGTGGCAGGAAAGGTCTTGCAAAGAAGTGCATCCAAAACCTGATGCATCATCATGAGAGTTTTAAAACTCTCGATGTGGTCAGTGGGGTCTGACTCCTCATTGTATGACTCAAAATTAGGGGGCATAAAGTTTTGCGGGACCGGGGCTTCCATGATGGCTCGGGAGAACGGGGGCCTGCTCGGGCAGAAATTCCTCGCCCGTTGTTCCTCTTCTCTATCAAGTCGGCCAAGGCGCCTCTCCATCTCGTGAAGACGGCGGTTGACCGAGTCTTCCCTTTGGTTATATCCTACTGATCCTCTAGACTCTTTCCCTTGCGAAAGGTGACTAGGAGTGCGGTGGTGACGGTTTGGGGTAAGTTTAGGACTAGGTGCCCGTTGCTCGTGGTTGGGAGCGGCGTTGAGGGGCCACAGAACGGCCTCTTGAAAATCTTGGAGCTCCGCCCTTGTGACTGGTGCCTCTCCAGCTTGGCGATCCCTAAGTGTGGCTCGGCTTACTGAAGAATGAGTTCTCCGCCGATGACGCTGAGGAGAGTATCTTCGCCTCCTCGGGGGAGGGGATCTTCTGGTCCTCGGTCGGCGAGGGGTCCGAACTCTTGAGACCCCTGGGTGCTCAGGTTGATGGACTCCCCCAAGGGCTCGCCATCCATTCAGGCGAGTTCGGAGGTCGACCCCCTTTTGGCGGTCGGCAATCACTTGACGGAGATCCCAGTCGGGAGGGCTTTGAAAAGCAATAGAGTTAACTGGAGGATTGCGGACCGCGACATGATCCTGAGGAGGATGTTGCTTTGGACGACTCCCACGAAAGCCCCCTGGGCAGTCCTACGAGACCCTGGAGGGGCCTGTTGAGGAGGAGCACCATGAGCTGGAGGAGGGGGAGGAGGAAGAGAAGTGGTTCTTCAGCTGGAGACCACCGTCTTCCCCTTTTCTTTTGGATGCATAGCTTGAAACTAGTCTCACTGATGAAGTTAGGTCGGGTTGCTTTTTCGGTTCTCACAGACGGCGCCAATCTGTTGCCGCTGAATCTGGTGTGGGGGCAATAGATAGAATTTGTGGATTCTTGAGAAAACGAACAAGGCAAACTTGTTGATCTGTTGACCTTCACCAAATTGTTGACCAATTTCTTGCTGCTGCCGCGAACCTGTAAAAAGTGCGATACACCTGGATGGATCCCGGCGACGCACCCTCCGACGCTCTTGTCAGTAATCAGAATGATTAAGAAAGCTTTAACTGGAAAAAGATTCATTACCTTCTTATGGTGGGGGGAGAGGGGTTTTTATAATCGCCTTAGGGATCCGTTTCGAGATAAGAACATATCTCTACTTTCCGATGTGAATGGATAGAAGCGGTTAAGACCACTTCTTAGGGATAATTATGAATCTGCATTCTTCTTTATCCTTCTGAACTGGTTTGTAACGGGTTAAGACCCGTACCCAGTAAGACAAATCCATTTACATTGGGCTTTGAAGAAAGGCAGTCCCCATTTCAGACTCGTTTGTAGGTAAAATTACCGTTTTACCCCTGAGAGCTTTAAGATTCGTGCCCGATTTGAACGGTCCCGATTTAATCCCATTCTTAGCCATATCAACTACCAGAAGGATTTGGTGAGCAAACTCTCTGAAGATCGGAGATGGACTATTAGACTACTATAGCTATCTCTTGTTATTTGCTTATTTTATTGCTTCTATCATACTTTGTATTTCGAAATTTTATGACCCGAAGTTTTTTTTATCCCAGATGTTGGATATTATTTGGTAAATTTATTTCATAATTATTTTGGAGTTTATTCATTGTTTATGTGATTATTTTTCTCTTGCGTGGTTGTATTCTCTTGTATATTATTGAGTTAATTTGTTACAGCTTATGGATGATGTATAATCATTCACTGGGCTTACGTTACGTACTCGTATTCCGTATTTTGGGAAGCGGGGCATGACACATCATCATATTCTACAATCATATAACTAATCAAGGGATGAGAAGTACCACTCACCTCAAAGAAGATCAATGAAGAACAATATTAACAAGAAGAAAAGCCGTCCTTGCAAAAATCCAAGAATCCAAGCCTTTAACTCCAAGAAAATAGGGATAATAATATTAAAGAAGATGATATATATTTCTTTTTTGTATTCCAAAACAGAGAGACGGCTGCTCTCTATTATAGGCCGGCTGCACATATAGGGTTTTATCGCCATTTTGCAATTTAGCCCCCCAACAATCCCAAAATTGCATAAATACATATTTATTTAATTAAATCAACTAAAATCAACCAATTATGGAAAAAATATAATTTATTAGAGCCTTATACTGAATAGCCTACCCTAAATGCAGTCCATCAATTTTTTGTTCATATTTCCTCTGCAAACAACTTTTTACAAAAAAACTCGTTTCTTTCGAAAATTTACAGAAGTAAATTTCTTTATTCAGAAAAACCCAGAAAATTTTAAATTACTATTTACTAATAAAGATTAGATTTTCCAAATAAATTTCCTGACTTTTTGTTTCCCAAAATAAATATTTGCATGTGTTTTGCACGTGCAAAACGATAAATTTCAGAAAAATATTTAATAAATCCCAAAATTTCATCACAAATCATTTATTATTTCCAAAACCATATAAAAATTTTAGGATGTTACAATAGGTGATAACAACAATCATATTTAATAATATATTTCACAAATAATTCTTTACAAAACATGGTTAGTTCATGCATAATGTAACACTCTCCTGCAATGTTCAATAACTGAGAAGTAATCCCTTAACTTTAGACTTGAATGCACGTCCATGCTAATATCTTAATGCATATTATAAATTGATAGTTGCATCGGCAAGAGCAACAGAAGGAAAAAAGTTGAAGAAAATAATTTATTTCCACACTACAATTAGAACAAATGCTAAAAGATCCAATTAAAGTCCTTCCCATTGTTAGGTATTAAAATTCAAAACATACGATGTATGTGTAACAAGTTAGGGATCAGAAATTGTTAGATTTTCATTCCCATCACAGATAGTGTTCTCAAATTAGAGGAACCTGGTAGAACATGCTCATGCTCAGTACATGTGAACTATGCTCATGCTCAGTACATGTGAACTGCAAAAGCTAAGGAATTGAGAAAGTTAAAATCAAATGATTTATTAGGGTGAGTTATAAAGTTGATTGAAACAATGGAAACACTCGGCTTGTAATGTTTGTATTAAGTAAAAAGTTTTAAATTTTCCTATTTTTCTTGGTATTGTGGCTAATTGAATGTAAAGGTCCTGACTCGTGTCTCGAATTCTCCATATAGAAAGTTCGAGGCATTACAATTACAGTGAGAGAAAGTGAGACTACGAAAAACAATGGAGAATAGTGAGAGCATGATGACGATCAAGGTGGTGGAGAAATCAAGGTTCAAAAGGAATTCTGTTTTGTGGTAGCAGTGTTGAGAAGAGGGCTTGTCACCAAGATGCTGTTGTTGAACTTGGCAAAGAGCTTGTACCTTCTTCTTCTTCTTCTTCTTCTTCTTTTTCTTTTAGATATGAAAATTGAATAAAAATTTGATCTTGGAAATGGGTTTTTGATTATAGGTGTCGAGGAAGTTGGACTTGGTTTATGGAGGGGGGAGCATTGAGCTCATGGGTTTGATCTCAGAAGCTGTGTTCAGTGGTGGTGGTGGTGTTCTAGGGTAAAAAATTGAAACTTTTGATATTTTGTTAATGGGTTTTTAATTTTATCTTAGAAAGATTTAATATATATATATATAGAGAGAGAGAGAGTTCACTTCTGTTGTGCACTCGGCCTTCGGGCCACCACATGGATGATCGAAATCGTTCACATTGATCTACATGTCTAAATTAGTCTAAATACGTAAAATCAAGTCATTTAAAATTCATTTACTCATGCATTGAAGTGTTACAGAATTGTATGGCTGAATATCGTTTTTTTTATAATGACATAATGGAAGGACAAATGAATTTCAAATGACTTCATTTTATATATTTAGACTAATTTAGATGTGTAGATCAATGTGAACGGTTTGGATCATCTATGCGATGGCCCGAAGGCCGAGTGCACACGGAGTGCACACGGAGTGCACACCATGATGAGTGCACAACAGAAGGTCTCTCTCTCTCTCTCTCTCTCTCTCTCTCTCTCTCTATATATATATATATATATTGCTTCCTAATATTCTTCGTTTCCTTGTAGTTTGCAGATTTAAGGAGGGAAGTTGATCTATTTGTTGCTCACTGTGTTCTATTAAGTGACAAAATATTGAATCCCACTCTCAAATTTTCACGGTGACAGATCTTCCCTTTAAAAAATCAAGTTTATTGATCAATATGTGGTATATCTTATTTTATTAAGGGGAGATGGACATTAATTTGGTCAAGCTCATAGGGATTTGGGAAAGTGTTCGATCAGGGGTGAAATTAATTTTGCCCAGGGGACCAAGAAAAATCTTATAGCTATATATAGATACATTGGGTTTCTTCATAATTTTAACCATAAAACATAGTTTTTAGGGAAAGGGGGGGGCAAATCATAATTTTTGGGGGGGTTACAAATTTCCAATAATATGAAAGGAGATTTTGAAAATTTTGGGGGGACCGGGCCCCCACTAAGCTCCGCCCCTGTGCTCAATGTAAAACCCCTAAGGTGGTGAACTTAGTATTATAATTAAATAGTGGGCTTGTAGGAACTATTGGATTATCATAGGCCCAGTTTGTGCCCTAAAGAAAGCTTGGATATATATATATATATATAATATATAACTATGACTAGGTTGCACGAGTGTAAGAAATTTAGTCCCATTGGATAAATCAATAGGTTGAGTGGTCCATGATCCCAAGTTATCTTCCAACTAGCTAGTTTTTTTTGTGAGACTTCAGTATAACGGAAGGGACATTGCAATACCAAGTCATGACTACGGGAATGACTATAAATTTTTAGGTGAGTATGTGAGCAGACTAGGAGTGTTACACTCGATTTGCAAATCAACTCAACTCCAACAATCTTGGTATGGTTGGAAGGTGACTCGCTTCATCTCATCATCATGCTCGCTGAGTCAAAGGTGCTAAATGATCTTTACATTGGTACCATTAAGGTGCTTGTGGCCTGGCCTAATAGTAAAGTTCCTCACATACATCGAGAGGGTAACTCAGCTGCCAACTGGCTACCAATAGATGCAGATGCAGACTATTTGGTTCGGGTTTTCAATCGATTGGTCATTTTAATGCTTGTGATACAAATTATGTTGGGAGGAGTGTTACCATGTTATTTGGTTAACTGACACTCATTAGTTATTTTCCAAAATTAAAAAAAATGTGGTACATTTTGTAATTTTCGTCCCTAAATTGGTTGTTTAATTTAACATGGTTGCACGATTTAAACTTGAACTACGATGCAACATAATGATAAAATAAACGCATAGGCCTATACGCCTATTAACCATAGCATATCTTTGACACAGTATCTGAATATGTACAACAAATCAACTTAAATTGAGTTACTCTCCTACAGAAAAGATAAAGAGTTACCACAGAAGACATACTTATAATTGAATTTCTTCTTTGCTATCTTTTGGTTGTTGAGTGAGTAAAGAAAATTCCTGATAGCTTCAGCATTCAATCGAGCCATATACTACGATAACAAGGCATGAAAGATTCAGCAGCCTTATAACATGTCAAAACAATACAAAGAAAAAACAAAAGAACAACTTACTCACCTGAATGACAACAAACATAATACTTTGAATTGTCAGGATCGCTGCAGTCAGCAATATCAGCAGGAGCCTGAGTATTAACCTAGGAAAGAAACATAAATGCCCTCTTAGCAAGTTAACAAAAACCCGGAAAATGTCGGGAGGTTAAAGTAAATTTACAAATATCATACATGTTCGGAGATAAATGTAAATTACCCTAACTATATGATACAGACCAGATAGACCAAGCAATGGTGATGGATAGTGAAGAGAAGGAAGCTACAGTGAAGAATTGAAGAACAGGGTTGAGCGGGAGCAATGGAAGTATCTGATATTTGATTGGTATCAGTCATAGTGTAAATAAATGTAAGTAGGGGGTTTAAGTGCAAAATTGTAAATGAAGGGGTATGGCTGGCTATGAACCGGTAGATCTGTAAAGATTAAGTCGTGGCCGTGGGATCAGGGTGGGACCCTTTTTGTAACTGACCCAACGGTCTGTCCATTTACGCGCTATGCTGCTATAAAAACCAAGAACAGATCAGCTATTCTGGCTATGTGATTTCAGTTCAATCCTTCTCATCTTCTTGAGTTTTTCTCTCCCTAATCTTCCATTACTCCTTCTCGACTCAGTTCTCTTCTCCACATACAACCATGGCCAAGAACAAGCCCAAGGCTGCATCAATGGTATCAGAGCATACAGATCCTGTTGCGAATCTGGAAGATGAAAGTGAGATTCCTCAAGATTCAACTCACGAAGGAATTCTTGGCTTAGCACCATCTGTAGAGTGGCAGCAAAGCTATCAGTTCTTGAACGACAGGGTAGTAGGGGTGGAGAATCAGACGAAAGAAATTGCGGTGCAAGTTTCTCAGATTCCTTTGCTTTTGGCGCAGATGCAGTTGCTAACTCAGCAAATGGGGGAGACTCGATCAAACCAAGAATCTTCATAAGTGATTCCGCCATTGAAATCCTGTGGTAAGCAGAATCTCAACTCTGAGTTTGACGAAGGATTCTTACATAATGATAGGAATATTGATGTTCTTAGTGAAGGGAACGTAATTGGGGGATTTTTTTTTCAAAACCTCCAAAATTGGATGTTCACCCATTCTCAGGAACTGGTGATGTTCTGAATTGGATTTTTCAAATCGAGCATTATTTTGAGATGTATAGAATCCAAGGGGAGGAGAAGGTGAGAGTCGCATTCTTCTTCCTCAAAGAAAGCTATTCAATGGTGTCAATGGTTCCTTAAGAATAACGAGGGTATAGTGACTTGGAAAGAGTTCAAAGAAGGAATTTGTAATAGATATGCACTAGGCATTTATGAGGATGCAGCGAAATCTTTTTGCAGATTAGATCAAACAACCACAGTGCTCGACTATCAGTTGAAATTTGAGAAACTGCAGTGCTTGGTAGAAGGCGTTAGTGAATCTTTCTTAGTGCAACAATTCATAAGTGGACTTAAAGAAGAATTGCAACATGATGTTTGCCATGGCGGAGCCGCAATCGCATAGTGAAGCTTTTAAGGTTGCATTGAGGTTTGAGAAGAAGTCTAATTCCCTTAAACAATTCTATAAGACACCTTATAGATCAAACTATAGGGGTTCCACTACTGGTTACAATCCCTTGCCTTATCATCCACAATCAACTACCCAAACTCCACTGAGTAATCAACCAATGAAACTTTCCAGTAATGTATATCCAAATAACTCAGAAAGACCTACCTTGAAGAAACTTACACCTAATGAAGTGTTGGAGAGAAGGAAGAACGGGCTATGCTTTCACTGTGATGAAAAATATGTGCTGGGACATGTGTGCAAATCAAAGATCTATGTGTATAGAAGGGGAATGGGACATGTTCTCATTGCAGAGTGAGGAGGAGCTAGATCAGCTGATGATAGAGGATGAGGAAAGAGAGTTGAATAAGAGTAATCCTATCCATCACCTGCTCAAGGTTGGATCCGGGATTAACACTCAATGCCTAATTCTTAAGGCCCAATTAAAAGGAATGGATGTTCATATTCTAGTAGATAGTGGTGCCACTCACAACTATATAGATCCATTTATTTTACAAAGAACTGGGCTGCCTCTTTCGATCAAACAAACTTTCAATGTGAGAGTTGCGGGAGGTATGGAGGTAGAAGGAAGTGGGTTATGTTCCAATGTGAAGATTAGTTGCCAGGGATATGATTTTATTGATGATTTCTTGGTGTTTCCTATTGGGGGTCATGATGTGGTCCTAGGAGCTAAATGGATTATGCAGGTGTCTGAAGTCACAGTTAATCTAGTCCACAAACAGTTGAAATTTCATCATAAGGGAACTGATTGGGTATTACAAGGGTTACATCCAACTTCCACGTATATGTTATCTGATAAAGAAGCTAACAAAATTGCCCTCCAGACTCATAGGGGGTTTGTTTTGTACCTAATGTCCGCGGGTGAAAAGCAAAGCACTTCAATTCCTGAAGACCCAAATCTGCAAGCATTATTAAGTGAGTTTCAAGCTTTATTTGAGGAACCCAAAAACTTCCCTCCTGTAAGGTCCTATGATCATCAAATACCCCTCGAAAAAGGTTCTAAACCTGTGTGCATCAGACCATATAGACATTCGTTTGAGCAAAAGAATGCAATTGAAGAAATTATTGAAGAGATGCTGAATCAAGGTATTATAAGACCAAGTAATAGCAGTTATAGTTCTCCAGTGATTCTGGTGAAGAAACATGATGGTTCTTGGAGATTTTGCGTCGACTATAGGTCACTCAATCGACAGACAATCAAGGATAAGTACCCTATTCCAATGATTGATGATTTACTTGATGAGTTGCATGGGTCTACATTTTTTCAAAGCTAAATTTAAGATCTGGCTACCATCAAATTAGAATGCATACTGATGATATTCCGAAAACTGCATTTAGAACTCATAGTGGACATTATGAATTTTTAGTAATGCCCTTTGGATTGAGCAATGCACCATCGACCTTCCAATCTCTTATGAATGACATTTTCAGGCAACACTTAAGCAGATTTATACTGGTCTTCTTTGATGACATTTTAATTTTTAGTCGATCTTGGCAAGAACATTTGGTGCACCTACGAGAGACTTTTCTCATTTTGCAAAGAAACCAACTATTTGTGAAGAAATCTAAATGTACATTTGGTCAAAAAGAAGTAGAGTACTTGGGTCATATTGTATCTGGCTCTGGCATTGCTATGGATGAAAAGAAGGTATCGGCAGTTAAAAACTGGCCAATTCCACAATCAGTTAAAGCTTTGAGGGGTTTCCTTGGTCTCACAAGGTATTACCGAAAGTTCATTAGGAATTATGGCTCAATAGCTTCTCCATTAACTGAATTGACTAAGAGAGATAGCTTTAGTTGGAATGACAAAGCTACAGATGCTTTTAATCAACTAAAAGAAGCCCTTATCTCAGCACCAGTTCTCAAGCTCCCTGATTTTAATAAAACTTTTATTGTGGAATGTGATGCTTGTAAAGAGGGTATAGTGCAGTGCTCTTGCAAAACAAGCACCCAATTGCATATATTAGCCAAGCAATTAAAGGGAAATGCTTGCATTGGTCAGCTTATGAAAAGAAAATGCTCGCAATACTTCTAGCTGTGAAAAAGTGGAAACAATATCTCTTTGGCAAGAAATTCATCATTCGTACTGATCATAAGCCTCTTAAATATTTGCTTGATCAAAGATTATCCACGGCAGCACAACATTCATGGCTCGTCAAGCTTTATGGGTTCAACTTTGATGTGGAATATAAAAAAGGTAATAAGAATGTGCCAACTGATCGGTTGTCTAGGAGAGAGTTGGATTGTTTCTTGGTCCAATTAAGCTCCTTACCTCCAAATTGGTGGGATGATATCATAAACATGAACCAAGGTGATCCTTATTTTAAGGAGTTGGCGGATAAAGTGGTACAGTTAACTAATACTAAAATCTCTATGATTCGTGGAGTTTGGTTTAAAGGTTCAAAAGTGGTAATCAGCCCAACTTCATTTCTGCGAAGATTGATGATCCATGAACATAATGACACACCCATAAGGGGACATTCTGGATATGACAAAACCTTGCAAAGGCTTCGTAGGTCATTTTGGTGGAGGGGAATGAAATCAGATGTGCAAAATTATGTGAAAGAATGTACTACCTGTCAAATAAACAAGTATATGAGCCAAGCACCTTCGGGGTTATTACAACCATTGCCTATTCCTAATCAGATTTGGGAGCAAGCTAGCATGGACTTCATTGAAGCTATCCCTATCAGTTGAGGTACTTAGTTATCCTGGTGATTGTTGATAGGTTAAGTAAATATGCTTATTTTTTTCCCATTAAGCACCCATACACTACAACTACCATCATCATCCTTACTGAAGGTGTCTTCAAATTGTATGGTATGCCCATCTCTATAGTTTGTGATAGAGGGATAGTATTCACAAGCTCTTTGATGAGAGAGCCACTTCGACTACAGGGGACCAAGCTGTATTTTTCCACAGCATACCACCCTCAAACAGATGGCCAAATTGAGGTGGTTAATAGGTGTTTGGAAACGTATTTGAGGTGTTTTTGTCATCACAAACCAAGTGATTGGAGTAAATGGTTACTTTGGGCGAAGTATTGGTACAATACTTCATACCATAGTGCAATTAAGGCTACTCCTTGTGAAGTTGTATATGGTTGACTGCCTCCTACTTTAATTTCCTATATTCCCCATACTGCTAAAGTACCACAGGTTGAAGAAGCTCTATTAGCAAGAGATGTTAATCTCCAGCTACTTAAAGATAATCTCAAAAGAGCCCAGGATAGGATGAGGAAGCTGGCAGATGCTCATAGATTGGATAGAGAATTCCAGATTGGTGATTGTGTGTATGTTAAGCTGCATCAGTATCGACAAGTCTCAGTCGCAACAAGAGCAGTGCAGAAATTTTCCCCGCTTTATTATGGCCCGTATGCTATATTGGAACGAATTGGAGATGTGGCTTATAAGCTTGCTTTGCCCTTGGGTTCAAAAATCCACCCAGTTTTTCCTTACTCAAAAGACATTTAGGACCTAATGTCGAAGTGCAGCACAACCTTCCAATGCAGGAATCTACAGCTCTGCTTGAACCAGATCAGATTCTAGATCGCAGGTCAGTGATTAAAGGAAAGAAATTAGTTTCCGAAGTTTTGATCAAATGGCAAGGTCAAGAACAAGCTAATGCGACATGAGAAGCATATTAGGTTTTAGTGCGAAAATTTGCTCTCTTCGACCTTGAGGCAAGGTCTCAATATAGGGGGGAGGAATTGATACAGACCAGATAGACCAAGCCAGGGCCGGCCCTGGGCCTGTGCAACCTGTGCAGTTGCACAGGGCCCAGTTAAAAAGAAGGCCCATTTTTTTTCTACATTCTTTCTATAGGCCCAGTAAGTTTCCCCAAAATTTTGCTTCAACTGATTTTTTTTTATCTGCTCAAAAGAAACTTTTCAGCTTCCTAAAATAATCTATCTCCTCAAATACTAAATACTACAGATCTGTTTCTCCAAAAGCCAAAGACTCACAGATTTTGCTAGAATAGTAGAATTGATCATCGCCTCTATCACCGATTCACCGTAAGTTATTTTTCCTCCTTTTTCTTTTAGATATCTCCATGTTTGTGAATCTGTGATGTAGTTTTGTGTGTATGTAATAGGTAGGGTTTGTGGTGTTGGGTCCATTTTATAAAGGGAAGAAGAGGAAGAGGTGAATAGATGAGTCAATGGGTAGATCTGTAGATGGGAGATGGGATAAATAGTTCGTGAGAGTGGGTGTTGAAAAATTGATCGATTATTGTGGAGCGGTCGATTCTTTAAGTTGAACCAATGGCTCAGATCTTTTTACATAATTTTCTAGTTTTTTTTTCTCTGCCCAATAGCAGGTATCAAAATCAAGATCGTTCAAAAATTGATTTAGTTTTTGTCTTCAGTACTGTTCATCTCTTTTAGTCTTTTTAGTATGATAGCATCCATGCTGCATGCATACATTTTTCCAATTGGGTTTTTGTCCAGATTCCTATTATTTTGTGGCATTGGCATAAATAGGTGATTAGGTGGGGACTGGTTAGTACTTAGTAGACTTGCACTATATGATAAATGAAGTATTGGAAGGTTAAATTTTTGAAACAAATTTTGGGTTCTTAAGATACCTGAAAATTATAAGAAATTAAGAATACATAATCTTATTATGAAATCGTTCAAGACATAGTTTTAATGTAGTTTTAATGTAGTTTTAGATACACAAACAGTTGTGGTAGATAATTTATATTATGAGACTTCTGTTTCTTGATGGATAAAGTGCCTTGTTATTCTTGCAGGCTTACTTCAGGAGATTCTAAAGCAAATTCACACATCAGATTTGTTTACGACTTCAATCAGGTTGTTTTGTTTCAACTTAACTAATTTGATTACTAGACGCAGTTTTTTATTACAAAAAATGTTTCCTAAAAAATATGCTTCTGGTTATGAGAAACTAAAGAAAAAAAGAAGGCTGGAACAATTAACCCAATCTCAAAAAGGAGCCCTTAATAAAATTTTTGTTAAAGAACAAGAAAGTGAGTTGAAACTTCAAAAGAAAATGAATTACTGAATGATTTAGGTCACAATATGAATGAACATGTTGATAATCTAGTTCAGAATAGAAATGAAAATATTAATGATATAGCTCTTGGTAGTAACAAACATGTTAATAATCTTGATCATAATGAACATCCAAATCTTGAAATTTTTTGTAATAAAGAACCATGTTCATCAAATCCAGTAGAGTTGAACATTTATGATCCAAAACTTGGGATAATCTAGACACAAAATCGAGAGATTTATTAGTTGAAAAAGGTCCTATAAGAGATTTATTAATAGTAAATGGTCTTAAAGATAAACTGTCTAGACATTTCTCTTCTTCACATTACACACGAAATTTATCCAAAGGAGAGAAACAAGATAGAATATGGCTGGTATATTGGAAGGATATTGATAAAGCATTTTGTTTCTGTTGCAAATTATTTAAAAAAAGTCTCCAAAAAGGTAAATTAGTAAATGAAGGGTATAACGATTGGATACATCTTAGTGAAAGGCTTCAAGAACATGAAACAAGTAATGATCACCTCATTAACATGAACATTTGGTTTGAATTACGTCGAAGATTAGAAAAAAATGAAATAATTGATAAAGATATTCTAAATCAAATTAACGAAGAAAAAAAACATTGCAAGGAAGTATTGCGAAGAATAATTTCATGTGTAAAATATCTAGCTAAATATAGTATACCATTTCGTGTATCAAATGAGAAAATTTATGAAAATAATAATGGAAATTTTCTAGGTTTAATTGAAATGCTTGCAGAGTGGGATCCAACAATGAAAGAACATGTTCGGCGAATTATAAATAGTGAAACTCATTTCCATTATCTCGGTCATAAAATACAAAATGAATTGATTAATATGTTAGCTAGTAAAATAAAAAGTGCAATCATTGAAAAAATTAAAGAATCAAAATATTTTTCAGTAATACTTGATTGTACTCCTGATGCAAGTCATCAGGAGCAAATGTCTTTGATAGTACGTTGTGTAGATGTTTCTATAAGTCCAATTAAAGTAGAAGAGTATTTTTTAGAATTTTTAAAAGTGAATGACACAACTGGACAAGGATTTTTTAAGAATTACAAAATATGCTAAAAACTCTTGATCTTAATATTGATGACATACGAGGTCAAGGATATGATAATGGGTCTAATATGAAAGGAAAACATCAAGGAGTACAAAAAAAGCTCTTAGACATAAACCCTAGAGCATTTTACACGCCATGTGGTTCGCATAGTCTTAATTTAACACTTTGTGATATGGCAAACTGTTGTGTGAAAGCACAAGATTTTTTTGGAGTAGTAAACTGTATTTATACATTGTTTGCTAATTCTACAAAGCGATGGAAAATTTTAAAAAATAACGTAAATGGTTTAACTGTTAAGTCCTTGTCTGCCACACGATGGAAAAGTCGTGCAGAAAGTGTTAAAGCAATTAGGTTTCAAGCTCCTGAAATTATAGAAGCTTTACTTGAATTAGCAGAAACTGATAATGAGTCTAAAACAAAGAGTGAGACTAAATCTTTAGCAAAACATGAACTTGGAGATTTTGAGTTTTTATTAGCCATGGTTATTTGGTATGAAATATTGTTTGCTGTTAACTTAGTGAGCAAAAAATTACAATCTGAAGACATGCTTATTAATGTTGCTATAGAACAAGTAGAAGGGTTGATCAATTTTTTTGAAAATTTCAGAGAAACTGGACTCAAACAAGCCATAATTGTCGCTACACAAATTGCTACTGAAATGGAAGTTGAATCTATGTTTCATGAGAAACGTCAAATTCGTAGGAAAAAACATTTTGATGAGAATGCTGATAACGAGCCAAAACAATCGTCTGAATAATCTTTTAAAATCAATTATTTTTATTATATTGTAGATCGAGCTATTGGTTCACTTAAGAAAAGGTTTGATCAATATAAAGCATATGAAGATATCTTTGGATTTTTATTTAGCTCGGATAAATTAAATTCATTAGACGATACCCAATTGAAAACATGTTGCGACCATCTTGAATTTGTTCTAAGACATGAAATGTTTTCTGATCTTGATGGAAAAGATTTATTTGGAGAACTAAAAAATTTACGAGAGATTTTACCAAAAGAAACAAAGACAGCTATTGATATACTAAACTTTTTTAAAAAGCAAGACTATTTTGCAAATGCATTCATTGCTTATAGAATTTTATTAACTATACCTGTTAGTGTGCAGAAAGAAGTTTCTCCAAATTAAAATTATTGAAATCTTATCTCAGATCGACAATTTCACAAGAAAGACTAAATGGACTAGCTTTAAAATCTATTGAAACTGGTTTTTTAGAAAAAAATTGATATGAGTACCATAATTGGTGATTTTGCATCTAAACATGTGAGACGATCATTTTTTAAATGATACGTTATGTTGTGTATTTCTTCTACTGATATGCATCTAAACTACTAAATTTGATGTTTTGTTGTTTTGTTTATTAAGGTTTTCTCACGGAACTCCTACAAGATGCTGGAATTTTAGAGAGATCGGAGATTTTTGAAGATACTATGGTTTTGCAACTTGAAAGGTATTTTTAAATGAATTTATATAAAATTATGATTGATATAGAATGTACGCTACTTATATTTTTCAATGGAACTCGTATAACATATATAAGTATATATACATGACATCGAAACCAATTTAATACTAAAATTAGTATTGGAATATGTAAAAAAGACCCAATTTATTTTTTTGCACAAGGCCCTAAAAATCGTAGGACCGGCACTGGACCAAGCAATGGTGATGGGGAGTGAAGAGAAGGAAGCTACAGTGAAGAATTGAAGAACAGGGTTGAGCGGGAGCAATGGAAGTATCGGATATTTGATTGGCATCTGTCATAGTGTAAATAAATGTAAGTAGGGGGTTTAAGTGCAAAATTGTAAATGAAGGGGTATGGCTGGTTATGAACCGTTAAATCTGTAAAGATTAAGTCGTGGCCGTTGGATCAGTGTGGGACCCTTTTTGTAACTGACCCAACGATCTGTCCATTTACGCACTATGCTGCTATAAAAACCAAGAACAGATCAGCTATTCTGGTGTGATTTCAGTTCAATCCTTCTCATCTTCTTAAGTTTTTCTCTTCCTAATCTTCCATTACTCCTTCTTCTCGACTCAGTTCTCTTCTCCACATACAACCATGGCCAATACCAAGCCCAAGGCTGCATCACTATATGAGAACTATTATGTCGGTTAACTCAGCCTACCACTTCATAAATCAATGCAAATGAGCATTTGCACGTAGATTGAAGAGCAATTAGGACTACAACATATAATAATTGCCCAATACTGCAGCTTATCATGATCTTATAGAATCCAAAAGATGTAAGTTGCATCGAGTTGATACATCAAACATTAGCCACAGCAATTAACAGCTAACTTGCCTATAACTAATGAACGTTAAAGAAATATCTGGAACATTCTATTTGTAACTATTGAACATAAAGTGTTCGATAAAATGCATAAAAGAAAATGAAGACAAGCAGACATTACCAGAACGATGCTTATGCAGAGGTGATGAACGGCGGCGGCGCCTAGGATTTCTGACGCACTTCGATGCTCCGATCGCAGTAATAAGACGTTCTCCTGAATTCGAACACCCTGACTCCGAGGGGTTTTGAGATCGTTCGAGAGACGGAGCTCCGTTGTGTCACCGAGGCCGCCGTCGGTGGTGGCGCCGGCGAGGTGCGGTGATGGTCGGAGATGGAGAGGTTAGGGTTTTGGAGGTGAGGAGGGCAATCTCGAGTTCGGCGATTCGGTGGAGGATCCGGATTTAGATTTGGTCCAGGTTCTTGAGCGAATTCATGGCCCTGAGTGCTTTGAGATTGGTGAGTTTTGAGCGAAGGTTTATAGTAAGTTGACTTTGACATGGCCACATGGGTGCCACCTTCCTGATTTTTTTTGTTTTTTGTCTGTTGACTGTAGGTATATTTATAGCCCAGTGGGTTTGCGTTGAGGAAACGCGGGCCGAAAATAGGCTGGGTCCAGCTGTAGCGCGTGAAAATTATGAAGGTTTTCCTTGAAGCCCAAGAAAGGCAGTCGGTCAAGCCCAGATCTACAATATCGTGGGCTGTATATTTTGGTTACAGCTTGTTAAAAGTACTAGTTATTTTTTTACTTTTGATAACGCGGACTCAAAAGATTCCAGTCCAACATATATAAATAAAAAATGAGATAAATACACGAATATACTTTTACGAAAGGTAAAACAAACAGACACGAATACAAAAGCAATAAGCAACACAAAAGTACAGACTCGAATGCAAAAGCAATAGAGCGCATTGCCAAAACCAGCCAAAGAGCCAGAACACGCGCTCTGAAACCACCACGACGACAGTGACAAGGGCCCCGAAAAAACCCCGAAAGCAATGAAGGAAAAACCACGAAACCAAAACACCAAACCACTGAACGAAGACCCTCCACAGACGAAGGCCAGGCAAGGGGCAACACACGCGAGCCCACAGGGTCAGAAACCACTGACCAAAAGAAGGAGGGAAAGAAATAGTCAAGCAACTCAATGCTAGCACCTAATGGTGATAAAACCCCCGATAACGAAGGGGACCGAACGGGCTGTACTAGCCCTTAGAACTCAAGAAAACGAAACCTGCGACTAGTAAAAAAGAAACAAGATTTTCACCTCTGTGGAGACAGAATGGAGCGAGACGGCCGAAAACCAGAAACAAGAGCCCCCAGGGGGAAGTGAACGTAGAGAAAAACTACCGCCCAAGCGGTGAACACACTAGAGAACTGTGAGTAGTAAGGAAGCAAACCATATTCGCAATAAAACAAACCAACTAGACGCTACAGGAAAAATAACACGAGGAAACCAGCTTCCTACCATCGCACATTAAAAGTACTAGTTATTAGTACCAATAATATACACGTGCAATGCACTCTTTATTTTTAAAAAAAATAAAGTCAAAACTTTGATTTTGATTTGCACGTGCGATCATTTATATAATTTTAAAAGTAAATGTGAAAACTATAATGAGAGAGTTTGAGTTGTATGTGCGTTGCACGTAAGTAGGTAGATTTACAACTCCAACTCTTTCATTATAATAGTTATTATATATTATATTATAAATAGATAGATAGTTATTTACACGTGTGATGCAAATTTAATATATAAAAATAAAGTAAAAAATCTGACGTAATAAGGACTTGAATCTGAGGTCTCCTTCATATTAATTAGAGCATCCACAGTCGTCAATATGTATATGCATATATGGATAAATGCATATTGGCTATTGTGCTGCAGTCGTAGATTGCTATTTTTTACCTATTTAATATTAACAAAATTCAGACGGAACTTCACTTTTTTTGTGGATTTTTATGATTTTTTTATTAATTTAAAACAACGATTTAAGTTTTTTTTTTTTTTTTGTTTAAACACAAAAAGGTGGGCCCCTTCGTTAGATGCAACTTCAGGTTACGTCCAAGGAGTTCCCCCTTTTGGTTTTAATTTATTAAATGTAGTTCCTTTTGGTTTTAAGTTATTAAATGTGTTTTTTTTAAAACCGTCGGACGCAACTTCAAGTTGCGTCTGACGAATTAAAAAATCATTTTTTTCGTCGGACGCAACTTGAAGTTTCGTCCTGTATAATATGCATAATTCTCATATCCTCTCTCATATATAGCAATTTACTGTAGCATAATATGCATAATATGCATATTTAGCATACGACTACAGCGAGTTTTTTTTTACAAAATATGCATAATATGCATATTTAGCAGACGACTACAAATGCTCTTATGCACGTGCAATGCATGCGTTGGTAGATTTACAAATGACACTAAGCCATTCTTCCATTAGAGATTAGAGACTAGTAATTTACACGTATGATGCACGTCTTAATATTATTATTATTATTTTTTGGATAATGAGGATAGAGTCTTACGACTCCAGCCAAATATATTAATAGAACCAAATAACTGTACAAAATTTTTTTTACATGCAGTAAAAAACAGGAAATAGCAAAAACAAAAACAAAAACAATAGCTAGTAAATATATTTTTTTATAATAAAAAATTCAACGTAGTCTATCCTCAAATCTGAGATCTCTTTTATATTAGTTTTGCACGAACAATGCACGTCTTACAAATTATTATTATTTTTTAAAATAAAAAATATGATGTAGTGAGGACTCGAACCTGAAACCTCCTTCATATTAGTTATGTACGTACGTTACACGCGTGGATAAATTGACAAATAATACTAAGGCCTTCTCCCATTATAATATTAGAGATTAGAAATTAGAGATTAGAGATGAGAGATGAGCATGAGCTTTATATGTACTGTACATAGGCCAGCAAATGAGCATAGTCGGGCGGGCGGGTTTCGACATATTTTTTTGACCCCCTTCAGGGTTTTGACATATTTTAAACCCGTTGCCTAACTTAATCTTTGATTGCTCGACCCGACCGTATGCGGGGGGGGGGGGGGGGGGGGGGGGCAGGTTTTAGTTGGGTACGACAGATTTAGGTTGTGCCGGGTAAATTCAATAGAATTTACAATTTTTTAGTAACTATATTTATTTGCACAATCTTTTTAGTCATAGTAAAATCTAAATTAATTACCAACAATTTATTAATATGCGATTAACACGGTACCAAAATATCTCAACTATTTTAATGGGAGACTTGGGATTTGTAACAAACAATTCCTAACTTTGTAACTATATAAACACGTATAATACACGTTCAAACTCTCCAACAAATATAAATGTGCACCGCACGTGTCTCCCAAATCAAAACATTCAACTATAAACTATTTTTTTCTTATTCAATATATATTCATTTAATTTGATGACTTTACTTTTTTTAGACGTGCATCGCACGTACATTATACTAGTTCAACATAATTGACAAAAAAAAACATCATATTTTAATCATCAAATTGTATATAACGTAAGTATTTTGACACTAAACAATTGCCTCATGTATAACTTATCTTACGTACAATAATATATATTTTTTTCAACATCACTGCTTGACAATTGAATTAATTCACACACAAAAATACACATGTGTATATGAAAAGTATATGTATCTACATGTGCAGTTTTTATTCGGACCGGGGTTTGGGCGATTTAGACGTAAAAAAACAAACCTGGTTTTTTTTAAAACCTCTTAGCCAGTGAACAAGATATTGGGGGGGGGGGGGGGGGGGGGGGGGGGGGTAAATCTCCGATTGCATCTCTTTATTAAGAAATTATTGAGAGTGTATGCGTGTGTGGCTACGACATTGTCCCAAAAAAAAACATGAATTTTTTCTTAACAGATTTTTCAAACCAATTCTGATTTTGAAAAACAATTATCCATTTAAAAAATTGTACGGGTTAGGTAGGACAGGTTCGAGTAAAACCCAACCCAATTGACACCCTTATGTAGGCCAGCCAATTGGATAGGATTCGGCCTGGACATGCCCTACCCAACCTAAAAAAAATTTGGTATATGTGTATAACTATTTTATATCCAAAAAAATTGGGTTGAATTTGAGTATTATTTCTATCCCGCAGAAATCTGGCCTGAATAAACCCAAATGGTATAAAACTATTTCGATGTAAGTATGTGCGTCAAACTATTTTGTTGTTCAAATATAATTTTACCCAGTCTTACACTTATAGATTTCATCATTTTATGCAACTATTGAAATTATGTTACCATTTGGTATTAATCTACCAAGTGCATACATGTTGGGTGGAAGTAATATTCATGAAATGTATCTTGCTTTTCGTTGGAATGAATCTTTTTATGTATAGAAAATGATATGTTGAACATTCAAGTTACTTTGTTAAATATTGGAAAGAACAAAATAGTTCTAATAACTGTGAATTTGACTCAAACCCACCCGACTAAACCTGAACCTGCCGTAGCCGTAAAAACCCGATCCGATCCAAAAAACCGGCCGAAACCCACAGGGTCGGGTTTGGAAAACTATAAACCCGTTGGGTACGCGTCGGGTTGAGATGGCAAATGTAGGCCTCGGGTATGGGTTAACAATGTGTTCAAACCAGCCCTACCCGGCCCATTAGCTGCCCTACTACCCCCATGTGCGGTAATGGTCTTATTCCAAAAAGAAGGATAAATATTTTTATGGGCTGTAACTAAAATCCGCCTAAATCTCACGCAAATGCAGCTGGGCCAGCCCAGCCCACATTCGCGTGTTGCCTACGCAGGCCACATCTCTCTATAAAAGAGCCCAAAACAAGAGACAACACCGTGACTCGCACATGCGATCATCCTTCAAAACGGGTATGGGGTTTTTACTTTTTACTCCGGCATCAAAAATCAAGAAGGGGTTTTAACATGTATGTCCCTAACAAATATGTGAATATCACATATACCCCTCACAAATGTGTATTTTCATATTTACCCCTAACAATGTATATCCAACCTCCTAGTTACCCTATAACTTGAAACTACTTTAAAAACATAAAAATGTATGAAATATACAGTTATGTTTAATAGGTTTTTTGTAAAATGACTGAAATACCCATCCTCTACTAGTTAAGCTTATTCTTATTACTTTTTATAAACTAAACCGTTTATAAAACCGATCGAAACACATCAACCATTCTCAATTTTTCTTCAGTTTTCTTAATAAATGGACAAATTGACAGTACATCTTTATAATTTCATCTTCTTCATCATGTTTTATATCCAAATTCGCCACTAATCTTATAAGTTTCGAATACACGTAGTTTGGGGTAACTTTTAGGGATAAATAAGAAATGAGCTCATATTGTTAGGGGCATATATGAAAATATACATTTTTGAAGGGCATATATGATATTAGCATATTTGTTAGGAGTATACGTGTTAAAAACCCAAGAAATAATCACAAAGAAAAAAAAGGTAAAAAAAAAGAAGAAGAAGAAACAATGGCAGGTCGATTGAGCGGCGCCGCATCTCGGATCCTGGGCGGTGACGGGTTGGTTGCCCGATCCACCTTCTCCTCCATCCGCACCCGCGCCGGCATGGGCCTCCCCGTCGGCCGCCACATCGTCCCCAACAAACCCGTACCCATTTACTCCCTCTCTACTTTTTAATCATTAATTTCTTTTAAAAAATAGTTTTTAATCTCTCTCTCTCTCTCTCTGTGACTCTCCCTTTTGGCTCGATTTAGGTTCCGGTGAACGACGAGCTGGTTTGGGACAACGGAACGCCGTTCCCGGAGCCCTGCATCGATCGGCTCGCTCCCCACATCGGAAAGGTACGTAATTGTTGTTATGTTCAGCAACATTAGGGTTTTGGATTTGGCACTGTGTTTTGATGCTGGTTCTGATTTTTGTGTTGATTTTGGGTGATTAGTATGAGGCGTTGGGCTGGCTTTGTGGTGGACTGAGTTTTTTCGCGGGTTTGGGGCTGCTCGCTGTGTGGAATGACAAGGCATCCAAGATCCCCTTTGTAAGTTTAATTAGTTATTGCGATTTTATGTTTTGGGGGTAAGTGTTATTGATTTTTATTCGACACTAGCGATTCTTAGGACTTGTCATGTGAATGATCTCGACAGCCATTACTGATATTATGTTTGTTTATGTGCACAATTAGAAGATGCCGAGCATCCATTAGACATTCGAACTATATACTCAGTTGGAAAGCGGATCCTCCGTCTTTAGTTGCGCTACACACACACCGTGCATCCATCTCTAGTTGTGCCAAACACAAACATGAACGCGCTGTGAATCCATCTCTGGTTATGCCAGCTGTAGTGTTGTTTGACATGTCCGTTTTCACTTGTATGTCACTTTGTCCTTAAAGCAACATAGGCTATACAATTTAAGTTGAGGGGGATGTAGAATTTAGTATGAACGGCGCTATTATAATAGTCTGATGTTTTACACCGCAGCAGCGCCTCACTAGGTATCATAAAGTGTCCTCGCTTCACGTCAACACTACCGCGATGACCATTTAGCGTTTCTTCATTTCTTTTACTTTTCACAAAGCGGTTGGAAAGCGGATCCTCCGTCTTTAGTTGCGCTACACACACCATGCATCCATCTCTAGTTGTGCCAAGCACAAACATGAACACGCTGTGAATCCATCTCTGGTTATGCCAGCTGTAGTGTTGTTTGACCTGTCCGTTTTCACCTATATGTCACTTTGTCCTTAAAGCAACATAGGCTATACAATTTAAGTTGAGAGGGATGTAGAATTTAGTATGAACGGCGCTATTATAATAGTCTGATGTTTTACACCGCAGCAGCGCCTCACTAGGTATCATAAAGTGTCCTCGCTTCACGTCAACACTACCGCGATGACCATTTAGCATTTCTTCATTTCTTTTACTTTTCACAAAGCGGTTGGAAAGTGGATCCTCCGTCTTTAGTTGCGCTACACACACCGTGCATCCATCTCTAGTTGTGCCAAGCACAAACATGAACACGTTGTGAATCCATCTCTGGTTATGCTATCTGTAGTGTTGTTTGACCTGTCCGTTTTCACCTGTATGTCACTTTGTCCTTAAAGCAACATAGGCTATACAATTTAAGTTGAGGGGGATGTAGAATTTAGTATGAACGTCGCTATTATAATAGTCTGATGTTTTACACCGCAGCAGCGCCTCACTAGGTATCATAAAGTGTCCTCGCTTCACGTCAACACTACCGCGATGACCATTTAGCGTTTCTTCATTTCTTTTACTTTTCACAAAGCGGTTGGAAAGCGGATCCTCCATCTTTAGTTGCGCTACACACACCGTGCATCCATCTCTAGTTGTGCCAAACACAAACATGAACACGCTGTGAATCCATCTCTGGTTATGCCAGCTGTAGTGTTGTTTGACATGTCCGTTTTCACCTGTATGTCACTTTGTCCTTAAAGCAACATAGACTATACAATTTAAGTTGAGGGGGATGTAGAATTTAGTATGAACGGCGCTATTATAATAGTCTGATGTTTTGCACCGCAGCAGCGCCTCACTAGGTATCATAAAGTGTCCTCGCTTCACGTCAACACTACCGCGATGACCATTTAGCGTTTCTTCATTTCTTTTACTTTTCACAAGTTTATCTGTATATTTAAGGGATATCCAAGCTTCAACATTTTCAAATTATAAGACAATAGTAATTTACTGCTAATAATCTTTGCACTTTGTTTCCGAAAAGCAACTTTATGATCCCAACCTTATATGTATACAAGTATACGACGGTTGTTAATTCAGATGAAGTGTGAAAATACTGTTTTTGTTCTTGTTTGTCAACATAGTTATATTTGTAGATCACCCTTGATTTGGGGGGGGGGGGTATACAAATTCTAAGTACAATGCTTTACTTTTTATTTCTATCGCACTTGCATTTGGTGATGTTGTACATGTGCCTCCTTATATACATGACAAATTTGTAGACACTAGACAACACCAATTTTTTCCAGTATATATATGTATATATATGGGTAAAGTGTACCTAGGGTGATATCTGACATTACCTGTTTAAGGTGGTGGCCTAAGTCATATGCAGTGTCACCCTACGTATAATCTCTACCATTTATCGTGATGTCCATGTTCTAAAATACATGTGCATAAAATATCATATTATTAAGTAACCATCCATTTTGCAATCACATGCCAAGTTGGAAAGCGTTCTCCACTCCGCACTATCTTTTATGTAGTCATTTTAGGGCATGATAATCATCATGAACAATGTTGATCGTCCAAACAGTAGCATTACATGTGATTGTAGGGTACCAACTTATTATGTGATTTTATTTTGCCGACTTAGATAAGTTATTTAAGCCGGTGTCACCCTAGGTGCACTGCACCCTACATAATAAATGAGGAAGTATTCTTCAGCAAATTTTACTTTGATGCTACTGCAGGCTTCTAATATTTGATCTGCACACTATTAGAATCCAATAAGAGCCAATTTCAGATTTGTATGTTTGTATGCATAATCAATTAAGAATTTGCAGCAAATATTACTTTGATGCTATTACAAGGAGAGGAAAACAAAGGATTTGAATACAATTAGGTATATTAAGAGCGAGGATTCAAGATTCTTAGTAAAAGATGAGGAAATTAAGAAAAAATGGCGAAATTACTTTGAGAAGTTATTAAATAAAAATGTTCTAAGTAACTTAAATATAAAGGACTCGAGGGAAAGTCGAGAGCATATGTTTTTTCGTAGAATTAGGAACTTAGGAGTTCGAAATACGCTAGGAAGGATGAAAATAGGAAAAGCTTTAGGATCAGATGGTAAACCCATTGAAGTTTGAAAGTGTCTTGGGGAACCCCATTGAAGTTTGAAAGTGTCTTGGGGATGTAGGAGTGGGTTGGCTAACAAGATTATTTAATGGAATTTTGAGGACTAAGAAGATGCCCAATAAATGGAGAAAGAGTATTTTAGTACCTATATATAAAAATAAATGAGATATAGAAAGTTGCTCCAACTACCGAGGAATTAAATTAATGAGCCATACGATAAAAATTTGGGAGAGAGTAATCGAAGATAGACTGAGACTAGAAATTACAATGTTTGAGAATCAGTTTGGATTTATCCCTAGAAGGTCAACAATGAAAGCAATTTATGTACTGAGGAGATTTATGAAAAATATAGAGAGAATAAGAAAGATGTACATATGGCGTTTATTGATCTAGAAAAAGTATATGATAAAGTCCCTAAAGACATATTATGATGGGCGTTAAATAATAAGAGAGTAACTATTTGGTATATTAAGGTAATTAAAGATATGTATGAAGGGGCAAAAACCACAATTAGAACAACCACAGGAGAGACCAGTGATTTTTCTATTACGGTAGGTTTACACCAAGGTTTGGCTTTAAGCCCCTACCTCTTTGCTTTGGTTATGGATGAATTGACGTGAGGAATACAAGATAAGGTGCCTTAGTGTATGTTTTTTGCCGATGACGTCGTCTTAATGGACGAGACTAGAGGATGAATCAATGCTAAATTAGAATTGTGGAGAGAAACTTTGAAGCCAGACACTTTAGAATAAGCAGAACTAAAAACAGAGTATATAAAGTGTAATTTTAGTGATATTCAAAATACAAATGAGGAAATAGTGAAGCTTGATGGTCAAGAAATACCTAAGAGAGACAATTTTCGATATTTAGGCTCGATTATACAAAGAGATGGGGAGATTTTGAAGATGTTATACATAAGATCCAAGCAATGTCACTTAAGTGGAAAAACACTAGTGGTATTTTGTGTGACAAATATATACCTTTGAAGTTGAAAGAAAAAATTTATAGAACGACTGTTAGACCAATAATGATGTATGGAGCAAAGTGTTAGCAACAAAGAAACAATATGTCTAAAAAATGAGTGTAGCGGAGATGAGGATGTTAAGATGATGAATGTGTGGTAAAACCATGATAGAATTAAAAACAAGCATATACGATACATGGTAAAAGTAGCTCATATTCAAGATAAATTAAGAGAGAATCGCCTCAGGTGGTTTGGACATATCATATGTAGACCTAATAGTGCCCCCGTTAGAAATAGTAATTTGATAAGTATTGAGGGTAGAGTTAGGGGTAGGGGAAGATCTAAAACTTACTTGGATGTAAATAGTGAGAAAATATATGATAGCTTGTGGCCTTATAGAAGATATTGTGCTAAACCGACCAGAATGAAAAACTAGGATTCATGTGGTCGACCCCAACTAGTTGCGATGAAGGCTTTGTTGTTGTTGTTGTATGCTACTACAGATTTCTAATATTTGACCTACACCCATTTATAATCCATTAATAGCCTATTTCAAATCTGGATTCTTTGGGACAGTGTATGGTTTTGAAAACACTCATCTGCTGAGAAACATACTCTTTCCTAGTTTCCTTTCTGGGGTCAATCAATAAATTTCAAGCATTTTCAGTTTTGTTTATTGTAGACAGCTTGTATTGAGAACCTTATCACGTATATAAATAATCATTATTGTGTGTTGACATTTTACTTCTTTTTCAGGCCCCAAAAATCTACCCATATGATAACCTGCGAGTTGAGCTTGGTGAACAACCATAAGCATTGATGTAAGTCACCGTGAATGTTTGAGTTTTCTGGTCTTTAGGCTTCTGCCCATTTGCATGGATTGAAATAAATAAAGCATCCCTGTAATGCATGGATTGAAATAAATAAAGCATCCCTGTAATGCTTTACATTGGTGAAATTACTTCTGTCTCTTAACAATGAAACTACTATAGGATTTGTATTTTGCATGCTATAATAGTAGCCTTAACTTTCCCTATTACATTCTTGTTCCGTCAATTAACTTTCCCTATTACATTCTAGTTCCGTCAATTAACTTTCCCTACTGCTTTCCTTTCACTATTAAACAAGAAAATTTTAAAAAATTCTTACTGCTTGTGTTTGCTACATTAACTCCCTGGTTCCTCCAAAGTTCAGTGGTGCTAAAGAATCAGTTGGCTTGTAATCTTCTGTGTTAGCCATAATCATTATTATTAATGTACAGATATTGGTTGCTATGGACTTGATTTTCATCTTTATGTATAGAATTAGATAATGGGCAATGCTCCATTGCAAACCACCTAGGCCATTGGTGGTTTTCACGCGTTTTCACAACATTTGCGTTTGCAATGGAGCATTGCCCTTAGATAATTAATGAATTATAAAAGAATGCCCTTCCCCTTGTTATAAATATATGGTAATATGTTCCAATAATTTATTTTTATCTATTTTTGGCACTTTACCCTTTCTGTTATGTATTCGGACCATTGTGTTCTTTTCTCGTATTATGTGACTTGTACTGCAATTTTTGCAAAACTTGTATTAACTCCCTTACAGTAGAGAAAATATGCAACCATTGCTATATGAATGATTAAAATGGAGCGTGACACATGAAAAGTGGTGGAAGCGTAGGATCTGGAAACTAAAACATGGATCTTTTAAGTGGAAGGAATGAGGTAAGAAGGTTGTCTAGGTCTGTAGGAGAATGGAACTTGACCATTTCATGTGTAGGTAAAGGTGAAAAAAACATTTTTGATATAGAACAAAGACGTGTTGAAGTGGGTTTCGTTGCGGGATAAATGTGGTGGTGAGCCTTATGGGTTTTTTGTTAAATATATTGTCTTGCTTCTATTAAATTTTAAAAGAAAATCATTTTGTCTTTGCTTGGGGTGGGGCGTTGGTCAGTTTAAAGTAAACGCTGTGAAGACCTCAAAATAATTTTTTTGCTATAATTTGTCATAGAAGAAGGGTGCATTGCTAGCTGGACATAGTGATATTTCAATGTGTTAATCTTTTTTAGTATGATGTGGGCGATGATTCCACCTCTCCTAATTATACGAGAGAAATTTATTCTCAATATATATGAGTATTTAGTGTAGAAAAAGTTGTCTATGATATGACAACTGCAGATGAACTAGAATACTAAATTTGAATACTTTGATGTGATTCTCATAAATTGAGATCTTTTGCTTAGAAAACTGTGATTCATATTTGAATTTAAACTGATCCAAGCCAGCCAGTGTCTGGTTATGGCTGTGAGATCTAAAATTCTTTGGACATCTTCTCCAAGTGAAGGATGAATTACATTGCTACTGATTCGCTTGTAAGCAGAATCTGCCATTATAAAGGTTTCTGTGGGCCTCAGTTACCTTACCGATTCAGCATATTCAAAATGGCTACCTTTATTAATATGCTTTAGGCCTATATCGGCTGATGTCCATTATATCAGCAGATCCAATTTGCCCGGTATTGATGAAATAACGCTACTAGATTAACAAGAGAATTAGTTTTGTCTCAAATCTGATTTGAACCCAAACCTACTCACAGCAAAAGAAAATCTGATCTTATCTCCAACCCTTTGTTCGTCTTTGTTTCCTTTTCATCTCTGTACGTGTTCGCTGGTATGATCACGTCCTCATTGTTTTTTCTTTTTATTTTTTGCCACCTCCTCATTCCATCCTGTTGTACTGAATGTTAAATTGTGTGATGAATGTGTTACTGTGATTTAGTGCATATGGGCAATTACTTATTTGGACTTATGAGAAGATGAATGGTGATCAATTTAATAGCCTAATTAGGTAAGCGCATACATAACATATATATCTATATAATAAAACACAAAGAAAGCTATCAAGTGGCTCTCCTTCAATTTTCCCAAATTCAAAGGCCCAGATCTAACCTTGCGAAACACATTTTCCCTCCCAAAAGTTTTCCCCAAAAACTCAAATTCAAATTCCCCCAAAACCATTCCTTTATTTATTTAATTATTTCTCTCTCTCTCTCTCTCTCTCTATATATATATATATATATATATATATATACATATAGGAAAATCTTCCATTGTGCACCACCCCTCCGTGTGCACTCGGTCTTCCCGCCCTCGTACCGACGATCCGAACCGTTCACATTGATCTACACATCTAAATTAGTCTAAATATGTAAAATCAAATCATTTGAAATTCATTTTCCCATCCATCATGTGAATATAAAAAACAGTGATTTTCAGCCACACAATTTTGCAACACTTCAATTGTTGGGCAAATGAATTTCAAATGATATGATTTTACATATTTAGACTAATTTAGATGTGTAGATCAATATGAACGGTTCGGATCGTCGATACGAAGGCGGGAAGGCCGAGTGCACATGCCGTGTGCACCATAGGGGGTACACAACGGAAGACTTCCCTATATATATATATATACACACACACTTATGGAAACATGGACTTTTATACCCCAATTCATAATTATTTTTCAACATATACTAATGAAAACATGGACTTTTATTTACAACTAATTATTGTCATACTATTCAAACTTGAGCTATATAATTGTTGATTTACTGTTTACATCCCTTTTCATATGCTGTATCGTTCTGAAGACGTGCCGTAGGCACGTGCCCACGGGCAAATCTAGTATATGTATAACTTGTCAATTCTTATGTTATTTTGCCGTAGGCACGTGCCCACGGGCAAATCTAGTATATGTATAACTTGTCAATTCTTATGTTATTTTGTATTTTTAATCCTTATTATGTAGATTTTTTTCTTTTATGTATGCAATTCCATATATATGAGAATGATTATATACTTTATAATTCTGTTTGGTTGTTTGTATTCATGATATGTAAATATAATATATAGAAAGATTATCTAAATCAGATTTAGGATATATCTTTTGATCCCATATGGCAACCCAGTATTTTTGAATATCCTTGATATATTCTGTTATCCGATATGAGAATTTGGAATAAATAAACTGCTTACTAGCAGAATGGTTGCTTATATTACTATACCAGTAAAATCTTAGGCAGCACAAGTAAATATGGAAGGAAATGAGAAGAGAAGAGAAGAGAAGAGAAGAGAAAGAAGCTTTGTGATCGGAACTAGATGAACTAGATTTAGCACTAAAAATGATACTATATGAATGATCTACTTCACCCTAAATAGAAAATTTTCGAGAATATTAAAAGATTAGGTTTACCAACATGTAATGCAGATCAAGTTAGAAATTAAAACAGCTAATCGGTTCAATGGATTTTCAAGAATTGAATTAAATTTAACAAGCCCAATTAACGGTTCAGTTCTAACAATCAATAACTATATATCTAAGCGTTCTTAGCAAGTAAAAGATGCAATAATGATTTGTACTCTAATTGGCAAGAAGAAGCACACGCTCTCAATATTTGTAGACGACAGATAAATTAAATAATATTCTAGAGACGATAGATAGTATCACAAATAAATGGAAGAGTGGAAAGAAATTACTAAATTCGAAGAACGGATCGAAGACGAAGACAAAGTCTTGGGTGGCTGAAGACAGTCACGGCAGAAGCTTCGAAGTGGTTGAAGTGGCAGCGGAGGAGGGCGGCTTTGGTGGCCGAGTTGTGGAGTCGAAGCAACGACAGCCAGAGAGTCGATCAGCTGGCGATGGCGATCGTCGGCCACAGTCAGGGTGCGGGGAGGTGAGGTGGCAGAGGTAGTGGCTTCAGGAGATGAGGGAGAGAGGGGAGAGGTAAGTGGCGATGGTTGTCGAGCGGAGGAGGTCGTGCGACGGGGGGTAGGCTGCGATGAAGGAGATGGCAATGAGGGTGGCAGTGGCGTTGGTAGAGGGGCTTGGGGTCGCTGGTGGGGCTATTGGGCGGGGCAGTAGTGAAGGAGAGGGCGACTTCGGGGTGCTGGCGGAGGTGCGGGGTGACGGTGGCGTCGAGGGAGGTTGGGGAAGAAGAGAAGGTGAAGTTGAAAAGGAGAGTAGGGTTTGGATTTGGGGATTAGGATTTAGGAGTTTAATTGGGGGATTTTGGTGTAGTTTTAGAGTTTATCACAAACCCTAATACTTTATTAGGATTTCTTACAAACTCTAATAATTTTCTCAATTGTCTCACACAAAAAGAGGGATGAAGAGCAATAACTCAACACAACAATTTTTTAAAATCAAGAATAACATATCTTCTTATTATTCTCAAGGCCTATATATAGGCTCAAAACAAATTCATAATAAATCTCAAACAAATCTAAAACAAATATTTCAAATCTCAAACAAATCTCTCAAATAAACTACACATGGCTAAATCTCAAAATAAAAATAAAACAGAACCGATGTCCTCATCAAGGAGTGTCGTATATTGTTTTATATTGTTTTTGTAATTAACATTGTAATTTATTTTGTTTTGTAATTAAAAGAATAAGGATCGGGCTGAGACTGTGTGCTCTGGGAAGACGAATGGGATAGAAGAGAGGCATTTATAAGAATGTAACTTATGTTGTTATGTAATTAAAAATTAGGAATGGGTCTAAGTATGTCTGCGCTAGGAAGGCAATTTGGATAAAGGTTTTGCCCTTCAGACTTGGTCAGATGATCCATTTTTCTTAATCATACAGATCATATTGTCTAATCTGAGATGGTTGTATCATTAATTCATTATGATCTGCTATGTTGTCTTCCATGATGAAAGTAGATAAAGAATTGTTGTTTTGAAAAGTTCAGATTGTGGGGAAGATTATTCTACATTAGAAGAAACTAGTTATTGAAGCTTACTCTACCTCAAAAATCTTAGCTCAAGATTTTTTTTCCTCCTTCAAGCCAAATGCAACTGCGAGTTATTATGGTTAAGAGAGAACACAAGTTTGTGGGGCCTGGAATGGATGATGAGGGTTTGGATGGGTTTTGGAAGTCCTTGGCCCAATTGATGGTTATACTTGTATATATGCACTTCTTATAATGACAACTTACCTGCCTATTACTATTCTAATGATCTGTTAAAGGTGCTCATTATGTTTTTCGTTTCCTAAATGGTATATTAATTTTGAAAGAAAGCTGAATTAGCTTGGTTTTTATGCTGTATGCATATTGGAAAAAACAGAAATGGAAGGAAATAATAGAGCGTGATGTACCCTTTACCAGAAGAATGCTGATGTAAGGCTCAACATATTTTGAATATGTGAATTGTGTCAATTAGAAACATAGTTCAATTATCATTTATTTGCCTTCGGAGAACTGATCTCCTTCATAGTTTATTTTTTTATTGACAATGTGTTCTAATTCTTGTAAAGTATGGTGAATGATTGATGTGTTGGCATGAATTGTAAAATAGTTTGATATACCTCACCAGTGAGTGATTGATGCATTTCTCTGGAGACTCAAGGTGATATGATAAAGGGACAAGTTATCTACTTGATGGTTGTTAAAATATGACCAATTATCTAGTATCTATAAGTAATACAGGTGGACTATCTCTCTCTTGATTGTGCTTTTACTATCTGTATCATAAATTATAAATGAATATGATGTGTTGGGATGTTGTGTAGTCCTCCAGTGAAAGGCTTGTTCTCTTTTGTCCTGTTTGGGTCACTGGAAGACGTGTGGACCTGTCATGAAGTAGTTGAAATCTGGGTAAAATATTTGCATCTGTCTTTGCCATGTTTTCTTTGTTCCACTTCCAATGACCGTCTTTTTCATTTTTTTTGGAACAAGGCCATAGCCACACACACCCACACTTCACCCATATATATATTAAATGTGGATTTTTTCATTCAAGCGGGATTCAAACTTCTTTCCGACCTCTTGCTCACCAGCGGAGCAGTGGACCACACTGAAACTTTCACTTCCAATGATTGTGATACAAGCTCTCGTGCCAATATTTAGTAGCTATCAACGATGTTGTAGTATATGTGTAGATATTTTAAATTTTAGAAGTCGTGTCTGTAGATTCAGCTGATTGATTTAACCTGTCGCCAAACTATAATTCTGAAGGGGATGCAATTGTTTGTTAATTAGGTTATTGACAATAAAAACCTAAACTTTCAGACCCATGATTCACCAACAAATGGGTGAAAGTGTGGCCGAAGCATCTTCGATCAATTGATCAAAAGAAAAGAAAAAGAAATCTGAAAAGAGTGGTTGAAAATTATACAATTGTACCTTCAACCTCATATAAGTCGAGGGGGAAATCCCTTCACAATATCCACATTTAGCTATAAATTAAGCCAACATTCCCTCTGTCCATCTTCAGGCAAGTTGATCACTACAAGCCAACGATGCTTTTATCTAGATCCACTCTATTATGATTTCTACTCAGTTTTTCACACTACAATGAATATATGCATAATTCCTCAATGCACATACCATCCATGTCCTCACTTCCCCTCTCACTTGCTTTATGTATCTTACAAGCCACAACACCTGTAGCACACAACCCCTACCTCTACCTCCACTATCTTTCACTATCAGTGCCAGCTACACAATCACAGTGTATACCATCCTCTACGCATTCTCATACCTACGTAACTCCCCACTCACCTCTGATCATATCAACTCATCAAGTCCTGTAGCTACCATATTTCTTCAACTCTTCAAATGGCTTCACACAATCTCTCGGCTTCTACTGCTCTCCTCTTCTGTCTCAACCTCCTCTTCTTCAGTCTTGTCTCTTCGAATTCCGTGCCCTGCCCACCGCCACCTCACAAGCCCAGCCCTAGTCCCAAGCCTAGGCCACACCACAAGTCGTGCCCTAGTGACACCCTAAAGCTAGGAGTTTGTGCTGATTTGCTTGGTGGATTGATCAATATCAATCTTGGGAAACCGGCCAAAGTGCCTTGTTGTAGCCTACTTGAAGGTTTGGCCGTTGTTGATGCAGCTCTCTGTATCTGCACGGCCATCAAAGCAGATATCTTAGGCGTTGCTCTGAATATCCTCGTCAGTCTCGATATGCTTCTTAACTACTGTGGAAAGAAGGTCCCAGCTGGTTACTAGTGTGTTTAAAGCTCGGGTATAGGGTGTGGGGTGTGCATGTTTGTGTTATTTTGTTTGATTGGTTTGATTCATGATTAAAGTGCTTTGCATGTAAGAGAGGAATAAAGGTTTTCATATATGGTTATGTATTGTACCTAACATTTGGGTTTGTATGGATGGAGTGTATATGTAACTTCCACAAGATTCAGTAAATTATGCTCCTGCGTTTGTTTAATGATTGTTACATGTGTCAATTCGCTTCATTTCTAATGTTGACTTGATTTTTGTGAGATGCCTGGTAATTTTCGGACCTTCTTTTGTTATTTTGATTTGATTTTGATGAGAAGTATTATTAATTTCTTGTTCCATTTTTTCTATAAGCATGTCCCAACCAAACACAGCAAAGCCTATAACCGACAACAAAAACAGAAACACAAAGACAGAAGACTAGCGACATATCAAGACAAGCTTAGAGGCTGATCTCGATGAGAATTGACATGACCTTCTCATTATTTGTCATGAAGCAGAGAACTGATGTGAGAGAAAGAGCTTTGAACATTTTAGCACTTTTTAGTACTGACTGGATAGTCCCTTCAAGAATATGTTATTGTTTAGTTATTCAAACCTTAGTCGATGATCAGGAAATGTGTGATGAGTTTTTCTTCTTTTGCAGGCTCCAAAATCTTTCATAACAATCTGCGAGTTGAGTTTGGCGAAGAACTATAAGCATTGACACAAGTCACCTTTCTCAAGGTTGAGTGCTGCTCTCTGTGCTTCTGTCCATTTGTATGTTGTTTTTTCCATGGATTGAAAGAAATAAAGCATGATATGTAATACTTGCATCAATTATATTATGTTTTCATTACAAAAGACTAGTCTGTATTGTCTTTCAACTATAAATCAATCTAGGATCAACTCTTTCCTATTACATTTTGATTTTAGTTTTCTTCCACTTCACCAATTGCTTGCTCTGTTACACTAGTTCGTGGGGTTTTGTCCAAAGTTAACTGATGCTAAAGCATCCCTTTACTTGAAAGTCATCCATACTTCATTGTACTTAAAATGTTCGAGTATTGCTTGCTTATATACTGTGTTCATTGATTAAATTTTCATTATAACAGTATTGGATCAGATACAAATGGGATTATAGAGGACTGCCCGGAGGTCCTGGTTATTTAAGAGAATAGAAAACCACCGTTAAGTTTATTTTTCAGGCACATTAGCCTGCTTTGAGTCAGACAAGTGACCTCCTTGGTCGTTAATTATAATTTTGACAATTGCATAATGTATCCTATGAAGTATTTTGACCAACACTACTGAATAATACTGCATTATTATGATATGTATTCCAGTTGATGTACAGATTGCTAAAAACCGTAGTACCACATTATCATGACATATTAAAGGGACTTTTGATCTACTTGATGGTTGTTAAATTTTCTTAATCAACTTAGTATTTATGGCTAAACTCTCCTGATTGTGCTTATCATGCTAGCTGTACTGGAAACTATACA
Organism: Hemerocallis citrina; assembly: GCA_017893485.1. Lineage (NCBI taxonomy): Eukaryota > Viridiplantae > Streptophyta > Magnoliopsida > Asparagales > Asphodelaceae > Hemerocallis > Hemerocallis citrina. Next base: position 10,556,859 of record CM030362.1, read on the forward strand.
GGAGTATGAATTTTGTGGAATGTTGTGTAAGGATTGTTCTTTTAAGTCCAGGTGGGTCACTGAAACCTTTATATCGACCTGTTATGTAGTCGTGCAAATCCAAGTGAGATCTGTCTGTCTGTCATCTTGTAGGGATTAAGGGGTATTGCTTCACTTCTCTGTCCTACTTTGAATGGTTATCCTTGAATTTGTAGTTAGCCTGTATTCAGTGGTTATATAGTCAATTTATAGTATGCATGAAGTTCATGTTTAAATGGTATACATGTACAGTGGAGTTGGTTGACTAGTAACATTGTCTAGATTCTTGATTACGTTTAGGTCTAGTTTAGGTTGAGGTAAGTATCGACATGTGTACTTTCAACAGAGGGAAGGCGATAGTATGCAAATTAGTTAGTTGGGATATTTAAACTAGTCATGCATCCAAAATCAGTTGTCTAGAGTCGGTCTGTTTTGTTGCAGTCGGTTAGTTTATTGAATAGAGTACTCTAGTTAGAAGATCTCTTAAAAAATTCGATCACACCTAGTTTTCTACTAAGCCAACAGTCTTTGCTTCTATCTGCTGGGAAGTTGCAAGCAACAATACAATATCAAGATGCTCTCTATTATGTTCTCTTAGTTCTCACGCTATTAGAATAGGTGCATAATTCCTCACTTCACATGCTATTCATGTTATCTATTCCTCTCTTGCCTGAATCAATCATGTATCCCAAAACAACCAACAACAGGATCCAAATCATAATGCACCTGTCCTCATACCTATAAAACCCCAAGTATTGCACCTCCCATCGTAACACCGCTTCAAACCTTATAGCATTCATATTTTTTATTCTTCTCGAATGGCTTCAAATAATGGCTTGGCTTGGCTTCTGCTGCTCTCCTCCTTTGTCGTAACCTCCTCTTCTTCACTCTTGTCTCTTCAAATTCCGTGCCCTGCCCACTGCCGCCTCACAAGCCCAGTCCTAGTCCCAAGCCTAAGCCACACCACAAATCCTGCCCTATTGACACTGTAAAGTTAGGAGTTTGTGCTGATTTGCTTGGTGGATTGATCAATATCAATCTTGGAAAACCGGCCAAAGCGCCTTGTTGTAGCCTTCTTGAAGGTTTGGCCGATGTTGATGCAGCTCTCTGTATCTGCACTGCTATTAAAGCAGTTATCTTGGGCATTGCACTGAATATCCCTGTCAGTCTCAATTTGCTTCTAAACTACTGCGGGAAGAAGGCCCCTGTTGGCTACAAGTGTGCTTAAAAACTCTACTATATAATCTGCTGTGTGCGTGTGTTTACTTTCATTTGAATCTGTTGGTTTGATTTGCGAGTGAAGTGCTTTAAATGTTGAGAGGGGAACAAAGATTTTACTTGGCGTTACGCATTGAAGTGAATGGGCTGGTATGGATGAAAGTGGATGTGTACTTGGAACAATACTAATTCATGCTTCTGAGTTTGTTTGATAATTGTTCGTTTTTATGGATATTGTCATCTGCCATAGCTTATTTTCATATTTGGACTTGATCATCTTGATGAGAATTATTATTGTTACTATCGGTTTATTCTTCTTGTTGTTATCATAATTAACCAAACGCAGCAGTACCTAAGTCGAAAATATAGAAACTACTGCTTCCTCGACCATAGAATTAAGCTGATCTTGATTGAGACTTAACGGGACGTCGTTCACAGTCATTCTTTGACATGAAACTGATCAGCATCTGAGAACTGAAACATTGAGATAGTGCTTAAATGCAAGCACATTCAGGGTTACTAGTTTACTACAGTACAGCCCTTAGGAGTTTCTACGGCGAATCTTTAACGGCAATTTTTTACCGTTTATCATCTTCGTAGTGTAGCGCCAATTGTAGCATTTGGTGCCAACAAAGAATTTGAACCAAGATGATATCTTTCGTTGGATTGTTGGCGTTTCGGTACATCTAGAGAAGATCCAGTACTTATTCTTTGTTTGGTTTCTTTTGTTGTTTTGTTGGATGAATTTAGGAGGTCGATATCATAGCTTAGCATGCTGGTATTAGTCTCTTCGTATGAATTTGTATTTCGTTTGAACCATACTTGAATCGTGCTGAGCTTGGAGTTTTTTGCCCACTTTTTAAAAATATTTGCAATTATAGGCCAGTTTCGAAACTATTAGCGCTTGTGGGCTACTTTGTGCCACGTCAGCAACGGTCGTTATTCTTATTAGCGACATTTTTATTTTGAAAGTAGCTAAAGGGAATAGCGGCTTCTGTTTTAAAAAATTTGTAATTTTTTTTGTTGTCGCTATTCCCACTAGCGACCTTAGTATATATGAACTGTATTTTAACACCTAGCAAAATCTATAGAGCTCGTGCTCTCTGAAAAAATAACAATCAATTTATTTTGAAACTAAGGTTGCTATTCGGAATAGCGACTTCAGTAGTACAAAGGTCTTTATTCGGAATATAGGCCTTTATTGTAAGGTTGCTATTCAGAATAGAGCCCTTTATTGTACTAAGGTCTCTATTTCGAATAGAGGTCTTAGTTGTCTGACTATTTTGTAAATTTTATAAAGAACAAGAAGATTGAGTTTTCTATTAAGATCGCTATTGAGTATAGCGACCAAAAGTGATGATTATTTTGCAAATCTTATAGAGCAAGGAGATTTAGTCTTCTACTCAGGTCGCTATTCGGACTAGTGGCCTCAGTTTTAATTTTTTCCCTCAAGTTAGCAAAAGTTTTATAAAAATCGCTAAGTGTTTTAATACATTCATTTGAGGTCGCTAATCTCATTAGCGACCTCATATATACTTCGGTTGCTAGTGGGAATAGTGACAACAATAAAATTCTAAATATTTTAAAACATAGGCCACTATTCTCATTAGCGACATTCAAAATGAAGAGACCGCTAATGAGAATAGCGGCCACTGTTGACGTGGCACCAAGTAGCCCACGAGCGCTAATAGTTTTGAAACTGGCCCATAATCGCAAATATTTTCAAAAAGTGTTCTAGTACGGCAAAAAAGTCCCGAGCTTGATGGCAGTGTAGTTTAATTACTATCTCGTTAAGGCAACAAAGGTGGTTTGTTTGGTCATTTCATACACAAAGAAATCCTTTGATGAAGTTGCAAGAGCAGCCCAACTGATTTCCATTCAGGACAATATTTTTTCGGTAATTTTATTCATTTATAGCAGTTCAGAAGAGAAGACTAGTAAAACACTTATACTTCTCTCTTTCTCATTCCACTTCGAACAGATAGAAACCCTTTCCATTCAATGCTTCGGTATGCTAAATCCTCCAGTGAAAAAACAACTGTGTGGTTGATTGTACTTTTCTTTATACATGGAGTAACTGATACCTGAAATCGACTGGCTTTTCATACTAAGAGATTCCAATACACTGAACGTTCAGGTGCCCATTAAAACTCGGTGAAAAGAATTCAAATTTTAATGAACAAATGTGCAACTACAGGTTGAGGTCCGGACACTGTCAGCTGTATATATACAAGAAATGCTCCATTATAAATGCTACTGTAGCTGTAGCGTGCAAATGTGTACAAACTATCTAAGCTGTTGTTTGGGGGTATATTAAATATAAAGCTATTGTTTGAAACAACGGTCTGTATGCTATAATTGTGTTTGCAATGAAACATTCCTCTCTCTCTCTCTCAAACATTCCTCTCTCTAGAGAGAGAGTGAGAGAGAGAGAGAGAGAGAGAGAGAGAGAGAGAGAGGACGCTCTAAACCACTGAATCCGTTGTTGGGGAACAACGGCTTCAGAATTAATATAACCTAAGTCGTTGTTCCAATAACGGCTTAGTTTATAACTTAAACCGTTGTTGGACTCCGTATGTTCCCAACAACAGCTTAAGTTCCAACGGCTTCAGTGGTTTGCATACCCGTTTGTACGGATCCGTTTGCAATGGAGCATTGCATATATATATATATATAGTAAGTCTATTAAGAGCTGGGAAGCTGAGATTCTTATCGAGAGCTGGGATTCTCCACCATTCGATTGCGATCCGATGGTCAAGATTTGATCCGACCATCAACAGATATGTTAAAGGGCAAAACAGTCATTTCTCAGCTTAGATCTTTCTCAGGAGAGCTCTACTCTCTCCCGTTCTCTTTCTTTCTCCCCCTGACAAATCCGAAGAAATCCCCCCGCCCTTGTAAAAAACCCTAGCTTCGAATACTTGGCCCATTTCATCCGTTCTCTCTCTCTCTCTTCAATGCGTCGCTCATCTCTCCCGTTCTCTCTCTCTTCGATGCGTCGCCCATCTCAGTTCCTGAGCATTTCGATGCTAGGGTTTTTGATTTTGGTCCATTTTAATGGAAAATGGAGTGTGAAGGGGTTTGGCTGCTATCGAAACCCACCCGATCGAATCTCTTTATCTCTTCGATGCGTCGCTCATCTCTCCCGTTCTCCCTCTCTCTTTCGAAGCTAGGGTTTTTTGTTTTTGATTTTGGTCCATTGAGGTGTTTGGCTGCTATCGAAACCCACCCATTCGCAACCCTAACTCCACCTTTCTTCTCCACCCCGACATCTTCGAATCAGGTATAATTTTGTGAACTTTTTTTTCCCAATTTTTTTTTTCAAATCCCTTATTTTGTAAATTAATTGCTTACTTTGAAAATTAATTTGTCAGGTAATGTTTGCATGTGAAGAATAGTGTGTGGAACAAGATGATTAGTTACAATATGTCAGGGAAGTATTCGAATCCCATTTATCCATTTTGGGGTTTGGTCTTTCTATATTTTAGGTTTGATTGTTGATAGTTCAATTGGTGGTGGTTCACGATGTGAAACAAATCGGTATCATTCTATTTTATGTTTACTGTTAACTATGACTTTATTATGCTATAGTAGTATACTAGTCTGTTATATTCATGTGATTGTGAGTTCGCTTCTTCGTTGGATAACTTGGATTCTAGTTTTACAAGTAATGATGAGATGGATTATGTTTCTGAAATTGCACACTATGAATCATTTATTTAATGATTTGTAGGAGTGACTAGTGATGAATTAATCCTATCTGAGCTTTATTTTTCCTCATTGCTGCTATATGAATCAAGTATGAATCTCAGCTTCCCAGCTCTTAATAGACTTACTATACACACACACACACACACACACACACACACACACACACACACACACACACACTTCCTCTGTTTCAAAATATAAGTCATTTTAGGTTTCTACACGCATATTAAGAAAAAACCTAGGATTGACAAAATGTACTAACATTCTTGGTTTTTTAAGCTCATAAATGAGCTATCAATTATAAAATGTCCAATTTTCCTTCCTCCATATTTTTGTATTAGTTCTTTCATAAAAAAGTTAAGGGTAAAATTAGAAATTTTATAAAAAAAGTACTTGATGGACATTAAAGAATGACAAGACATTTGCCTTGAAAACCTAAAGTGATTTATATTTTGAAACAACAAAAAAGGTTAGAATGATTTATATTTTGAAACGGAGGGAGCATATATATATACTAGGATTGCCCGTTGACACGTGCCCACGTCTTTGGAACGGTGCACCTAGTTTGATTATATAAAATAGTTTTAGAGGTCCAGCAAATTAATTGAAGTAGAAAATATATTATATGAGGAAGCAACATATCTACCTTTAAGCTCAACCATCGCCTTTTTGATCATTTGCTTGAACTTACCTGAAATGCATATAGTTTGTTAGAAACACTGCATAGAGTTTTTTTAAAATTCAGCATCACTTTTAGATGCTTGCAATAGTTAAGCAAGAAAATGATCATATGGGTTTTATAGAGCTTACTCTAATCCCATAACCACTATGAGCATGTCTAAATACAATGGTAACCCAAGTGCAGGTGTGAAGGTATCTACAATACCAATAATCTAAACATTTGTTTTTATGAGACTCAGTTTGCAATTGAAATACATGTTATTATTATTTCATCCAAAATGTAATACATGAAGTTCTCAAAACTTTCCTTTTATCTTCACTTTGTCTCCCCATTGTACCTTTATAAAAAAAATTCAAAATGGATCAATGAAAAATTTAGTTTAGCTGTCTTTCTTGAGTGGAAAGTGTGCACCCTTCACTTGTAAACTCCAGTCATCCCAATCATATATATCAAAATATACACTAAAAGTTCTTATATGTTATGTTATTCATGGTTTCTAATGTTGGATATATAGGTATATTCTCACTATATGAACAATATTATGTGTAATATTGTTCTATGGGTAACATGTGTGTTACACGTACTAATTGTATGGATATCGGAATGTGGGTTGAGTGGGTTGAGAACCCAGTACCCAAAGCAGTATTTAGAAATAAATACTGGCTTGTGATAACAGTCTAGGTATTCCAATCTTGATACCTAGGATGAATATCTCAAGCAACTTAGATCCAGATATTAACCCTAACTCCCAATTGTTAATTTCTCACAAGACCTAGCAATCTTGAGATATCCTTAATCAATTGTGAGATTAATTAAGAGGGGAAAAGGGAGCTCTGTTGGATCCCGTCGTTCTCATCGAAATCCTCGAAGCTGTCGAGGTCATCGTCGCCGACGATCGCCATCGTTGTCGTCGTCGTCGCACGCTCGCCGCCAGTCGTCGAAGGGGGCTCTGTTGGGTAGTCGTCGTTGCTCCCACAGACGCTCGCCGACCTTCAGTCGAGGCGTCAACCAGAGAAGACGATCCCGATCTTGTATGACGTCGACTGAGCTGCCCTCATCGTCGTCGAGACTGGTCGCTGATCGATGGCGCCGCATCTCCCTCTGACACCGTGCTCCGTCATCATCCTCCTCCTATTCCTCTTTGCTGTGTAGATCCGAACCCGCAGATTGAACCCAAAATTTTTTTGAACTTTTGATCTTCAGTTGTCACTTGCAAGATCTGTTCTTGTGTTATCGGATCTGAACCCGATTCCTTAACAATTCTGGTGAAGGAGATGGAAAAGGAGTACTCTTGTGTGGACCCCAACTCGAGCTTCATCCGTGGTTTGTTATGGAGAGGTTGCCGAATTTTTTGAATTTGTTGAAAGATTTGTTTGCGATTACGCCTTCTACTGCAGTTGGAAGCCTCAGAGGAGCTTGCAGTTTAGACGCACACAAGGTGTTCGATGCTAGGTCTCTTTGGCGCAGAATGGTTTGTTGTTTGGATTTATTTTCAAACAGACATGAGTCTAATCAATTGAAGGGGAAGAGATGGTGAAAGATAAGTTCTTTACTTTCCTAGTATTAAATTTCTGTTAAATATTTTGCTATGTGCTGGAAGTTCAAAACATTCGTTTTAAGTTTATGTTTTGAATTATAGAATTACTATGACACTAAGTGGTTAAGTTCAAGACTGTATTAATCATTTGTTTAATTAAATACAAGTTGAACAGTTGTTTTGGCTATGTGCTAAAACCAAATATCTATTTTTGATAAGTTAAACTATATGTTTTGACTATAAAGTTTGGATCTCCAAATTAAATTGTTGCTAAAATTAAACAGTGTCAATAATTCGTTTAATTGGCTAATCTTTAACAATTTGATGAATGTAGGAACTTCAAAGTTACTTACAAATTGTGTGTTGGAGACGATGGATATGCAGCATGGATGAATAAGTTAGCACTATGCAAGCATTTCCATCAAATTGGGAAAACACTTCTAACTTGAAGTGTCGGTATGATCTACTCTAATCTTTCTTAGTATTTTTCATGTGATGAATGCGTTAACGTTTTGTGCGTTTAATCATATGATTGAGAGTTTTAGATCATAGTTATTCTCGCTTTGAAAACTAGCATGTTTAAGATTGTTAAGTATTTTATCATACTATGTGTATAGATATTTTGACAAATCCATTGTTTGCAGTTTGTGTGAGATCACATATTTGCTTCTCTAATAAAATAAAATAAAATTCTTTTATGTATAAAATATATAACGAATGTCTTGAACTTAGGAGAGAGCATCTCTTAATGTATGATATGACTCTATTAGTTACGTTTTGTTCTTTCTCATTCATTGTACTGTGTATGTAAAGTTGAATTATAATATGTTAGTCATTATCTTATTTAGCGTTATGAAGATGATGAAGAACGAATAAAGGAAAGAACTCTTCGCTCAATGTGTTTGAACAAGTGGACATTGTTAGTTACATTAGAGAAAGCAAATAATTTTGTAAAATGTGATAAAGTAATTTTGTATTAACTCTTATAAAGTGCATATATTGTCAATCGCATGTATAAGTTGAGGTTAACAAATGAGACAATTAATAATAATAGTTCTAATTGTGTTCTTAAACATAGCATAATTGGCTAGGATTTGAGAACTATATATTCAATTGTTTGTGAGGAAATGTGATCTAATTATCAAAATTATTGGGGAAATGGAGTTAAAAGCTATTGAGTAAAAAGCTTTAACATCCAAGTTGTTTTGAAATTTAGAATCACTATGAACTATATATTAAATTTTTTGTTCTTGTTAAAACCTATAATTCTACTAAATGACACTTCATTAAATATGACAAATATGAAGTTTGAATTCAGTTTTTGATCACTAGAAAATCATTTTGTATGGTCTCTAGGAGTTCATAACTTTTTGAATCAATACATTCTGATATTTGTGATCTCAGTAGCTTTGTGACTATATGAGATAATTGTTGGTCAGAAGTATTTAATCGCTTTTGTAAGTGATTAATATAAGTCTGTCATATATATGAAGAACGAAGCACTTGTTATTCTTAATGAATTAAAAATTATAGTTAAATGCTAAAAATCAAGGGTTCAGATTTGATAGAGGTGGTGAATATGTTTTAACAACTTTAGAGAAGTTTGCATATGGCATAATCTCTACTGAACACTACTTACAACAGTTAAACGATATTGATAAAAGTTAGAACCAAACACATAGTGAAATGTTGAATTCTATATTATTGATTGTTGTTTGTCTTGTGTAATTATGAGTGATGTTGTGTTGTTAATCATATCTCTAATGTGTTACTACACTCTAAATTGAATACACCTTGTAAATCACGGCATGTAAAACACAAATAATTTTGTTAAAATAAAAATTTGTGTTGTGATACATTTGTTAGAGTACATGATGTAATACCCTGATTTTTCAATTAATGAAAAAATTATTTATTTTGCACGTGTTGTGCACGTGCAATATTTTGTTTGAATTATTTTATCATAATGTGTATAATTATTTAATATATTTTTCTCAAAGTATTTTAGTACAAAAAGCCTTTCTTTAAAAGCCTTCTTTGATTTAATTAAAAAGCCTTTTCTTAAAAAGCCCAAAAGCATTTTTATTTTAATTATTTTTATAAAATTATTTTGGCCCAAAAAGAAAGCCCATGAATTAAGTTATTTTAATTAAACTTGTCATGTAGAAGATTTTTTTTTTAACAAATGTATTTTTATACAATTTTAGAATGTACAATTTTGGCCTAGTTGCATGCACGTGCACTACACGTACACGTGCATTGCACACTTCTTTTGTGAGGCCGGTAGCAATCTTTTTGGAGGGAAATTGAAATTTTGGTGTGGAGAACATGGGGGTAGTTTCAAGGAGGTGGGTAGTTTTCCTAACTCCTACTTTGATCTAAGCCTTTCATTTTGCAACCACCAAGATGATCTTAGCCCTCCATTCCCCTCATTTTTTAGTATAAATACCCCCCTTCTCATGACTAATTTTTCATATGCAAAGTATAATTTCTAAAGCTATAGTAATATAATTGTGAGAGTTATAAAAGATAAGAGAGTGTGTGGTTCTTTTGGTTGCTTGGAGCATTCGGTCAAGGGCTTGGGGAAGCATTCAGCTTGGGGAAGCATTCGGCTAGGCTTGGAAGCTTGGAGTGGTGCACTCTTTTGGCTAGGAGGAGGTGTTCTCATCTACTAGGACTCGTTGCTTTTGTGTTTCTCTCCATTAAGGTGGGTAAAATATTTCATATTTCTAATATAGGATTCATGCTAGTTATATTGTCAACACCATACATGGAAAATACTAATAAGAGTCCATTCTAATTAAAAAGTTAGTATGTGAATGGTTTGGAATGATGTGATTAATTGTGTATGTGAAATTCTAGCATGAAATTAAACTATATGAAGCACTTTCTATGATTGTTAGTTTAATTGAATAATGATGCAATATGGTTAGTATGATGTGTGAAAATCTTCATTAATTGCTTGTAAATTGTATGGTTGAAACATGACAATTGATTAAGATATTGACACTATGAAATTTGAATAGAAAAGTATATTGAAAGCTTGAGTTATGAGTAGGTTAAATTCATGTGTAGAAGTGGCATAAAAGAACCAATGAATTGCTTGTTGTCATCAAAATAGCAATACCCAAAAATTAGTAATTGTGGAGTTTCACCTATTCATGTGTTACATGGATTCTTGTGCTAATATGAGTATGGGAAAATCCAAAGTTGTATGTGGTGTGAATATAGATTAATAAACAGTAAATTATCATGGAAAATTTGGGAATAAAAGAGAGATTAGAAGATCAATTGATTTCTTTTTCCAATGTCGAAAATAAAAGATATGATAGTTTTAATAAACAAATTATTAGTTTGGGTGGAAAAATTATGTTTTTAGTACAAAAATTTATTTTTATACTTGCTGGTATGAAGATTAAATAAAGATGATTAAATCTGGAAATTTTCTGTAGTTTGTATAAAGGCAATTTGAACCTAATTGATTTGAACATCGAGTTGTTTTCTAAAACAGTGCGAATATGAAACTAATGGACTTAAACCCAGTATTGTGACAACCTGAGCCAGTGGCTCAGGCGGTCTGTGACTGCGCTCGGTTTCCCTGAGCGGTGCGGTTCGAAACCCGGCCTCACCATCTTTTTCTTAACTGTGTATATAAGTATATATGAATGCGAACCGAGAGCACATATACCTATTCCACCCTCTTCTAAGCGCTAGCACACGATTGGCCTATTGGCGGGTGCTCTGGCCTTCTTCTCTACCGTGCTGGGTTCGAATCCTTCCCTTGGCACTTTATAAAAACATTTTTTTTGTGAGTTTGGGATGTCCAAAAAATGTGAGAAAAATATGGTAATTTTCATAAAAATACAAGGAATTTTATGGGATTGAGTTGGGTATTATTTGAAGAAAATATAATGTAGTTTATGAACAAATAGTATAATTAAAGCTATGGTCCTAAGACACATGCTTATGGAAATTTTCGGTTTATAAAGATATAATGAAATGGGTTTATTAAGAAGTAATTGACACAAAGAATTTTGTGGTGTGACATGATGTTATTAATTTTTCACTTGAGGATATTGTGTAAAATGTGAAGTATGAGTGTTTAATTATAAAGTGCATGAGTCCATTGTATGATTATGGAATTTAGAAATCATGTTGATGAAATTGTTGGCCATGAATATGAATTTTTATGAGTTATAAGTATTCACTATGGACTTGTGAACAAAGAGTAATCATGAATAAGAAAGAATATGAAATTGTGACATGGAAGTGGTTATGACTTAAAGATTGTGAAATGAAATTTGAAATAGAGTAGCTAAGTCTCCCCGGCATTGAGAAACAAGAATTGAATTGAAATTAGACCAAGGTTGGTCATGTTGAAATAAATGAATAAGTCCGGTTGATGGAGAGGCTAACTCTAGTGATTATTTTGTTCATGATTTTTAATAAAACTAAGGACTAGTACATAGTGGAGATGTGATGAAAGTAGAAGAAAAACATGAGTATGAGGGCCAACGGATAGCGGTGTGAGAGCGATTCACAGGTTGCCTGCTTGATGCGTCAAGACAGTGCGTGGGCGCTACTCCGGAATTATCGTCCCGGTGGCGACGCTCGTGGGATGTTCGAGTGGCTATGGGTGGTGCCATTGTTCCATGGCGGAGGCTGAATTGTCCATAGGTTGCCTGCTCGATGCGTCGTGACAGTGCGTGGGATTCCCCTCCAGGCTGCCTAGACATGGGCTCATAGATCATAGGACATCTAAGACACTACCGTAGTTACAGTAGTAGTTTAAGACATAACGGGGGATTGAACCCTATCAAGATGAAGAACGAATAAGGGCTTGCCCTCGGACCTATGTAGTATGGGATGCATAGAATCCGAACAAGTGTGCATTAGTGTCATGTAATATAATTAACTGCATTAAGGACTAAGTGCACAATCACAACACGACATCAATAGGGTAGTCCCTTTAGTTTGAAATGTGACAAGTTTGTGTTTGCTAAATATGAAATGTTAAGTTATACTATTTCCGGCAAAGCGAGGACGGCCGTGTATAATGATCGTCGGTTGAATAAACTGACGTACCCACAGTCTAACATGCAGGTAAATGTTATGCTAAAGATCAAAGAGGATTTGGATGCTTAAAGATTTTATCAAGCTGTTGTACTTGTATTTAATTGTTGTATTTTACTTCCGCTGTGCAAAAGAAAGATGTAATTATGATGTAATCTCTGATGTATGATGAAAAGTTTTAATTTCCCTGTAAAAGTGTACTAAGAAAGTAAAAAGATCCTGTAGAACATCTCGAATTCAGTGTATTTGGGATTCGGGGCGTTACACATGACCCTAGAAGGCCTAAAGTAGGACCTACAATAAATATTTGTGTGTTTAGAAAGTGCAGAATGTAGTTCTGTAGACAGATGTTGGATCTATCTAATTTGTGTTAGAAAAATCTAGACTTGCAAAGTTCTTTGAAGATGTGTTCATCAAAGATAAATGTATGAAATAATCTAGTCCTACAGACACGTTAAATAATTCACAGTTGGAATCAAGAATCAGCCTTACTGACACTTAAAAACCTGAATGACAAATGAGCTAAGAAGAGTCTTTAGTAGACAATGAGATGATTTTGTGTCATACAATAATACTTTAATTTAGTTGATCTGCCGAAAGGGGCTAAAACTTTAGTAAGTAAGTGGAGTTTTGTAGAAGAAACTTAATTTTGATTGTTCAGTAGCAATTTTAATGCTTTTTAGTAGCTAACAGATTGACTGAGAAAAATGAGGTAGATTTATTTGATGTCTACTCATATGTTTGTCATATTGCTACAATAAGTATTCTTCTTACCCTTGCATCTATTGAAAATTTTGTCATTCATAAAGGATATTTAAAAAGTTTTGTACTGAACAGTTTTGTACTGGAAAGTTTGGAACTAATATGTTTAGTGAACAAGATTTACAATTTTATAAAATCATTGTATGTTCTTAAAATATGTATAGCCGATGAATAAATAATTTGACAAATTTTTGAAAGAGCCTAGTATATAAATCAAGTAATTCAGATTAGTGCCTTCAACTTTGTGGTGTGTCAAATCTAGGTGCTATTATTTACTTGTTTTATTGACATGCATGTTCTTAGAGGTGACATCTCTATTACAAATGAAGTTAAAATTGTGCTATCCAAAGAATTCAACATGAAAAACCTAGGTACTATGGACACCATAGGTATAGGGGTGGGTTTTCTGTTAGCAAGGGATAACTCTTAGTCAAACTTATCAAATCAAAATGTGTTTCAAAAGTGGGGATATAGTGCTTGAAAGTGTGTTTTGAAACACCTTATGATTATGATAAAATATTGACACCTAATGATGGTGCAACTATGAGACATGTTGATCATTCTAAAGGAATTGACAGTCTCATGTATACAAAGATCTGTACTAGAATAGACATAGCCTTTGAGGTAGGTATGATCTGCAGATTCACTAATAATTCCATACATATTTGAGTGCCCTTCAGAGCCTAATGAGATACCTGAGAGGTATTCAATAGTTTGCTTTGTGCTACTCTAGTCTTTTTTCGAATGAATGGCTGATCTGATGCATTATGATGCTCAGAATTTAGTGAAAGTTGATAACTAGTAGATATGTGTTTACACTAGGAGAAACAAAAATGTTATGGAAATAAAAAGCAAACAGACACTGTGCTATCATCCATAAAATCAAACCTCTATGCGATATCCTCTACAGGGAAAAAGGCTGAGTGGATTGAAGAAATTGTTGCTAGTGTTCCATTAAGAAGTTTAAGTAAATCTCTAATTCTGTTATGCGATTATCAAGCTATAATGCACTGTAGCTCACAACTCACTCTATAATAGTAAGAGAAGTATATTAAAGCTGAAAGAAGTCTAGTTGAACTTTCTCATAGATAAAGTGTAATTGCGACATGTATGGCTAATGCTCTTGCTAAGAGACTTGAAAGTAATTTAATTATCAAAACTGTGGGGAAAATGGAGTTAAAAGCTATTGAGTCAAAGCTTTAACATCCTAATTGTTTTGAAATTTAGAATCCAATTGGAGCCATAGAGAAGTTCAAACTTAAGTATTAATTTGACAATTAACGTGTTTTAAATAATCTTGATGATTCCACATAAATTCCACAAATATATAATGTCATTCCAATTTTGATGGTATTATATATCTATAGAATTTACTTAGAATAATCATATTATTCCAATACGAAACATGAAAACTTGTCGATGTGTTTTCGATGATTAAATTATCTTAAATATCATTCCAATTTTGATGATATGTCTTTTATGGATACATGTTTCATTCCAATTTTGATGATTCAATGTTAAACCATGATTGAAATGACAGTCTTTTTATTCCCATATGAAACATAGTACGGTTCTTGTGTAGAAACTATAAAAGTTCATGTTCTTTATTTAGTTAAAGAAACTTGATTGTGATGCTTGCGTTATATTTTTGCTAAGCTAATTATGAATTGTACTAAGTTCTTTTGTGGAACTAGATACTTTGTGAAATTTGTTGAAATTCTTAGAGATGTGTCTCTTGATATTCTTGTTTTCAATAAGCTAGCAAAGATGGAGGAGTTGAATCTGTCAACATAGATTTCAAAAATAATGATTTGCTCAAAATGGAGGAGTAAACATAAAACAGTGTGCAATGATAGAGTTTCAGTTTATTTCTTTCGAGAATAAATTAGTCACTTGCTTGGTAAAACTTCTGTTGAGTTTAAGACTCTTGTGTTCATGAGCTTAAAACTCATATTTTGTTCTTGAAGTTTATTTGCTTTGTTTGATTTTGAAACTATGACAAATTATTCCAGTTGGTTTAGATTTTGTGAACTATTCTGAATTGGATATGGATTGGAACTATTTAATTATAATGGTTTAGTCTTGATTGAACTATTCAGATTTATAATTATATTGGCTCTTATGAAACTATATCTTTATGATGCTTTTCTTTTTATGGACTGCTATCAGCCATTCAGTTTTATACTGAACTGATGAGATAATCCAGTACGTCTATATATTGAGAATATAGGAGGAGATTGTTGGATATATAGGTATATTCTCACTATATGAACAATATTATGTGTAATATTGTTCTATGGGTAACACGTGTGTTACACGTACTAATTGTATGGATATCGGAACGCGAGTTGAGTGGGTTGAGAACCCAGTACCCAAACCAGTATTTAGAATTAAATACTGGCTTGTGATAGCAGTCTAGGTATTCCAATCTTGATACCTAGGGTGAATATCTCAAGCAACTTAGATCTAGATATTAACCCTAATTTTCAATTGTTAATTTCTCACAAAACCTAACATCTAATAACCAGTGAAGGGAACACTTCACAATAGTATATTCTCTTGTAGTAAAGAAATACATGTTGCATATTTGTCAAATTATTTTAGATTGCTGATCAGCTTACCTATCCTGCTATGGTTTAGAAGCCCAAATTGAGGCCACCAAATAATCCATCTCTCACTTGCGTACACCTTAAATCAAAACCAATAAAAAACTCATCAAATAAATCACCAAATTTTAAAAAAATTAACCCAAAAATAAAACAATCATACCTCTCTGAACTTAGATCTCATACACACACAAAATTTGAGTCATCAAAAAATGGGCAATCTCCTGCACACACAAAATTAAAAATTAGAATGAGAATTCGGTTAATGAGATGAAATTAGAGTCGCCACATCGCATGCAGAGACTCTCGATTCGGTGGAGGAGAGTCGCCGATACGGAGTCGATTGATATTCGCGCTCGATTTAATAGAGGGGGTCGCCGATACAGAATCAGCAGTGGATCAGATATCGGCGATGGCATCTTGATTGGGGTTCGACACTGAATTTGGATTTGGATTTGCTTTGAGATTCGCGTTTGAGATAACGATGGAGGCCAATGTAATGGAAGCGAATGTTTAAGAAGATGGTTTTAGGGATTTGGAGGAGAGAGAATGAGAGAGAAATAATTAAATAATTAAATAGGAGAGAGAGAGAAAAAAAAAAATTAAATAAATAAATGAGTTGTTTTGGGGATTTGAATTTGAGTTTTGGGGAGAAACTTTTGGAGAAAAAAATATCTTTTGAGAGCTTGACCGTCACTTGATAGCTTTTCTTTGTATTTTATTATATAGATATATACACACACTTCTAAACTGCAAGTTGCACATTACATTTGTTCCACCTTATGTTCGCTTTTTAATTCATCCTCCATTTCACATTTCACGTTTATCGTGGTCCTCCATGTCCGAGTGAACTATGGACACGAACGAACACAGTACTTTGCTATGTGAAAGAACAGTCCAATCCAAAACATGTATATATAAATCAAACACCTATGCATTTCGATACATCAACTTCAAATATGTATGAATCATCTGTTATCCAATAATCTCGTGTTTTCTTCGAAGCTTGCATAAGAAATAATGATCTGGCCTTTGGCTTGGCCTAGGCCGACATTACGTACCCTACAATTAATTAATGCATAATGTGACGTTCCCATCCAGTCACGGGCAATACTACAAAATACATGCATACAAACAATCGAATGGAGCTTTAACGACCAAGGAAAAATATATCTGGAAGCAACCCATTTTTCAGCCATCAATTGCTTGTAGGTAGGCCTTACACGCAAACCGATGTGGGCGGAATCAGCTAAAAGTTTCTGGATTATGGCTGTTTGTTTGGCATGTGTACTTCTCACTTCAAAACTCATGCCAAACAATGCATAAATAGTACGCAACCTTATGAATAATGCTTGCAGAACCATTTTTTGAAAATAATTACAAAACTGATCCAATTTCGAAATATTTACCCATCTGATCCACTTTTGGACACGTCAGTATAAAACATTGTTAGTAATAACGACATATATTGTTTTAATACCAACGTAGCGGCAAAGTATAAATTTTTTTTAAGTTCACATGCCGCTTTTTCAAATAACGATATCAGTAACAATGAGTACGGAACTTGAAAAGAGCCACTTGCATATTATTGTTACTGCATGCGACATTTTGCTACAAATTTTCAACGCAAATTTGGTAACAAGTTTTTTTGGGATAAGCTTAAGGTGATCGCATGCCAAAACCAATCAAAAAAGTTCGAGAAAAAAATTGCAGAGCTTGAAGCCGCTAATGTTGTAGCGCTCCGAATTTTCAATATGATATCTCAGAAATACGTGACATAATTCCCAGCATCAAGCTCAATTGTAATAGTAAATATAATCAAAACACAGATAAATTTTTCAACTTTTATTACATTAATTCTTTACAAAGCACATCGGAAAAATAAACACCTTGATTTACAAATTCTTTCTTTTACAACACATTCTTTTACAATTTACATAAGTCATAACACCATTCTATCTCATGCATCCAAATTCCTAACTATAGGTACCTACCTGTAAAACATGAGGCTAGAGATAATCCTAACCCCCAAAACTACAGGGGTCAGCCATAACGTTGTGAGTGACATAAAAATAAATGCTGCATAAATAAAACATAAGTCATAGAGCCATAAACAATCATGTATCAACAGCAAGAATAAATGAAATAAGAAATAACAATAAAACATGAAAACATCAAGTGAAACTAGGCTAAGTGTCAAGTGTAGAAAAAAACAGGAAACGACATGCATAAAACCAAGTCAAGAAAATACCAATACTATATACTGACTCTCTAATGCATACTTGTTGGATTCTATGCATTTCACTCTACTTAGATCCGGTGCAAGCCCTTAACGTTCTCCACTTAATAGGGTTTAATCCCCTCCTATGCAACTAATCCTACTAAAATGACTACTACTAGATTTAGACATTCTACAAGTATTGGTTCTCGCCCTTGGAATACTAGAGACCAATCCCACCCGCTGATCATCATGTGGCCCTTACGTCCATCGTGCCGGAAACAAGAGATTGCCTCACTCCGCAGGTCATCCTGGAACCCTCACAAACATTCCATGAGCGTCGCTCACGTTCTCAGAATAATGGAGATCAATCCCACTCCGCAGATCACTCTGTGGCTCATCTGTTCATCGTCCCGAAATACTGGGAAATATCTCACACCTTGGATCATCCTGGAGTCCATAACTCATGTTTGCACTCATTTCATCATATCACCATCTAGTGTCTGTCCTTATCTTGTTAAGTTAATTAATTATTTATTAGATTTTGAATCTCTTAGAGTTGGTGTACCCTACCGGGCTTAACTCAACTGAACAACAATCAAAATCTCAACCGCCGATAGCTAAGGCCCCACTCATACTCTAAAGACTTATAACTCAACAATCAATATCGAAACTTTCAACAAAACTCATAAATCCATCATCGAACAGTTATATGAAGAAAACTTCTCAAATCAACAAAATCCAAAACCATATAATGTACTCATAAAATTCCAAAATTCAAATAAAATATTAAATCCATTAAATAATAGAAAATCATATTTTTGAATTCGTAGAATATCACAAAACATCAATTTCTTTAAAGGAAATATATATATGTTACAATATGAAGCTACAGAAGTACAAGTTAGAAGTCCATTATAAACAAAATACAACTCTTTGTAAAATAATATAATATGTAACAAAACCTCACCTAAAACAGTATATTAATAATCCATAATATCGAAGAAATATATGTTTAAAGAAAACATCAGAAAACTCAAGAAATCCATCAGTTAAAGCAATGACAGTCGACTGTCGCAAATGGCCAGTCGACTGCCCTGCGAAAATCCAAAACTCAAGGAAACCATTAGTCAGGACAGTGGCAGTCGACTATTGAGCATGGTTGGTCGACTGTCCTGTGAAAATTCAAAATTCAAGAAAACCGACAGTCGACTGTCGACTTCAGTTCAAAGACGAAGCAGTCGACTGTTGTTGCAAACAAAATCTAAAATTCACTAACTGACCAGTCGACTGTCAACTTTAGTTAGGTCGCCTGTCAACTATAGTAGGTTGCAGTTTGAAAATCTGTGCATGTTTTAAACTAATACGACGATAAAACTTTGTAAAACCAAAATTAAACTTCCTGAGATGATCAAATATAACTTGTATATTTTATACATATAGGATTTATAAAACAAATCCAAACATATCAAGATCTCAAAAGAGTAAATCTTTCACAAAATCCTTCAAAATCAGCAATATATATATATATATATATATATATATATATATGTATGTATGTATGTATGTATGTATGTATGTATTCAAATACGGATTTAAGCATCAGTTTTGGTATTAGAATTCACCAAATAAGAGCAGTATATAGTTCAAATCAACTCAGTATCAAAACAATTCAAATCTCAATCGAAAACTTCATAAAAATCACAAAACCCAATTTTGGCTATAAGCATCAGACCTGAAATTCTAAATACTCAACCCCACTTCAAATTTGATTCTTTTGATTCAATAAACCCTTCCATAACTTGCAATACATACACCAAAACTAATTACACAAGTTACTCATGAACATATGCACCCACAACATGCAAATGATCAAGTTTTATTCATCGAAACATCAAGAACCAACACAGCATATGCATACACACAATGAGTTCATTCCAAATCAATTTTTGTTTACCTTTATGCAATAATATCATACCACTCAACATATATATTTAAATCAGCAACAATATGGTTGGAAACATCATACTCATGATTTCTATTAGGTTCTTTAACAAATCTCAAACCATTAAATTAGGGTTTCAAACATCAATAGTGTAGTTTCATGAAAGGATTCAATTTTTAATTCATCTACTCATCAAAATTCATCATATCTTCATACCATCATCTAAAATGCTTTTTAATAGATAAATTATCACATATAATATGCTTAGAACAATAAGAAAACAAATATAAGTCACTCACCTTATTGAAAAATCAACCAAAGATAATAAAGAAATAAGCAAAATCCCTCATTTCGCAACAAAATCAAGATCCTAGCTTTGAAACTCCAAGAAAATAATAATAATGAAAAATCTTTGTGTTGTGCAGCAAAGAGACGACTGCATCTCACCCTATATAGGCCAGGATTTGGGTATCTAGGGTTTTGAATAGATTTGTAAAATACCTCTTTTAAACATATCTTTACATATATAGATTCTCATACTTGAAAATTAAATAAAACCATCTTAATTGAGATTTAAAAACAAGAATAACCCCTCTAGTATCAGCCGGCACAGTTTTGAAAACCCAGAAAAACGAAACTTGCACTTTTGCCCCTCTAAGTGGCAATTTTGCAAAAAAACCATTCTTTATCAAAACTTACAAAACAAACCAAATTAATTTTAAAAAAAAGTAAATTCTTTACCTCTAAGTTGACTAGGAATCATGAGAAGCCAAAAAATCAAAAAATCTGGAGTTTTCACTCCAAGTGGTAGTTTTGCACAAAAGTCCATCTTTTTGTAATATTTGCAAATAGGTCAAATAATTATTAGAAAAATCCAGAAAATTCACAAATAATATCTAATAATAAATAATGGGATTTCAATAATTTTTTACTTTGAATTTTCCAAGAAAATATTTGCATGTGTTTTGCACGTGTAAAAAAGGTAAATTTTAGAAAAAAAAAATATTTATTAAATCACAAAAAAGTCATTTTAATTCATTTATTAATCTTAAAAGCATTATTTAAAAATATAGGGTATTACATCACTCTCTCTTTAGAATAGTTCAATCCTCAAAACTACTACTAATATGGTCCAAACAAAATAGGAAAAACGAATTAAAATCTCATAAATGGGAAATAGTTTACGAAATACCATTACACAAGAGAATGTAATCTAGTAAAAGAAATACCACTCAACTCAAAGAGTACAATCATACAAAAGCTCAGGAAAATCCTTCTGCATGCGATCCTCCGGCTCCCAAGTAGCCTTCTCGAATTGCTGGTTCCTTCACAACACCTTGACCATAGGTATCACCTTACCTCTCAAAACTTTCTCCCTACGATCAACAATCTCTACAGGCTGATCCTTGTAACTTAAGTTTACCTGTAGACCTTCAGGCACTTCTACCAACTGATGACTCTGATCCGGCACATACTTCCTCAACAACGACACATGGAATACATCATGCACCTATGCCAACTCCTCCGGAAGCTCCAACATATAAGCCGTCTTACCAATCCGCCCCAAAATCCTGTATGGCCTAATATACCTTGGCGCCACTTGCCTCCCTTTCCAAACATGATCACTCTTTTGGTCGGAGATACCTTGAGAAAAACTACATCCCTAACCTCAAACTCCAAGTCCCTTCTTTCGAGTGTCTGCATAACTCTTCTGACGACTCTGAGCCTCGACCAACCTGTCCTTTAGCTCAAGGAAACTCGCCTCACACTTATCAATCCATGTGAATGCCACATTCTTCCGAGTTAACCCCGTCAAAGAAACTGCAATCTGTGCATAGCCCTGAATGAATCTCCTGTAGTACCCAGCCAAACCCAAGAAACTCCTAACTTCCTTCTGACGTTGGCCTGGGCCAACCCTTCACTGCTTCAACCTTCTGAGGATCAGTGGCCACTCTCTCCTTAGAAAGAATATGACCAAGAAAAGCTACCTCAAACTTTCAAAACTCACACTTCGACAGCTTGGCATACAAGTTATGCTCCTGTAACTTCTGTAACACCTCTGTCAAGTGCATAGAATGCTCTTCCTCCAACTTCGAATACACCAAAATATCATCAATGACCACCACCACGAAGGAATCAATAAATGGCCACAAGATCCGATTCATCATATCCATGAATACTGCCGACGCATTCGTCACTCTGAATGGCATTACCAAAAACTCATTGAGTCAATGACGAGTCCTGAAAGCTGTTTTACTCACATCTTCCTCCTTGACTCGAATTTGATGATATCCTGATCTCAAATCAATCTTTGAAAACACAGCTGCTCCCTGAAGCCTATCGAACAGATCATCAATCCGTGGAAGTAGATACTTGTTCTGAATAGTCACCATATTCAACTCCTGATAGTCAATGCACATCCTTATTGACCCATACTTCTTCTTGACCAACAACACTGGCGCACCCCACGGTGAAGAACTCGTCCTGATGAAACCCTTACTCAGCAATTCCTCAATCTGCTTCTTAACTTCATCATGTTCCACATGTACCATCCTGTACGGAGCCTTAGAAATCGGAGCACTCCCCGGCTGAACATTAATAAAAATCCCACATCTTGTTGTGGGGGCATCCTAGTAAATCTTCCAAGAACACTGTAGGAAAATTCCTGACAACTGGAATACCTCTGACTTCATCTGGAATCATCAACTTAGACACCACTGCAGTCACTTTCGGGTCCTTCATCTTCCCTTGAAAATTCATTGCGGGACCACCTGGTGCCTTCACCAACACCTTTTTCTTCCTGCATTCAATTGTGGCATCAGTTCTAAAAGGTGTTCGTAGTTTGCCCGCCACGACAATTGTGGAGATGATATTAATCCGTCTCAATTTATACTTTACTGACCATCGTGAATCGGCACAGCCGCTTATTAGTGAAGGATCGTTTGGGGCACCACGAGTTGTAAAAATTATTGATGTATGTCGTGAGAAAGAAAATTTGCACAAGAATATCATATTTCGTAACTGTCCTGGCGTGTTTGGAGTAGAAATCGGTATTATAATGGTTAAAGGACACAAAAGGGTGGATGTTGGCACACCGTTGACTTAGGGGGCCGAACGTGTATATGTGATAAATTCCATCAAAACCTAATGCCGTTATCGCCGATAACAACATCATGATACTAGATGTCGTTCTTTGCGATAGCGGCACCGACTATAATAAAAAAACATGTGTTTACATATGAGTGTGTGCATGTTTTAAACTGATGCAATTGTTGGGAATAAAGTTACAGATAACTGATGTCGTTATTACCAATAGCGGCATCAGTTATTTGAACTTTAAAAAAAACAGAGGACATTACAATTGGTATTACACCTTTACAATTTTAAGTTTGAAACCATACATTAACAACAACAATATTTCTCACCAATCAACCTAAAAGAGTAAATCATGCATAATCAAGTACAATATTAGATACAATATAATAGGGGATATGTATCAATGTTCGGAGATAACTAAAACATGTACAAGCTCACACATAATGTTATTAACACCAAAAAAGGTCTTGAAACTCCATTTTGAGCCAATAAACAACAACACATTCTACAATTAACACTAACTAGGCGTGTACTGTTGCGGCTTGCTCCTCCTCCGAGCAGGGACTCTCCGTACACGTTCTACTTGTGTCAACTATGACACGAGTATCTGGAGGTCAACCTCCTCCTTATGCTCAGCTTCCTCTTCTACAATCTCTTGTGGTCGTGCACGTTCTTGCGGTTGAAGTTGGGCACCTTCCCTCGACTGTGTGATGCTCTTCTGCCGTTGCGCATGTGATGGTCGTGGTTGGGCTTGTCATGGAGAAGGAAGTTGAGCATGTCATAGTGGTGGTGGCGGAGGTTGAGCTTGTGTTTGTGGTGGAGCTAGAAGAGCAGCAAGTTGTGGTCCGTCTCCAACCTCTTTAAGCGACAACCTACATGGGTGGAGGATTTCTCATGCTAATTCCTTACAAAACTTTGAAGCATTACTTTTTAATACACGAGCACAATTTCGCGCAATATCCCATGAATTATCAATCTACAACAATATTTATATATAATCATGCATAAACAAAATTATATGATACAAGTTTAAGTAAAATATGCACGAAATTTGGTAATTTTTAATTATTAACAAACGAGTTACTAACCAAGAGTCGATATGACGAGGTCTTGGGCTGATACATTGGTTGAGAAGTAGAATGTGCCGGTTGTGGTTCGACCTAATACTTCGGGATTGGTATTTTGATCCCTGCCGGTATAGTGGTTTGCGGAGATATATACAAATGTGTAACACGATGGTACCACGTCATGTACACTTCTTGCTCTAACCCATTGTATGGTATGAGACCTTCAAACACCAAATCATATTTTCTCTCGTTTCACATTGCCACATGAGATCGATGATGATCGACCCAATCAATACTTGGCAATCGACCCTGACCGATGATGTTGTGTAGTCAACGGTCGTACAACCGGTTTTTTGGGATTCTTTGTTGTGCGCTGAATTGTCGGAGGACTCGATCGGTGGAGTAGTACTCCACGATATTGAAGTTCACAAGTGGAGCTCGTGTCAACCACATTTTCTTGTTGGCTGTGCAAGAGCGAGGTAGTATTTCAAGCCTATCAGGAGTGTACAAATTCTAGTTGACGTACTATTCCTGCAATTGATCAAGCTCATCTTTATAGTACATCAACACTCCACATCGGTTATTCCTCCATCTGTGGCGATTGGTCCAGTAAACCCCTAAAGGAACCCTCAACACGGGTTTCTCATCAACTACTGTTGTTGCGGATTTTGGTGTGGGAGCAAGCATATGTATTTGTGGATTCTTTTGGAAACAATAAAGGCAAACATGTTGACTTTTGGCCAACGTTTGACTGTTTCTTACTATTGCCTTTAACCTGCAAAAAGTTCGATACACCGAGATGGATCCCGGCGACGAACCCTCCGACGCCTAAGTCAGTAATTAGAAAGATTATGAAAGAGCGATGTGGAAAAATATTGATTACCTCCTTTATGGTGAGGGAGAGGGGTATTTATAGTCACCTTTAGAGACAGTTTAGAGATAATCATTTATCTTTATGTTCCGGTGTTTTTGGATAAGATGGTGAGTTTAAACTTGTTTAATAATAAGAGAGGCAGTTTAAACCGACTCTTAGAGATAATCACGAATTTGAATTACTCTTTAAGTATCTGGACTGGTTTGTAACAGGTTACCACCCATATCCAATAGGAAAGATTCGTTTTCGGGTTACTGGACTTTGAAGAAAGACCCAGTTCCCATTTCGAACCCGTTAGTGGTGGAAATTACTGTTTTACCTCTGGGTGCTTTAGGATTCATCCCCGACTTGAATGGTCCCGATTTAATCATATTTTTAGCCATATCACAAGCCCCCCACTCCTGAAGATCGAGTTTAACAGCCTTTGGGGCGTAGTTTTCTTGATTTGATGGCGTACGGAATTTTATCGGAGTTCTTAGGAGCTTTAGAATCGCAGACGAGGCTTAACAATGCTTAATTGAGCTTGCATTGTACTCAGATGTAGGGTGTAAAATGAACAGGATGGTCCGTCGTTCGTCTGATTCCGGCTTGAGAAATGGCCTGACCGTTGACCGTCCGAGCTGTTATACGAACCGGACATGAACAAATTATTAGGTCTGATGTTTTACCGAGCTCGAGCCGGACATAAGACCATCTGAGTATTATTGTGGTCCGATGCGTTACTGAACCGAGTCCGAACTATAAAAATTTTGTCCGATCTGGACCGAGCAGGACATAAGTCCGTCCGAGTAAAATTTCGGTCCGAGCTTGAACATATGATTGTCTGGTCCCGTCCGGTCCGATTTGCAGCCCTACTCAGATGTGTTTGTGGGGTCTTCTGGATCTTCCAATAATTTTTTTCGAAATTTTTAATCATTTTTCAAATCATTTATTTAATTTTGCAAAGTAATAATGTATTTTCAAAAAAATATCAATTAATCATTCTAATTAATAATTATTTTTCCAGGAGTTCAAAAACATTTTCCCCGAATTTATATTTATCTTTTAGAATTTTAATTTTTTTTGAATTTCTAATTACTTCGATTCAATAATTAAAATAAAAGAATTAATAAATTAATTAACGATATGGCGCAATCTGGAGCATTGATCACATCTCAGCATGTTTTTCTGAACGATCAGACGGCTGATCAGATGATCATCGACGTGGCGCGATCTGAAGCATCTGATCACGATCGAGCGCGTATCGGGAGGTGAAGATCTTTCCCAATTCCATGCTTGGAGACACCTTTGCTCGGATTTCGGAGCTGAGCGACGTAGCGAGATCTCAGCCTTCGATTATGATCAAGCGCGCATCTCGAGGCAAGGTTTTTCGCCAATTTCACGCTCGGAGATGCGTTTGCTCTGATTTCGGACCCGAGCGTCGTAGCGAGATCTGGACCTTCGATCATGATCAGGCACGCATCTCGAGGCAATGATTTTTGCCAATTTCACGCTCGGAGTTGCTCAGATTTCGGATCCGAGCGACGTGGCGTGATCTAGGCCTTCGATCATGATTAGGCACGCATCTCGATGCAAGGATTTTGGCCAATTTCATGCTCGGAGACTTGTTTGCTCGGATTTCGAATCCGAGCGACGTGACGTGATCTTGGCCGTTGATCTCGATCAGGTGCGCATCACGAGGCGAAGGTTTTCACCAATTTCATGCTTGGAGATGCGTTTGCTCGGATTTCGGATCCGAGCGACGTGGCGAGATCTGGGCCTTCGATCATGATCAGGCGCGCATCTTGAGGCAAGGATTATTGCCAATTTCATGCTCTGAGAGGCATTTGCTCGGATTTCGGATCCGAGCGACATGGCGAGATCTGGGCCTTCGATCATGATCAGACACGCATCTCAAGGCAAGGATCTTCGCCAATTTCACGCTCGGAGATGTGTTTGCTCGGATTTCGGATCTGAGCGACGTGGCGAGATCTTGGCCTTCGATCATGATCAGGTGTGCATCTTGAGGCAAGGATTTTTGCCAATTTCATGCTAGGGACGCGTTTGCTCGGATTTCAGATCTGAACGATGTGGCGTGATCTTGGTCGTTGATCTCGATCAGGCGCATACACGAGGCAAAGGTTTTCGCCAACTTCATGCTCGAAGATGCGTTTGCTCGAATTTCGGATCTAAGTGACGTGGCGAGATCTTGGCCTTCGATCATGATCGGTCACGCATCTCGAGGCAAGGATTTTTGCCAATTTCACTCTCGGATACATGTTTGCTTGGATTTCGGATCCAAGCGACGTGGCGAGATCTGGGCCTTCGATCATGATCAGGCACGCATCTTGAGGCAAGGATTTTCCCCAATTTCACGCTTGGAGATGCGTTTGCTCGAATTTCAGATCCGTGCTACGTGGCGAGATCTGGGCCTTCGATCATAACCAGGCACGCATCTCGAGGCAAGGATTTTTTTACCAATTTCACGCTCGGAGACACGTTTGCTTGGATTTCAGATCCGAGCGACATGGCCTGATCTTGGTCATTGATCTCGACCAGGCGCACATCACGAGGCGAAGGTTTTTGCCAATTTCACGCTCGGAGATGCGTTTGCTTAGATTTCGGATTCGAGCGACGTGACGAGATCTGGGCCTTCGATCATGATAAGGCACGCATCTCGAGGCAAAGATTTTTGCTAATTTCACTCTCGCAGATGCGTTTGCTCGGATTTCAGATCCGAGTGACATGGCGAGATCTGGGCCTTCGATCATGGTTAGGTGCGAATCTCGAGGCAAGGATTTTCGCTAATTTCATGCCCGGAGATGCGTTTGCTCAGATTTCAGATTCGAGCGACGTGGCAAGATCTGGGCCTTCGATCATGATCAGGCGCGCATCTCGAGGCAAGAATTTTTGCCAATTTCATGCTTGAAGGCGCGTTTGTTCACAGTCAGATCCGAGTGATGTGGCATGATCTCAACCGTTGATCTCGATCGGGGGCGTATCCTGAGATAAGATCTGACTGTTGAGGGTTGACTAGTCAACGAGTTTTGGAGCTACTTGAAATTCCGCCTTTACGAATTCTGCCGCTTAGCATTCGTTGCTTTCATGGGCTTTTTACTAGTTTTGGGGGCCCATGAGTCTCAGAAGCCCAAACGATGCCCCTCATTCACTATAAGTTTTCACCCCCTTCCCCTCATTCTCTCATTCTCTATTTTTACTCTTGGAAATTTTATTTCACTCCTGGGTGGCTCCACTAGCGGTCGCAGCCAAACATTTGATTTTCCGGCGATATGTTCCGACCGTAGCTGTCACATCAAGGTGAATATATATTTTCTTTTACATATTTTACAAGATGTCTAGGGTTTCTTCGTGGAATGAGACCTCCACCTCGGACCACGAAGGGGATCGCCAGTTGGTAGTCCCCTCAATAGTGGACAAGAGGAAGAGGGTGGTAAGGTCGGTGACAGCTGAGATGATAGTGGAGAAAGAGAGGCGAACGGGGGAGCTGGGCAGGCTTCCGGGTCCTTTGACGAGCCTCGACGGAGTTCGAGAATACTCCGATGATCTTTTGGCCAAGGTCGTGTACGGGAGGTCGGCCTCGTACGAGGAGATAGGTCAAGGGTCTATTCTGAAGTCAATGAGATCCCCTCCATGCTTACGGAGAGGGACTTGGTGCAAATTCATAGGAGCTTCATGATACCGAAGGATCTCGCCCACCTTCTTCCAGGTCGGGGGATCCGAGCCTGTTCGCTGACCTCCGTCGACACGTGCTGCTTTCCCTTCGATGTGTTCTATGCGGGTCTCCATCTGCCCCTTCCGCCGTTCGTGACCAAGGTATTGAAGTGGTACGGTCTGAGTCTCGTTCAATATATGCCGAACATGTGGAGGCACATCAACGACTGTGTTCTCCAGTGCCAGGCATAGAGGTTGCGCCTCAGCTTAGCGTCCTCCGATAGCTCTACCATATCCATCGAAAGAGTATGGTAGAGTATCAGTATTATTTGTCGCCGCGCCGAGGCATGAAGCTGATTGATAATCCGGACTCCATTAAATTTTGGACGGAGAAGTACTTCTTGATTCGGGGTAACGCGCCGTGGGATATACCTACAGGTGGAGGGAGGAGGTGCCGAGGTGGGCAAAGGCCGAGCCGGTTTTGAGTTTGGAGGAAGAGGTGGTTGTGTTAAAACTCTTAGATCGTCCTCCCCTGAGTTGGAAGGACATAACCGAGGAGGTTCTCTTCGGTGGGGGACTCAGTCCGATCGACCCTAGTATGCCTCGTTTAATTCTCTTTATTTTTAGTTTGAACTTACTTTCTCCATTTGCCAATCCCTTCGTTCTTTCTCTTTTGCAGAGGCATCGGACATGGACTTCAGAGCGATGCTGCTCGATCGAGAGAGAGAGTAGGCAGCAAGGCTCCTGATGGGAGAAAGAGGAAGGATGATAGCGGGGTCATCGTCTGCCAAAGCCGCGAGGGGTTCGGTGGTGACGATCCCGATAGTTAATTTGGAGTCCGCATCTCCTGCTCCGTCTGCCTCTACCGCCCTGCCCACTGGAGAGTTCACCATTGGTGCCACGCTGGCTCTCGAAGCACCTCTCACGGCCGCGATAGAGGCGATTCTCACTGAGGAGCACAAGAAGCTCTTTGTGCCAGACTAGCTCGTGATGAAGCACGACGACTTCCTCGGTGATTCCGCCACGTGTATGCAAGCAGTGCGGCATTTGCCGACCCCGAAGGATCGTGCTGCAGTGAAGGCAGGATCGGTTGGTGACGATGCCCTCAAGATAGCCAGGGCGACTATGTCGGTGAGTGGCACTTTGCCTTGTGACTTAGAAGTTTTTCTCACAGTTTTCTTACTTAGAAATTTTTCTTGCATCTTCGTAGATTACTTGCCACTTCAGCCACATGATGGAACATTTTGCCGAGCAAGAGAAAGAGCTCAAGGCGGTGAGCGATAGAGATCGGTCGGAGTGAGCTAAGTCCGTGAAGATGTACAAGGCGGAGAAGCGCTTGGCAAAGTCTCAGGCGACTAAGATCATGCTCCTCGAGTCCGCCCTGGCGAAGGCGAATGAATAGGTCTCTGTGGAGAAGGAGAGGGCGGGCCAGAAAAGGGAGAAGGCGGACAAGGAAAGGGAGGTGACTGCAATGGCTGCAGAAGGCTTTGCGATAGAGAAGGAGGCGGTTGCGAAAGCGGCTACGGAGAAGGCTATGTCCGAAGCTAAGGCGCACTTGCACTCGAACATGGAGCAGTCGTATGCCAAGGTGCTCAAGCATGTGGAGGCACGCGTCCCTGGCTTCGACGGCTCAGGGTATAGCCTGTAAAACCTCCTCGAAGGCGAAGTCATGGAGACTGGCTGTGAGACCCCATATTTCTAGAGAGTATATATATACTAGTATATAGAATAGTATATATATAGTATATAATACTAAGAAGAAAGAAAAAAGAAAAAGGAGGTGGGATGAAAGTGACGTGGAGGAAAGTTGGAAAGAAAGGAAAGTGGAGAAAGGAATTAATTAGTGGGGACTATAGATGATCCTATGGGCTTGGATGAAGTGATAGGCTTAGAAGATTTCCTATGGGGCTTAAGGAAAAGAATAAATGAATGGAAGAAAGAATGCATGTGTGTGTGTTTGTGGTGTTTGACCGGGTTGACCTTGGGAAAAAGATCCCATATCGGCCATAATGAAGGGAATGAAGAGAGATATATTAGGAAGCCCATGATAAAGGGATACCTTTCGTCTGGACACCCTTTTGAGGCAGCCTGTGGTGGACGTGGTTAGAATTTAGTTAATTGTGTGCGTACGAATTGAGTGCGGGGCGTTACAGATGGTATCAGAGCCAACTTTCAACATCGAATGTAGGACTTGTATATAGGAGATGCGTAAGACCCTGTGTGGGCAGCGATATATGTATGAGATGCGTAAGACCCTGTGTGGGCAGCAATTAGGAGACAAGTCTACATTCGACTAGAAAGAAGATCCTGTACTAGATTGCACGTCCCGTATTCAGCGAGGACGCTGAATTCTTAAGAGGGGGTAAATGTGAGACCCCGTATTTCTAGTATATAGAATAGTATATATATCTCTATATATCTCTAATATTATAATGGGAGAAGGGCTTAGTGTCATTTGTCATTGTGTCATTTTGTCAACACGTGCAGCGCACGTGTTGGTATTTTTTTTTGTCCTTTTCATTCCCCCCTTCCCATTTTCCCCGCGTGCAACGCACGTGAATAATACTAAATTTTTTTTTTGTCATTTTCATTCCTCCCTAGTTCCTCCCCATTTTTCTCACATGCAATGCACGTATATAATACTAGTAGTACATAATGCTAAGAAGAAAGAAAAAAGAAAAAGGAGGTGGGATGAAAGTGACGTGGAAGAAAGAAAGAAAGAAAGGAAAGTGGAGAAAGGTATTAATTAGTGGGGACTATAGATGATCCTATGGGCTTGGATGAAGTGATAGGCTTAGAAGATTTCCTATGGGGCTTAAGGAAAAGAATAAATGAATGGAAGAAAGAATGCATGTGTGTGTGTTTGTGGTGTTTGACCGGGTTGACCTTGGGAAAAAGATCCCATATCAGCCATAATGAAGGGAATGAAGAGAGATAAATTAGGAAGCCCATGATAAAGGGATACCTTCCGTCCGGACACCTTTTTGAGGCAGCCTGTGGTGGGCGTGGCTAGAATTTAGTTAATTGTGTACGTACGAGTTGAGTGCGGGGCGTTACACTGGCAGAGAGGTGGGTGGAGAAGAAGAAGAAGAGGAGGAGGAGGAGGAAGATGTCACAGCGGACCCTCAGTCGGCGCTGGTGACGGTACCGGAGGCGGTTGAGGAGAGCGGTCGCGAGCCCACACCTCCCATAGAGCCGCCTACCGAGGTGGTCCCTTGATTTCTTTTGTATCTACCCCACTTTTCCAGTTGTGTTTCTTTTCCTTTCTTTTGAACGCTCTTGTATTGATGCCTTATAGCGGACTAGTCACTACTTTTGTATATTTACTTTAGCAATGAAAAACTTTTGTACGGCAACGCGACTCAAAACTATCTTGTAGCTCTTCTTGAATTAAGAACTATCTTGTAGCTCTACTTGAGCTTAGAACTATCTTTTAGCTCTATTTAGACTTGGAATGATTTATGCTTCTCTCTTTGGTTGACTTCCCCAGGGTAGTGAGGCGTCGCATCTGCTTGCCAAACTCTGTATTACTAAGCTTGGACTCGCTCAATCTCGAAAGAGTCTCGCTAAAGCGGAGTTGGAGCTTGGTCATTTGAGAGTGATCTTGGCTCGTCGAGACATCGAGACGAGGCGTCTTGAGGAAATTCTCCAAGAAGTACCCCCCGAGGGAGGGGAGGTCGGCCCTTCGATGGCTGCCGGCAAAGCTTCGAGACTAAAATTCCTTCGACACTCTTTATTCGCGGTGACGACCGAGAGGGACGGGCTGAAGAACTCTTTGTTCGAAGTGCCGTTGGAGAGGGACGAGCTGAAGAACGTGGTGCTCAAGAAGAGTTTAGAAGCGGCTCATCTATGGAGATCCATCTTTGAGTTCTTACAAGGGGGGAGCAGGAGAGGGGTACCTCGTTTGAAGCTCAAAGTGACAGATGACTCTTTCAAAGAGCGGCTCATTGAGTTAGAGGTGGAGAATCTCCGTTTAAGACGACTCTCGGAAGGAAGCAACGTCAGGAGCACTTCTTTCCCGCATGGGGAGTACGCCTAGGGGAGATCGTTTCATGAATTGGCTCTACGCATGCCTAATGCTCCGCGGAACCCTAGGGATGCTCAAAGTGGAGTGTTCGGCTCGTCGAGCGGAGCATCTGTTGGGGCAATAACTACGTCTATGGACCCTGATGGTATGACTCGACTCGCAGGCCTGGAGATTTCTTCGGAAGCAACGAAGGAGCGGCATAGCCCTCGCCATCCCCGTGTATCGCTTAATAGGAGTGTCCCACTTCCTAGGAGGGGTTAGGGCGACACTTTGTAGTTTCATAGGAGTCTTGGGTCTTGAATAGGACTTGTATCCCCAACTTTAGCAGAATAAAAAATTTGTAGTATGGTCTTTGTATAAGACTTGTATCCCAACTTTATTGGAATAAGGATATTTGTAGTATTCAAGCAATGTTTTTGTCGAGTGCGCTTTTTTTTATCTTGTAACGAGCTTCTTCCGCCCAATAACACTTGTAACTTTTCCTTTCTTGTGTAATAAACAGCATTTTTTGGCTGTGAGTTTGTCGTTTCTCTGCGTGTTTGCTAACACTTGTGTTCAAAAGTTTTCAACAGTTGTGGGAGCAATTTCGAATGGTGAGCTACTTCGCACTTGCTCGTTCGCAAGCGGCTAAAGTAGCGTCAAACCAAGTATTGGACTCCGAACTTGTCGTTTTAGAGTTTTCAAAAGTTGCGGGAGCAACTTCGAATGGTAAGCTACTTTGCACTTGCTCGTTTGCAAGCGGCTAAAGTGTTGTAGAACCAAGTGTTGGACTCCGAACTTGTCGTTTAAGAGTTTTCAATAGTTGTAGGAGCAATTTCGAATGGTGAGCTACTTCGCACTTGCTCGTTCGCAAGCGGCTAAAGTGGCATCGAACCAAGTGTTGGACTCCGAACTTATCGTTTTAGAATTTTTAATAGTTGTGGGACCAATTTTGAATGGTGAGCTACTTCGCACTTGCTCGTTCACAAGCGGCTGAAGTGACATTGAACCAAGTGTTGGACTCCGAACTTGTCGTTTTAAGAGAGTTTCAACAGTTGTGGGAGCAATTTCGAATGGTAAGCTACTTTGCACTTACTCGTTTGCAAGCAGCTAAAGTGGTATCGAACCAAGTGTTGGACTCCGAACTTGTCGTTTTAAGAGATTTTTCATACTTAGAGTGTATGCTTTAGAGTAAGACAACTGGAAGATTTAGACGATAGATTTTTTGAGAAGTTAATTACTTTTATTAAAGAAAACTAAGTGGCTGCTTCTGAGTTGCAAGCCTTTATTATATTTGAGGAAATCAACTAAGTAATAAGAAGAAAAACAAATTATGGAATGCTTTAGGCGGAAGTTGCTTCGAGCGGTGTTTGAACACCCTCTTAGTACTTCAACAAGTATTCCGCATTCCATGTTCTCGACACTCTCTTCCCCCGGGTCTTCAAGTTGATAAGCGTCAGGACAGACAGCTTTGGAGATCATGTACGGCCCTTTCCAACTAGGAGATAGTTTACCTTTCTTGCTCGAGAGAGAGATTGATAGTTTTCTCAGAACCATGTATCCTTCTTTGAGATTTGTGGGGCGGACTCTCTTGTTGTAGGACTACTCGATCCTGTGTCGATAGATCTCTTGACGAATGGAGGACCTTTCTCAAATTTCGTCGATGAGGTCAAGGTTGCCCCGAAGTTGGTTCGAATTTTGCTCTTCTATGAAGGCTAACAGGCGAGGAGAGGGTATGCTAACTTCAAGGGGGAGGACGGATTATGAGCCATAAGTAAGGTTGAAAGGAGATTCTCCTGTGGGGGTCTTCTTAGTGGTATGGTAGCTCCAAAGCACATTGGGAAGTTGTTCGACCCATAATTCCTTGGTAGACTTGTCCAGTCTCTTCTTTATGTCAGAGAGAATTTGCCAATTGGCGTTCTCTTCTTGTCCGTTGGATTGCGGGTGGAATATTGAAGAGAATCATTGTTGGATACTGAGGTCCACACTGAAATTGCAAAAGGATACCCCCGTGAATTGGGTCCCATTGTCTGTTACTAAGATTCGAGGTACACCGAATCTACAAACGACGTTCTTCCAAAAGAACTGCTAGACTCTGTTCTCTGTAATTGTTGTTAAAGGCTCGGCTTCAAAGCACTTGGAGAAAAAGTCGATCGCAACGATAAGGAACTCCAGCTGGCCAGGTGCTGGAGGGAAGGGTCCGAGCAAGTCCATCCCCCACATTGCGAAAGGGATCAAACTGAATAAGGAGGACAACTGGGCTTGTGGTAAACGCCGAATTGTTGAGAACTTTTAACAGGGGCACAATGGCGAACGTGTTGTTCGGTGTTGCTGAGGAGTGTAAGCCAGATATAGCCATGATTGAGGATTGTGCGGGCAAGGGACCTTGCTCCCAAATGAGCACTACTTATTCCTTCATGGACCTCCTTTAGAGCATACTGGGCCTCCTCGGGGGAGAGGCATCTCAAGTAGGGTATGTCGTCTACTTGGGTATAAGAGCACTTGTACATGACCCCTTCGATGAGCGTATATCGCTCGGCTTTAGTTCTGACCATTCTAGCCTCTTTAGGGTCTGGAGGGAGGATTCCGTCTTTGAGAAACTCGAGCAGGGGCTTCATCCAGTTCTCCCCGAGTACCAAGGGTAGTATCTCCATTAGTTCGGGGCTTTCTTCCTCGATGCTAGGTCTCAAAAGGACTTCTATCAAAACGGTACGTTCAAGTTCCTGGAGGGAAGAGGAAGCCAATTTTGAGAGGGCATCTACCGGCCCATTCTCCTCTCAGAGGATTCGTTGGAGTTCTGCCTCCTTGAAGGTAGCTAGCAGCTATTAGACTTTGGCCAAATATTTAACCATGCGATCATCTCTCGCCTCATACTCTCCTAATACCTAGTTTACCACCAGCTGTGAGTCACTGAATACTTTGACGCGCTGAGCACCAACCTTGCACGCCAGCATAGACTGGCTATGAGAGCCTCATATTCCGTCTCATTGTTGGATGCTCAAAAATTGATACGGAGTAAGTACTGAAGAACGAAGTCATCGGGGCCAGTCAGGATGATCCCTGCTCCGCTCCCATCAGTGCAGGAGGACCCATAACCATATATGATCCAGAACGAGGGTTCCTTTCTTTTTTTGCCGGGGTCGGGGATAGTGCTCTCTACTATAAATTCTTTTAGGGCTTGCGCCTTGATAGCGGTTCTTGGCTGATAGCTGATATCATGTTGGCTCAGCTCTATGGACCACTTTGTGAGGTGCTCCAAACTTTCGGGTTTGTGGAGCACTTGCTTGAGGGGATGGTCGGTAAGAACGACCACCGAGTGGGATTGGAAGTAAGGGCGAGCTTTCGAGCAGCCATGACTAACGCATAGGCCATCTTTTCTATTTTTGGGTAACAAAGTTCGTCGTCTCCGAGAACCTTACTCACATAGTAGATTGACCTTTGCGTCTTATCTTCTTCTCTTACTAGGACGGCATTGAGGATCTGTTCTGAGGTGGCGAGGTAAATGTAGAGGATTTCTCCAGGCTTTGGCTTGCTCAAGGCTGACCAGATAGGCTTTGAGTTGGGGTCGAAGGACTCCTGCTGCTGTTGCCCCCACTCGAAGCCTTTCGTTCCTCTAAGGGCCTTAAAGAACGGGAGACACTTTTCTCCTGACTTGGAGAAGAAGCGCCCTATGGCTGCGTGGCGTCCTGTGAGTCTTTGTACGTCTTTGACACTAAAAGGGGGTACCATGTTTAGTATAGTTTGTATCTTCTCCAAGTTGGCTTCTATGCCTCTTTGGCTAACCATGAACCCTAGGAATTTGCCGTATGAGACTCCAAAGGCACATTTAGTCGGGTTAAGTCTCATGTTGTGACTCCACAATACATCAAAGGCTTCTTAAAGGTCAGTCACATAGTTCAGCTTGCTGATGCTTTTTACCAACAAGTCATCCACATAGACCTCCATGTTCCGTTCGATCTGTTCCTTAAAGACTTTGTTGACGAGGCGCTGATAAGTCGCACTAGCGTTCTTTAGCCTGAAGGGCATGACCCGGTAGCAATATAGGCCTTGGTATTTTACGAATGAAGTCTTCGGAATATCAGGGAGGACATTCCTGATCTGGTTGTACCCAGAGAAGGCGTCCATGAAACTTAAGAGTTCGTGACCGGAAATTACATTAATCAGAGCATCAATGCTAGGAAGCGGGAACAGATCTTTCGGACAAGCCTTGTTCAGGTCAGTAAAATCAATACAAATTCTCCAGCTCCCGTTAGCCTTTTTGACCATCACGACGTTGGACATCCACTCTGGGTAGTTAACCTCTTGTATGAACCGAGCCGTCAAGAGTTTTTCTACCTCTTCTTTGATTGCCTACTGGCGTTCTGGTGCAAACTTGCGACGCTTTTACTGGACGGGTTTAGCTTCGGGAGCAATGCTGAGGTGATGCATGAGAAGTTCTTCCAAGATTCCAGACATATCTGTCACGGTCCAAGTGAACAGGTCGCGATTTTCCCTTATGCATCGGATGATGTCGGCTTTGACAGGAGAGAGAAGGACCTTACTAATCTAGAATGTCTTGGTCGGGTCTTCTTTTGAGAAGACTATTTCTTCCAACTCATCGACCGGCTCTGAGATAGTTTGGCTACTCCCTTGGGGGAGCTCGAGGGCTTCAAGATAAAGGACCGGCCCCTTACCGAAGTCATGTAACATTTTCGAGCAGTCTCCTTGCTTCCTCTGACCTATCCCACCCCAGCTGTGGTGGGAAATTTCATCTTCATATGGTAGGATGAGGGTACGGATTGAAGAGTGGCTAGGCTAGGTCGGCCAAGGATGACATTGTAAGCGGAATTTACGTCAACAACCATAAATTCCATTGGTTTGGTACGGGTGACCGGGATTTTGCCAGCGGTTACATTGTGAGTTATAACTCCTTCCATCGTCACTAGCACCCCGAAGAATCTGTGGAGGGTGTAACCAGCAGGTTTGAGGCGGTCTGTAAACAACTTGAGGCCCTGGAAGGCTTCCAGGAAGAGGATATCAAATGAACTGCCGTTATCGATCAAGACTCGACGTACTTCGTAGTTGGCCATATGAAGGTTGATCACACAGGCATCATGGTGGGGCATCCTAATGCCCTCTAAGTCTTTATCCGAAAAGGTTACGGGGACCCAAATCCCTTGGGCGGGGGATGGTTCTGTACTGAGTTCACCTCTCGGATGAAGAGTTTTCGGGAGGAGTTCGAATCTCCCCCATCCCCCCTCCCCCCCCCCCATTGGGCCTCCATGAATGAGGTGTAAGATTGCTTCAGCTTCGGAGTCAGGGGACTCGAAAGGTCTCTCAGTTCGCTTGTTAGCCCCTCGGGGAAGCGGAGGATCTGCTCTGTCCTTCCTTATGAACTTAGCCAGTTGCCCCCTCTGAATGATGGCCTCGATCTCATCTTTGAGAGCTCGACAGTCATCTGTGTCGTGACCATGGTCCCTATGAAAGCAGCACCATTTATCCCGGTTCCTCTTCTTAGCAGGGGTATTCATCTTCGGGGTTGGCTGGAGCAACCCTTCTTTCCCGACCTCCATTAGGATGACAGAGACACTGGCATTAAGAGGTGTGAACTTATCAAAATGGGGAGCATGGCGGTGTTGGCCATCATTATCCTTCTGAAGTTTCTTAGCACCTTCTTCGTCTGTACCCTTCCGTTTGTTCCCGGATAGTGGCTCTTTCTAATCAAGCGGGAGGATGGCCTCCTCCACCCGAATGTATTTCTCGCTCCTTAGCAGGGGTTTCGAGAAGTCCCGGGACGGCTTTTTAGCAAGAGATGCCTTCAGTTCGGCGTGGTTAATGTTGTGTCGGAACGCAGCAGAGGTCACCAACTGATCAAGAGAGGCGATAGACCGAGCCACTGTGGTAGAGCGCCTGACATAATCCCTTAAGTGCTCACCCTTCCTCTGACTTAGTGCCAACAAAGATGTGCTTGTCTTCCAGGCCTAGCGGCTACTCACAAAGTGGATAAGAAAGAGCTCATCGAACTGGTCGAAGGAGAAGATTGAGACAGGGGTCAGTCGGGAATATCATTCTCTCGTGGGCCCATTCGGCATGGCTGGAAAGGTTTTGCAAAGGAGTGCATCCGAAGCCTGATGAATTATCATGAGAGTTTTGAAACTCTCGATGTGGTCAGCCAGGTCTGATTCCCCATTGTAAGACTCAAAGTGAGGGGGCTTGAAGTTTTCTGGGACCGAGGCTTCCATGATGGCTCTGGAGAAGGGAGGCCTGCTTGGGCAGAAATTCCTTGTCCGCTGCTCTCCTTCGTGGTTGAGCCTGTTGAGGCGCATCTCCATCTCGTGGATACAGTGGTCGACAGTCATCCCTACAGTTGGATCTAGTCGACCATCGGGATTCTCCTTCATGGGTGGTAGTATGGCGAGGCCTAGGCGTGCACTGGTCATGACTTGGAGCATGGGAAGGGCTAGGCGCACGCCGATCCTGACTTGTGGCGATATTAAGAGCTCGCAAGATATCTTCCTTGAAATTCTGGAACTCGGCTTGAGTGACTGGTGCTCCTCCAGCTCGACGGTCCCTGGGTGCGGTTCAGCTTATTGGAGTATGTCTTCTCCACCATCGACGTGGAGCGGACTCTCTTCGCCTCCTCGGGGGAGGGGGTTCTTCTAGGCCTTGGTTTGTAGGGAGCCCTTTGGAGCTCGGGTTGAGGGACTTCCTCAAGGGCCCACCTTTCATTCAAGCGGGTTCAGAGGTCGACCCCCTGCTGTCGATTAACGATCACTTGACGGAGATCCTGCCCGGGAGGGCTTTGAGAAGCCATAGAGTCAGTTGAAGGGTTGTGGGCTGAGATGCGGTCATGGTGGGAGTGTTGTCCCTGACGGCTCCGACGGGATCCCCCCGGGGCAGCCCCCCGGACCTGGGAGGTGGTTGTTTAGGCTGCGGTTGCTGAACTTGTTGGTCAAATTGAAGAGGAAGATCTTGGGGTTGTGGAGGAGGAGGAAGAGGAGTGGCTCTTCGGCTAGATGCCGCTGCCTTCCATTTTACTTTAGGAGGCATGACTAGGAAACTGCCTTTATCGGTGATATGTGACTGGATTGCTTTTTTGTTTTCCATAGATGGCGCCAATCTGTTTTTGTTGATTTTGGTGTGGGAGCATGCAGATGTATTTGTGGGTTCTTTTGGAAACAGTAAAGGCAAACCTGTTGACTTTTGGCCGATGTTTGACTGTTTCTTGCTGTTGCCGTTAACCTGCAAAAAGTTTGATAAACCGGGATTAATCCCGGTGATAAACCCTCTGACGCTCAAGTAAGTAATCAGGAAGATTATGAAAGAGCGATTTGTGAAAAAATATTGATTACCTCCTTTTTGGTGGGGGGAAGAAGGATATTTATAGTCGCCTTTAGAGACAGTTTAGAGATAATCATTTATCTCTATGTCATGGTGTTTTTGGATAAGATGTGGAGTTTAAACTTGCTTCATGATAAAAGAGGCGGTTTAAACTGCCTGTTAGAGATAATCACGAATTTGAATTACTCTTTAAGCATATGGGCTGGTTTGTAACGGGTTGCCACCCATACCCAATAGGACAGATCCGTTTTTGGGTTACTGGGCTTTGAAGAAAGACCCAGTTCCCATTTCGAACTCGTTTGTGGTGGAAATTACTGTTTTACCCCTAGGAGCTTTAGGATTTGTGCTTGACGTGAACGGAACCGATTTAATCCTATTTTTAGCCTTATCAACTACCTTTCATGCCTTCGAAAGAACCGTTATCCGGGGATGGCCGAGGTGTATACGTTCTTAATACCAAATCTGTAATATTCCCATCGGCCTTGTCATCTGTATCGAACTCATCGCACGGTTACATAATCACGATAAAGTGAAGCCATGTGTAAATCCACTATCAATGGTAGGTACATTAGGTGGATGACATCACCGAAAGAGTTTGGGAAGATAACACCTCTAATCATACTCACCAGGTATGCCCGAGTGCAACATTGAAGTTCGAAGTCGGTCGGTTCCTCTTCCAAACTATTGGTGAACTCTGATTAGAGGCACAAACGCGGATTGATCCACCGACAGACAACCTTTGTCGTCCTCATCAACCTCTATCCCAAGATAATCTCTGACCAATGCAATTTTGTTGAACATGAGGTTACCGGTCATGGCAACCCCATCTATTGGAAGTCAAGATATAATCGCTACATCCTGTAGCGTCACCGTCATCTCACCAACTGGTAGGTGGAACGTGTGTGTATCTGGCCTCTATCGCTCCACAAAAGCTATAAGTAATGAATGGTCGCATTTTACATTGGCCAACATCGACATTCCATGGAAACCGGAATTTATCAAATAGTTGTGTATACGTGGGTGCACCGACAATATTGTGTGTAGCCGGAAACTCATATTCTTCGTCTATCCCTTCCATACCACCTGAGACATGTGCTCTTCTTGCTGGTAGAGTAGGGTTGGGTCTAATGGGCCTGGACCTCCATGTGCGGCGGAAGACGACGCACCTACTGCATGCGAAGAAGATGGTTGGCCGACATCCTACACAAAAATATAAACTATTGTTATTATACAAAGCATATTAGACATTAAGATTTGGGGCTAAAAATAATAACCGCTTCTTACTTGTGATGGGGGTTGGCCTCTACCACTGCCCGACGGCTATGACGATCTACTCAGTCACACCATTTCTCTGTCAATATTAATCAAGCATTTATTATGAAAAAAAATCGAGTATTGGGATTACACTACTCGTTTCAATATACTACTCATATCAATATCGAAAAGAATTGAACACACTGCGTATATCCATTCATACATACACAAATCTTCAACATTTTGAAAATAGACCAATTCTCATATATTAAAAATTTGACGATTAAGAATTCGTACCAATACACTACTCATATGAATATCCTACTCATATCAATATTGAACACATGTCTCATTACTCGTATCATACTACTACTCATAAAAATCTCCACAACATCTCAAAACACTACATATTTATATGCATCCATACATATAAATCTCATATCAACATCCATTCATACATACACATAAATCTTTTTAACTTTAAAAAATATAGCAATCTAGTTTATACAGAATTTCCAGCTCCATTCACACTACTCAATATCAATCTCCACAACATCTCATATACTACATTGTCAATATAAATCTCAATACACAAAATAAATATTTTTAAAGAAATTAAGAGTTTTCGAATATCTAGCATAATTTTGGATTCAAGGCGAGCTGCAGAAGAATCAGCACCGAGATCCAAGTGAACGGGGAGAGGAGGGAATCAAAGAGGATGAGAATCATGGTTTATAGATGAGTATTTTGTGTATTATTTGCGGATATGAAAGCAGACAGATTGAAAGAGAAGAAGTGAGATCTAGGGTTTTAGGGTTTTAGGGGTTTGGGTTCGAAAGTTGAGGGAGATAGAGATAAAGTGAAAGGGGAAGGAGAAGAGGGGGCCACTTTACATGTGAAAATAATATTGTACTGATACCAATAGCATCATCAGCTTAGGGTTGCCGTTATTGGAGATAGCAGCATCAGTTATAAAATATTTCCACACTTACAAAAAAATTTCAAGTCAGACAGTTCACGATTGAACGCGAAATGAGGTTACTACAAAAAGCGGAATGTGAAAAAAATTACACTTGCCGCTGTTGGCAAAAGTGATATTAAAATAACATATGTCGTTGTTGTCAATAGCATTTTATGGTGACGTGTACAAAAGTGGGTCAGCTCGGTAAATATTTTGGAAACTGGGTGAGTTTGGTATTAAAGTTTGGTAATTATTTTCATAAAGTGGGTCAGTACGGGAAAAATCCGTTATACACTTCCTTTCTCGTGACTAAAATAGTTTCTACAGATAGCACTTATATATATTCCATAGTGAAATGTTACTGACTTTGGTATTATCTTTTTATCTGAAAATTTGATTCAAAATGTACATATATGACATAATAGTATCGATTCGTCCTGCAATAAATAAGACGGAGAGTACGTACTACTGACTCTTCTTGTAATTGATGTAGGGAGCATATATGCTCACCAAATTTATTTTCATTTTTTCTATTTGGTGAAATTTGATTCTTTTCATACCATATTTAGTAAATATGTACACTGACGGAGTCAGACAAATTAAAATGAGGGTTTCATTTTTTTCGGCATTATCATGATTGTTGCCGAAAATTTTTCTCTTTATTTTTGTTTTGAAAAAACAAAGTAATTTGATCAAATATATTCATAAAACCCATAAATTTATAAACCAAACGACATATCACATATGAATTTGATAAATTAACAAGAAAATTATTTGCTAGTTAAAAAAACTACAAAATACATCAATAATATGACTCATGTTTTCAAAAATTACAATAAACAAAAGATTCTCTACGGTCGAGGTTTCATAGAATAAAACTATGACATGATCATCTCACAAGTAAAACTACGATAAATATACTTTTCAATGTAAACAATGAGGCTATCAGATAAATAATCATCTTCCATTCTATTGCGAAGTTTCGTCTTCACAAGTTTCCTAGCTGAAAAGTCTCGTTCAGTAGTTGTTGTAGAAACGGATAAGGTTAGCACCAAACAGATCAACCTATCAATTAGATGATAGTTAACTGAATGAATCCTTGCCAGTTGCAAGATAGAACTAGAAGCCAATTAAACCCTAAATCACTCACTTTCACTCTCCCCATTAAATTAAGTCATAAATTAAACCTACCAAAATTAAGCCGCAAATTATGCTCCAAATTAAACCTACAAAAAAATTTACCCAAAATCACCAAAATTCTTACTTGAAACTTCAATAGACTAAATTTTCCACTTATAAATATATCTCTATTCCCAAAATTCATACTTCAATAAAAAGAAATTTTTTTTTAGAAATTAGAAAGTTATCTTAATTATTGTTGAGACTTGAGAGAATGAGATGAGAGCGTGAGAGAGCTTCGACTGGTGACTGAGGTGTCGTTTGTTGCTGGTGGTGACGTTGTAGCGTCGCATATCGAAAGACAGAGAGATGAATTGAGTGAGGAGATGGGGTAGGGTTTTGGATGAGGAGGGAGAGACCCAGAAAGGAATCAGGTGAACGGAGCTTGAAATTGGATGTGTATCAAAGCCAAAAGAGAATAGCTAAGAGGCTTGAGGTTTTAATTATTTTGCACTCTTGCAGTTTGTAGGATATCAAAGGCTTGAGATTTGATGGGTGGAGTTGGGGTCCCCAAAAAATAATTTTTTTGGAAGGAGGGGAAATAAAATTTGTGGTCCATAGAAGAGGGGGGTATTGCAATTTTTTAGGGGTCCCATTTATTCCTCCTACCTTACATTTGACAAGTCCAAAGAGTTTTATACTTACTACTAATCTCTACTATTATAATGGGAGAAGGGCTTAGTGTCATCTATCACCGGATGTCATTTTGTCAACATGTGCAGCGCACGTGTTGACAAAATGACTCACTTTGGTAAATATTTTCGAAAGTGGATCAGTTTGGAAATTATTTTCTTTTTATCCTTTTCATTATCCCTTCAATTTTTTCCACGTGTCACGTGCTGGCAAGTTTTTTTTTTTGTCTTTTTCCTTCTTCTTCCACGTGCATCGCACGTGCATGATACTAGTAGAGAAAATGGAAAAAGAATAACGGTAGAAAATTTATACATAGTAATACATTGAAAAATTAAACAAAAAATAGTATAGTTTTATAGAGATATTAATGAAGGGTTTAGTGTCAAGACTTCTATATATACTGCATTGACAGTGCCTCTCACTCTTAAGATGGGGTTCAAGGTTCAGATGCTGAAGCTAGACCTCCCTCAGTCACGAACCTCACTGCCACGACCAAGATGCATTTGGCTGCAGGAACACGACTGAATGAC
Organism: Hemerocallis citrina; assembly: GCA_017893485.1. NCBI lineage: Eukaryota > Viridiplantae > Streptophyta > Magnoliopsida > Asparagales > Asphodelaceae > Hemerocallis > Hemerocallis citrina. The sequence goes on from CM030362.1 coordinate 10,601,200, forward strand.
TAGTACTTAATTAAAAGAAAGAGAGACGCCTAATGCTCGATCTACTACCGTAGATAAGTTCATCGATCTATGGCGGATCTTCAATGGATTTTTTTTTCAACTGGTACTTAAAATGTTAAATAAATAAACTCCATTTACTTCTACCACATACTTACAAGAAACACATCATATATGCTACTCCTGATTTTATTTTTTTTTTGAAATAAAAGTGATCCTCGTCATCTGTTACATTAAAAAAAAATTAACAAAACATAGTACAATATTACAAACCCCCAAAACATCTTTGTCCACATCTAGCTGGAAATAGAAAGTACAAACTACCATATACTAAATATTACAGACCGGAAACTAATAACTCCACTAGTAATAGAGAAGCAAAACAGTACATCTGCCAACAATAACCCAAAAGTGTGGCTCACAAAAGACCCCTCCTCTCCACCCGTGTAAGCTCCGTCTGCTCGGGTGGTTTACTCCTCTGTATCAGTCCGCTGCTTCTTCCTAGGCCCCAGAGCAATGCTACTCCTGATTTTATGTACGTATATATGACAATACTGATATATCGGTATTTGTATACTTCTTTCTCATTTTCTTTATCTGCATGTATGCATTCATGCCATACACAGAACAATATGGAAATATAGGAATGTCAAAAAATGGAGAAAAAAGAAAAACAAATTTTAAATGGAAATATAGGAAATAACTATCAAGTATTGCTAGGTTGTATACCTTGATATGTCGCCAAGAGAGACATATAACCAGGGCCGGCCCTGAGTTCCCGGGGATCCTAGGCGAACTTCCGACATGGGGTCCCTAATAACATATTTTTTTTTTTTACGCGCAAAATACGTACCTATATTTACAAGGGAAGTTCAAATTTGGGGTCTCTAAAATCGCGAAATCTCCGGGGGCCTAAGGCGGCCGCCTTACCCGCCTCTAGGGTAGGGCCGGCCCTGCACATAACGTCAAAATGTGGATAATATGTGAAGAACAATATTTTTCAGTAACACCACTGGGTTGTAGCTCATGGTAAAGTATTTGGAATCGGTAAAGGGATGTTTCAAGTTTGAAGTCAGACTACGACATAATCCTTTATTAATTTCAAGATGAATAAAAATAAAAATAACTTAAAAAATTAATTTTTTTTTAAAAATGAGTACTTAGTTATTACTCAAAAGAAACAATAATATTATGTCCTTGGTTGTCAAGGATCTGACTGAAAGATTCCAAATTAGATACATCTGATTTGAATAATTTAAAACAATGCCCCCACTTCAACATACAAGTAGTACATCAAGTGATCAAACTGCAAACCCACACCACACTAAAACCCTAGGGTTTCACACAAATCACCATCCAAATTCTTACAAATTAATTAAAATTAAACGTAAATAGCTGTTTAATTACCCAGCTTTATTCACCAATAAAACACAAATAAACCATGCATGCAAGCAAATTAATTATAATAAAATTATAAAACCTATAGGGTTTATACTTGATCAATCAATCAAGCGCATTGGAACCCAGTCGGCACCTTCTTCCCACAGTAGTTCAAGACGAGGCTGAGATCAACCGGCACGTTGAGATTGACGCCGACAACGTTAGCCTTGATGGCGGTACAAAGGCAGACGGCTGCCTCGAGATCTGCAAGGTTTCCGAGAAGAGAGCAACATGGTGTCTTAGGTGCTGCCCCAATGTTGAGGTTGGTGAGGCCCAACACGTCAGCGCAAGCTCCAAGTTTGAGCGTATCGGCTGGGCACTTGCCGGTTGCCGGGCTCGGCCCGGGCTTTGGCGTTGGCTTAGGGATGGGGCTTGGGCAGGTGCCACATGAGGTGGCAATGGTGAAGAGGAGGAGGTTGAGGGTGAGGAAGAGAGTAAGTGAGGATGAAGAGATAGAGGCCATAGTAGTATAGTTAGGGCTCTAACTAATTAAGTAATGTGGGATGTAACTTAGTGATGGAAGGGATGAGTTTAGTAGCTTGAGGAGTTGGCGGATTTATAGAGTGAGATGATGGAGCTAGGGTCAGGGCCGGCCCTACCCTAGAGGCGGGTAAGGCGGTCGCCTTGGGCCCCGGAGATTTCGCAATTTTAGGGGTCCCAAATTTGAACTTCTCTTATAAATATAGCTACGTATTTTGTGCGTAAAAATATATATATATATGTGTGTGTGTGTGTGTGTGTTTTATTAGGGCTCCATTTCGAAAGTTCGCCGAGGGCCCCTGGGAACTATATATATATGTTATTAGGGCTCCATTTTGAAAGTTCGCCGAGGGCCCCTGGGAACTCAGGGCCGGCCCTGGCTAGGGTTTCTTTTTTTTTTTAAAATAAAATAAAAACAACAAAAAATTGTTTCGTCTAAACTTGGTCTGAGATCCACTTGATCTTCAAATATGATACAACCATCTTCAGTACTTGGATGCATTTGACATGAATCTTAGAGCACAAATGAACTATTGGACTATCTATATTGGATGATCCAGTAATTCTAGCAACACACAAATGTACAAAGTTATATGAATATAAACAATGGGTGCCTCAAATTAAAAAAAAATATGACTAAATGGGTGTGAACATAGATTGTTTCAAAATAGGGGAATGAATATAATTTTCCCAATAATATTGGATGAAGTGATAGAGAGATTATTGGTGGGTAAAGGAGAGCATGTGAGCTTGGGCAAGTGGATGTGGATGATGCATAGCTGGCAAATGAAAGCGCAAGGACAAATTCCTTTTAGAAAATGATGCTGTCCGATGTGGATTTATCCGAATTTTAAATTTATGCAGATAAGGATACATATATGGTCACCACCGAGCAACATCTTAAATGGTACTTAGATGGAGGTTTAAATTGCGGCTAGGTTGAGAATCCTAGTTCGAGCCTAAACGTCTCCAAATCAAAAAACAATATGGTCGGATTCGGATTCGGATCCTGATCCTGATCCGGATCCGGATTCAGATAAGAAAATCAATATAAAAAAAAACACAAAGAAACCTATCAAGTGGCTCTCATTCAATTCAATAGGGTTGAAATCAATGATCCATATCTAACCTCAAAAAATATATTTTTCCGCCCAAAAGTCCCACCAACTCAAATTCAAATTTTCAAAACAACTCCTTTATTTATTTATTTATTTCTCTCTCTCTCTCATTCTCTCTATTTACACAGCAATTTATATTTTCAGATTTCAGATTTGTAAATTTTCAGAGTTTTTATGCATTTTTTATTGCTCATGTTACATTGAAAATAGCAAATATCTCATCAACAGTTAAATTTTATCTTTTTCCACACTCAAAGTTCTAAGAAGTTGGATTTTACACCCCCATTTATAATTATTTTTCAACATATACTAATGGAAACATGGACTTTTATTTACAACTAATTATTGTTTTACTATTCAAATTTGAGCTACATAATTGTTGTTTTACTGTTTACAAATATTAAGTTAAATTATTGTCGTATTCGATTCGATTTTCTTTTCTTTTTCTACATCATTTTATATATAAAATTTATTTAATGACTAAATTTGTATCTGTATTCGATACACCATATCCGATTTATAGGCGCACATGAAATTTGCTGATATAGATATGATTTTTTTTCCCAAAGTCATATCCGCATTCTCGCATGTGAATCCGTTTTTGGAATGCAAATATGGATGTTGGTATAGCCCATATCTCATCCGTATCCGAATGCATCCCTACAAATTAGGGTTTTGGAGGGATGTGCAAGGTGAATGAAGGCGGAGTTTGGTCGTTCTAGAACTAGAGGGTAAGTAAAAGAGTAGATGATTTGCAATGGGAATGTTTGGTTATCTCTTTTCGTTGAGGTAGGATAGACAGTGCATGTGTCGAGCTTGCTCAAAGAACCGTCGTACTCACTAGGATTGATTCTACGTAGTCAAGGAGGAAAGAAAGAGAAACTTTTCGACGATCTTTGTTGATCTGACATACTTCATGTTTTGTGTGGCTTCTGTCCAAGGAAGACAGGATCGAGGGACCATCTGCTTTGTACATGTGCAAGAAACCGAGCTAGCTAGCTACATGGTTAATTTGCAATGGGAATATTGTTTGAATCTCTTTTTATTATGGTAGACAATTGATATATACTAAATTCCGGTAGGATATGTGTGTTAGCATGTGTCGATAGTTCATTGAGAGAGTCCTGGTTCAACGTTGATCAAGAGGGGAGAAAGAAAGATACCGACATTTTGGCATCCTTTATCGAGCTCACTCACATACTTAATAATATAGATTGAAATACAACATACTTTGACAAACATTGATGTTTCATGTGGCTTCTTCTGCACAAGAGAAACAGATTCAAGGGACAATCTGCTTTTTGTACATGTGCAAGAGTAGCAAAGGATGAATGGTTGATGAAGTATACCGTGTCTACTTTCTGCTATATATAAATCTTTTACTCGTTTGGCAGCTCTTTATTCGGGTAATTTTGTAATGTTTGCTCTGTTTGTCTCTTTGAAAGTTTCTTTCCGACCAGGGATGTCTCATCCCTCGCTCGTGTAGTCTTTTTCAATAGCTCATTGGAATACACCGAAGAAATCAATTCTTGAAGAAACAAGAAAACATAAATTCGTTACACAAGTGCCAAGCATCTTTTCTTTCTCCACATGTTGCAAATTTTTCAATTGTACGACGGTAGTAGACTGCCGGTAATTTTTTGTGATCAGCCTCAAAGCGAATAAATTCTTAACTATTTCAAATTAAACAAGTCTCGGTATATAATAATACTTGCAGGTAGTAGGACAAACATTGACAGTGGGGCACAGGTAACCTGATCAAATTGTTAGAATGACAAATCTTCACTTTCCAGCTGACCCGGTTAGACAAGAACATGACACCAACTTGGAGCTGACCTGGTTTAACACGAACATGACCCCCAACTTGGCGGCGACCAACCATCAATGAATCAATAAATTTGTTCAATATATGACGAAAATTACTTCAAAATAATCTGATGTATTGGCATTATGTTTCGTATACAAAGGAAGGATAAATTAACAATACAAGCCAAGTTGCTCAGGCTCAAGTTGCCCATAATCTGCTGCCATTTCTTGATTCAAAGGTTTTCACCAGTTTACATATACTGTAAATTGTAAATTAAGTACTACAACATGATCAATAGAGAAATTAAAGACCAATTTTGGAAAATTTTGTTGAAGTGTTTACCTATGTGATTGCCGCAAAGAACAGTGTGAGATGGAGAGGCCGTGAAGTTACATATATGGACATGTAGGGATTCCGATTTTCATGTAATATATGCATATGCAAGTGAATACCTTGCATCAAAATTAAGATAATGTACTAGAATCTGGGGTACAATCTGTAAGTAATTAACATATCCTCACCTAAACTGTGGCTGTGTTAATCATGGGATGTAACATTGGGATCAACTGCAAACTCGCCGAATATATCTGGACAATCTTCCCAATTCATCTGCGCTCTTGCTTCCCAGTATCCACCTATGTATTGATATGTTCCCGCTTCGCTGTCCCTTTGGAACCACCTTGGTTTCCACCCATTCTCTTGTAATTTCCTGGACTGTAAAAATAAGTTACAAACATCAGAGCAGTTTTCTTCTTAGCTAGCTGCAACATCTATAAGTTTTACTATATTCTTATCTTATCTTAAATTTGTTCGAATAATTATCCAATCTAATTATACGTTAAAAAAAATTAGTGCCCGATGCAGGGAAGGGGGAAGGGTTCTCCTGTGAGTGGACCTTTTATTCTTTTTTTTCTTTTTGAATAAATCCTAATTATTCTCTATTATAATATTATAAATTCTAAATTGGAAACAGTACACTGATAAAAAAAAATTTGTTCCAAAGTCAAAAAAACCTCTCTAAATCCAATTTAGTGATCACTTCTTTACTTCTCTGTAATATGCTCTTCGCAGTACAATTACAGCCAAAGAAAAGTAAAAAATCCCATTTGACTAAGAATGGAAATTGTATTATAAGTAGAGTCAATACAAAAGCAAGCATAAGAAAACGAACATACTCTACAGCAAGCGTATTCATACTCTACAGCAAAGGGTATTCAGTGAGGAACTTTTGATGATGAATACCAAAATTTTCATAGTTGCTTAGGCATTTGGTGGCTTCTGAAGAGGCTAACAATATTTTTTAGATTCCAGAAGCACTTTCAGGTACAAAATCTGCGTATAGTGTTGAGCCCAAAGCTCATTTCTAAAGTTGGGTTCCCCCCATCTACAGACCAAGTTGTTCTGTTTGTTTTGGAAAAAAAATATTTTGTTTTCTCAAAATACTCCAAACAATTTAGCTTCACAACAAATTTCGTTCACAACACTTTGTGTTCACCGCAATAAAATGCACACGCAAAATCTTAATAGAACAAGACAAGACCCTTTAACCTCAATGATGAGAGACAGAGAGAGAGTACCATTCGTTGCCTTGTCTCCAATCGCTGTTTTTCCGCATTTGCTTTCTCGTACGCACCATTTTCAAGATGTCGTTGATCTGGCCGGAGCCTTGAATCCGTAGGTGGAAGTTTCTCCTTAATTGAGATCAAACACTTGGATCAGAATTAGAAAATGAAATGTGAATGAATTAATGGCACAGAGTAAGTAGCTGCTTGACTATTCATCTCTACCTTAAGTCCTGGTGTCAGCTCGTTTAGTGTTATGGCAAATGATGATAAGTTGTACCTAGTAGGATTCTCGGGAGGCTTACTCCTCTTCCATAACAAATTTGCATTCTGTGTTGATATACAACTCTTAATCTTCGTAGGATCATCCCCTGAGATGTAGTACATGCTATCATCCCATTTTCCTATCAAGGTGGCAACTTTATTTTCCTTGGCATCCTCTACGAAACCTTGCACCTGTGTGCAACGATTAGACCTTCAACACTGATAAAACAAGACAGGTTCTTTATACTATAGATAATGTACGATTTAGGAATTTTTGTATATTTGTCACATTTCCCTATTGTAAAAAAAGATTTATTAAAAACCTTAATAAATAAAACCATAGATGTAGTAAATGTATCTGTTAATGTGGTTACCTATATTTTCTCCATGAGAGATTTTTCTCTTTAGTTTTCTCTCTTATGATTTCCATATCTGTGTAGGAAATTTCTTCCTAATTTCTGCTCGTATCACCTATCTTAGCTAGAGCTCGCCATGGTGGAGACATCCTACGAACGATCCGAATCATTCATCGTGTTCTAAAAGCATTTGAGAACACATCATTTGAACGCCGTTTGCCCTTGCATCATGTTGTTATAATTATAAAGAAATTTCAACTGTAGAATTTCTTAAAAGTATCAATTGAATGGGCAAACAAATTTCAAATGACTTGATTCTACATTCTTAAACTACTTTAGGCATTTATAACAAAATGAACGGTTCAGATCGCCCAAAGGATGTCACCACGATGAAGGGGGCCTCTCTTGAAAATTTTCATATATATATAGAACTATTTCTCACGATAAGTTTCGTGCGAACTTTTACATAGCCATCATATGGATGATCCGAACCATTCACATTGTTTACAATGAATAAATTAGTCTAAATGTGTAAAATCAAGTCATTTGAAATTCATTTGTCCATCCATCATGTCATTATAAAATATAACGTTATTCAACCATACATTTTGTAACACTTTAATTTGTAATACTTTAATGCATGGACAAAAAATCTCAAATGACTTGATTTCTCTTTCGTATGACATGTGGATCAAAATGAACAGTTCGAATTTTCCAATTATATCCGGGAAAAAGTTCACACTTGGTTCTCACTAAAGGAGTTCTCATATGATCACATCCATATATATATATATATATATATATATATATATATAGAGAGAGAGAGAGAGAGAGAGCCCTTCCGTTGTGCACTACCCTCCGTGTGCACTCCGTGTGAACTTCTTACACGGAGTTCACATGGATGATCCGAACCATTCACATTGATCTACACGTCTAAATTAGTCTAAATATGTAAAATCAAGTCATTTGGAATTCATTTGTCCATCCATCACATTATTATAAAAAAACGATATTCAGCCATACAATTTTGTAACACTTCAATGGATGGACAAATGAATTTCAAATAATTTGATTTTACATATTTAGACTAATTTAGATGTGTAGATCAATGTGAACGGTTCGGATCGTCAATACGAAGGCGGAAAGGCCGAGTGCACACGGAGGGGTGGTGCACAATGGAAGATTATATATATATATATATATATATATATATATATGTTCTGTTCAGTTGCATGACTACAGTTACTACGATGCATAAATATAAAAGAACTAACATCTTACCTGGCGAGGATTACGATCAAGAAGTGACTGTTCTTTGAACTTGAGTTTACATGAATACTGGCGATTGCCTTGTATGTTCATCATTCCGTGGTGATCACAGTAGACTTTACCAAGGATGAGACTGTAAATACTAGTTGTCACCTGAGAAAATAAAGAAATGAAATGTTAACAATAATAGTCAGGTAAATAAGAAATAAATAAAAGGGTCATTTATAAGGGTGCTATCAATAGTACCTTGCTCCATTGAAATATTTCGCCATCATCAAATTCCAAGGTTAGAACACCAAGAGGATCTAGCTGAATTGATCTCCCCCAAAATTTACTCCTGAGATTGCTGTCACCCCAGAATTTCCAACCTCTGCCTTCACAATGGCAGGCTATGAGCATAGGATGGTGGCTAACCTACGATAGATGGTGAAAATTTCACTCATACACAAATCTAAAATGCCTCATGCATCTCGGTAAAATTTGCCGCATCCACATACAGATAAATGATTATATGACTTTAGTACAAAGTGCTTGTCAGTAACTTCAATGTGAGTAAGATGTATTAACCATGGAACTTTGAGTTGAATTCACTAGTAACAATTTGCCTTCTTATGTGAGTCAATGCTGTGAAAACAAAAATGCAGAGAGAGGTAAAATAGGGCTCAGCCTTCAAATGCTTTACTGATTACTCATAGTAATCTAAATGATTGAATCCAGAGATTAATCACTTTTTGCAACCAGGATACAGTTTTCAATTTAACTCAATATGCAAAGCCAGTACTAAGAATGTGATGAGCTGATGAGCATTTCAGAACACAGGTACGTAGAAATCATAGGAGTCTGGACAATAAGGCATATAATTTTTCGCTAATTTAAGTAAACCATACATGAGGACATTTTGTTTCCTATATTTTTCTTGGATCAAATTTGATGGTAAGTGTGTTAGCATCACGATGTCAGATTGGTTCATATTCAAGTATACGTCATTATCTCTAATACTATAATGTGAGAGTTGGGGTTGTGTAATTAGTAAACAAACTATAATTTGTACACAACCAACCATCTAATCTCAACCATTCAATTTTTAGTGGGAGTTATATTAACCATTCATTTACTCATCTATTGTCAGTTACCATAATACCCTCAAAGTTCAAATTTATTTACGACATAATTATTTACAAAATTGTCACTCATATAAAATAAAAGTTGGTGCCACTAAGGATAATATGTAAAGAGCATGTGATGAATAAAGAGAGGTCTCAGGTTCGAGGCCAGATTATGTCTTTAATATTTACTTTAAGATATATATATATTAGGACGTGCATCACATGTGCATATTACTAGTTTTTTTAACAGGAAAGTATTATGCCAAAACTTTGATAGGGGTTGTTGTGTGAAGTCGTCCTAGCCATATGTAGCCAATATCCAAATTTGTGAAATTACGAAGGAGTTTCTTGGTGTAGCAACCTTGTGAAGTTGAAGAAAGTAGAGAACATTGAGAACCACCCCTGTATCATGTCTCAGGGTGACCACTTGATTGACTGCACAAGTCACGCACAGGCACAATATATATATATATATAGGGAAAGGATCGGTTGAGCACTCTAGTGCTCACCGGGTGAACACTAGGCATTCGGGCGTTCATATAGACGATCCGAACCGTTCACATTGATCTACACATCTAAATTAGTCTAAATATGTAAAATCAAATCATTTGAAATTCATTTGCCCATCCATCATGTGACTATAAAAACAATGATCTTCAGCCATACAATTTTGTAACACTTCAATGAATGGGCAAATGAATTTCAAATGATTTGATTTTACATATTTAGACTAATTTAGATGTGTAGATCAATGTGAACGGTTCGGATCTTCGATATGTACGCCCGAAGGCCTAGTGCACACGCCGTGTGCACTAGAGGAGTGCACAACTGAAGCTTTCCCTATATATATATATATATATATATATATATATATATATATATTTGATGTGCTTTTCGAGGTTACATTAGGAATTTTTCACAGACAGATACAAGTGTCATTTTGGGACTACCAGGGAAGATGAGAGGGTCAACATTCTAGGGTTTGTGCCTCTGCTAACAACAAGAATATTGTGAGAAAATTTCCCCCCTATTTTCTCTAGGATTAGTTGTAAATTGTAATGACCAACTCTTGAAAGTGAAGACTATGTCAAACATTACCCGAGGAAGTAGGCTCATTTCATAGCTAAAACCACGCTATATTTTGGTCTCCTTTGAGTTGGTACTGTGTTCTTTTGTATTCACTTATCCACATTCTTGTCCTTTTGTGAATTGGTGTATTGGGTGTGGATTTGGACTGTTTCCTCTTCGTGACTGGTTTGGTGGATTGAGATATCCGTTTATGCATGTCTTTCACTTACTGTCGAGGAATTACTACTTTATTTTCATTTATACCATTACTAGAAAGCCTTTTTTAGAAACTTGAAAGAGACAGTAATCACAATTTTAATCAGATATGAGTGAAGGCATAAAGTCACAAGTGGTAAAATCATAAAATAGGCGATAGTGTCATTCAAGAAGCATAGAAACATTCACATTCAGAACTAACCTTCTCAGAGAAAAAGCGAAGTCCTTTTTCTGGGTACTCAGCTTCATAAGTCTCCCCTAATAGAGGATTAAATGGTTTGCACGGCCGGCCATCAGACGAAGCATATCCAGAGACTGCAAAGGCAGCTACATTCAGAATCCTCATGAGACTGTTTCCCTAAATACAAGTGCATCGAATCTCAGTGTAAGCAAGCAACGTCAGAATTTAGCACACGAACTTATCAAATAATACTTCACTATCCAGCCTTTCTTGAACAAGACCTAGAATGTGATAAGTGAGAGCATGCAAACTAAATTTTAGCAATCATTATCTTATCTTTTGGAAAAATATTAACCTGTCAAGAAAAAATTATAATCTTGATAGGTAAATTTCGGTATCGGGCAAAAGCATTGAAGAGGCAAAGAAGAACCCAATATGTCCAGTTTATTAAAACAAATAGCATTAACCAGTAACTGTGCTTGGATATTTTTGGCAGCCAGAGAGAAAAACATATAATCATGACTGCCATTCTCCCAAAATAAGGATAATCATAAAAACAATAATAATAAACACTATATGATCAAAAATAATAATAATAATAAACACTGCAACCTTTAACCTAAAATGCTAAAAGTAGATGCTACGAAGAGTAAATCATCAATAATTAATGACAGGACATTAATAACTCCAAAAGATAATAATTACGAAGCTAAGTGCTATCAGAATTTTATAAATGATATTACTAATACTTAATTTATATGCTATAGGGTATCTAAACCATACAGTTTCTTATTTTTTAGAGTATTTTGGATATTTAGATCAAGATGGAAATGCAGAATGTCCATATACACCACCAAAATTTTAATAGTTTACATGAGAGAATTCCTCCTATTCTAAATGAAACCAATTATATTTCAATCCAGAACAAATCCTTGCCCAAAGGCTTTTTGGAAAATAATACACCACCAAAATTTCAATAATTTACCTGAGAGAATTCCTCCTATTCTAAATGAAACCAATTATATTTCAATCAAGAACAAATCCTTGCCCAAAGGCTTTTTTGAAAATATGATTACCATCATCTGCATAGACTGCTTTTTAATAACTAACCATGAATATTAATTATAGCTTTTAAGACCATCTCCAACCGTAATCGCTATTTCTCCCAGTTAGCCAAAATAGCGACCTAATCCCCAAAAATCCTCTCCAACGGCCTCGCCAAATCACTCGCGATCCTGGCGAGCTGATTTCCGCTGGCGATCCGCTCACCAAATCTGGCGATTCGAATCCCGCTTGCCATACTCCTTCTGCCGGAGTTCAAGGGAGGTATAATGGTAAGATTTCTTTCTCGCTTATTTAAATCGACATTGATTGTCTTCCTCTTGTTCATTGGGTTCTTCTCAAGTAAAAATTTGTGTTTTGAATTTTTATGTTGTTGTTTTGGATATGAATTTACAAGCAAAGATTATTAGAAACCATTCAACAGATCAATATGTTAGACTGTCATAGGTTGAATTTTGTTCTATTTTACAAGCTGCATTGATAATACTGTGATGGAAACAGAATCCCTTGTTTACTTGTTACAAACAGTTCTTTTACATGCTGATTAATGGATAGTTTCAATCCAGTAAAGTAATACCATAAATTTGTTTTAAAACAGTAATTGGTACTCAAAGAAATTTACTAGGATGTCATCGTATCATCTCAATGCTACTCGAAGAAATTGGAAAACATAAGTGCGGGCATTTGGCATTATTTTGGGTGCTTGTAGATATCAAGAAACATTAGTATACTTCAGTTTGCAAATTCATCAAGACGATTGAATATGACTCCGATAGAAACAACTTTCACCTTTCTCTGGTTACTAGTTAACATTCCAGCTGACAAGGATGGATCGACACATCTAATAAACATTCCAAATTTTCAATATGAATGTTACGTAAGTATGTCTGTCCTACATACAGTTTGATGTAATCTTACTTTCATTAATGTGTCAATACTCAATAGTCTTTTATTAAATGAAAGAGAGAGTTTTGCACTTCGGATCTGTTGTGTACATGTTTTGTAAAATTTGGGCAATTTAAGAACTGAGGGTGAATTGTCCATTGCATTATTGATCTAGTATATAAATATATATACTTATAGAATTGCCATACTAAGAACAAACACTAATGCTTATTTGACCTATGCATATTCATATATATTGCTGCTGCCTTTTGAAGAATTTTGTGGAAATCTCTATTTTTAAGATCCTCATAGGTTGTAATGCATTTTAAACACCCCCCACAAGTTATACTAGAGATGAGTGATCACCCCCAGGGAGTTAGACTTTGTTTTTGCAAAGCCTAAGTGTGTCTCAGTTGAAGGCATGCACAAAAACCCAACTTGGGGGTTACTTTTGTGAACCTTGATCTGATATGAGTTAAGTAGTCTTGAGGTGATTCTGAGTATCAGCTGCAGATTACTGCAGATTACATGTGCAAATTGCTGCAGAGTATCAGCTTACTGCAGAGTATCAGCTGTGCAGATTACAAGTGCAGATTACTGCAGAGTATCAGCTGCAGATTACTGCAGATTACATATCTGATATATAACTTGCAAATAATATTTCACTATACTTCAGCTTAAAATATAGTGCATTATGCAGATATAATCAGATATACTTCAGATTACAATCAGATGAGATTACAGTCAAGCTATAAAACTTGCAAATACTATTTCACTATGAAGTAACTATGAAGCAAACAGATTACAATCAGATAAGATTGCAGATTACCCTTTGCAAGCTTATACTTCAGCTTATATTTCAGTATGAAGTAACTATGAGTGCATTATGCAGATATAATCAGATATACTTCAGATTACAATCAGATAAGATTGCAGTATAGCTCTAGTACACATGATTGTAATCTACAATCTTATCTACAATCAGATAAGATTGCAGATTACCCTTTGGAAGCTTATACTTCAGCTTATATTTCACTATGAAGTAACTATGAGTGCATTATGCAGATACTCCTTATCAGATTGACTTCAGATACATTTATATATCACTTATACTTCAGCTTATCTTTCAGATTATATACATTTAGATACATTTATATTGACTTCAGATTATATATCACTTATATTGACTTCAGATTATATTTATATTTCAGATTATATATCACTTATATTATACTTCAGCTTGTATTGACTTCAGATTATACATTTAGATACATTTATATTTCCAATTCATACTTCAGCTTATATTTCAGATTGACTTCAGATACATTTATATTGACTTCAGATTGTATATCACTTATACTTCAGCTTATATTTCAGATATACTTCAGATACTCTTGCATAGTCTAAGGGTTGAGTGTACTCAATTCACATTGTTATTTGTTTAGTGACACTTTATGATACTTCTAATTTCATCTTTAATGTTATTTGTTTAGCGACACTTATGCTCAAGAGATAGATTGCTCCACTGGAGACAGTGAGGAGGATACTTCCGATTATATCAATTGAGGGAAGTATTTGGTTCGATGTAATTTTTTTGAGTTTTGCGTCCCTTTGAATTTGTGTATAGGCAGTGATGACTATTCTAAATTGACAAGTATTTTTTCCTTTACCCTACCCTCATCTTCAATTCTTGGCCTCTATTCTATCTCTATCAGATATACATTTTTTGATTAGAAGAGGTGGGGGTGCATAAAAAAGGGTGGAACTAGTAGGCATGGCATTAACAGCAGCCCTAGTGACACTCCAATTTATGCAAGACATAATGTAATACTTGATTCACCTGAATGTTTTGCAGCACTTATTTTGACTCAAATTTGTTCTGAGCCTACAATTTCTTACTGATAAATATATATAAGTCCCTTCTGGCAGTATATATATATTGTTAAATTTGTTCTGAGCCTAAAATTTACTTAACATTAAGAATTCATTCAATGCTATGCAGGAAAGAAACTAGTAATGAGTTTTGATGGTGAATTATGCTCAGAGATTACACTAGTGGTTCATCGGAATTTTTCCTGAGAAGAGGCAGAGCATTATGCTTCCTCAGACATGGTATTTACACTATTGCTTCTTTGAATATGGTATAAATGCTCTTTTTATCTCTTAGACAAGTTCTGAGCAGCCTGCATGAAAATTTGTGTTGTTCTGCACATATTTTATTCTTCGTAGGATTTAGAATGTATATGCACGAGCATGCACACTAAACACACACACAACTACAAACATGCATCCATATTCATGTTATTTATAGTAAATAAAAATTAAAACATTTATGACTAGCCAAAATAGATAGCATGGTTGGAGTGTGAGCTTTTTCGCTAGCCAAATTATCCATTTGTTATCTATTTTGGCTATTCTAGCTAGCCAAAATAGCTAGCGTGGTTGGAGATGCTCTAACAAACCATGGAAAAAAGACACTTAAGATACAATTAGTACTGAATAAACTGTATATTTTAGCAAGAAAGATATTGTAAAAATTAAGAGGGAAATTTTTTTCCCTAGATATGTTCATGATGAACATTTTTGTTTAAGAAAACATCTTTTTTTTTATTTAAAATATGATTGGTTAAATAATAGCTTAAAGCCTTGACCTCCATGATGGTCATCACACAAGGCTCAGTACATACTCAGACCTTGTTATTGTTTCAATAAATATTAACCACTTCAATTAATAATGGAAACGCACAGCCTAACAATGGTATAACTGACCCATATTCATATGCTTGATCCAATAGGTAAGAATACTTAAGATACAATTATTACTGAATAAACTGTATATTTTAGTAAGGAAGATCTTGTAAAATTAAGAGGGAATTTTTTTCCCCCTAGATCCGTTCATGATGAGCATTTTGTTTAAGAAAACATCATTTTTATTTAAAATATGATTGGTTAAATAATAGCTAAAAGCCTTAGACCTCGATGATGGTCATCACACAGGCTCAGTACACACTCAGGCCTTGCTATAGTTTCAATAAATATTAACCACTTCAATTAATAATGGAAACGCAGGGCCTAACAATGGTATAACTGATACCTTCTTCCCATATTCATATGCTTGATCCAGGAGGTAAGAATACTCCAAGTCCTCAAAGCACTTCTGCAGTGATGATAAAGGTTCGTTGAAATAAACTGGGAGACAAACTCGTGTGAGATCTTTCCCGACGTTATCTTTGATTATAGACCAAAGGCTTACACCTTTCTCTTTCTCACTTGGCTGTGGTAGTTTCTTACGCCTTTCAACCTGAGGAAATATATGACTTGTCGATTCCGTTTCCGCAAGTGCCCTGCGCTCACTGTGAATTTCATCAGCATTGCACGTGGCTGTCATTGAAGATGCACCATTGACAAGAGATTCATGAAAAGACTCCTTTGTGTCAAAAAAACAGGTCTCTTCATCGTCTGAAGAGTCAAGCTCCTGCTTTTCCACATCATCAGATGATTCTGTTGTGCTGTATTCTGATTGAAGTTAAAAAAAGAAAAGAATTATACCATGAAAAAAACAACTAATGGTTTAACAATATCTCAGCGAAGCTATCTTGAAATATTAAGCAAGAGAAACAGCAAAAACAGCTTTATTTTTAGACAATCAGATGACAGCGATCCCAGTCAAATCTTGACTAAAATATTAATTATTGTGTTAGTTCATTACTACAATTTTCGTGCAGAGTTCTGGTGAATTGGTAAAAGGACATGCTTCGTACCATTTTCTTCATCCTCCACCACATTATAATTCAGTGTAGCCCTCAAACGGCAAATCTGAACCAATTTTTTTTACAGGCTAACTGTAACATTTTCCAAATAAAAAAAAGGAGAAATTAATAAATTTTCGCTACAAAAATCATTAAACTATTATCGTGTTCTGAATTCTGATTACCACAAATAAGAAGGAATTTATGAATCCATATCATCCTCTTATTTTCCTTGACATGTTTCTCTCTTAGATGCGCACATACAGACATGTCCCTTAAATGTGGATCCCTCTATTTTTGTTCAATGATTTATTAATATTCAGAAATGATGTAAATTTTCTCCCACTCAAAGTATTAATAATAATTTCCTCCACTCACGTGTTCATTCTGATCCTGTGAAAATCACGCCATATATTACTGTAAGAATATACAGTGTAAGAGGCGTGGTATTTTTTGGAACAGAAATTATTGCTTTGTTCATTTGAATCTTATATATTTTTTTATGAGGACATCGGTTCAAGACGATTCGGGCATTTCTATCAGCGCAGGCGTCGTCTAGGACAGCTGCTTATTTAGTTTAGAATTTTATTTCAGTACCTTATTTGTTTCTAGCAATTATAGCCATATGTAATCTTTTTGTATTTTTTAGATTTTGAGAATATTTTGATATTTGTATCAAGATGTATTTTGAGCCTATTTATAGGCCCTGAAATTAATGAGAAAGATATGCCGTTCTTGATTTTAAAAAAATTGTGTTGAGTTTTTGCTCTTCCTCTCTCTCTTTGTGTGATACAAGTGAGATCCAAATTATTAGGGTTTGTGATAAATCCTAATACAATTTTAGGGTTAGTGATTAACTCTAAAATCTACCCCAAATAAAATTACCCAAACCCCAATTTTTCAAATCCCCAAAACAAAACCCTAATCCCTCTTCTTCTTCCCCCAATCCCGGAAAAAAAAAAAAAAAAAAAAAAAAAAAAACCTAATCCTCCTTCAGAAACCCGCCCCGATCCTCTTCCTTCTACTCTTCGCCATCGACTACGACCGAACCCTAGCCGTCGCCTCTTAGCTCCAGACCTCCATCGACCACCCCTCTCCCTCCACCCCAAATCGCGACGCCCCAGTCCCGCTCCACTTCAACGCCCCCGTCAACGGCCTTCTCCCACATCGAAATCACTGATGCCATCGTCTTCGGCATCACCGCCACCGCACTCAACCAGTGTCACTTCCCCATCCCGTCGTCCTGTCGCGCCTCCGCGACGCGACTAGCGCCGTCGTTCGCGCCGCCCACGGCCATCGTCGACGTCAGTCAGCGATGCCGTCAATCCCCCGCCATTGCTCTTGAAGTTGTTGTTGCCATTGTTGTTCCTTTGAGTGTTGTGTTCTGTGTGTTGTTCAATCCGAGATCTACGCTGCATTCTTCGAACCCGATATACTCTTTCCACTTTTAAATATTTGTGTTCTACTGCTCTATTATCTATTATATTATCTGATTTGCCTGTCGTCCACAAAAATAATTGAGATTGAGTGTTCCACATGCTTGATTAGAGTACGAATCAATATTGAATCTATTACTTGCAAAGAACACTTAGGGATTTAATTATTAATTGGGATTGTTAAACGTGATTCAGTTCTTGAAAATCCATCTAACCAATTAATTGTTTAAAAAATTCTAACTTTGATCCGCACCTATGTGTTGGTAAAATTAATCCATTAAGAATCTTGGAAATTCTCTATTTTAGGGTTAGTTTTACATCATTTTCCCCTTTTACATTTTCTCAATTGCTAGTATGTAACTTCAATGCAT
This sequence comes from Hemerocallis citrina, assembly GCA_017893485.1. Classification (NCBI taxonomy): domain Eukaryota; kingdom Viridiplantae; phylum Streptophyta; class Magnoliopsida; order Asparagales; family Asphodelaceae; genus Hemerocallis; species Hemerocallis citrina. The sequence goes on from CM030362.1 coordinate 10,619,567, forward strand.
TCTGTCACTCACTCAGATTTGTCATATTGATTATTTTTCTTTTAAAGAAATTTTTGAGAGCTACTCAGAGTAATCACTTAATGTTTGAAGAAAGTACCAATATTGTGGGTATATCACATTGTGCCCGAGTTTTATACACATGAAAAACATTTTCGAGCTGATAAACAAACAGTTAAATAACAAAATTGACTAGAAATTTATGCGACGGAACCAGCTACACTCCATAATCATTCTTGTTTATGCACGAGGAAAGAAACAGTAAAAAGAAATAGAATTATGGTGTACCGCCATATTTCCCGTGTACAGAACTAGAAAAATCATGCTTGATTAACTGCAGTGAGCCCTCAGGAATTGTTCTGGATTCGTCTTCCACATTAACATCCTGGATACAAAAATTGCAGAAATTTTCAAAAAAATAACTAACATACAGGGGGGGGGGGGGGGGGGGGGGGGGGCGCGCGCTGGGAATCTAAGTACAATGATATACATAGCCACTACAAAGATATACAAAGATATACCTGTTACTGGTAAGTCTTGTATCTACTTAATCAAACTTCTCCCAGTGTCCAGACAATTTTATGAAAAAGTGCTTTCCACTGCCTAGTTTCAACTTGAACCTAGTTGAATCAGTTCGCAAGTGAATCAGATAGTTTAATTATATTTGGTTCATCCGAATTTTTTTTTTACAGAACCACGCTGTTCAAGGGTCAGTTTAACCTGGTCTGACTAATCAGTTCGATTTTTGAAACAATTTTCACCTGTTCAAGTTTTGAATGCAAAACCCTAAGCCGTCTTTTATTTGACTCATTTGCCAACAATCCCTCATAACAAGTAATGAGTGAGACTGCAAGCACACATTTCTTCTCTTACATGCAGTCCAATTGAAATTACATATGTGGAGAAATTAACTAACACTAGAGAGAAATTACTCGAGGAAGAAGTTGAAATTTTCTTTATATATGAACCAAAAGAAAATGGTTCAAACATGTGATTAGTAGAAAATAATAAAACAAGGTAAAATAGTAATGTCTACACGCTAAATCAACCCTTCAAATAAACCAATCTGTCAACTAGGAGATGACTGATCTCAGTAGAAACTTAAGAATTAGTTCTAACTTGAAACGATTCTGATGATATGATCTTCTAAGACATAGAATAAGTCATCATAGATGACATGAAAATTTCCAAGTTAAGAGCCAAGATTTCGAAGATAGTCAGTGTAAGATTTACGTGTATGGAACCGTGATTTCTTGCAGTATGACCAATTCACAACGATATGAATATATATTTATAACTAGCACAGAAAGCATAAATGTTTTAAACAAAAATGCCCGCATTAACTAATATATATATATACCTCCAATTGATGCCTAAACGTGCCAAGCATATTTAGCTGTTCTTCGTAATGAAGCTTCAATTGTCTGTGGAATTCCGAGAAATCTGATTGCATGATCTGCTCACAGTCCTTGACAAGTTCTTCACTAACTCCCTCATTTTGCATACGTTCCCTAAGTTTTCTAGTGGAAAATGATATGTCAGTTTGGACCAGCGGTAGTTTGTCATTCAATGAAAGTTTGCTTCTTGCAGAGACTAAAGCTTCAATCCATGCTACACGATCTTCCTTTGTATCAGTTCTCAAATGAAGTGTCTTCGTAGGGGAAAATATATAGAATCGTCTATCGTCAGACTTGCTTTCACGGAATGACGAGATCTGTGCAGAAATTCAAAGGCAATTAGCGTCCAGGAAAAAAACATTACAAATAAGTGATCACTATTTTATGGAAAGGGATAGTTGCTTACTATCAGCACAGATTTGCATTCGCCTCCCTATAATGCAAGCATATATTGCACACACTAAATGTGGGTCGCACAGATCATTTAAGGAGATTAGCAAATTAATGGAACAGTTTCCTCGAAAACATATATAAAGTTTATGAGTGTAATGCCCACAATGCTGAGAGTATAAATATCTAGTTTTGCTATTTGGAATGTTATACGACACAAAGAAGTTGCAAGAAGCAAACTATGTGTAGCAATTTCTGTTATCTTCCATTAGCATCTCCGGAAATTGATTGGAAGTTTCCCCAGTGTTTTTTGAGGGAAAAAGTTTCTCCAGTGTTGCATGAGCATGAGCAACAAGTGTGTGTTACAATGCCCATCAAGGTTTCTACAACAATCTCCTCGCTTGAACTTTTTGTCTTTGCAAGGACTTATTGATTCAATTTTTAGTCACTGAATTATGCAATAGGGGAAGTAAAAAAGCACAATAATGCTGACAATAGTAAGAAATTGAGCAAGCACACACATAGGCGAGCACTAGCACAAAAACAACACCGGCCGAGAATCTACTCTAACAAATTAACACAGTTGCTGAAAGAGATCATCCAGTTTGTAGCTATCCAGTTCATTAAGAGCCATAGAATTATCAAAAATAACATTCATTGCGATTTGCAACTATTAATACCTGACATTAGTTCGAGGACATCCTACCCATTCACTACTAGAGCCTAACAGTTCCCTAGGAGGGCGTTTGGTACGCAGACCATACGATTCCCGAGAATGTGAGGGTGAGAATCAAGATTTCCCGAGAATGTTGCATTGACGTGCTTGGTATAAAAGATTGCATTCCCAGGAATCATTTATTGTTGTGTTTTGTTTATTCTGTTTTAGGGGTATGTTATCCTTTTTTTTATTGAAATCCCATGGGAATCTACGAATCTCATTGTGTTAGGGGTGAATGTAAACTCTTCCCAACAAATAATTTTCATTTCCATGGGAATTCAACATTCCTTTCAAAATTATGCTTGCCTCTTACAAAACCAAGTAATCCATAAGGGAATGGAGGATACCCTTTGCACATTACCACGTACCAACCGCCCCTCCCCCCTACAAGGTTGAACTTTAACAAGCAACAATCTCACCATTAAGTGGCTTTCAAGTTACAAAGGTTAAACTTTTCCTTTCAAAATACAAAAAGATATCTACGACGCATGACATTCAGATTGAACTAAGTTTCTGCTACATAGAGAAATCAACTAACCTTGCCAGACAGTGTTCAAATCTGATGCCAACAAAACATCACACCAAGACTAATCCTAGAAGTCTAAACCCAGAGTAGAAAGTGGAAGTACCCTGTAGCAAAAGTGGATATAAAAATTCCCTTTTAAAAAAAATGGATATAAATCTCCAATTAGTGATACAACATAAATGATCAAATTGTTGGAAAATCATGACCAGCACATAGTGGCTGACAATGTGGAAGCATAGATGAAATCAGGAAAGTATGTAAGTGATTTCATTTTTTTTTTATAATTAAAATATTTTCAAAAAATGAAAAAGTCACTTACTAGGAGTAGGACTTAGCACACATAAACATAACATAAGAGAAAGAGAATATTCTCTTATATGAGTATTATGAAATTTCTGATCCCATTTACGACTTCCAATGTCAATTCCCTCCAAACAAACTAGTAATTTACACGTGTGTGATGTACGTTTTAATAATTTCAAAAAATAAAAATAAAAAACTCTGACGTAGAGAGGATTTGAAGCACATGTTAGTAAAATAACAAAATGACAAATGACACTAAGGCCTTCACCCATTATAATATTATTATTGAGAGAGATTATACAGATTAGAGATTCGAGATATACTCCATGTCTACATTTACTTTCATCTAGTCAATGTGGTAACAGAGCAAGACACTTTCCCAAAATTTACCTTTTTCTAATTCACAAATGGAAACCAACGAGGAAAAATTATTCCCCAAAAAAAAAAAACTCAATCCAACGTTCCAATGTTCCGCAAGCACACCCCACCCCGCCAACCCAAAACCACAACAAAACCCATCGCTCAAAATCCACGCCCAAAAATCAAACAAGATTACCCTATTCCAAACCCCACCTGATGTGACCAAATACATCCGTGGTATAAATTAAAAAAATAAAAAAATAAAAAATCTTTTCTCCAAAAAATCTAAAATCAAAGTCAAAATCATTTCCATAATTATGAAGAAAAAAAAAAGTTCCAAGTTCTGACCTTGAGATAAACGAATCCCACCGGCTTTTGTTGCCCGCTCTGGAAATGCAAAGCGGGTCCGGATCCGATAATCCGTACATCCTCCGTCAACGCATCAAGATCCGAATTCAAATTCGGATCCGAATCGTTCGCGAACCGGATCTTGGAGTACGCCAGCATGCCGTTCCGGAGATACAACCACCGCGGCCGCCACCCGCGCCCGAAGTTGGTCCACTTATGGAGAACGCCGGCGACGGTGACGACAGATCCGCCGTTGTTATCGGATCCGGGTCCGGCATTTGCGTCCGACTCGTGAGCCGGATCCGCGGCGGCGATGTCGGGGGAAGAAGAGAAGGAGTCGATCGAGATGCAGCAGAGCGGGTGCATCTCACGGGCGCGCATCCCGACCCGAACCCGATATCACAAACCCGAATTAAATCTCATGAACGATCTGTTGGTTGGTAAAGAGGAAGTCGCGGTTCTTGAAATTCGGTGGTATCGGATATTTATAATTGGTGGAGGGTGTCTTGTAATATTTGAGATTACCAAAGGGGATCCAATGGGGACGGAGGAGGAAATTTTTTATAGATTATGCCAATTTTTTAAACTATTTTCAGGAAGAGATCAGTTGTCAAAGTATTTGTACTCGTTGACTCCACAACTATACCGTTTTCAAAACTGAGTTTAGTTGTTTTATGCTCGTCGTTGGGACACGGTAAATGCAGATTTTTTTTTTGTTGTTTTTTTTTTTTTTATAAACTCGTCGTTTCCAACGGCGAGTTCATTTCTATACTAGACTCATTGTTTAGCAAGTTTAGGTCCCAAAAAAAATCTGTGGAGGTTTTTTTTTTTCAAAAATTCATTAAATCCAATAGAGAATTTCATTCTCTATGAAATTTTCTATATCGAAAGAGCCTCGCCGTTCCTAACATCGATTATAGCACAAAGAACCTTGATATTGTGAACAGTGAGTTCTTTTTTTTTTTTTTTTTAATTTTGAACTAAACTCGCCGTTGAGAATAACGAGTTTCTCAAAAAAATAAAACTAAACTCAAAACGGCGAGTTTAGTTGTTTCATGATTGCCGTTGGGATGGCGAGTTTAGTTATTGAGTCCACACAAGCGCAAATATTTTGGCAAATATCATATTTCTGCAAATAGTTTCAAAAAGTGGCATATAAAAAAAAATCGGCGGAGGATAAAAGAGTTTGTTGATTTATGGTGGAAACAAATAAAATTTGCTGGTGCAGGAAGTATATCCAGTGAGGTGGCCGGGGAGCTCTTAAAGAATATAGAGGGGCCCAACTTTTTTTTTTTTTTCTTTTTTCTTTTGGAGTGCGTGCATATCTATAATCTATAACTACTATTAAAACGAGAGAGTTGAAGTCGCCATTTATAAACAAACAAATTCATGCATCGCTCATACATAACTGATATAAATGACATCTCATGTTCGAAGTCATGCTACGTCAAAATTTTTCACTTTTAAAAATATATATTTATTAAGGCGTGCATCGCATGTGTAAATTATTAGTATCTCTAATCTCTAATATTATAATGGAAGAGTTGGAGTTGACGTTTGTAAATCTACTAAGTTATGTGTATTACACGTGCATAACTAATATACAAGATGACTCAAGTTCGAGTCCTCACCACATCAAAGTTTTTACTTTAAATATATATATATTTATTAATACGTACACCGCATGTACAGATTACTAGTTATAATATAAATGGGAGGAACGGAGGAAGGATGTGTTTCATTATTCATTTTTTGTGAAGCATTTGCATATTCACATGGGATTATCAGCTTTATTTGTTAAAATTACGTCGTTTGTTGCGGCTGAGTGAACTTTGGTTGTGTAGTTTCACATGTACATCACATATTTTTATGTCCGTTTGTCTTGAAAATTGGTGCTATGCAAATGGACAATAAATAACAAATCGATCATTTAAGATGATACGAAAATTGGTGCTATGCAAATGGAGTACGTTTTTAGCCTTTATGATCTTTTTGTGTTATGGAATAGATTTATCTTAATTGGATATACTTTTATCTTTACAACTTACTCCTCATACGGTATAATAAAACAGACAATAAATCTATAATCTCTAATCTCTCAATCTACCAACGTGTGCATTGCACGTGCATAACTAATATGAAAGAACTTTCAGGTTCGAGTCCTCACTGCGTCAGATTTTTTTACTTTAATTTTTTTTTAAATATATTAAATGTGCATCACACGAGTAAATTATTATCTATTTATCTATCTATCTATCTATAATATAACTAGTAATCTGTACGTGCAAGGCACGTTCTAATTATTATTATTTTATATAGTAAATAATAAGACGTAATCTAACCTTGAATCTGAGACATCTCTTGCTCATCACATACTCTTTACAAATTATCCTTAGTAGCATAAACTTTTATTTTATAAGAGTGACACTTTTGTAAATAATTATGTCGTAAATAAATTAGAATTTTGAGGGTATTATGGTAACTAACAATAGTTGAGTATATGAATGGTTAATATAACTCTCACTTAAATATGAATGGTTGGGATTAGATGATTGAATGAATGTCTACAAATTACAGGTTGTCTGCAAATGACAATCCCAACTCTCCCATTATAATATTAGAGATATATAATCTACTATTTTAATGGGAGAGTTGGGGTTTGTAACAAACAAACCCTAACTTTGTAACCAAACATACCCATACAATACACGTCCAAATTATATCCAACAAAGATAAATGTGCACCGCACGTGAGCCAAAATCAAAATATTTAAATATAAATTATTTCTTTTTCTTATTCGATATATATCTCTACTATTTTAATGGGAGGGTTTGTCACCAAATAAATTTCATTTGTAACCAAATAAAGCACGTGCAATACACATGCATAACTAATATAAATGATGTTTTAGATTCGATGTCAGACAACGTCGAATTTATAAAAATGTGCATCGCACGTGTAAATTACTAGTAATAAGTTATGGTCAAATCATCTGTTAGTTATTAAGAAGACAAAAGTTAAAAATGAAAGTAACTTACCAAGAAGGCTACGAGTCACCGATTACCCACTTGAAACATGTCTTTGTGTCATTAATGGATGACATTCATCTGAATTGGGTATTTTTTCTCTTTACTATCACCAGTAGTTTACACGTACGATGCATGTTTTAATAAATATAATTTTTTTTAAAAAAAAATTTAGACGTAGTCTTTATTTGAACCTAGAACCTCCTTTATAATAGTTATGCACGTGCGTTGTACGGGTTGGTAGAATGACAAAACATTTACAAATGACACTAAGGCCTTCTCCCATTATAATATTAGAGATTAGAGATATACATGGACATGAAATTCGTTATCTATTATATATATAAGTTCATTACTATCATTTATTTTTTAGATAATTTTTTTGTGATTATGATCATTCATTTCAAATTTCAAATTTGTATTTTACTTTAGACGGTTCATTTCCAAAAGTAAAAAGAGGAGTATAATTTTTTGACTAAAAAGTATGAATATCAATAATGTAAATGTTAAGGATTTTTCACCTTATAAAGAAGACTTAATTAAGAAAAGCTTAATTTTGTAATTATGGAGAGTATAATTGAGGTGGTAGATGTGGTTTTATGGAGAGCTGGAGACGGCAGCTAAAAAAGGGAAGCACAGCATTCATACTCAAACGACTTCTGGTGTGTGTTTCAGTGGAAGCAGAGGGTCATTTGATTGAAACATGTTTTCATGTTTCTTAAAAATAAACCGAGATTGCTTTAGGTTTGCTTGTCTAAATCCCACTACAGTAAAACTATGAGACTTTGGGTATAAGCACTTTGGCCATTACTACCGCAACTTCAATTTCAGTGAACTTTCTAAGATATCCATCCGACTAGTGAGCATAAAATTCATTAAATTTTTTTATATAAGTTACCTGATTCTGAGCAAAGTTGAACTAAGTTCATCAGCCAATTGTTCAAAATCCTATATGTTTGTGTGCAATAAGTTAGTTTGTTTAAGGAGCACATCAAACCTGTGTTAATTTATAAGTTATTTAAGTATGTGACAGTAAAATATCCAAATTATGGCCGGATATGGAGGTTAACAGATAGAGGTTCGAGGAGCAAACTTGTTTACCTATAGTTATTTCAACTTTGGTTCGTTTGGATAATATTTCGGAAGTACGCTACCTCTATTTTTTCATCTCAAAGTTAAAATTCAAAAAAAAAAAAATAAGTTATGTTAGATATCTAAACTTCAATTCAACCAAATTTAATTTTTAAGTCAAAATTTTTAAGTCAAAATTTAATTTTTAAGTGAGGGGTTGTTTGAGGTACCTTCCTTCTTCCTTCTTGTGCCTGAGCTTTCTCTTCAGATCGAGCATTCCCATCCCCCTCCTCCCACCTCCCCTTCATTAAAGTTTCTCTACTCCTCATAAGCGTCAGACCCTTTTCATTTTTCCCCCAGATCCGTTGTTCCCCCCTTTTTCCCCTTCCCTCGCCAGATCTTTCTTCCCTTCCGGCGACAGGGGCGGGCTTCCTCCTCTTCTCGTCAGAGATTGCCTCTCGCTGGTGGGCGCTTACCTCTACAGTAGGATTGGTTACTATTCTGCCGTTGAGTCCCGCTGTTCCGCCGTGATTCGTTTCTGCCTTGGCTGCCGCTGCTCAATCGTGTCTGCTGCTCAGCTGTGTCCATCCGTTCTGCACAACTGTGTCTCTTTTCTTTTCTGCTCTGCTGATCGCGCTAGGAGGCTTTTGGAGTTGCTCAGTGTCTCGGCTGAGATTTGAGTTGGTCTCCCCACACGACATCCAATTCCCAGGTTAATATTAGAGGCTTCCCAACGCTGTAAGTATTCCTTCGTACAACTCAGATCCTTGGTAAGTGTGGTGTTCTAGTCTGTCAGTTGATTTTCTTGCCGGTGATTATCGGTGCAATCCGGTGCATTTATTGCCGGTAGTTTAGCCCTTTGTATCCCTCGCCTCTCTCCCTGCTTCATTTTCCCCTCCCCCACTACGTTCTTATCCTGTATCTCCTTCCCCTCCTTGTTGTCTTGGATCGTCTCTTAGATCCGAGCGCAAAGCTGTGCTCTCCGAGAGCAGCTCGGGACTCTAGCATTTTTGCCTACTCCGGCTTGTCTCACAGCCGCGTTTCGTAGGTGAGGGGTTACCCTCGCTTCCCCTGGAAGTTCCTCTCCCCGTCTTTCTCTTGAGCTGCGTTTGCTAGCTCCTATTGCGCCGTAGTAGCGCTTGCCAAGTGCGCCCACCTTTGGCGTATTGTCGCCTAGCAGGATCCATCCGCTCTTCCATATTTACTTTGCTGTGGGCTTTTCTACTGTCATCCTTTCTTATTGGGCCCATGGATCGTTCATGGGTCGAGGTGGTGAAAAAATCAAGGAAAGGAAAAAATGCTGTGGGTTCCTCGACAGGGGGGCCGAACGGGCCTAGGCCTATCAAGCCTACGTATGAGAAGCTTCTGAGAGCTTCCCATCTTCCCTCATCCCGCCCTTTCTCTACTCTGTCCTCTTCTTCATCTCTTCCCCTTTCATCACATCGCTCCCGCTCCCCCATCATTTGCTTCCAATGCTTGCGTTCAGGTCACATTAAAAAAATTTGCTTCTCCACCATGAAATGTCTATTCTGTCTCAAGGCTGGACACTCTCGTCCCCGATGTTTCGCCTTGCAAAAATTGTTAGGGATCACTATTGGAGTTCCGATTTCTGAGCAAGTGTTAGCGGCGCTTGATTTCCCCTCCCTCCAACGCAAGTTAGCCAACACTGATGCAGACAAAGCTAAGAAGCATAAGTCGGCCTCCAAATCTCCTCTCCTTCCGACTCCCCCTCTAGCTAATCGTCTCTCAGAGACTGTCGATCTGCCGACGACGGGTCAAGCTCCTCCCCGGATGTCGCCCTCCAAACCGACTCCGTCTCTCGTATTCATTCCCAGTTCGGAGCTTTCGGATCGGTTGAAATTCTTCGATACTTATGGGGCTATTTCTTTTAACGGAGGTACCATCCCTATTTTCACTCTTAACTCTTTCCTCAGCATATCTTGCAATGTGAAGGACTGGGACTGGTTCCGTGGATCGTGCTCCAACGGAGACGTTGTCATCCACTGCCCTTCCCCCAAAATGCTGCTAGACTTGATTGATAACTCATCGTTAGCGATTGGCTCTATATCTCTTTCTATTCGGAAATGGGTTCAGGTGGTACCCCCTGCTCTCAACACCATCTCCTCTCCCACTAAAGTATCGTTACTTGGCCTTCCCTCTTTTTGCGATTCTATTCGTAGTGTTGGTATTATGACTAAATGTGTTGGTGAGATTATTAGCATCTCTTCCTCGGCAAAATTAGCTTCGGGGTGTTTGCAAGTGGAAGCGATCTTCAATATTACTGAACATCATGATCGCATCGAAGCTTATGTTCTCAAAGACGGCTTAGTCTCGTTCCCTGTTTCGGTGCAGTATCATGATTCGGTTAATTCTGGCAGCGCTGTGCCAGGTCTTCCTTCTGATCCTCCGAAGGTGATTTCCAAAACTTCTGCTCCCACCCCCTTCCATCCCGGGTCTTCTACATCTTCGAAACCTCTATGGAAGGGGCCCAAGAAGTTCTCGACTACGAAAAAACACACTTTTCCGAGTAAGATTCACGCTCCTATGGGTAGCTCGAAGATCTCCCCCTCCAAACCTCCTAACTTGGTTTGGATCAACCCTGACATCAACTCCCTTCAGGCGAGTAAGAAGCCTTCCTCGGCTTCCTCTGCTCTTTACGTCGCAACCCCGCCTCCTTCCACTTCCGACCCTTCGTTGTTGGCCAAGGGACTGCCAGCTCCCGCAACCATCACTCCATTTTCTTCCGCAACAACTTCTGAGCAGCCTACTTCATCTTCTCAGTGGCCTCAGTGGGAGATTAACCCGCATTTCGAGTCTGACTGGCAAAAATTCCAAAGCCAAGCTCACCTCTCTTCGATCACCGCTAATGATCCCAAGCTCTCCCCCATTATGGTCAAGAGATCTTCTCCGTCTAAAGCTGATAACTGGATCGATCAGGATGACCTTTTGGAAGAAGAGGAGTTGGATCGGAAGCGGGATCTGTCTAGCCGTAAGGTATCTCCTCCTGATTTAGCTCCGATTCTAAATATTTCCGTTATTAAATTGTCTGCTTTACGAGTAGTTGTTTATTGCGATTTTTTTGGTTACATCCCTCTTCCTATTCGAGTGGCTATCTCACTCTTTTCGCTGTCGGGGGAACGTATCTTAGTATCTCTCGACCTTTACCTTTGTATGAAGGCTATACTGGGTCTTTCTTTGCCCATTTCTCCTTTTATAGCTAATGGTCAAATTACTGCAGTGGAGCCTTTCAATGAGTCTCCGCCGCTACCAATTCAATCTCCTGCTTTTAGCATTGACGATTACCGTCCCATCGTCGAAGCGACCTATTCTTCTCCTAGTTCGTTGGATAGGAAGCTCGTGTATCCGGGGAAACTCGATCTCCCGGATCAGAGACTACCCTCCCGTCTTATTAGATCTAGCGCGCGTTTAATGGCTAAAGCCTCAGCGCGTGCTTCGGTCTCCCCGTTGCACAGGGGTACGTTTTCACGGTTTGAGAACGGAAATAAATGGTGTGTTTAGCCTGCACAACTGTCTGAAACCACCCCTCTAGGCTCTGTCTTCCAACTACAATTGTCTTCCCTCTCCGATCATGATCTTATTAGAACCTCCTTGGTATTGGGTTTCGTGCCCCATTCCTCTGACTCGTCAGTAGCCCTCGCCATCAGGGATAAAGAACATTTTAGAGTTTTGGAGCACATCGGTCGTCATGATTAGTCTTTCTTGGAATATTAGGGGACTTAATTGTCCTGTCAAGCAAAGGGCGATCTATCAGCTCATCGCTTCATCTCACTGTGATCTCATTACCATCCAAGAATCTAAACTCGAAGCTCCCTCTCCCTCTATTTTTAGATCGATCGGGGGATCCATCATTTCTAAATGGATCTCGCTGGACGCAATAGGATCTAGGGGGGTATTCTTCTAGGCTTCAAAGAGGTTGTTTTCTCGCTTATAGCGATTAAGCGTCTCAATTTCTTTCTTATTGTGCAACTTTATTGGATACCTCTCGATGCCGTTTTAACGGTGATCTCGGTGTACGGGCCATCTTCCTCGGAGGGCTGTCTGTTGTATTGGAACGAATTCCAATAACTTCATACATATTCTAATGATCTCTGCATTATCTGTGGCGATTTTAATGTTACCAGATTCGCCTCCGAAAGATCGAATGCCTCACATCCTAATTGCCTTTCCGCTAAGTTCAACGATTGTATCCGTTCTATGCAACTTTCTGACATTCCCCTTTCGGGTAGATCATTCACTTGGTCGAACCTGTGTCATAACCCTACGATGGCCAAACTCGATCGTTTCTTGGTTTCCCATAAATGGATTAACCAATTTCACAACACATTCGCCAAGGCTTTACCCAATCCCTCTTCTGACCACGTTCCCATCGCTCTTCACTCTAATTTCTCTTTCCCTCATCATCACAAATTCAGGTTCGAAAAATTTTGGCTTCAGGACCAAATTTTTGTCAATCTGATTGTTGAGTGCTTGTCAGCTGTTTCCGGATCCTCCGGGTTGGGTTCCATTCTCCTCAAGCTTCACACCATTAAATTTGGTTGTAAAATATGGCGCAATGAAAGACAGTTCAATACTAATTTCCTTAAAAACTACTACCTGACCTCCATTGAATCTATTGATAAGATGGAAGAGCAGGGTCCTATTTCTGATGCGCTGTTTGAAGAGCGACTTTCTTGCAAGCTGGAATATTCTGACATCCTTCTCCAAGACCATCTGAAATGGGCTCAAAGAGCCAAATTTCGATGGCTCAAAGAGGAAGACTGCAATACCGCCTTCTTCCATAAATTTGCTTCTTATAGACAACGGAGTAACCATATTTCTTCTATCGTAGATAACGGCATCGATTTAACTAACGACTATGAAATTCATCATGCGTTCCTCTCTTTCTATAAAAATCTCATCGGATCCTCAAAACATAGAGCCGTTAGTCTCGATTGGAACCAACTGTATGGGCCGCAAAATTACGACCTTTCGTCCCTTGAGGCTCCTTTCTCAATGGATGAAATCAAGACGGCGGTCTTTTCTTTAAAAAGTGACGCAGCTCCGGGGCCGGACGGTTTCCCTGCCTTCGTTTTCCAAAAATTCTGGAATTGGATAAAAGATGATCTATTCTGGATGTTCTCTGAGCTCCACCTAGGTTCTTTCTCTTTCGACTGTATCAATTATGCTCATATTGTTCTCATCCCTAAAATGATGGGAGCAAACTCAGTGGCTAATTTTAGGCCAATTAGTCTGATCAACTCCACCTTCAAGATTATTATGAAGGTTCTCTCGGCTAGACTGAGCGATGCTATGTCCCCTCTGATTGATTCAGCCCAGTCGGGCTTCATCAAGGATCGTTTTATCCTTGATAGCGTTGCTTCGGCCCAAGAGGTCATTTCTCTTTGTCATAAATCCAACGCAGAAGGTATTCTGCTTAAGTTAGACTTTCAAAAAGCATACGACAACGTCAGTTGGGACTTTCTCTTTGATATTCTGTATCATAGGGGCTTTGGTCCCAAATGGATGGCTTGGATTAAATCTAGCCTTTTCGCCGGGACCTCGTCTATCCTCATTAACGGGTCTAAAGGCCACAAATTTAAAATTAAATGTGGTCTCAGGCAAGGCGACCCACTCTCATCTCTCCTTTTCTCTTTGGTAGCGGATGTTTTCAGTAAACTCCTTCGCAATGCCTGGCAAGCCAAGGTCATTGAAGGTCTGGGCAACTCTCGTAATTTCCATGGTGTACTGAATCTGCAGTACGCCAACGACACGATTATTTTTGCCAAACCAAATGCTCACTCTCTCAGAAATCTAAAACTCCTGCTTTATTGTTTCGAATTAGCATCAGGGCTAACGATCAATTTTCAAAAATCATCCGTGCTTTGGTTGGGGGGATCGCCTATCAGGCAAGAAGAAATTTCAAATTTCTTTAACTGTCGGATTGCCTCTTTTCCAATTACGTACCTGGGTATCCCCCTCAGATGGGGTAAATTGCATAAATCGGATTGGTCACCCATGATCGATAAGGTCGAATCCAGATTATCAGTGTGGTCAGGGAAACTTCTCTCTCGAGGAGGTAGACTCATTCTCCTCAACTCTGTCCTATCCGCGATTCCTCTTTACATGATGTCATTCTACTTCTTGCCATCTTGGGTCATCAAGAGGATCGACCAGATCAGAAGTAACTTTTTCTGGTCTGGATCTCCTATTCACAAGTCTGGATCACACCTGTATAATTGGAAACTTATATGTTCTGCTAAAGAAGCTGGAGGTTTAGGAGTCTTGAATCTTAGGCACCAGAATCTGGCGCTCCTGGGTAAATGGCTCTGGAGACTCCTTAAATTTGAGGATTTACCTTGGATCATCAGTATCAAAGACAGGCTCTTTTCGGTTGATAAGTGGTGGAGTTTTCCTTCTAACACCCACCGTAACGCCTCTCATTTCTGGAAGGGGGTGTGGAAAGCGGCGGCGGCTTTCCATTGTGGTTTAGCCCATGCCTGTGCCGACGGATCTAAGGCCAGATTCTGGTCTGATCTATGGATCGGTAACTCATCCCTTGCAACCGCTTTCCCAGCTATCTTTCGTCTGGCATCCAACCCGCTTGCTTTGGTTGCTGAGTCGTACATCATTTTTAACCAGCAAAGGCAATGGTGATCCCTCTCTCGACCGATCTTCCTTCCCATTTAGAGTCGGATTTTAACGCTCTTCTCTCCTCTCTCAACAACTTTGTTTGGAGGGACAAAGAAGATCTCTACTGGCGTTGGAACACGTCAGGTACGTTCTCGGTTCAGTCATTCTATCGTTTTCTTAATTTCAGAGGCACTTTATCTCCTTTCTTTGATCTTGTGTGGAAATCCTGTGCCCCGATTAAGGTAAAAATCCTTTCTTGGCTAGCCCTCAACAATAAGCTTCTGACGGGTGAAATTCTCAATAAGAGAAACATAGCATGGGGGCAATTGTGTCCTCTGTGCTCTTCTGTATCTGAAAATGCGGACCACTTATTCGTGAGTTGCGAATTTTCTTGTGCTCTTTGGAAAATTTCCTCGCTCGCTTGGGAAGTGCCGGTCATTCCCTCCAATCTAGTCGCATGCTGGACTAGACTCCCGTTGAATGGTAAGTACCACAGAGCATGGTACTTATCATTCCAGATCATCATTTGGATCACTTGGAGGGAGAGAAATAAGAGAATCTTCGGTCAATCGGCTTCTTCCCCTAGTTCTATTTTCGACGAATTCTTATATCTTTTTGACCATTAGTCATCGTCACTATCCTGTGAAGCCAAAGAAGCCCTTCTATTTCACAGACTGGAAAATGCTTTCCTTTGTCTTAGAAACCTCAATGCTATCTAAAGCTAGCGGTGTTTTTCTTGGAGTGATGCGGATTTTTCTGTGTTATCGGCTGCATCTATTTACTTTCTCTTCTTATGATTCAATGCTCATTCATGTTTTCTCTGTTCTTTACATATGCTGGTGGCCATGAATCGTACTTCTATTATCGTTGGTTGCAAGGTTGAATGGTTTAGAAGTATTCTCTGGTAGTATTTTGGGGCGTTCTTGGTGGTGCAGCTTGGTTGTTTTTCTTTTTGGTTGGAGGGCAGTCTGACTCCGTTCCCCCTCCACTTCTGATGTTGGTGCCTTATCTCGGCATCGCCCTCCTTTTTGATGTTGTGCTTGGAGGTTATTAAGTTGATATGGGTTCTGATGTTATTTTGGGAGTTTCTTGGCTTCTCTATTGTCTGTAGCTAACCTTTTATTACTCTAATCCCCTTATAATCTGGTAGTTCTTTATTTTATTATGCTGGCTCTCTGTGTTGATTAATTTTGGCCCATGGTGTGGCTCCTCGGATAATGATTTCTGTGGTATATTGGTTTCTTAATGTTGTTCTCTCTCTCCATTGCTAATGCTTTTGTTGACTGTGGATGCTTGTGGTTTGGTTCTTTGGGTTTGTGCCCACTGTTGACTGTTTGGGTTTTAGCTGCGATGGGTTTTAGCTGAAGCCCTTTCCATTGCGTATTAGCGGTGCTTTATATGCTCGAGCGATGGATCTTCAGATGCGTGGGAGTGACTCCTGGGCTCATGTCTGCTCTCTGGATGAGTTCGCCGGGGTCGGATTATCTGTCGGCAGCCCATCAGGAAGTTTCGGCTCCCATCATCTTCTGCTCTCTTTTGTCTTAGTTGTAGCGTTTCGAATTTTTATCTCTCATCTGATTATTTTTGGTCTGTTGTTATTGGTTTGTTGTTTTACGTCTCGTAAGACCTGTCATGTAATTAGACATTTTGATTTGATTAATTGAATGGCTGGAGTCTATTGGCTTTATCCGTATCATAAAAAAAAAAGTCAAAATTAAGATACTTACAAGTTGTATTGCTCTACTTTCACTCAGAGCATCCACGGTCGTTGATGGTCAAAATATGCATAAATGGATAAATGAATATAGCAAAGTTACGTTTTTCTGCAGTCGTTAAATGCTATTTTTTATAAAAGGTGCGACGGCACTTCAAGTGCCGTCAGAGGAAAAAAATCGTCCTCGAAGTGCAAAAAAAAAATTACAAAAAAATTATTAAAAATTACAAAAAAAATTTCAGAAATTATGAAAAAATTACAAAAAATACAAAAAAAATACAAAAAATTACAAATAACCCCATACGGGGTGGGACGGCACTTCAAGTGCCGTCCGAGGGAGAAGTGGGTTATTTTGGTTTCTTTTTATTAGAAAATTAAATTTTTTTTGGTGGGACGACACTTCAAGTTCCGTCCGAGGAAGAGGTGGGCTTTTTTGGTTTTTTATGTATAATTTAGAAAATTAAATTACAAACACACACACCCGCGCCCGGCCCGGCTCCGGCTTAGCTTGGCCTACATTAATTTTTTGCCCCGCTCCAATTTTTCCGCTGATCTAGTTTTTGAGGCGTTTGAAATTACATAATATTTTATAACAACAGAATAATTGATCTATCAGTTACGTTTTTTGAGCCATTACTCTGCTGTTACAGAGTAATTAATCCATGATCCATCAGTTACGCTCTCATCACCTGTAAGCCCCTGCAATTTTGTCTGTCAGAGACACGGATTTTTGCAATACATAATCTTCTTCATCTTCTTCCTCTGAGTCTGAGAGTACAACATAGCTACTGGTTCGCTGATATCTCTGAGGCTAGGGTACTACTCTTCAAGAAAAGGTAATATACAGTTGTATCTTGGGAGGCAATTCGTCAACTACCGTCACACTGCGGCGCGAATTTTGCTTTAAGGACAGAGATCTTAATCTCGCTCTGTATTAAAGTGTCTGGTTTGTTCTTTCATTCCTGTAATTGTAGTTCTTCACAAACATTGTTAGAAATTTCATATTTTATGATATTTGAGTTCTAAAAATCTTAAAGCAAAATTTTTTCTCTATTCTAACAATTTTTTTGAAGATTCTTTACAAGTACTGTTATCATTTCAGAAAAACAAAAAACTAACAGTTGAATTTTAACTGTTTCAGAAAAAATGGAAACCACACAAAATGAGAATGTCAGTGGAGTGCTCGGTGCTCAAACACCAATGACCCAAAATATGACTGCAAAATCGGTTGCGACACAAACAGTTGTTCTGCCCACACATATAGCTGTGGAAGATAAACCAGAAAAGTTCAATGGAACTGGATTCAAGAAGTAGCAAGGGAAGATGCAGTTCTACCTGACTACGTTGAAGCTAGACAGGTTTCTCACTGAAATTGCCCCTATGCTGGGCCCTATGGATGCGCACTCCATTGCTACGGTTGATGCATGGATTCAGGGTGATTATCTATACAGAAATTACATCCTGAACGGCTTGGTGGACACGATATACAATGTCTACTGTGTCTTCAAGACTTCCAAACTTCTGTGGTGGTCTTTGGAGAAGAAGTACAAAACAAAAGATGTCGGCTCCAAGAAGTTTATAGTTGGAAAATTTCTGGACTACAAGATGGTTAAATCCAAGACTATTGTGAGTCAAATTTAGAAACTGCAGGTGATAATGCACGAAATCGCTGCAGAGAACATGACACTATGTAAACCATTCCAGGTTGTAGTGTTCATTGAGAAGCTTCCACCTGGATGGAAGGACTTCAAGAACTACCTCAAGCACAAGCGAAATGAGATGTCTCTTGAGGACCTGATTGTCAGGTTGCGGATTGAAGAGGAGAATCGTAAGGCTGACAAGTCCTATCAAAATCAGTCCATAGAAAAGGCAAACATAGTGGAGCACGAACAGAAAGGCAAAAAGAGGAAGTTCTTGCCATAGGCATCGAACAAAAAACCTGCCGCAAAAAGGTTTGCTAGAAAATGCCATAAGTGTGGTAAACTGGGGCACAAAATCTCTACATGCCGCAGCAAGGATAACAACCATGTTGGAACTTGACAGGCAAAAGGGAATGACAAATCCCATGCGCAGATTGCTAGGAACCTTTCCACTAGTCTCTCAGACTTGGACCTATGTGTTGTTGTATCGGAGGTCAATCTGGTAGGAAAAATCCACGTAAGTGGTGGTATGATACAGGGGCCGCCAAGCACATCTGCTCGGACAAGGATATGTTCACTTCATACCAGAAGTGCAACAACAATGAACAGTTGTTCATGAGGAACTCTTTCACCTCCAAGATTGAAGGAATAGGGAAGATAGTGCTGAAGATAACTTCCAGCAAGGAACTAACACTAACCAACGTGTTGCACGTTCCAGATATTCGAAATAACCTGATCTCGGGATCTTTGTTAAGCAATAATGGATTTAGGATCGTTCTTGCATCTGATAATTTTGTACTTTCAAAGAATGGGGTATACTTGGAAAAATGGTTTGTTAAGGATGAACTGTTCAAATTTAATGTAATGACAGTCATCCCAAAATTTGTTGTTCCTGTTGTTTCCAAAATGAATGAAATTAATCATGTTGCTTATGTTGTTGAGTCCTCTTATGTTTTGCATGAAAGACTAGGTCATGTTAATTTCAATTTTCTGCGTCGATTAATTAACATGAATTTACTACCAAAATTTAAGGTAGACAACTGCGACAAATGTGAAGTTTGTAAAGAGGCCAAACTCACTAAAACTCCATCCCGTTCTGTAGAAAGAAACACTGAAACTCTAGGTCTAATTCACACGGATCTGTGTGATTTAAAATATGTGCAGGCCAGAGGCGGTAAAAAGTATTTTGTGATATTCATAGACGATTGCACAAAATACTGCTATGTATAATTGTTACATAGCAAAAATGAGTCATTGGATAAATTGAAAGAATATAAGCTTGAGGTTGAGAATCAACTTGACAAAACGATTAAAATCGTTAGGAGTGATAGAGGAGGGGAATATAATGCACCGTTTAATATGTTTTGTTCTGAACATGGAATAGTTCAACACACCACTGCTCCTTACTCGCCTGAATCAAACGGTAGTGCTGAGCGCAAGAACCAAACTCTAAAGGAGATGATGAATGCCTTGTAGTTGAATTATGGATTATCCCAGAACATGTGGGGGGAAGCATTGCTGACCGTCAATTATATTCTTAATAAAATACCTCACAAGAAAACTGGCAAGACACCATACGAACTATGGAAAGGTAATGTACCTTTGTACAAATATCTCAAAGTGTGGGGATGTCTAGCAAAGGTAGCAGTACCTAATCCCAAACAGTTCATAGTAGGACCTAAAACCATTGATTTCATATTCATAGGCTATGCACATAATAGCAGTGCATATCGGTTTATGGTATATAAATCGGATATACCGGACATCCATGTGAATACAATAATGGAATCAAGGAATGTCTCCTTCTTTGAACACATATTTCCGTGCAAGGATGATATATATCCCAAATGTATACGTCAGCAAGGGAGTGCAAATACATCGGTTGATGAACTAGGAGATGATAATGATGAACCTAGACGAAGTAAACGGGCTAGAACAGTCCTGACTTTGTAACGACCTTTCTGTTAGAGAATGAGCCCAGAATATTCAAGGAAGCTATATCTACGTCTGATGCTCCTATGTGGAAGGAAGCAATCGAAAGTGAAATAGACTCCATTATGCAAAATCATACATGGGAGTTGGTCGATTTGCCTTCTGGGTGTAAAGCTCTAAGATGTAAATGGATTTTCAAACCATAATTGAAACCAGATGGTTCGATAGAGAAACATAAGGTGAGACTTGTGGTACAAGGATTTAGGCAAAAGAAAGGCTTAAACTTCTTTGATACATATTCTCCGATCACAAGAATAACTTCCATAAGAATGCTGATAGCTATTGCAGCTCTACGTAATCTCGAAATACATCAAATGGATGTCAAAACCGTATTTCTAAATGATAATTTAGAAGAAGAAATATACATGAAATAACCTGAGGGTTACGTAGTTCCTGGACAGGAAAATAAGGTGTGCAGGCTTGTAAAATCCTTGTATGGACTGAAACAAGTTCCAAAGCAGTAGCATGCAAAATTTGACAATGTTATGATGTCAAATGGTTTCAAAATAAATAAATGTGATAAGTGTATCAACATCAAAGATACTCCAAATGGATACATTCTGGTGTGTCTGTATATAGATGACATGCTCATTATTGGTAGCAATAATGATATTATCAAACACACTAAGAACATGCTTATGTGGTAAGTTTGATATGAAAGATTTGGGAGTTGCAGATGTCATACTAGGAATCAAAGTTTTCAGGACGTCTGAGGGAATTACTTTGTCTCAACCTCATTACGCTGAGAAAGTACTTGAAATATTCAAGAATTACTCCAATGGGACTACCAAAAATCGGTAGTCTGATGTACTGAACAAATTGTACAAGATCGGACTTGGCACATTCAATAAATGTACTGATCCGCTATACAAGTAATTCAGAATGAAGTCACTAGAAAGGAATAACTAGAGTATTGAACTATTTGCGACATACTCAGAGTTATGGGCTGCATTACACCAGATATCTAGCAATACTAGAAGGTTATAGTGATGCCAACTGGATATCAGACTTCAAGAACTCGAAATCCACAAGTGGGTATGTCTTCACTCTTGGTGGTACAGCTGTGTCATGGAAATCCTCTAAACAAACGTTATTGGCCAGATCCACCATGAAATATGAGTTTATTGCTTTAGAAAAAGCGGCAGAGAAAGCAGAGTGGCTTCGAAACTTTTTAGAGGATATTTCCATGTGGGAAAAACCAGTGCCTGCTATATGTGTATACTGTGACAGCCAATCGGCTATAGCAAGGGTACTGAGTTGTATGTATAATAGTAAATCTCGTCATATCAGAAGGCGACACAAAATCATTAGACAACCGCTCTCAAATGGAATAATCTCTATAGAGTATATAAAATCGGCCGACAACCTAGCGGATCCATTTACTAAAGGTTTTTCATGAGAGCAAGTTGTGAGATCATCAGGAAGAATGGATTTAAAGCCTATGACGAAAGAGGATACTTGATGAAAACCCTACCTAAGAATTGGAGATCCCAAGATCTAGGTTCAAGGGGACAACTAAATCTTATTGAATTGACGTGAACACTGAGAGATTAAAATCTCGTACCCACTCTTAGGATGATAAAACAATGCTTCCTGCAAAGGGTTAGGATAAGCTTGGCTTTTAATGATTCTCATAGCTTTGAAATGAAAATGGGGTATGGCAGGATACTCTTTATGAGCAATTACTTTGTGACTGTGAAATGAGGCTGTTTCTAGGAGAATGAAGAGAGGCTGCATTATCCAAGTTCACTAACGATTAACCAGGGTTGTTCAAGGCCAAAATAAATACAAACCTAGTTCTGTGAGGAGATGAAACTATGTGATAGTTATTGTCTAGGTTCACATCAAAGTCCGGGTAGTTCAAGACATCATGTTCACTACCTGGTCAAGTGAATCCGATGGCTACTGTAACACCCCGTAATTTGAAATGAGATATATATATATATGTGTGTGTGTGTGTGTGTGTGTGTGTGTGTGTGTGTGTGTGTGTGTTGTTAAATAAAGTTAGCTGATTTGGTAAAATGTGGTGAAATGAATAAAATGAATGGTATTAATGAGAGGGGGCCCACGTGAGTATAATACAACAGCTTGTGCTGTTTGAATCTTTCCTTCAATGCTGACGTGGAGAAGGAATGGGCCCACCTTCGGATGAGCTTCTCAAGAGAGAAAGGTCGGGAATAGGTAAGAATATATCCCATATTGGGAGTTAAAAGGAATATAATAATATATAAATATAAATGCCTATGATCAAAAGTCACCTAATCGGTCAACCAACTTTTGAGAGGCGGCATGTGGTGGGCAGTTTTACTACACAATATCTAATTTGTTTTCTAAATTGTATAATTGTCTGTGCTAGGGGCAGGGGCATTACAAATGGTATCAGAGCCAACTTTTGACACCGAGGTGTGGGGCATGTCTATATAGTCGGACGGACAGAAAAGCAGATGCTCCACAACAGCTAGAAAGTAGATCCTGCACTAGATTGTGCATGCCCGTCCTCAGCGAGGACGCTGATTTCTGAAGGGGGGTGTGTATAACACCCCATAATTTGAAATGATATATAATAGTATATATATATAGTATATATATGTGTGTTGTTAAATAAAGTTGGATGATTTGGTAAAATGTGGTGAAATGAATAAAATGAATGGTATTAATGGGAGGGGGCCCACGTGAGTATAATACAACAGCTTGTGCAGTTTGAATCTCTCCTTCAATGCTGACGTGGAGAAGGAATGGGCCCACCTTCGGATGAGCTTCTCAGGAGAGAAAGGTCGGGAATAGGTAAGAATATATCCCATATCGGGAGTTAAAAGGAATATAATAATATATAAATATAAATACCTATGATCAAGAGTCACCTAATCGGTTAACCAACTTTTGAGAGGCAGCCTGTGGTGGGCAGTTATACTACATAATATCTAATTTGTTTTCTAAATTGTATAAATTGTCTGAGCTAGGGGCAGGGCGTTACAGCTACTCACTAAGGGTGGTTCAAAGTTGAAAAATTACTACCATTCCTGATGCAGTGATTTTTCGATTGTATTTTCAGATTTTTTTCTGTTATGTGTTTTTCTGTCGTGTCTGGATTGCATAGTCTGGTGATTTCCATTTATGTGGGGGATTGTTGGAAATATTTTTGGCATTTTTTTTGGGCCGAATTCCGGTGGGCTCCGGACACCAGCAGTGCCGGAAAGTGATTGGATTGCGTTCCTCTCGTCAAGTACTATTCTGTAATGTACTCATTTGCCAAAAATGATTTCCGTATGAATGAGAAATATAGGTCCAAAGTTGGGTACTCGAAATGTACTAACTTGAGAATTTGGAAAAAATGGATAGTCCTACATAGGAAGATGGGAAAGATTTCTCTAGTATATAAGCTAAAGAAATGGACTAAAGGGCGTAGCCCTGGGGTTACCACTAACATGTAGTGGAGAGAGGACCTAGCCGAAATTACAAACACACACGCGCGCGCGTGCGCTAGGCCCAGGGCCTGGGCTCGACTCGGCTCGGTTCGGTCTAGCCTGGCCTGGCTTGGCTTGGCTATTATTCTGTAACAGCAGAATAATGGATCCATCAGTTACGTTTTTTGAGCCATTACTCTGCTGTCCAGAGTAATGGATCCATGATCCATCAGTTACGCCATCATCACCTATAAGACCCTGCAATTTTGTCTGCCAGAGACATAAGTTTTTGCAATACATAATCTTCTTCTTCTTCTTCCTCTGAGTCTGAGAGTACAACACATCTACTGATTCGCTGATATATCTGAAGCTAGGGTGTTGCTTTTCAGGGAAAGGTAATATACAGTTGTATCCTGGGAGGCAATTCGTCAACTACCGTCATACTGCGGGGCGAATTTTGCTTTAAGGACAGAGATTGTAATTTCGACTCTGTATTAAAGTTTCTGATTTGTTCTTTCATTCTTGTAATTGTAGTTCTTCATAAACATTGTTAGGAATTTCCTATTTTATGATATTCGAGTTCTAACACCAAATTCAACGCCCATATCTCATGAGGATCATACTGAACTTCTTGGCAATTTGTTCCTTTCGAACTCAGATCTAATTTAAGTCATATGAATTATTATTGTTATCTCCTTTAGCATTGGTATAAATACCTGATACATGGACCCGACCCGGACCCGACATCGGACTGGAACCGACCCGATCTATATGGGTTTGGGTCCGGGTCCTAAAATAAGACCCGATACACTTCTGGGTCTGGGTCTGGGTCCGGGTCCGAATTTGCTCAAAATAGAGCCGACCTGGACCCAGTCCCGAACCCGAACTCATTAAAAAATATCAAAAATATAAAATTTGAATAATATGGTTATGGGAATATATATGTAAATAGTAATTGTTGAAGACAGATATGTAAATATAATATTTATCCATGTATTTAAACAAAAATTGTTGGAACCGTAGGATACCGGGTGCCAAATTACTTAAGTGCAAATATTTATTACCCTCTACCGGGCCGGACGGATAGGTTCTTTAAGCAGGATCTGGATCCAGAATCAATTTTTATGGATCGGGTACGGATTCAATTTTGGAAACCGTAGAATATTGGGTCCGAATCCGGGTCCGAGTTTGAGTCCCAATAATATAGGATCCAAACTGATAGGACCCAATACCACATCTAATCTCTAATAACCAAACAATAACGCCCCACCACTCAGAAGTAAAGTGTACGATCAACTATATCTGACTTGATGTCTAAGTTTCCTTTGCCATATTTTCCACACACCCCTTCCAAAGTTAGCACCTACGAGCTAGGGCTGCTAGGCCTCTTGGTTACTAGCTTACCTAAGATTGCCATCCCATTGCACGCATCATTCAATTCAATTTTTCATAGCAAAGTCCAAATCTCTCCACAACAGATTGTCCCACTCAAACGTCGCAAAACGACCTCAAATCTCCACCACCCCCACGTGCACCTACCTCTTTGCCGCTCTCCCTTTCAAAAGGTGTAAGAGCATCCACAGTCGTTTGCTTGGTTGTTGTTTTTGCCTTTTTTTTTTTTTTTTTTTTTTTTTTAATATTACTGTAGCGCACACAGTCGTGAGCTATTTTGTCATTTTTTAACAATTGGGCTACAGTAAAAAGAAAAGATAGCATTCGAAATAGCAAAATGCATATTATAGCTAACGAAATATCATGTTTCGTCTGCATTATTTAATTATATTTTTAATTGATCGGACGAAGTAAAAAAAATTAAAAACCAAATAAAATAACCTGTTAAATGAATTTAAGAGTGGGAATGAACATGATGTTTCGTCCCAATCCAATTTATTTTTTAAAAAAATAATTTTTAAAATTAATTTTGTAAATTTTTAAATTGTTTTTGCAATTTTTTAAATTGATTTTGCATTGCAAATTTGTAAATTGTTTTTGCAAATAATTTTTGCAAACTCTTTTTAAAATTGTGTTTGCAATTTTTTTTTGCAAAAAAATCCAGACGGTTATTTTGAAAAAAATTTCTTCTCTTTGGGACCTGTATTTTTTATTAATATTTTCTAAGTTTCGGCTTGTATAATTTTCTTTTTTAATGACAGACGAAACATCATGTTTCTTTTTTAACGAACCTATGCATTTTTTTGCCATTCGACGACTGCAGCGTTTCGTCGAAATGGATTGTCAAAATATGCATTTTGTCATTTTTTACATTGAAGACTGTGGATGCTCTAAAGGGCCACAATTTTGAATTTTTTTCCCAAAGTGTCCCATTTTTTGAAAGTTTTTCCCACACTGCCCCACCTTTTAAAAAAAATTCCAAAACGCCCTACTCGCTTTTCGAGAAAACGAGTTTAGCTAAATCCTCATTGCTTTTTCAGAAAGCGAGCTTGAGGCTTTGATTTTGAATAGCCTAAACACGCTTTTTGAAAAAGCGATGGGGTTTAACCCACACTCGCTTTTTTGAGTGTCAATTGGGACTTATTAGCCCCCACGCTCTCAATCTGATCTCACTTTCTCTTTTACTCTCTATCTTCTTCTTCCTCTTGTAACAAAACCCTAACCCATCGTAGATTTGCTCCAATATCGGCCATTAATCCACCAAATTACGCCGTTTCAATCATAAAATCCTCGCATTTCTCATCTTCTTTCGATTTTCCACTTCTCTCATCCTCATTTAACCAAAAAAACCCTAAACCCCAATATCCAAGATTGTGTTGATTTTTGAATTTTGGGGCAAAGCTTGCGGTTGAAGGAGGTGGAGTGCTTCGAATTTGGGTGACATTCCTCGCGGTTGAAGGAGGTGGAATGCTTCGAATTTGGGGGTAAAGCTTGCGGTATATTTATCAAAGTTTTCCTTTTTTAATGTTGTGTTAATCACCCAAACTTGTTGATTTTCTTTAATAAACAAATAGCAACAATTTTGTAGGTATGTAGTTTGGAGTATATATTTTGATACGGAATATAGTTTGGAGTATATATTTAGATATGTAGTTTGGAGTATATATTTTGATACCGAAAATAGGAATTGAGTTTCAAAAAAACAATTGTAGGTTATATATGTAGATATATTATATTATATATGTAGATTTGTTCTAATAGAAAATTGGATATATATGTAGATATATGTAGGTTATATATTTTGGTATAGTTTGTACTATACTCTCTTTTATTATAAATGGCATGCACGATGGGGAATGTGGAGGAAGAATCTAGTAGTAGACCTCATCGCGGCGATGGACCACATACTTCTTTTGGCCCACCTCCTCATGGTGGACGTGGTGGTCGTCGTGGTAGTACCGAGCATACTAATGTAAGTGAATAATTGTTTATATTCGATTAGTTTGATTATCATACAATAAAATGTAATATTGGTCTTTTGTGGTTATTGGACGAAAATGAGATGAGAGATGGGTTAGGGTTTCGGGGTTAGAAGAGGAGGAAGATAGAGAATTAAAGAGAAAATGAGATCTGATATCAGCCGTGGGGGCTAAAGACCCAATCGACACTCGCTTTTTTAAAAAACAGGTGTGGGATAAATTCCCTCGCTTTTTGAGAAAGCGAGTGTGGACATGTGCAAAACCAAAACCTAAGACTCGCTTTCTGAAAAAGCGATGAGGATTTAGCCAAACTCACTTTTTCAGAAAGCGAGTAGGGCATTTTTGGAATTTTTAGAAAAAGTATGGCAGTTTGGAAAAAACTTTCAAAAAGTGGGACGGTTTGGGAAAAAAATCCACAATTTTAGGTAGTACCGATGTATGTACCACTCAGTGTGAGAAACTCACAGTTTTGCTGCTGCGGTCGCAATTGCAATATTTAAAAATTTATAGTAAAAAAGTTATATGGATTATTTAGATCCACAACTAGTATCTTTTCCACTTGCAATTTACTCGCCCTAGGGGTGGCAGCAGGGTCGGTCTGGCCCGGCCCCGGTCTGGCCTGCCCCAAGAGCGGGCTGACCCGGCCCCGAACCCCCTCACTACCTGATCTGGGCAGGGCCTCACTTTTCCATTCGAAACCCTTCCCAGCTCGGCTCCAACCGGGATCGGGTTGAATCGGCCCGGTCCGATTCGAGCTTGACCTGCGGGCCGACCGTTCGATTGGATTTTTTTCTCCTGAAAATGTGTTGCATAGCTTTTGTATAGAGAAACATTTTTTTAAGTATAAGAAACTTTTTTTAAGTATAGGGAACAACATCATGTACTAATTTTGTTTATTAATTTTGTTGCTTGGCTTTTGGTGCATAGCTTTTGTTGTAAGAGTTTCTTTTTAATTGTTGTAGGAGCATAGGGAACAACATCGTGTACTAATTTTGCTATTAATTTTGTTGTACTAATCAAACAAATTTTTTTTTGAATTTTTTTTTACTCATCTATTTGAAAGCAAGGGCACATCATGTACTAATTTTTTTTACTTACTTAGCAAAGAAAAGGGGCACAAAGAGGCTAATTATATTTTAAATTTTATAATTTATTAAAACAATTTAATGTACGAATCTTTATTTTATTTATAAATTCTTACAATTGTTGTCTTAATTATTCACAAATTGCCTTTATCTTTGTACTCTTAAAACAATTTTTACAAAAAAACCAAGTGAAAACCTGCCTAACCCGCAACCTCGTTCGATCCAGTCCAACCCCCGAGCCAAGGGCCAGGTCCGGGTCCCCCTTCCGCCCCAGCCCGATCCGACCTGGCCCAGCTTGGCCCGCGAATCGCCTCAACTCAGCCTGCGAAAGTCCGAGTCCGGGTCAAACCCATAGGGTTTCAACTCGGCCTAGCCCGATGGAACCGGATGCCACCCTAACTCGCCCCGAATGTAGGTGCAAGTTGAAGGTAGTTGCTTCTTCTTCTTTTTTTATGGAAAAATTTTGGTTCGAATCAGGGGTCCTGAATTCGAGCTGTCACTCAATAATCCACTTCACCCAATACCAATCCACTTCACCCAATACCAATCAGGACATTGGTTGTTGGTGAAGATTTTCATTCGAAATTATCTTTTCAGATATCACAACCGGTCCTTACTTTATCAACATATATGTAAATAGTAACATTTCATGTAAAATCAACAACAACAATAACAACAAAATCATATCAAATCATGTACTATATCTTTGTATTATATTAGGAGGTCTTTAATATGATGTTTGCTTTACATCAAAAAAAAAAGAGTAATGCTTTAGCCACTACCAATTTCACTACCATTTCCTTCACTATCTTAGGTGGCATACTCTTAATGGAGAGTTCTTCCACCTACTTTATCATCCCCTACCTATTGGAGTGTGCCACCTAAGGTAGTGAAGAGAAATGTAGTGAAATTGGTAGTGGCTCTAGCATTACTCAAAAAAAAATATATGATGTTTGCTATACTAATTAATTAATCAATTTATATCTGACATATGGGTTGAACGTGGGATGCATGCAACTTTTGGTTATGACAACAACAGCCATACCCACTGCATGTAGGGGATTAGACATTAGTGGAGCTTCACTGTATAACCTGATTTGTTTTGAGAGAGATCTGCAAATCTTGATTAATTAATTATAATTAAAGTTACTCATTGTGTAACAGTTGCGTTTGTTTTGATATTTTGAATAGAATATTCTGAATAGAGTTATTCTGAATATGAGCCAAAAAGCTGTTTGTTTAGCCTATATTCTGAATATTGATATTCTGAAAGCTGTTTATCTGAAAAAGAGAGTTTAGAAGCTGTTCGGTTATATTTCTAGCTGAAAACTGTATTCTGAAAACTGTTTTTCTGAAAATGAGTGTTTAAAATTTGTTCGGTTATATTTCTAGCTGAAAACAGTTATCTGAAAGCTGCTTTTCTGAAAAAGAGAGTTTAAAAGCTGTTCGGTTATATTTCTAGCTGAAAGCTGTTATCTGAAAGCTGTTTTTTCTGAAAAAGAGTGTTTAAAAGCTGTTCGGTTATATTTCTAGCTGAAAAAAGTTATCTGAAAGCTGTTTTTCTGAAAAAGAGAGTTTAAAAGCTGTTCGGTTATATTTCTAGCTGAAAACTGTTATCTGAAAGCTGTTTTTTCTGAAAAAGAGTGTTTAAAAGCTGTTCGGTTATATTTCTAGCTGAAAACTGTTATCTGAAAGCTGTTTTTCTGAAAAAGAGAGTTTAAAAGCTGTTCGGTTATATTTCTAGCTGAAAACTGTTATCTGAAAGCTGTTTTTCTGAAAAAGAGTGTTTAAAAGCTGTTCGGTTATATTTTTAGCTAAAAACTATTATCTTAAAGCTGTTTTTCTGAAAAAGAGTGTTTAAAAACTGTTCGGTTATATTTCTAGCTGAAAACTGTTATCTGAAAGCTATTTTTCTGAAAAAGAGTGTTTAAAAGCTGTTCGGTTATATTTTTAGCTGAAAACTATTATCTGAAAGCTGTTTTTCTGAAAAAGAGTGTTTAAAAACTGTTCGGTTATATTTTTAGCTGAAAACTATTATCTGAAAGCTGTTTTTCTGAAAAAGAGAGTTTAAAAGCTGTTCTGCTATATTTCTGACAATTTTGAATATCAATTTGAATATCAATTTTGAATAATAATAATAATAATAATAATAATAATAATAATAATAATAATAATAATAATAATAATAATAATATATATAATATATATAATAATAATATATATAATATATATAATATATATAATATATATATAATAATAATAATATATATAATATATATAATATATATATAATAATAATAATAATAATAATAATATATATAATATATATAATAATAATAATAATAATAATAATAATAATAATAATAATAATAATAATAATAATAATAATAATAATAATAATAATAATAATATATATAATATATATAATATATACAATATATATAATATATATAATAATATATAATAATAATAATAATAATAATAATAATAATAATAATAATAATATATATATATATAATAATAATAATAATAATAATAATAATAATAATAATAATAATAATATAATAATAATAATAATAATAATAATAATAATAATAATATATAATAATAATAATAATAATAATAATATATATAATAATAATAATAATAATATATATAATAATAATAATAATAATAATAATAATAATAATAATATTCTGAATAGAGAGTAAAGGAGGTGTGAGAAGAGAGTAAAGGAGGTGTTTTGGAAAATAGGGGGTATGAGTATTCAGAATAGAGATTGGGAATAAGGCTTAAAACAAACGCCAACTCAGAATAGAGTATTCTGAATACTCTATTCTGAGTTGCAAAACAAACGGGCTTTTGAAGAGTGCATTCGAAGAAATGTGTCGATTAGTTTTATTAGAGCATCCACGCACTCTTTTATCAAATTGCCATATTTTTTATATGGGTAAAAGGGATATGAGCAACTTGCTCATTTAGAGTAATTGATTATGTGGCATGCATATGATACATTGGATAACTAATATTTTTAATAATTTTTCAATCACATGTATGTCACATCATCAATTGCTTATTTACTAAATGAGCAAGTTGCTCATACCCCTTTTCCCCTTTTTATATTTTGATCATTTGAGAATTACACTCATTTATTATATTGCCATGATAGGAGAATTGAGAAATAATGGCTTCTCATATTTGAAAGACAATTTGACAATTGGCAAAATATAGAGAACGAAATATGATATTTTGTAGGAGTCGCACGAAACAACATGTTTCATCAAAGAAATTTTTTTAAAAGAATTTTTTTCCTAACGATTAGACGGAACAACATGTTTCCGTCCTAAAAAATTGAAATAAAAAAAACACATCGGACAGAAAATGTTGTTCCGTCCCACACCAAAAACTCCTTGGACGGAACATGTTATCCCGTCTCGCCATTGGAGTAATTAAAATGGGATAATGACCACTTTAATCAGGGTTTAAGTCTTAAGTTAATGGAATAAAAACTAATTTAATCGCTAATTTAGTAACTAATGACCATTTAATTACTAATGAATTTTTTAATTGATGTAAAAATTATGAAAAAACCTCTTAGACGTTACATCATGTTCTGTCTCACTATAAACTTAAAAACATGTGCTCGGACGGAACATGTTGTTCCGTCCATTCTTGAATTTTAACAAACAGCGACCGCAAACAAACTCTTTTTACCATTTCTTATTTTGCCAATTTGTCAAATATGATAAAAACGAGTGTGGATGCTCTTAGTAGTATTCTTTTGAGAAATGTATCCCATTTTTGCGCAGCATGGTTATGAAAATCCACGAGAAGCAACTGACCGAACTGTATGTGCCAATTGCCATTTAGTTAATTAATCTGTGGATATTGAAGTTCCACAAGTTGTACTTCCTGATACTGTATTTGAAGCAATTGTTCGAATTCCATTTCATTTCGACAAGAAATCAAAAGAAATCAAAAGAGCATACATACCCAAGTACATGATACCTAGTCCCGGGGGGGGGATGTAAGAAAAATTACCAACTTAACCCTTAGCACGAGTGTTATATTTGGTTATGTAATAAAATCTCCTTTTGGGGGAGAACGATGGATCGTTAGTGTGGACGATTTAGAAGATATAATTGGAGGCGATCAATGCAACGGGATGTGTCTATTATCTATCTCTTGACTCGAAATAGGAGCAGGTTTGAAAAAGGATCTTAGAGTGTCTAGTGTTGAGCCAGAGAGAGGCAACCATGCATTATATTCACTGATCCTTCGGGAGAATTAATTAACATACCTAGATTCTAAGATGATCAATTACTTGGTAAATTTTTGGGAAAAAATATATATCCCGCAACTTTGTTATAGCTTGTACATAGTGCTTTTGTTTATTTCATTTTCATATGTTTATTTATTTTTATTATAATTTCCTGTTGAATCAATCTTTGCTTATTGTTCAATCTTCGACCTTAAGGAATACTAGACTAGTGTTGATGTCGAATTCATGCAACTCAAAGGAGAAAATTTTTGGCATGTGATCTGACCAGCAGGTTTACATCCTCTGGTTCCAATCACCCATTGACGCTTGCAAATCTCAAAGAACTAATGTAGATAGATTATGCGAGGATTCAATGAGAACTTGGCACATACCGTCTTCTACAAAGACTAATTATTAACTATAGAAGCTGTTGGAAAATAATTATCCCATATTGAATTCCGAGCATGATTTGTTGTCAACCAAAGGTATCATGTAATATCTTAATTAAGTTAAAGTTCAGACATGTGTACAAAATATGTCGGTTTGAGGGACAATGTGAAGCCATAAAAAGCCTCTTAAAAGCCTCTATCATCGAAAGTTTGAGGCTCGATGTACGCCCGTCAACTCCCTAGCGATAAAAATACCCCCAAAATATGCAGAGCACTCTGTGACCTGAATAATACTTCAAGCTGCCTAAAGTAAAATACCATCTTTATATTTTGTATGGTCATAAGTTCTATTCTACTTTCATAAGAGCATCTCCAACCATACTAGTTAAAATGGCTAGCCAAATTGTTCAAATAGTGTTTTTGCCTAGTGAATTTGGCTAGCCATTTTGCTTCATCCCCAACCATGCTTCTTCCTCTATATTTTGCCTCTTGCTCTCCATTTTGCCTCTTCATGTTCATGGCTAGGCAAAATGCCTAGCCAATATACCTAACCGTTGGAGATGAAAAATGAGTGTGACTCTCTAAATATGGCTATGCCTCTTAATTTTGGCTAGCCGTTGGAGATGCTCTAAGCCATTAGCCACAGAAGGTTTTTTCATAGGGTAGAGGAAAACATAAGATTAGAGTGAAATGGTCGAGCTAACAACTCTATTAAAATCATGACGATGATGACTACACATATATGAGTTTTTACCCCAAACATATATTATAAATACATTGGGGCCCACTTCTCACTAAAAGACAAGATTTTAATATTGTCTTTTAGTGAGAAGTGGGCCCCAATGCATTTATAATGTATATTTCAGGGTAAAAACGCATGTATGTCTAGCAATTTGCAATCATAAAATAATTGTAATGGCAGTTACATATAAGGCTAATTATAAAAAAAGTACCCAAAGTTTTGGACCAGTTTAAAAAAAAGTACACAAAATTTTTTTTATTTTTATTTTTTAAAGACACAATGTTTAATTTAACTCCACTGGATTAGTTAGGGTTAGGGTAGGATTTTAAAAAACCACATTCATTTTTCATTTGTGTTTAAAAAAACCACATTCATCTTTTATTTGTGTTTTAAAAAACATCACTTAACTAATCAGATGTTTAAATAAACCATCCCAAACTGACCCTAACCCTAACCCTAACTAACCCAGTGGAGTTAAATTAAACATTGTATCCACCACCCAAAAAAAGAAAAAAACCAGTTTTGTGTACTATTTTAAATTGGCCCAAAACTTTGTGTACTTTTTTTGTATTTAACCTCCATATAAATACCAACGAATATTAATGATCCCTTTCATAAAAATTTCAACCGAAGCCCAATCGTTAGCAGTTTCAGCTCAACATCTTGTAGTTACCGTCTTTAACCCCAAGAAACTATACTTACTGTTGTAACTCAAACTCCTCGAGAGCTACCATCCACTAACAACCCACATTTGAAATTGAACCCCAAGTGGGGCTGTTGATATCAACTACTACTAAAATGCCAACAAATTAATATAGTTCTATAATTAACTTGGGGCCTGACAAATGTCTCCTCATTGATCGCAGTTTGCTAGTTGCACTATAGCCTGTCCCCAACCATTCATGTGAAGAATGTAAGATACTTTAGAGAGAGACTTGTCACACAAAAAAAAAAAAAAAAAAAAAAAAAAAAAAAAAAAAGGGAGGAAGGTTTTAAATCTACTGTACCTTGGTTTGCATCTACATTATGTATGTGTCCTCATCTTTACTTATAAACATCATGTTTCGTTAATAAGAGCATAACAAAATACAATATAGAACCTGTAAATCAATCTCGAAACTCTTAACTAATGTTCCATCCAATATTGTAATCGTGGAATGAAAAGCTCCATCAAATATCCCATAAATTTTTGGACGAATTCTCCGAGTTACCAGCTGAAATGCCATTCCCCAGCCATATGTATGAAGATAATCTTCCTTCTATTTATCTCCATCTGATTTAGCTTATGCACATGTTGCCAAATCCATTTTCAAAATTTTAAGGCTGATTATCAGCCGAAATCAGTCATTTAGTAATCTGCACCAATTTTTGCATAGAAACCTATATTCTAGGAAAAGGAAAAGGAAAAGCTTTGCATATGTATAACAGTGCAATTGCAAACGACTCTCTGCACAAAGATAGAATTTTACTACCAAAATGATATCAGTTGAGTCAATTCCATACTCAGAAAGGGAAGTTGAGAACCAATCACTAAAAAGGATACAGATTATGAGCAAGCACGTTGGATTCTAAAGCAGACTTTACGGAGGGGTAATCAATCATCAAGTTTAGAAAGATTATAAGTTTTGGCACTTAGAAGATCAGTGTCTTTTCTCCAACTGGCAATCATGAACTGCAAACAATCAATCTACAGGTTACCCACTTATTCGTCCTCCTACAATCCTTGAAAACTGTAATCATTTCATTGCACGTGAGATGTGGGACAAAGTATAGAAGAGAAGGAAAAGTTAGCTAAGTTGTGTTTACAATCTAAGTTTGCGAGATTATGATTGCACTTCCTGTCATACACAACTCTTCATCTCTGTCAATAGAATTCGCAAAAAAAATTAGCATCCTTAACATCAAGTGATGGTGGCTCTTAAATACTCGGGTCCGAAGAGCTTTATACTAATCATGAATGTAACAACTCTTGAAATTGAATGGTATAACAACTTCGAAAAGCATAAAGATGCACTAGGAATAAAAGCAAACTAATGACTTGCACTGGGGATAGCAGGAATGTATAGTGACTATGAGCATAACTATATTTGCATATGATAAAAACTAGTGTTACTCTATACAAATGCAAATTGCACAGACTAAAATAAGTTTGGGAGACTCATAAAATTATATGAAACTCCAAAAAAGTATGGGAATTGAGAGAAATTACCTCTTTAAGCATAGTTTTGTGAAATTTACAATAAAAAATACGCACGCAATCTGACCTATGTGTACATCCTGACCGGCAACACTCAGACTCTGATCCACCTCATCTCGACCATCCCCTCTCTCCCCTCCTCCCAAATCCACACCTTTTTCGACGCCGCCCTCCACTCCTCTCTCCTCTTCCGCATCTCTGTCGTCCTCAACCGCCATGACGCCCCCCTCTCCAACCCCCTCTCCACCTCTTCGTCCGCCTCACCTTGCCCTTCGCCAGCACCCTCCTTTCCAAATCTCATTCTTGAATCCGACACCGAAATCATCTCCGTCTTACACTCGAGTACTCTTTCCCAAATCCAAATTTTGGGATTAAACACAAATTAGAAATTGAAAATGAAATCAAGTGGTCAATTAGGATTTCAAAAATTTATACATACACCATACATAGATACAATTGATTTAGTTAAGCGAACTTTTTCAAAAGCATTTTCCACATACACCTTGCGTGCTACATAGACATTTCATCAAACAGTGGATGAGCTCAGCACAATTTTAGAAATTAAGTACCAGATTTTAAGGTTTTCAAGTGTTTTATATTCAAATATGCATGAGGCAATAGAAAAAAAGAAAAAGGTAGAAGAAACCTTACAAAATTCCATTCTAGAATCTGAGACCGCAATCATTCACATATTCAACCTGTACCCTTATCCAATCCCATCAGAAATATTGTCTTGATGAACGCGGTGGTTCGGAAACAACGAAGGAGGCGACGCCGTGCGTGGGAGGCGGCAGCGTTGGAGGGGAGGTCAAGATTTGGGGAGGGCTACGCAGGAGGGGACAGTGCCGGAGGCAAGTTGGAGGATTAGGGAGGTCGAGGTAAATGTGGAAGGGAGGAGTTCAGAAGTTTGGGAGGTCGGCGATGCAGTTCGTCGGAGGCGTAGGTTGAGAGATCATTGTTGAAGGCGACGGCAGGAAGCGTCGTTGAAGGCGTCGGCGAGGTGGCTGGCCACATGAGAGGGGGCAGCGTCGGAGACGAGGTGGAAGGTTGGGAAGGGTTTTTGCAAGTGGGAATAGACAACATCAGAGGTGATGTGGGTTTGGAGTTTTATTTATTTATTTATTTATTTTATGAAAATGTGCAGACCATATGTATTAGTTTAAATGAGGTTTTTCTACTTTTGTACTCATTTCTCCATTTCAAAATAAAGAAAGAAGAAAGGGGATAACCCAATTAACTTAATATATATAATTATTATTATAATACGAATACATATATTACTCAAACTCAATAAACGAATACTGATAGTCTCCAAATATTACTGAAAATGACTAATGATTTGACCAAATATGAGTTTGACCACGTAGATTATTTGATGTCATGCTGCAGTAAAAATTGCATAGATCATCTGTATTCATTTACATGCCCAAATTGATGGATCATGATTTAAGGCCCGCACTCAGGACAAGTTAACAAGTTTAAAGGGAACTGGCTCCTCTAGGCAAGACTTAAACTTGAGACATATCTGTAAAAACTAAAAATGTGCCTTAGCTATATGCAAGGACGGCCTTGAGGTAGAGGTGGCCACCTCGGACACCCCCCCCCCCCCCCCCCGAGTTTTGTGCATTTTTAAGGCCCCCCCAAAAAAATTCCCCTTATAGCTATACATACATGTTTTGCGTGTGAAGTTAAATTACAATTTGCACATTTTTTTAGAGACCCCCAAATTTAATTTTTATGGGAGTTCACCTCAGGCCCCCGTGACTCCGCGAGCACAGAAGGCTCTGCCTATATGGCGACTCTGCTCAAGTTTTATCCAAAAAATAAATCTCCCTACTGAATTAACTTCTAAGTGCAGTTTTGATGGACCTTAAAGGTGAATGTTAATATAGTGCTGTGCTGACAGTGTACATCTAAGAGCGTATGGAGTTATTGGCCCAATCCCTTCCCCCAGGGACCGACCGTACAGAGTATAGCCAAGTGATAAGGTATCGGTTTTTTGTACCGGCATGCAAAGGTTTGAATCCTTTTACTCCAGATTATGAAGACCCGATCGGATTTGTTAAGAACGAACTATCAGATAACTCAAGCTAGACAGAAAGGTGCCAAAGTCCACAGTTCCTTAAGGATCCTGTAAGCAAGCAGTTCAGACTGTCATGTTGGGGATTCAGTAAAATGGCTCATCACCGGTTCCTTAGGAAGCTTAGCAGCAGACTTCGATTTTCTTTCTTCACGCAGAATTGACTATTTCTTACTCAAGACTAGCAATGCGCTGAACACTTTCTTGATCATCTTGGTAAACTGCTCTTGAAGCAAAGCATATTTATCCTGAAGCCTCTTCAATTTGAATTTGAGAATAGCGCTATCTTGACCACCGAAGTCTTCCCAACAATGATTGTTTCGATCTACAATGATTTTGGATTAGTGCACAACGATCAAATAATATCTGTCTTGTTTTCACTTTTCCAGTTATTCTAGATACAATTGTGAAATATTGGATCTTCCTTTTTTAAAATCATGTATCTCCTTCGCTTGTAATCATTTATCATTCAATGAATGAATGAAGAACTTAATTTGATCTCCTGATATCAATCAAATCAGAATTTGGATTCATGTACAAAGAAAGCATTTTCCATTTGACTTATTCTTTATACTTATACCTCTTCAAGGTATTCGTCTTCCTTGTCAAAATTTCGGCCCTAAATTCCCATGCATCGGTTCTAATTGAACCCATCATGGGAATTAGGATAGCTGAAAATTCTTGACCTGACGATGCTTCGATTGTGTCCGAAGGAAGCGCGCTCTTCTGCGGAATCGACCATATTCTACCGAAGTTGACTCAAAATCCATTCTCCTTGGGTCTCTCACCTGTCTGCTTTCGTCTATTCTCTTATAAAAAGAAGAGAAGAGTCAAACTTTCTCTTCCGGCAGTACCCACCGCAGCCATCACCTTCTCTTGCATGTTCTTGAACGAAAGAGATTGGCTCGTTGACTTCCAGCGCACGCTGCATGAACCACGCATTTGATTGAACTTCAAAGTATAGCAGGAAAGAGGGACGTGCCTAGTCAGCCGTTCGTCATAGAACTTGTGCCTCGTCGCGGCGAGCCATCTTCTTTTTTTTAAGTAACCGGTTGGCTGTTCACCGGTAGGTCAATAGGCCTTTTAGATAGATGGCGAACAAACGTTGGATCAAAGGAAGGTAGCAATTATAAGTAAGGGCGTGCTTTGGAGAAGGAAGGTGGAAATTATTAAAGGTGCATTTGGCCTAGCTTTTTTTAAGCTTTAAAGCTACTTTAGAAGGAGAAGCTAAAAAGTAGAGCTTTGAAATTAAAAGCTGAAACTGTTTGGATAGTCAGTTTTTTTTAACTTTAAAGCTACTTTTAAGCAATAAGTTGTTTGGCATAAGATATCAATTGCAAGCTACTTTTATACTTAATTTAAGTTTTTGAAGTACAAAATTTTGTAAGCTCAGAATAATCAGAGAGAGAGCATGAAGTATCAAATTTTGTCAGCTCAGAACAATCAGAGACAGAGCATGAAGTATCAAATTTTGTAAGCTCAGAACTAACACAAACAAAGCATGAAGTATCAAATTTTGTCTTCTGAGAACAAACAGAAACACATCATGAAGTATCAAAATTTGTTAGCTCAGAACAAACAGAAACACAGCATGAAGTATCAAATTTTGTAAGCTCAGAACAATCAGAGACAGAGTATGAAGTATCAGATTTGTAAGCTCAGAACTAACACAAACAGAGCATGAGGTATCAAATTTTGTCTTCTGAGAACAAACAGAAACACATCATGAAGTATCCAAATTTGGTAGCTCAGAACAAATAGAAACACAGCATGAAGTATCAAATTTTGTAAGCTCAGAACAAACAGAAACACAGCATGAAGTATCAAAGGAATAGATCTAAAAGTTCCAAATAAATCAATTTCAAGGAACATATCTAAAAGGGGAAGGGGAAGGGGCAGGGGAAGGGCGGCGAGGTTCGACGGCGGCGGTGGCGGTTCGACGGCGGCGTGGTTCGACCCCGGTCAAGGAACAGATCTACATCATGTGTGGTTCGACGGCGGTGGCGAGGTTCGACGGCGGCGGCGGTGGTTCGACGGCGGAGTCAACTGTTCGGCGAGGGAATGGAGGAAGGGGAAGGGGAAGGGGAAGGGAAATTTTTTTGATCTTTGGTTTTGGGTAAAAAAAAGAAAACGGGTAGAAAAAGAAGAAAAGGAGAAGCCAGAAGCCAGAAGTAGATCTGGAGGACTTCTTTTGGAGCTCCTTTTCCTAATAAAAAATAAGCTACTTCTACTTTTTTTGGGCTTTTCAAAATATGTGTTTTGCTCAGCTTCTCCTTCTAAAGGAGAAGATAAGCTAATTTTAAGCTGGGTCAAACACTACCTAAGTAAAGGCATCTACCTCGTTCACAAAGCAGAGTCCTAAGCTTGAGTAGCAGAGTTCCGATCAGAGTTGTTTGACAAAAGGTGTTACCGAACGTAGTCCAAGGAGTTCTCGAGCTAATGCGAGAGGCGACCTGAAAGGGAGGACGACCATTAGGAGTCTTTCAGTGGCATGTTTCGATCCTCTTCCCCATTGCTTAGAAAAAGTGAGCCACCGGTTCAGATACAAGATACTATCATTACCACCTGGACAATTAGATATCCAACCCGTAATCGCAACGACCCAATTGCAAGAGCGGAGCTCTACCAACTGAGCTATATCCCCCCGAGCCAAGTGGAGTATGCATGAAAGAGTCAGATGCTTCTTCTATTCTTTTCCCTGGTGCAGCTGGGCCATCCTGGACTTGAACCAGAGACCTCACCCGTGAAGTAAATCATCGCACCTACGACCCAACCCATTGGGAGTGAATCAATAGATTCTTTTTCAGGAGCGATTCATCCTTCCCAAATGCAACATACAACAGCTATTAAATAAAGTTGTACTGCGCTCTTTAAGTGTGCTTTGCTTGTGGTTTGGGTACCACGGCAAGTCTTTGTGAAAGAATTCCGACGGGAATAAAAAAGAAGGCATTAAGATACACTCCTGGCAAATACTCATATTTTACAAAATTTAGCAAAAAAATATCGCAATCGTTGGCCAAAAACCCAAATTTTGAGTCGGAGGAGAATGGCCTGCTATATTTGGCAATGGATATAGCGTTTTGTAAATTATAGAGAACGAAGCATGATCATTCGTCCGTTCG
Source organism: Hemerocallis citrina (assembly GCA_017893485.1). NCBI lineage: Eukaryota > Viridiplantae > Streptophyta > Magnoliopsida > Asparagales > Asphodelaceae > Hemerocallis > Hemerocallis citrina. The sequence continues at coordinate 10,660,330 of CM030362.1, forward strand.
AAGTTTTTGAAAGTTTTTTATATTATTTTATTTTACGAACGAAAGAACTTCTCGTCTGTCATATTTATTATAAAAAAAATGTGACGGACGGAAGAAGTTCTTCCATCTGTCATATTTATATATATATATTTGGGGGGGGGGGGTAAATATCCAAATTTTTACTTTGACGACTGCAACAAACACTTCTATTTTTCATTTGCTGCCAAATAGCTAAAAATTGGGTTTGACGACAACAAATGCTCTAATGACCTATTGTTTTAATCCAATACGAATATCAATATTGCTATTAACAAGTTTCAACCATTAGGAATTTACGATTTGATGAACATAGAATCAAAGGTGTATTGGCCCAAGAGATCTTTGTTTTAAGTCGTAACTACTAGGGGATTCCCTTGCTAAGATCTATATAAATCAATAGTTTATGACATTGCATGGATATTTGGGTAACCTAAGACATCTGTGATTATCTCATTGGATTAGTGTTTAAGGTTGTAAAAGTGTAGTATATGCTCTTAGAGCATTTGTAGTTGTTGAGACTCAAAATTCCTATATTTGGGGTATAGAAATAGGAAATTTGAGTTTACGCTGCAGTCGTTTCTATTCAAAAATCCCTATATTTTTTTTCTTCTTTCAATCAGACACAAGATGAACTTGCGTCTGATAAATAAAAAAAATTATTATTATTTTAATTGGACGCAGAATCATCTAGCGTCTGATCATATTTTTTTAGAAAAAAATTTAAACCTCACACGCAGAATGATGTTGCAGGCGATTGGAAAAAAAATAAAGGTGGGATGCTAGATGATCTTGCGTCCCATATTTTTTAATTAAAAAAGGTGGGACCCAAATCATTTTTTTTTCAATTTGGGACGCAAAATGATCTTGCGTCCGAGAGATGCAATAAAAAAAATGCCAGACGCAGGATCATATTGTGTCTGAAACAAATCAGATGCAAAAATTTCGACGGACGCAAGAACATATTTCGATTCCTATATTTGAGAATTTCCTATATCTTCTCTCAAATATAGGAGTCGATTGTTCCTCAAAACTCATTTTTGAAAATGTAGGCAATGACGGCAACTTCTTTTTTGTCAAAATTTCCAAAATTTGGAAATTAAGAGAACGACTATAGATGCTCTTAGGAATACAAAAGTACAGGTTTCATGATCCACTTAAAGAACAACAAATCACGTCGTATAATACTTCACGATTGCATCAAATTTTCCCCATAGAAAATAACCTGGGAGAACACAAAATCAATCTAGAAAAACATCCCGCTTCAAATAACAAAATAGTCAAAAGTATATCTTCTCAACTTAAGCTACTTTGAAGGTCTGTGTATCTGAAACGAAATTCACTTCAACCTTAACACTATTTCCTGTACAAATCTCGATCTCCGTTCCTCTTAATCCTAGATCATGAAAACCTCTTCTACTGAATACCTATATTCCTCCCTGTCCACTATAACCTCCTTACTCTGTAAATCCTGTTCATATCCTCTTTCACTTGATAAATAGGTAATTAGCTTTTCCTCCTCCTTTCCTCTATGTTCTAAAGGATCAGATTTTCCTACCTTATTGTTTTGCCAGATAAAGATGCACAGCACATATGTTATGCACACAACTGTATGTGCAGATCTGGAAACATAATTTCAGTTAATAAAATATCATAAATAGTTGTTGTTGCTCTGTTACGAATCTGTAAAGGTTATAACCAAGATAAAGGATCCGAGATGTTAATTCCAGGAACTTCAAACATTAACACTAACAAAGCATTAAAGTAATGTGTTCTGTTATTTCTGATGGACGAGGGTGGAAACTTCTCTTTTTACTCGAAAGAACACCGCTGATGATATCCGCTAATTTTTCCAATAAACAAAGCATTGGGGGTTAATAAGGTTTCAGTCGTGCAAGTCAAATCTACAAACAAATTTTCATTTCATCGAAATATTTTAGATACTTCTTCAACTAAAGAAGTTCCAAGAATTTGTTACTAGCTCTTGTTGTGACAAAACTCACAAGTTGCGTCTCCCCGTTGCCTTACTAACAATTGATAACAACCCCACTCTGATCCCTTTACAAAAATCACAATGTGAAAGAGAAAAGGGCCTACAAATCGTAGATAAAAAATGCATACATCATTACAAGAGCATGATTAAAGTATCGGCCTAGAATCTACTACGGAACTCCCAATCCTACTTCTCAAAAGCACCTAAAGTTTACTACTTTACATGCACAGATCTCTCAAAATCATATGTCCATTATCTCTCCAGAATCAAAATAAGAGGTGGACTATCTCATATCAATGTCGGTGTGCATGGGCAAGTTACACTTTTCCCATTCCTTGAAAGCATGCATATCCAATTATCATACACATTCCATTCAAATACATAGAAGACAGTTTAGCAGTCATTTTCTAAACTACTATCGACTACCATATTACATAATTACTATAACTTTAATCATATATCTACCTCTTGTATCAAGTAGATGCAATGAGTGTGCTAAATATTCTTTCAAGTCTCTATAAATCATACATCCATAATCTCTTCTGAATATATACAAGATGTGGACTAATCGACATCCATATAGTCATGCACGAGCAAGTTACGTGCTTACCATCCCGCTGAAACGTCCACATCTCAGTGCCATGTAAATCCAATTCTAAATATATTAAAGACGGTAAATAATGATTTCTAACTACTATTTACTGCCATCGTATATAATTCCTAGAGAGATTTGCGGTACTAGGCCACTTTTTGAAACTATTCGTGATTTTTGGCCAGTTCACAAACTATTAGCACTTTTGGCTACTCAGTGCCACATCAGCAGCAGCCGCTATTGGGAATAACGGTCTCTTCATAGTGGCCTCTCACACTAGAGAGGATATTGTATAATGGACACGATTTGATGTAACTAAGGTCGCTATTGTCAATAGCGACCTTGTATAACCAAGGCCGCTATTCCCAATAGCGACCTCAGGTTGACCCAATCGCCTTTAGGCTCACCTGAGGTCGCTATTGAGAATAGCGACCTTAGTTATACAAGACCGCTATTGACAATAGCGACCTCAGTTACACCAAGTGGTTTGTACTTATACAATACCCGCTGTAATCTGCTAAGTGTGGGAATCCAATGTGTTGGTCGTTATGAAGAGACCGTTATTCCCAATAGCGGCCGCTGCTGACGTGACACTGGGTAGCCAAAAATGCTAATAGTTTGGGAAGTGGCCTAAAATCGCAAATTGTTTTAAAAAGTGGCCTAGTACCGCAAAAAATTCTAATTCCTATAACCTAAATCGATATTTTACCTCTACATCAATGAACAAGCAATCTAACTACAACTATACCATCATTTCTACAACAATAATACACTATATGATATGTTAATTAAATATATTCAGCATTCAAAAATACTTCAGTTCGCGCAATCTAAAACAATCACATTGTGGAAGGAACACCAACAACACCAGCTTACCAAACCTCGAATTTGAAGAACCGCTGCGTAACGATGGCCTCAACCACCCCCAACCCGGCCCCCGCCACCACATCCATCACAAAATGCCTCCCCAGGAGCACCCTTGACACGGCCGTCACCGCCGCCCAGACCAGCACCCCGCCAATAACCCACCCATCAAGCATTAAAATTCCTCCTTTCGCCTCCAAATAGACGAAGAATGCGATCAAGAAGACACGCGAGGAGTGGCCGCTGGGGAAGGACCAGTGGTCGACGGCGACGACGAGGGACATGTTGTTGTTGTAGATGGGGCGGGGGCGGCGGACGAGGAATTTGAGGAGGCCAACGAGGAGGAGGTCGAGGAGGGCGCCGAGGAGGAGCGAGAGGAGGAATGGGGAGCGGGATAGGGGGAGGAGGGAGAGGGTGACAGGGAAGAAGAAGCGGCCGTCGCCAGAGATTTCGAGGAGGGTGAGGAGGGGGCGGGGGATGAGGGTGGAGGAGAGGGTGTGGAGGAGGAGGGATAGGGAGGTGTCGAGAACGACGAGGCAGGAGAGGAGGGTGGGTATGTTGGTGGCGGTGGCGGTGGCGGTGGCGGAGGTGGTTGGGGTTTCCGCCATTGTTGGAGACTTGGATCTCTGAGGCGAATGGGGATCGTTTTGGGGAGTAATTGGGTTTGGGCCTATGTATTGGGCCCAGTTATTTGATTGGATTTGATATAGTTTTTAGGGTAAATTTAACTTAAACAGTTTTCACCAAATCATTTTATTTATTTTTTTGGAAAAAGTTGGAATAAGGCCACCCTGTTTTATTAATAAGAAATTAACAAAACAATCCCAGCATACTGGGACAAGTTATAACCTACAGACATTAAAAAAACATGAAGCGACATGACCAGTACATATAATCAGCTCTCACTCTAAACTACGAGGACCAACTAATTATATGTCCGTTAAGCAAGCTTCGAGCACCCACCTCCACGGCACGTGCACACCCACCTGAAGCGAATCATGCGGGATTTGAAAATTTGCCGCTCCCATTCTTCTACCTCACCAAAGCAACTTCACACATGGCCCAATCGGAGTCGCACCCAAAAGGAGAGCCGTGGAGAGGGTACTCACCTCTGTCACGCTATAGCTCTCATCAACAATTTCTCACCAAACAAAACACTCGGTCACCCTAACCACGAACACCGACAAGGAGGGAGCCGTGAAAAGGATACCTTCACCTCTCACACGCATCTACTCTCTATAGTGATTTCTCACAAACACTAACAGACACCAGCACAGAATAGAGAGAAGCAACATCTTTACTCTCTCACTCTCTCACTCTCTCTACGCAAAACCCGAAATAATCACAACTAACAGAAGCATCACCTTCCCCTCTCGCCCCTACGGGCGGTGGACGTTGTAGATGTAGATTGCAGGATCATTGATGAGGGCATAGTGGCGGCGATGTTGCGAAACCTGTGGCCGTTGATTAACGGGTGTCGAATTCAGAGTCCGACTACCCCACTACCGATCAAAAACAGATACATCTCTGCATCAACAATTTCTACAGGACACTTCATGGGGGGACCCCGTCTGCGGGACCAAGCCCCACCTAGTGCTGTAGAGGTGCGCACCTATGAGGGGACCCCGTCTTCGGGCCCTAGCCCCGTAACCGTGCAACACCGATCCCAGACACCTCCTCCACTCCCCCCACACGAACAATAACCAGATCAACCTGCTGCCGTCTCTAACTCCGGTACTACCATCACACGTACTCTCTCTTCTTCGCATACACAACCAGCAACTCAACATCCAAATCGCAGCTGCAGATCACCGCGGTTGGCGTTGAGTGTGCGAACGGTGGCAGTAGCAATGGCGCCGCAACCAGCGCCGAAGAAGGGGACAACAATACGACACAGTGGGGGATGAGCGAACTCCTCAATCCTCCAATGCAAAGGCAGGTCCCCATCACACCAGTAGCGATGGATTTCGGCGACTCATCGAACCTCGATCTCAGCCAGCTCGATCGTAGGATAGGGAGGAGCTCGGAAAAAGGGGGGTGGGTGGTCGCGCAGGGGACCCGGATCTGGGCCCTCTCAAACCCGTCGCTCGCTCTCAAATGGAGGAGCTCGAACGCGCCGTGAGATCGCCGGCGCTCGATCTCAGATATAGGAGGTCGAACGCGCAGAGGGAGGAGTCGATAAGGGGGGCGATCGCACAGCGAGATCGTCGAGGACCCAACTCTATGCCCGATCAAGTGCGTCGGTGTAGGCCAGCGCGACGGAAAGAAGGACCTGAGCAATCTGGGTCAGCGACGAGGATGAACGATCTGGGCCTGTGACGAAGATGGAGTGGCCAAATGGACGCCGGCTACCATGCGATGGGGCAGCGGCGATGAGCCCAAGCCCCCCCCCCCCCCCCCCCCCCCATCACCACCACCACCACCACAACCACCACCTTTTCCAGATCTAGGGTTAGCTTTTTGTGGTTGTTTGGGGCTAGTTTCTTTCTTTAGACTTTTCTATAGAGGGAAACTCTTTTTGAAACTTTTTAAAGTTTCCTACGTCAGTTTTCACCAATTTGCAGATAACCCGACCCATTTCCTTTTTTTTTAGATGACCAACTACGCCATTGCCTATCACAAGCCAGGAGTCCGGCTACTAACCGGATAAGGAGGAGGGTTGCATTAGGCAGCCAACATAAGATTTTGTCAAATCTTATGAACATAAATCCTAATAATATATGCGCAATTGCTAGGGCATTCCGTGGAAGCAATGCATTGTGCCTGCCTTCGGGTGCTTCGAAAAAAGTGCAAGGGCCGTCGTATCGGCGCCCGGGTGCGGTGAAAAATGGGCAAATGTTCATGCACCAATATGGACATGTGATTTAAAGAAGCTAGTCCAGGAAAATAGACTTAGGTTAGCGACTTGGAATATAGGAACATTGATAAGAAAATGCATAGAAGTAGTACATACCATGATTAGAAGAAATATTAATATAACTTGTTTACAAGAAACAAAGTGGGTATGAAAGAAAACTAAAAAAATAAATGGTTTTAAATTATATTATAGCGGTAAATTAGAAATAGAAATTAAGTAGATAAGAAATTCAAAAGAGATGTAGTATGTGTTAATAGAAAAGATGATAAAATAATACAAATTAAGCTTATATTAGGGGGAAACATAATTAATATCATTAGTGCTTATGCACCCCAAGTAGGATTGGATGCACAAGCTAAAAATAAATGTGGGGAAGATATGGATGAAATAGTTAAATGATTATACGATAAACTATTTATAGAAGGAGATTTCAATGGACATGTATGAGAAGATAACATGGGATATGAGATGGTGCATGGAGGACATGGATTTGAAAATAAGAACGATGGTGGAGAGGCTCTATTAGATTTTGCGGCTTCGTATGATCTTATACTATCAAATACTTATTTTAGGAATATGGAGGAACATTTGATAACCTTTAAAAGTTGGGCAAATATGAGTCAGATTGATTTTTTCATCACTATAAAGGTAGATCGCTTGACATGTAAAGATTGTAAAGTTATACCGAGAGAGTGTTTAACATCACAACATAGATTAATATTGGATGTGAAGGTTGGGGAACACATATGTGCAAGGAAAGAGACTGGGAACCCAAGAATTAGGTGATGGAACTTGAAGAGAGATAAACTATAAGTTTTTAGAGATAAAGTCTTTAAAGGAGCATCATGAAATTAGAAATGAGAGACAAATATGATGTTGACTAAAATGGCTACGTACATAAGAGAAATTTCAAATGAGGTACTAGGAGAATTTGAGGGTAGAGGATTGCTAAATAAAGAAACATAATGGTGGTAAGAAAAACTCCAAAATATTGTGAGAGAAAAAAGATTAACCTTTAAAATATGACAAAAGAATATAAATGAAGAGAATTTAGAGAGATATAAGACCGTTATAAAAGAAGTTAAGAAAGCGGTAAGAGATGCAAAAGAAAAAACTTATAATAATTTATACGCAAAATTAGAAACAAAAGAAGGATAAAATAACATTTATAATCTTGTAAAACAAAGAGATAGAAAAACAAAATGTCTGGATACAATTAGGTGTATTAACAGCGATGATTCAAGAGTCTTAGTAAAAGATGAGTGTGGCAGGGTAAAAATGCCTGGGGGCCCAACCAGGGCCCAACACAACTCTCACTCAAAAAATAGAAGAAAACAGCAGTCCAGTTCGGCTCCGAGCCACTGCGGGGTCGGTGCCGAGCCTCAGGTTCACCCCCACAGACCCAGTCTCCTTGTATCCGAGGAGCGACGATATCCCTCGACCTCCGATCCACGACAGCCCTCCTGGCCGTCCGCCCATCCTGGTAAAGGATGAGAATGACCTGACGCAGCCTGAGCCACCAGATCCTCCCGGAAGCACAGAAGCCCCATGATCTGCCATGTCAGCTCCAAATACCACCAAAGGCTACGCCACGTCAGCCCTATACCACTCCTGGTAATGCCACGTCAGCCCTAAACCCCCTGGGCCTTCCGCCACGTCAGGCCCACGGGCCTTCGGGTTCAGACCCGACCCCCAAGCGGATCCAAACCCGGTTGGGATTCTCTATAAATACTAGACCCTCACCCACCTTTTCAGGTAATCAATCTTTTGCCACTAAAATTCATCTAGTTATTGCTACTCTCTCACAGAGACTGACTAGAGCGTCGGAGGGTCCGCCACCGGAATAAACCCCGGTGTTTCAGGACCGTCTGCAGGTACACAAGACCTCGGATCCGAACCCTCTGATCCAAGCCGAAGCATACACCACACTCCGAACCAGTCGCAGTAGCCGCCAGGTCGCCCCCAGGGTCGTCAGACGAGCAGCTTTCTACTTCAATACAAATCGAGTCCGAACTCACACCTGGTGCATCCACACGTCTCCCAGAAACAAACCGCATCAGGTTGGCGCCGTCTGTGGGAACACTGCTTCAGAAGCCGACCCGAGCACGACCATCAAGGCACCTCGACAGCCGAACTCTCATGGCCTCCAAGGGCAAGGGGGCTGCTTCCTCCGTCAACCGACGGGACTCACCCCCACCAACCGCTAACGCCGATCCACACCCTTCAAAACACCGGGCTTGCCCTCAGGGGTCCCAAAGGAGCGTCACCCGTCAGGTCCAGCCCGACCTACGGGGAGTAATCGTCAACCGACAGATTAGCCGCAGCAGGGGAAGGGCCGCTTCCAACCCGGCCCCGAACCATCCGAGACCGCCGCCCGAGGGACGGAGGTCAGCACTCAGCCGCATCGGAAGGCAGCCTTCGGGCCGACCGAACAGGGTCGAGGGAGCCTCCGTTACTCACAAGGAGTTCCAAGACTTCCGGAGAGAAATTCTCGGGGCCCTCCGACAGGCCCCCAGGGAGGAAACCCTCCCCTCCCAAACCGGGTCGGATACCGAGGCCAGCGTGTCGCGCACGTCAACAATCCAGCCAGAAGACGACGGCATACTCCTAAGGCGCCTCCAAGAAATGGAGGATCGCCTCGATCATATAGGAGACGGCGACCGACGAGCGGCTCAGGGGTATAGACTTGTCCGTCCTCCCTTCTTCGCCCCCATCCTCCAAGCGCAAATACCCAGGAATTTCCGACCACCTCAATTCGAGACCTACGACGGCGAGGGAGATCCCGCTGATCACATGGAGGGTTTCAAAACCCTCATAATGATTCACAGCGCCTCGGATCCCCTGCTATGCCGAGCCTTCCCCGCCACACTTCGGGGCCTGGCTCGTGAATGGTACTCGAAACTCACCCCCGGCTCCATTTACTCCTTCGACCAACTAGAAGGCAATTTTCTCGCCCACTTCGTCACCAGCCGGAAGGCGGAAAGGACCAGCGCCTCTTTACTCGGGCTCAGACAGATAGAGGGAGAGTCCCTCAGAGTGTTCGTCCGGAGGTTTACCACAGAGGCAAGGTCGGTCTCCTCTCTTGATCCAGGCGTCGCCTCTGCGGCCTTTCGACACAACGTCCGCCATGGACAGCTGAAAGCTTCTCTGGCGAAGAGGCCCCCCATCGACTTTCCCGACCTCCTCAACAGGGTCGAGAAATACATTAGGGCGGAAGAGGCCCTTAACCCCGAAGATGCTAGGGAGGCCACCTCGAAGGGAAAACGAAAGACCGAGGAAGTCGAACCAACAAAGAAGGCTCCGAGGGAAGCAGGGGCCATAAAGAAGATCCCGCCGGTCCCCCGCTTCGAGAGGTACACTCCCTTGACACATAACGTATCCGCCATCCTCTTAGAAATCGAGGACAAAGGCATCGTTCGACTACCTCCCCGACCAAGCAACAGCAAGAACCGAGATCAGCGCTTCTACTGCCGCTTCCACAGAGACCATGGGCACGATACCGACCAATGCCGGGCCCTGAAAAACGAGATTGAGGAACTCATCTCAAGGGGGTACCTCCGAGAGTTCACCCGAGAAATCCCGCGGGATCGGCGAGATACTAGGAACCGGAGGCTCTCACCTCCGAACCCTACTCCGAACCGCATCCAGGGTCAGGATCCCGAGTCCGAGGGAGCCGCGGATACGCCATTCATATTGCACTGTGTCCACGGAGGGCCGATGGGAGGAGAATCGAATACTTCCCAAAAAGCCTTCATCCGAGAGGTGAATGCTGTCCAAGGCAACCCCTCGCCCAAGCTACAGCCGATGCCAGTCTCATTCTCAGGAGAGGACCTCGAAGGCGTTTGCCTACCCCACTGCGATGCCCTCGTCATCAGCCTCCACATGGCTAATTGTGAGATTCGCCGAATTCTCATCGATAACGGCAGCTCGGTTAATATTCTTTTCCTCGAAGCCTTCGAGAATCTCAAGTTACCTAGAGGCAAGCTCAAGCCGGCCGGGTATACCTTGCACGGGTTCTCCGGCGTCCCTGTCGTGATAGAAGGGATTGTCACCCTCGACGTTACCGCAGGATCGGCTCCAGTCAAGAGGACCGAGTCTATGGACTTCATGGTGGTCAACTTCAAGGCGGCTTACAACGCCATACTCGGCCGACCCGGATTATGCTCCCTCCAAGTAGTGCCTTCGGCCTACCATCTGAAGCTTAAATTTCCTACCCCGCAAGGAGTCGGCATCGTCCGAGGTAGCCAAGAAGCAGCGCGATCGTGCTACATGACCACCGTCGGGGGAGGTGTGTTCCCCCTCGACGCCGTTGAATTCAAGCCAGAGAGGGACGGCCCTACTCCCGGACCTGCCGACGAGCCGGAGGGATCCCCATTTGACACCTAGCACCTAGTGAATTTCCTTGGGGGACGAGCATAAGTTCTAACTTAGTTTGAAGTAAACATTTTGTAAAAACTTTCATATGTAAAGGGCCGTTCTAGCGACCCCCTCTATCTTATACTAAGGAAATCTCTTTGTATCATACTCCAAACGCCTCGGTAGATCCGACCCAATACCAGACAAGGGGATCGTCACCCAAGTCTTCACCTCAGGGTCATCCCCGACGCCTCGGTAAGTCCGACCCAACCCAGGCCGGGAGACTTCACCACGCCCCATGCCGATCCCTCACGGAACGACAGGGCCGAACCACACTCCCTTCATCATTCCATACACTATCAACCGGAGCAAAGAGTGAAATGAATTCCTTATTCATATTCCTTTATTGGGTTAGAGAGAAGCAAACAAAGACCGTTACAGAAACACTCCTCTCATCTCAAACAGCAGGAAGCCGTCCTCTCAAGGCCCCTCAGGTCCGACGAACGACGGGATCACTCCAACCGAACCACTTGGAACTCTCTCCTTGTCGCAATGGTCCTTCGGTTCGGCCATGATCGACACATCGGCCACGGAACTCTGAACATCGACGGGCCGCATACGCTCCAATAACGGCAACACGGAGGATACCCCCTCCGCTCGCTGACCTCCCGAAGAAGGTCTCGAGATGCCCAACATCGTCCGGTAGCGGTGTATCTCCACCTCCTTCTCCACTATCACATCGCGAAGTAGCTTCTCAGAAGAGGGCCTCTGCACCGAGGAACTCGACATAGTATGTCCGAGTCCGACACCCACGAGTTCCCGATCCACCATCGCCCTCCTCAGGCGGCTTGCCTCCTCACCGAGAGCTTCAGACATGTTCCTGTAATAATTAAAGGCCGCATCGGCGTTACGGGCCCTCTCACGGTACCGAGCCAAAGTGGCCTCCAATGTCTCAACCTTGCTCCGGAGCCACGCCACGTCGGAACGACGGGGGTCCGCCTCAGGAAGGGAAGCCACAACCTACAAGAGAATCAACTCAACGCACATAAGCAGGGAGGTTCGGAAATGTTCGAGGTCAAAACACTTGGCCAGTCAAAAATACTTTTTTTTTATAAATTGTACGACTTCTTACAAAAAAGGCGGTGACCAGTCCGCGGAAGGCAAATACAACCGAAGAGGGGGAAAAGAAAGATAAAACTATACAACTTGATTTCCCACCTCGACATCGATCAGGTCCGCAGGAGGGTCGACGGCCGGGTTGCTAACGGGCCCTTCTTCGGCATGAGTCTTCGGTGTCCCCTCGATCTCCATGTCATACTCAAAATTGGACAGGTCGACGGTGGGGTAGAAGTGCCTCACATGACTGAGGGCCTTCGCGTAGCACTCATCCTGGGCCTTGATCACCATCCGCTGACTCGTATCCGTCAGCTCGTCCCTCTCCTTGGCGAACGCCGCCGTCAGCTCCTCCTTCTCCTTGGCGAACTTCTTCTTCAAGGAGACCACCCTCTTCCCCCACTCGGCGTCCTTGGCCTCGAGCTCGAGCTTCATCTGCTGCTCCCTCTTATGCAAACCCTCGAGCTCGATCCGCATCTCCTTCATCTCCTGCTCGCTCTTATCCGCCCGGGCTCGCTCTTGTGACAGGGACGCTTCGTAGAGGTTCTTTACGTTGGCTCCCTGCATACAAGCCTGCGACCAACAAACACAGATAAGTAGTAAACTCCCGAAGCAGGATTGACAATAGGGATAAGGTCAACAAGCTTACCAGCACGGTGGCCTGTGCCAGGCGCGTAAATGCCACCTCTACGGGCTCGCTCTCCATCGCTTGGCGATCGCGAGGGGTCGCCAACTTCTCCACCACCTCAACGGCCTGGGCTTCCTCAGTCAGACAGTCGCCCATCCGAACCGACCAGTCCGGTGTCCACCGTTGCCGCAACATCTCCACCACCGGGTCCTCCTCCTCCTCTACCAAGGGGCCTTTTCCCTTGTCGAGATCGGATGCCCTCGCCGGGCCCTTGCCCTTCGAAGGGGCCGCACCCTTGCTCGTCTCCGAGCGAGTCCTCTTACCCCTCGGCTCGAGCGGGGCCTCCGAGATAACCAGGGATGGCTCCCTCGGCCTCTTCGTCGCCTCCCCCTTCTTCTTCTCGGCATTCTCCCTCTTCATTGCGAGCCTCTTTGCTTTGAGCGACGCTTCATCCATATCTGCAGAAAAGACCATTAAGAGCGATGAGCAAGAAAGTACGAAAAGATCGAGAGGAAAGAAACAACTACATACACAGAACGGCTGGGCTCAGTCCAACGCTCGCCAGGTGGACCTCCGTCACCTCCGTCCAATCAATACTAGGGGACAGACGGAGGCGCTCGACGAACCCCCACTCCTCGGCCGTTAGATCCTTCGGCCTCGGCGGTTGGTAGCTAGGCTTGGAATGGTTCCATCGAGTCGGGATCTCCCTGGGATCCTCACTCCGGATCACCAGATATTTCTGCTTCCAACCCTTGATAGAGTCCGGGTGGTTGTGAACTACCTTCCCCTTGCTCCGAGGGGAAATATAATGAACCCCCTCGGCCGCCGAGTTGATCGTCAACATCGCTCGGAAGACGTTCAACCGCAGGGGTACCTTCTGTTCCTCGCACATCAGTACAAAACAAATTATCTGTTTCCACGAGTTCGGCCCATACTGCATCGGCGCCAAGGAGGCCCAGTTCAGCACTTCCCGAACAAACGGATGGACTGGCAGCCTCAGTCCAGAGATGAAGGCGTCCACGGGGAAGACGCAATACCAAGCAGGTAGGGGATCGGTTGGGCGCAGAGTAGAGCTCGGCAGCATCAATTCGTAGCTAGGGCCTATGTGGTACGCCAGCTGCAAAGCCTCCAAGTCCCCACCCTCCAAAACGGTCGGAATCACATCCATCATCACCCTCTTCCGACTCGGTGAAGAGGCCTGCACACCGAAGAGCTCCTTGTCAGATAGGTCGTCAGGATACTGACGGAAAGGCTTCGGCTGCACGGGCGAACCTGTCCACAGATTGCGGTAAACAGGCGCCTGGCTCGAACCACCAGTCCTCGGTCCTGCCTTCCTCGGAGCCTTCTTCTTTTTCTTGGTTCGCCCTCGCCTTCTGCCCTGAACTGAGGATCTTCTTACTGGGCCGCCCTCGCCTCCCTCCTCCTCGGAAGTCAACTCCAGAACACTGACGTTGTCCGAGTCATCATTCGCTTCCTCCGACTCGCTACTTTCCACCACGAAGGGACGTCGGGGGCGTAACGGCCTAACACCATGTACCTCCTCCTCCTCACCGACTGGTTCCTCCCACGAAACCGAATCGGAAGGCTCATCAACGTGTACTGACTCCTCCTCCAGCACGGGCTCCTCCCATGACGTCGATCGGGAGACAGGTTTCACTTCCCCCCTAGACGTCGACGCTGACGAGCCAGACTGAGCCCTATCCATCTGTGCCTAAATCTAAACAGACTTACCAACTCACCTGGGGTCGCTTCAGAAGGGCGAGTCTAGTACAGCAAAATGCAGGGACGAGCGCCAAAGTGTTGGGAAATTTTTGTAAGAGATAGCGGCAAGTAAGGAGTGGGCGAAAGGGGGAAAGGGGGGAGTATTTATAAAGGATGAAAGCGACTCCTCGATTTTCGCAAGAACTGTTCACCTATTTGACGTGCAACTGCCGCCTGGGAAAACGCGCCACGTCCTCAAAACGTGCGTTGCTGACGTCATCCAGTGCCAGGCTGGCAGCCAGACGAGTGGGTCGGTTCGGAGGGGGCATTCGGCAAGGAGAACGTTTTTTCTTTAGATTTAAGGCGCCGTCCTTAAACAGACGCCCCGGGCTCCAGGGCTCGGTCGGCTCCCCTTTTACCCGCGAGCAGCTCGGGGCTTACAGCCTCGACAGCCGAAACCCCGAACTGTTCGAGGGTGGGACAGAAACCACCATCACCTGAAGCCCTATTTGAAGGCAGAGTGGCCAACCTCCAATCGGAGACGACCCAGGTATCCGAGGCACTTCGGCCCCAAACCTGGGATATGGTAGAAACCCCTCCCGTCTGGATCTATCTCAGGCCAAACAACCGTATCAGGGTCGTCTGACCCGAAAAAGGATCCAGACGGTAGGAGCATCACCGATCCAAGGCTCCTCCTTTATCGATCCGGATTTCCGTCGTTACCCCTCTCGCCCTGATCCCCCCTGGATCTGGCTACCGAATCAGGGCCATCAGATCCAAGAGAAGATCCGGGCGTAAGGCTGTCAATTGACCCGAGCCCGATCCAAGCCCGATCAAGTCCGACCCGTTTTTAGTAGGACTTGGGCCTGATTTTTTTCATTTTTTTCGGACCCGGGCTCAACAAATAAGCCCGATTACATTTTCGGGCCGGATTCGGGTGTGTATGAGTCCGACCCGAACCCGACCCGATTTATATAAGTCTAATAAATACTTCCCGTCCCTTCATCTCTCACCTTTTCCCGTCTAAATTAGATGATCTTTTAATGAGTTCCATCCAGCTGTAAATATTTATGAGGGGGTCTGTGTAGAAAAGTACCCCCTAAAATTTATTGTGAATAAATTCAATGTCTAGTCTCTTCAGTTATTAATTTTCTTCCATTTGTCTCATGGAAGTTACCAGCACCACCCACGTTTTACGGTAATTGACAAGGTGAGAGAGATGAAGGGACCAAACTGACCCACGTTTTTTTAGACGGTCTAATAAATGTTCTGAAATGAAGAGAAAGAATGGCACGCAAGGTATTTCAAAAAAAATTAATTGTGTGGCTAATAAATTAATGCACATTAATTCAGGTCTAATAAATGCACAAGAAAGCAGGAGCCCATTTCCGTCCCTTCATCTCTCTCCATTCTGGTTTTCAGTGTTTCAAAAAAATTCCGTACTGATCCAATTCTCAAAATAATGACCAAACTGATCCACTTCCAAATTATATGTCAAACACTGCATTCTTCTTCAAAGAAACACTGCATTCTTCTTTTTTTGGCAATTGGGTAAATCGGGCCGGGTTTGGGCTTTTTTGGTTAATTCGGGCTCGGGCATGGGCCTGTATTTTGGAGCCCGATGCAAAATCGGGCCGGGCTTGGACCCAAAAAATAAATTCGGGCTCGGGCTCGGGCTTATATAAGTCCGGCCCAAGTCCGGCCCGTTGCCACCCCTATCCGGGCGGCAGAGAAACAACCTCTCCGATACGACCGGGGATAAAATTTTACAAAAGACAGACGTCTGCCGGAGCAAACACCTTTGATGGCCAATGGGCCACCCTTGCTGTGATCCAACCCACTGCAAAGGGACGGATACTTATAGCCCCCCCATAGGCCAGCCTTTATGACATGGGGAAAACCAAACGACGGAAGACCAGGCGCCACGCATTTATTAGACGGCGCCATTAAGGCACCTGGGAAATTGAAACATCGCACAAATCCCGGGGCGCCTTCAATGCTCCGCAAAGACGGCGGACTACCCTGCTCCACATTCTTGAGGCTCCACGGCTCGCCATCATCCTTGCCGATCCGTAATCCCTCGCCAAAGCTCGAGGTCAACTCTGGCACCAGGGTAGTCTCCTCAGGAAGGCTCGACGACTCGCCCCCCCCTTGTTGGCCCATAAGTCCCTCGCCAGCTCGAGGTCGGGTCCAGCACCAGGGTAGTCTTCTCAGGAAGGCTCCACGGCTCGCCATCGCCCTTGCCGACCCGTAATCCCTCGCCAAGCTCGAGGTCAAGTCTGGCACCAGGGTAGTCTTCTCAGGAAGGCTCAACGGCTCGCCATCCCCCTTGTTGGCCCATAAGTCCCTTGCCAGCTCGAGGTCGGGTCCAGCACCAGGGTAGTCTTCTCAGGAAGGCTCCACGGCTCGCCATTGCCCTTGCCGACCCGTAATCCCTCGCCAAGCTCGAGGTCAAGTCTGGCACCAGGGTAGTCTTCTCAGGAAGGCTCAACGGCTCGCCATCCCCCTTGTTGGCCCATAAGTCCCTCGCCAGCTCGAGGTCGGGTCTAACACCAGGGTAGTCTTCTCAGGAAGGCTCCACGGCTCGCCATCGCCCTTGCCGACCCGTAATCCCTCGCCAAGCTCGAGGTCAAGTCTGGCACCAGGGTAGTCTTCTCAGGACGGCTCAACGGCTCGCCATCCCCCTTGTTGGCCCATAAGTCCCTCGCCAGCTCGAGGTCGGGTCTAACACCAGGCTAGTCTTCTCAGGAATGCTCCACGGCTCGCCATCGCCCTTGCCAACTCGTAATCCCTTGCCAAGCTCGAGGTCAGGTCTGGCATCAGGGTAGTCTTCTCAGCAAGGCTCAACGGCTCGCCATCACCCTTGTTGGCCCATAAGTCCCTCGCCAGCTCGAGGTCGGGTCTAGCACCAGGGTAGTCTTCTCAGGAAGGCTCCACGACTTGCCATCGCCCTTGCCGACCCGGAATCCCTCGCCAAGCTCGAGGTGAGGTCTGGCACCACGGTATTCTTCTCAGGAAGCCTCAGACAATCCACCATCACCCTTGCCGACCCACAGACTCTCGTCAGCTAGAGGATCGCTCTAAAAAGACAATCAAGACAACCCCCTCGCGAAGGCCCAGTGACTCGCCATCCCATTTCTACAACCGTAAACACTCCTCCACGTCTAGCTCCCGCACCCCCGCAGGAGTGGGGGGCTTGTGTGGTAGGGTAAAAATGCCTGGGGGCCCAACCAGGGCCCAACACAACTCTCACTCAAAAAATAGAAGAAAACAGCAGTCCAGTTCGGCTCCGAGCCACTGCGGGGTCGGTGCCGAACCTCAGGTTCACCCCCACAGACCTAGTCTCCTCGTATTCGAGGAGCGACGATATCCCTCGACCTCCGATCCACGACAGCCCTCCTGGCCATCCGCCCATCCTGGTAAAGGATGAGAATGACCTGACGCAGCCTGAGCCACCAGATCCTCCCGGAAGCACAGAAGCCCCATGATCTGCCATGTCAGCTCCAAATACTACCAAAGGCTACGCCACGTCAGCCCTATACCACTCCTGGTAATGCCACGTCAGCCCTAAACCCCCTGGGCCTTCCGCCACGTCAGGCCCACGAGCCTTCGGGTTCAGACCCGGCCCCCAAGCGGATCCAAACCCGGTTGGGATTCTCTATAAATACTAGACCCTCACCCACATTTTCAGGTAATCAATCTTTTGCCACTAAAATTCATCTAGTTATTGCTACTCTCTCACAGAGACTGACTAGAGCGTCGGAGGGTCCGCCACCGGGATAAACCCCGGTGTTTCAGGACCGTCTGCAGGTACACGAGACCTCGGATCCGAACCCTCTGATCCGAGCCGAAGCATACACCACACTCCGAACCAGTCGCAGGAGCCGCCAGGTCACCCCCAGGGTCGTCAGACGAGCAGCTTTCTACTTCAATACAAATCGAGTCCGAACTCACACCTGGTGCATCCACACGTCTCCCAGAAACAAACCGCATCAATGAGGAAATGAAGGAAAGATGATTAAATTACTTTGAGAAGTTATTAAATAAAAATATTGTGAGCAACTTAAATATAGAGGACCCGAGGGAGAGCCGAAAGCATGTCTTTCCGTATAATTAAGACCTTGGAGGTTCGGAATGATCTAGGAAGGATGAAAATATAAAAAAAACTTTATGACCGGATGATATACCCATTGAAGTTTGGAATTATCTTGGGGATGTAGGAGTGGGTTGGCTAACAAAATTATTTAATGAAACTTTGAGGACTAAGAAGATGCTAGATGAATGGAGAAATAGTATTTTAGTATCTATATACAAAAATAACGGATATATACAAAGTTGCTCAAACTACCGAGAAATTAAATTAATGAGTCATACGATAAAAAATCTGGGAGAGAGTGATCGAACATAGACAGAGACTAGAAACTACAGTGTCTGAGAATCAGTTTGGGTTTATGCCTAGAAGGTCAACAATGGAAGCAATTTATGTACTGATGAGACATATGAAAAAATATAGAAAGAATAAGAAAGATTTACATGATCTATATATGGTTTTTATAGATATAAAAAAAACATGTGATAAAGTCACTAGAGACATAGTATGGTGGGTGGTAAATAATAAAAGAGTAACTATTCGGTATATTGAGGTAATTAAGGATATGTCTGAAGGGGCAACGACCACAATTAGAACAACCACATAAGAGACCAGCGATTTTCCTATTACAGTAGTGTGGTAGGGTAAAAATGGCCGGGGCCCAACAGGGGCCCAATACAACTCTCACTCAAAAATGAAAGAAACAGCAGTATAGCTCGGCTTCGAGCCACCGCAGGGTCGGCGCCGAACCTCCAGTTCACCCCCACAGAACTGACCTCCTCGTATCCGATGGGCAACGATGGCCCTCGACCTCCTATCCACGACAGCCCTCCGGGCCGTCCGCCCCTCCTAGTACGGAATAAGGATGACCTGGCACAGCCTAGGCCACCAGATCCTCCCGGAAGCACAGCAGCCCCATGATCGGCCACGTCATCTCCAAATACCACCAAGGGCTATGCCACGTCAGCCCTATACCACTCCTGGTAATGCCACGTCAGCCCTAAACCCCCTGGGCCTCCCGCCACGTCAGGCCCACGGGCTTTCGGGTCCAGACCCGGCCCCCAGGCGGATCCAAACTCGGTTGGGATTCTCTATAAATACTAGACCCTCACCCACCTTATGAGGTAATCAATCTTTTGCCACTTAAATTCCCCTAGTTATTGCTACTCTCTCACAGAGACTGACTAGATCGTCGGAGGGTCCGCCACCGGGATAAACCCCGGTGTTTCAGGACCGTCTGCAGGTACACGAGACCTCGGATCCGAACCCTCTGATCCGAGCCGAAGCATACACCACACTCCGAACCAGTCGCAGGAGCCGCCAGGTCACCCCCAGGGTCGTCAGACGAGCAGCTTTCTACTTCAATACAAATCGAGTCCGAACTCACACCTGGTGCATCCACACGTCTCCCAAAAACAAACCGCATCAGGTTGGCGCCGTCTGTGGGAACACTGCTTCAGAAGCCGACCCGAGCACGACCATCAAGGCACCTCGACAGCCGAACTCTCATGGCCTCCAAGGGCAAGGGGGCTGCTTCCTCCGTCAACCGACAGGACTCACCCCCGCCAACCGCTAACGCCGATCCACACCCTTCAAAACACCGGGCTCGCCCTCAGGGGTCCCAAAGGAGCGTCACCCGTCCGGTCCAGCCCGACCTACGGGGAGTAATCGTCAACCGACAGATTAGCTGCAGCAGGGGAAGGGCCGCTTCCAACCCGGCCCCGAACCATCCGAGACCGCCGCCCGAGGGACGGAGGTCAGCACTCAGCCGCATCGGAAGGCAGCCTTCGGGCCGACCGAATAGGGTCGAGGGAGCCCCCGTTACTCACAAGGAGTTCCAAGACTTCCGGAGAGAAATTCTCGGGGCCCTCCGACGGGCCCCCAGGGAGGAAACCCTCCCCTCACAAACCGGGTCGGATACCGAGGCCAGCGTGTCGCGCACGTCAACAATCCAGCCAGAAGACGATGGCATACTCCTAAGGCGCCTCCAAGAAATGGAGGATCGCCTCGATCATATAGGAGACGGCGACCGACGAGCGGCTCAGGGGTACAGACCTGTCCGTCCTCCCTTCTCCGCCCCCATTCTCCAAGCGGAAATACCCAGGAATTTCTGACCACCTCAATTCGAGACCTACGACGGCGAAGGAGATCCCGCTGATCACATGGAGGGTTTCAAAACCCTCATGATGATTCACAGCGCCTCGGATCCCCTACTATGCCGAGCCTTCCCCGCCACACTTCGGGGCCCAGCTCGTGAATGGTACTCAAAACTCACCCCCGGCTCCATTTACTCCTTCGACCAACTAGAAGGCAATTTTCTCGCCCACTTCGTCACCAGCCGGAAGGCGGAAAGGACCAGCGCCTCTTTACTCGGGCTCAGGCAGATAGAGGGAGAATCCCTCAGAGTGTTCGTCTGAAGGTTTACCACGGAAGCAAGGTCGGTCTCCTCTCTTGATCCAGGCGTCGCCTCTGCGGCCTTTCGACACAACGTCCGCCATGGACAGCTGAAGGCTTCTCTAGCGAAGAGGCCCCCCATCGACTTTCCCGACCTCCTCAACAGGGTCGAGAAATACATTAGGGCGGAAGAGGCCCTTAACACCGAAGATGCTAGGGAAGCCACCTCGAAGGGAAAGCGAAAGACCGAGGAAGTCGAACCAACAAAGAAGGCTCCGAGGGAAGCAGGGGCCATAAAGAAGATCCCACCGGTCCCCCGCTTCGAGAGGTACACTCCCTTGACACATAACGTGTCCGCCATCCTCCTAGAAATCGAGGACAAAGGCATCGTTCGACTACCTCCCCGACCCAACAACAGCAAGAACCGAGATCAGCGCTTCTACTGCCGCTTCCACAGAGACCATGGGCACGACACCGACCAATGCCGGGCCCTGAAAGACGAGATTGAGGAACTCATCTCAAGGGGGTACCTCCGAGAGTTCACCCGAGAAGTCCCACGGGATCGGCGAGATACTAGGAACCGGAGGCTCTCACCTCCGAACCCTACTCCGAACCGCGTCCAGGGTCGGGATCCCGAGTCCGAGGGAGCCGCGGATACGCCATTCATCTTGCACTGTGTGCACGGAGGGCCAATGGGAGGAGAATCAAACACTTCCCGAAAAGCCTTCATCCGAGAGGTGAATGCTGTCCAAGGCAACCCCTCGCCCAAGCTACAGCCGATGCCAGTCTCATTCTCCGGAGAGGACCTCGAAGGCGTTCGCCTACCCCACTGCGATGTCCTCGTCATCAACCTCCACATGGCTAATTGTGAGGTTCGCCGAATTCTGGTCGATAACGGCAGCTCGGTTAATATTCTTTTCCTCGAAGCCTTCGAGAATCTCAAGTTACCTAGAGGCAAGCTCAAGCCGGCCGGATATACCTTGCACGGGTTCTCCGGCGTCCCTGTCGTGATAGAAGGGATTGTTACCCTCGACGTTACCGCAGGATCGGCTCCAGTCAAGAGGACCGAGTCTATGGACTTCATGGTGGTCAGCATCAAGGCGGCTTACAACGCCATACTCGGCCGACCCGGATTATGCTCCCTCCAGGCGGTGCCTTCGGCCTACCATCTGAAGCTTAAATTTCCTACCCCGCAAGGAGTCGGCGTCGTTCGAGGTAGCCAAGAAGCAGCGCGATCGTGCTACATGACCACCGTCGGGGGAGGTGTGTTCCCCCTCGACGCCGTCGAATGCAAGCCAGAGAGGGACGGCCCTACTCCCGGGCCTGCCGACGAGCCGGAGGGATCCCCATTTGGCACCTAGCACCTAGTTCCTTGGGGGACGAGCATAAGTTCTAACTTAGATTGATGTAAACGTTTTGTAAGAGACTTTCGTATGTAAAGGGCCGTTCTAGCGGCCCCCTCCATCTTATACTAAGGAAATCTCTTTATATCATACTCCAAAACGCCTCGGTAAGTCCGACCCAACCCAGGCCGGGAGACTTCACCACGCCCCATGCCGATCCCTCACGGAACGACAGGGCCGAACCACACTCCCTTCATCGTTCCATACACTATCAACCGGAGCAAAGAGTGAAATGAATTCCTTGTTCATATTCCTTTATTGGGTTAGAGAGAAACAAGCAAAGACCGTTACAGAAACACTCCTCTCATCTCAAACAGTAGGAAGCTGTCCTCTCAAGGCCCCACGGGTCCGACGAACGGAGGGATTACTCCAACCGAACCACCTGGAACTCTCTCCTTGTCGCAATGGTCCTTCGGTTCGGCCACGGTCGACACATCGGCCACGGAACTCTGGACATCGACGGGCCGCATACGCTCCAATAACGGCAACACGGAGGATACCCCCTCCGCTCGCTGACCCCCCGAAGAAGGTCTCGAGATGCCCAACATCGTCCGGTAGCGGTGTATCTCCACCTCCTTCTCCACTATCACATCGCGAAGTAGCTTCTCAGAAGAGGGCCTCTGCACCGAGGAACTCGACATGGTATGTCCGAGTCCGACACCCACGAGTTCCCGATCCACCATCGCCCTCCTCAGGCGGCTTGCCTCCTCGCCGAGGGCTTCAAACATGTTCCTGTAATAATTAAAGGCCGCATCGGCGTTACGGGCCCTCTCACGGTACCGAGCCAAAGTGGCCTCCAATACCTCAACCTTGCTCCGGAGCCACGCCACGTCGGAACGACGAGGGTCCGCCTCGGGAAGGGAAGCCACAACCTACAAGAGAATCAACTTAACGCACATAAGCAGGGAGGTTCGGAAATGTCCGAGGTCAAAACACTTGGCCAGTCAAAAATACTTTTTTATAAATTGTACGACTTCTTACAAAAAAGGCGGTGACCAGTCCGCGGAAGGCAAATACAATCGAAGAAGGGAAAGAGAAAGATAAAACTATACAACTTGATTTCCCACCTCGACGTCGATCAGGTCCGCAGGAAGGTCGACGGCCGGATTGCTGACCGGCCCCTCTTCGGCAGGAGTCTTTGGTGTCCCCTCGATCTCCATGTCATACTCAAAATTGGACAGGTCGACGGTGGGGTAGAAGTGCCTCACATGACTGAGGGCCTTCGCGTAGCACTCATCCTGGGCCTTGATCACCATCCGCTGACTCGTATCCGTCAGCTCGTCCCTCTCCTTGGCGAACGCCGCCGTCAGCTCCTCCTTCTCCTTGGCGAACTTCTTCTTCAAGGAGACCACCCTCTTCCCCCACTCGGCGTCCTTGGCCTCGAGCTCGAGCTTCATCTGCTGCTCCCTCTTATGCGAACCCTCGAGCTCGATCCGCATCTCCTTCATCTCCCGCTCGCTCTTATTCGCCCGGGCTCGCTCTCGGGACAAGGACACCTCGTAGAGGTTCTTCACGTTGGCTCCCTGCATACAAGTCTGCGACCAACAAACGCAGATAAGTAGTAAACTCCCGAAGCAGGATTGACAAGAGGGATAAGGCCGACAAACTTACCAGCACGGTGGCCTGCGCCAGGCGCGTAAATGCCACCTCTATGGGCTCACTCTCCATCGCTTGGCGATCGCGAGGAGTCGCCAACTTCTCCACCACCTCAACGGCCTGGGCTTCCTCCGACAGACAGTCGCCCATCCGAACCAACCAGTCCGGTGCCCACCGTTGCCGCAACATCTCCGCCACCGGGTCCTCCTCCTCCTCTACCAAGGGACCTTTTCCCTTGTCGAGATCGGAGGCCCTCGCCGGGCCCTTGCCCTTTGAAGGGGCCGCACCCTTGCTCGTCTCCGAGCGAGTCCTCTTACCCTTCGGCTCGAGCGGGGCCTCCGAGATAACCAGGGACGGCTCCCTCGGCCTCTTCGTCGCCTCCCCCTTCTTCTTCTCGACATTCTCCCTCTTCATTGCGAGCCTCTTTGCTTTGAGCGACGCTGCATCCATATCTGCAGAAAAGACCATTAAGAGCAATGAGCAAGAAAGTACGAAAAGATCGAGAGGAAAGAAACAACTACATACACAGAACGGCTGGGCTCAGTCCAACGCTCGCCAGGTGGACCTCCGTCACCTCCGTCCAATCAATACTAGGGGACAGACGGAGTCGCTCCACAAACCCCCACTCCTCGGCCGTCAGATCCCTCGACCTCGGCGGATGATAGCCCAGCTTGGAATGGTTCCACCGAGTCGGAATATCCCAGGGCTCTT
This sequence comes from Hemerocallis citrina, assembly GCA_017893485.1. Taxonomy (NCBI): domain Eukaryota; kingdom Viridiplantae; phylum Streptophyta; class Magnoliopsida; order Asparagales; family Asphodelaceae; genus Hemerocallis; species Hemerocallis citrina. Next base: position 10,684,643 of record CM030362.1, read on the forward strand.
CACTCCGGATCACCAGATATTTTTTCTTCCAATGCTTGATGGAGTCCGGGTGGTTGTAAACGACCTTCCCCTTACTCCGGGGGGAGATATAGTAAATGCCCTCGGCTGCCGAGCTGATCATCAACATCGCTCGGAACACACTCAGCCGCAGGGGTACCTTTTGTTCCTCGCACATCAGTACAAAGCAAATTATCTGCTTCCAAGAATTCGGCCCGTACTGCATTGGCGCTAAGGAGGCCCAGTTCAGCACTTCCTGAACGAATGGGTGGACTGGCAACCTCAGCCCAGAGATGAAGGCGTCCACTGGGAAGACACAATACCATGCAGATAGGGAATCGATCGGGCGCAGAGTAGAGCTCGGCAGCATCAATTCGTAGCCAGGACCTATGTGGTACGCCAGCTGCAAAGCCTCCAAATCCCCACCCTCCAAGACGGTCGGAATCGCGTCCATCATCACCCTCTTCCGACTCGGCGAAGAGACCTGCACGCCGAAGAGCTCCTGGTCCGATAGGTCGTCAGGATACTAACGGAAATGCTTCGGCTGTACGGGCGAACCTGTCCACAAATTGCGGTAAACAGGCGCCTGGCTCGAACCACCAGTCCTCGGTCCTGCCTTCCTCAGAGCCTACTTCCTCCTCTTGATTCGGTCCGCCAAGGGAGTAGAGGAGGGTCCCAGGCCGGTCGGCAGGGGACCCGGACCTGCACCCTGAACTGCGAATCTTCTTACGATGCCGCCCTCGCCTCCCTCCTCCTCGGAAGTCAACTCCACAACACGGACGCCGTCCGAGCCATCATCCGCTTCCTCCGACTCACTACTCTCCACCACGAAGGGACGTCGGGAGCGTAACAGCCTCGCACCATGTGCCTCCCCCTCCTCACCTACCGGTTCCTCCCACGAAACCGAATCGGAAAGCTCCTCAACATGTACGGACTCCTCCTCAAGCACGGGCTCCTCCCATGACGTCGATTTGGAGGCAGACTTCGCTTCCCCCCTAGACGTCGACGCTGACGATCCGGACTAAGCCCTACCCATCGGTGCTTAAACTAAACAAACTTACCAACTCACCTGGGGTCACCTCGAAAGGGCGAGTCTAGTGCAGCAAACCGCAGGAACGAGCGCTAAAGTGTTGGGAAATTTTTGAAAAAGATGGCGGCAAGAAAGGAGTGGGCTGGAAAGGGAGAGGGGGGAGTATTTATAATAGATGAAAGCGACTCCTCGATTTCCGCAAGAATTGTTCACCTATTTGACGTGCAACTGCTGCCTGGGAAATCGCGCCACGTCCTCAAAACATGCACTGCTGACGTCATCCAACGCCAGGCTGGCAGCCAGACGAGGGGGTCAGTTCGGAGGCGGCATTCGGCAAAGAGAACGTTTTTACTTAAAGGTTTAAGGCGCCGTCCTCAGACAGACGCCCCGGGCTCCAGGACTCGGTCGGTTCCCCTTTCACCCGCGAGCAGCTCGGGACTTACAGCCTCAACAGCCGAAACCCCGAACTGTTCGAGGGTGAGACAGAAACTGCCATCACCTGGAGCCCTATTTGAAGACAGAGTGGCCGACCTCCAATCGGGAGACGACCCACACATCCGGGGCACTTCGGCCCCTAACCTTTGATCTGGTAGATGCCTCTCCAGTCTGGATCTCTCTCGGGCCAAACAACCATATCAGGGTCGTCTGACCCGAAAAAGGATCCAGACGGCAGAAGCTTCACCAATCCGAGGCTCCTCATCTATCGGTCCAAATTTCGGTCGTTACCCCTCTCGCCCTGATCCCCCCTGGATCTGACTACCGCATCAGAGCCATCAGATCTAAGAGAAGATCCGGGCAGCAGAGAAACCACCTCTCCGACACGACCGGGATAAAATTTTGCAAGAAACAGACGTCCGCCGGAGCAGACACCTTTGATGGCCAATAGACCACCCTTGCTGTGATCCAACCCACTGCAGAGAGAGGGATACTTATAGCCCCCCCCACAGGCCAGCCTTTATGACATGGGGAAAACCAAACGACGGAAGACCAGGCGCCACACATTTATTAGACGGCACCATTAAGGCACCTGGGAAGTTGGAACATCGCACAGATCCCGGGACGCCTTTAATGCTCCGCAAAGACGGCGGACTACCCTCCTCCACATTCCTGAGGCTCAAACGGTTCGCCACCGCCCTTACCGACCCGTAGATCCCTCGCCGGCTCGGGAACAGGTCCAGCACCAGGGTAGTCTTCTCAGGAAAACTCCACGGCTCGCCATCATCCTTGCCGACCTGTAATCCCCCGCCAAAGCTCGAGGTCAAGTCTGGCACCAGGGTAGTCTTCCCAGGAAGGCTCAACGACTCGCCATCCCCCTTGCTGGCCCATAAGTCCCTTGCCAGCTCGAGGTCGGGTCCAGCACCAGGGTAGTCTTCTCAGGAAGGCTCCACGGCTCGCCATCGCCCTTGCCGACCAGTAATCCCTCGCCAAGCTCGAGGTCAGGTCTGGCACCAGGGTAGTCTTCTCAGGAAGGCTTTACGGCTCGCCACCCCCCTTGTTGGCCCGTAAGTCCCTCGCCAGCTCGAGGTCGGGTCCAGCACCAGGGTAATATTCTCAGAAAGGCACAGTGGCTCGCCATCCCATTTCTACAACCGTAGACACTCCTCCACGGCTAGCTCCCGCACCCCCGCAGGAGTGGGGGGCTTGTGTGGTAGGGTAAAAATGGTCGGGGGCCCAACCGGGGCCCAATACAACTCTCACTCAAAAATGAAAGAAACAGCAGTATAGCTCGGCTTCGAGCCACCGCAGGGTCGGCGCCGAACCTCCAGTTCACCCCCACAGAACTGACCTCCTCGTATCCGATGGGCAACGATGGCCCTCGACCTCCGATCCACGATAGCCCTCCGGGCCGTCCGCCCCTCCTAGTACGGAATAAGGTTGACCTGGCACAGCCTAGGCCACCAGATCCTCCCGGAAGCACAGCAGCCCCATGATCGGCCACGTCAGCTCCAAATACCACCAAGGGCTATGCCACGTCAGCCCTATACCACTCCTGGTAATGCCACGTCAGCCCTAAACCCCCTGGGCCTCCCGCCACGTCAGGCCCACGGGCTTTCGGGTCCAGACCCGGCCCCCAGGCGGATCCAAACCCGGTTGGGATTCTCTATAAATACTAGACCCTCACCCACCTTTTGAGGTAATCAATCTTTTGCCACTTAAATTCCCCTAGTTATTGCTACTCTCTCACAGAGACTGACTAGATCGTCGGAGGGTCCGCCACCGGGATAAACCCCGGTGTTTCAGGACCGTCTGCAGGTACACGAGACCTCGGATCCGAACCCTCTGATCCGAGCCGAAGCATACACCACACTCCGAACCAGTCGCAGGAGCCGCCAGGTCACCCCCAGGGTCGTCAGACGAGCAGCTTTCTACTTCAATACAAATCGAGTCCGAACTCACACCTGGTGCATCCACACGTCTCCCAAAAACAAACCGCATCAAGTAGGTTTACACCAAAGTTCGGCTTTAAGCCCTTACCTCTTTACTTTGGCTATGGATGAATTGACGAGAGAAATACAAGGTGAGGTGCCTTGGTGTATGTTTTTTCCCGATAACATCGTCTTAGTGAATGAGACTAGAGCAAGAGTCAATTCTAAATTAGAATTGTGGATATAAACTTTGGAAGCTAGAGATTTTAGGATAAGCAGAACTAAAACAAACCATATGGAGTGTAATTTTAGTGATATTCGGAACACAACTGAGGAAGTAGTGAGGCTTGATGGCTAAGAGATACCTAAGAGAGACTGTTTCTGATATTTAGGCTCGATTATACAAAGAGATTGAGATAATTGGGAAGATGTTATAGATAAGATTCAAGCATGGTGGCTTAAGTGGAGAAGTGTCAGTGGTGTTTTGTGCGACAAACGTATACCATTGAAGTTGAATGAAATTTTTTATAGGATGGCTATTAGACCAACAATGATGTACAGAGTAGAGTGTTGGGCAACAAAGAAACAACATGTCAACAAAATTAGCGTAGCGGAGATAAGGATGCTAAGATGGATGTGTGGTAAAACAAAGAATGATAGAATTAGAAACGAGTATATACGAGACATGCTAAAGGTAGCTCCAATCCAATATAAGTTAAGAGAGAATCGCCTCAGGTGGTTTGGACATGTCACGTGTAGACCTAGAAGTGCACTCGTTAGAACTAGTGATTTCATAAGTATTGAGGATAGAGTTAGGGGTAGAGGAAGACCTAAACTAACTTGGGTGGAAAACGGAGAAAAGAGATATGACAGCTTGTGACCTTACATAAAATATTGTGTTGAACCGAGCTGAATGGAAAATCAGGATTCATGTAGCCGACCCCAACTAGTTTGAAAAAATGCTTTGTTGTTGTTGTCATTTTGCAGATGACCGTACAACCCATCAAAAGCTTCATATATATATATATATATATATATATATATATATATATTATATACATATATACATGTTTTATTTTTTTAGTATATATATATGTTTTGTTTTTTAGGGGGGGGGGGGGGGGGGGGGGGGGGTTCACTAAAATATTGATTAGTTAATTATATTTATATATTATACTAATAGGAGAGAGATTATACCCCTTCTCTCATTTCTCTATTTTGAAATAGAGAAATAAGAGAAGAAGTAAGGATTCCTATTTAACCAACACGTGAATCACGCATGATTTTTTATTAAAAAACAAGAACAAAATAAAAAAAACCATAATCCATCAAACATAGTCTTTTCTCCTCACACTTTTCCAGCCTCACCAAATCTTTTTTAAAAATAAATAAATAAATAAATAAACTCAACTTTAGTCATATTCTCTAAACATTATGATTTGCCAGTGATTCTCTAAACTATCTGCTTATGTGAGGATGATACTGAAGATTTCATAAATTACGATATGAACGTTCATAAGTTTCTCTCAATTCTCTCACTTTTTTTTGGGAGTTCTATATAATTTTATGAGTCTCTAAAAATAATTTTAGGCTGTGCAATTTACACAGGATAATACTAGTTACCCTGTGTAAATATTTTAGGCTATGTAATTGATATTTTAGCTTGTATGAATAGTATGTTAAGAATAGTAAAGAGAGGAGTATTTTCTAATAAGCCCAACATTTTTAATTGAAAATTTTCCAACGATGGGAATATTTTGTTTGCATAAAGTTTTATAAACTTTAATAGGTAAAATGATTATTTTATGTTTAAAATTAATGACAGTAGTTAAAAGTATCTGCAATTATTTTGGACTAGTTATATACACATGCGATGCACATATTATTTTTTTTAAAAAATAAAATAAAAACTCTGATTTACATGTGCGATGCATGTTTTAATAAATATGATTATATATTTTTAAAAGTAAATGTGCATACTATAATGGAATAGTTGGAGTTGCACGTGCGTTGCACATAAGTAAGTAGGTAGATTTACAACTCAAACTCTTTCATTATAATAACTAGTATCATGCACGTGGAGGAAGAAGAAAAAAGCCAAAAAAAAAGGAAAATAATTTCCAAATTGATCCACTGTCGAAAATATTTACCAAACTGGTCCACTTTCGCACGTGCACGCGGAGGAAGAAGGAAAAAGACAAAAAAAGGAAAATAATTTCTAAAATGATCCACTGCCGAAAATATTTACCAAACTGGTCCACTTTCGAAAATATTTACCAAAGTGAGTCATTCTGTCAACACGTGCGCTGCACGTGTTGGCTTCAAAATGACAGTCAATGACACTAACCCCTTCTCCCATTATAATAGTAGAGATTATTATATATTATATTATAAATAGATGGATAGATAGATGATAACAATTGACACGTGTGATGCACATTTAATATGTTTTAAAAATTAAAGTAAAAATTCTGATGCAGTGATGACTCGAACCTGTGACCTCCTTCATATTAGTTATGCACGTGCAATACACGCGTTGGTAGATTTACGAATGCCACCAGTTTGGTAGTGTGGTAGGGTAAAAATGCCTGGGGGCCCAACCAGGGCCCAACACAACTCTCACTCAAAAAATAGAAGAAAACAGCAGTCCAGTTCGGCTCCGAGCCACTGCGGGGTCGGTGCCGAACCTCAAGTTCACCCCCACAGACCCAGTCTCCTCGTATCCGAGGAGCGACGATATCCCTCGACCTCCGATCCACGACAGCCCTCCTGGCCGTCCGCCCATCCTGGTAAAGGATGAGAATGACCTGACGCAGCCTGAACCACCAGATCCTCCCGGAAGCACAGAAGCCCCATGATCTGCCATGTCAGCTCCAAATACCACCAAAGGCTACGCCACGTCAGCCCTATACCACTCCTGGTAATGCCACGTCAGCCCTAAACCCCCTGGGCCTTCCGCCACGTCAGGCCCACGGGCCTTCGGGTTCAGACCCGGCCCCAAGCGGATCCAAACCCGGTTGGGATTCTCTATAAATACTAGACCCTCACCCACCTTTTCAGGTAATCAATCTTTTGCCACTAAAATTCATCTAGTTATTGCTACTCTCTCACAGAGACTGATTAGAGCGTCGGAGGGTCCGCCACCGGGATAAACCCCGCTGTTTCAGGACCGTCTGTAGGTACACGAGACCTCGGATCCGAACCCTCTGATCCGAGCCGAAGCATACACCACACTCCGAACCAGTCGCAGGAGCCGCCAGGTCACCCCCAGGGTCGTCAGACGAGCAGCTTTCTACTTCAATACAAATTGAGCCCGAACTCACACCTGGTGCATCCACACGTCTCCCAGAAACAAACCGCATCAGGTTGGCGCCGTCTGTGGGAACACTGCTTCAGAAGCCGACCCGAGCACGACCATCAAGGCACCTCGACAGCCGAACTCTCATGGCCTCCAAGGGCAAGGGGGCTGCTTCCTCCGTCAACCGACGGGACTCACCCCCACCAACCGCTAACGCCGATCCACACCCTTCAAAACACCGGGCTTGCCCTCAGGGGTCCCAAAGGAGCGTCACCCGTCAGGTCCAGCCCGACCTACGGGGAGTAATCGTCAACCGACAGATTAGCCGCAGCAGGGGAAGGGCCGCTTCCAACCCGGCCCCGAACCATCCGAGACCGCCGCCCGAGGGACGGAGGTCAGCACTCAGCCGCATCGGAAGGCAGCCTTCGGGCCGACCGAACAGGGTCGAGGGAGCCTCCGTTACTCACAAGGAGTTCCAAGACTTCCGGAGAGAAATTCTCGGGGCCCTCCGACAGGCCCCCAGGGAGGAAACCCTCCCCTCCCAAACCGGGTCGGATACCGAGGCCAGCGTGTCGCGCACGTCAACAATCCAGCCAGAAGACGACGGCATACTCCTAAGGCGCCTCCAAGAAATGGAGGATCGCCCCGATCATATAGGAGACGGCGACCGACGAGCGGCTCAGGGGTACAGACCTGTCCGTTCTCCCTTCTCCGCCCCCATCCTCCAAGCGGAAATACCCAGGAATTTCCGACCACCTCAATTCGAGACCTACGACGGCGAGGGAGATCCCGCTGATCACATGGAGGGTTTCAAAACCCTCATGATGATTCACAGCGCCTCGGATCCCCTGCTATGCCGAGCCTTTCCCGCCACACTTCGGGGCCCGGCTCGTGAATGGTACTCGAAACTCACCCCCGGCTCCATTTACTCCTTCGACCAACTAGAAGGCAATTTTCTCGCCCACTTCGTCACCAGCCGGAAGGCGGAAAAGACCAGCGCCTCTTTACTCGGGCTCAGACAGATAGAGGGAAAGTCCCTCAGAGTGTTCGTCCGGAGGTTTACCACGGAGGCAAGGTCGGTCTCCTCTCTTGATCCAGGCGTCGCCTCTGCGGCCTTTCGACACAACGTCCGCCATGGACAGCTGAAAGCTTCTCTGGCGAAGAGGCCCCCCATCGACTTTCCCGACCTCCTCAACAGGGTCGAGAAATACATTAGGGCGGAAGAGGCCCTTAACCCCGAAGATGCTAGGGAGGCCACCTCGAAGGGAAAACGAAAGACCGAGGAAGTCGAACCAACAAAGAAGGCTCCGAGGGAAGCAGGGGCCATAAAGAAGATCCCGCCGGTCCCCCGCTTCGAGAGGTACACTCCCTTGACACATAACATATCCGCCATCCTCTTAGAAATTGAGGACAAAGGCATCGTTCGACTACCTCCCCGACCCAGCAACAGCAAGAACCGAGATCAGCGCTTCTACTGCTGCTTCCACAGAGACCATGGGCACGACACCGACCAATGCCGGGCCCTGAAAGACGAGATTGAGGAACTCATCTCAAGGGGGTACCTCCGAGAGTTCACCCGAGAAGTCCCGCGGGATCGGCGAGATACTAGGAACCGGAGGCTCTCACCTCCGAACCCTACTCCGAACCGCATCCAGGGTCGGGATCCCGAGTCCGAGGGAGCCGCGGATACGCCATTCATATTGCACTGTGTCCACGGAGGGCCGATGGGAGGAGAATCGAATACTTCCCGAAAAGCCTTCATCCGAGAGGTGAATGCTGTCCAAGGCAACCCCTCGCCCAAGCTACAGCCGATGCCAGTCTCATTCTCAGGAGAGGACCTCGAAGGCGTTCGCCTACCCCACTGCGATGCCCTCGTCATCAGCCTCCACATGGCTAATTGTGAGGTTTGCCGAATTCTCGTCGATAACGGCAGCTCGGTTAATATTCTTTTCCTCGAAGCCTTCGAGAATCTCAAGTTACCTAGAGGCAAGCTCAAGCCGGTCGGGTATACCTTGCACGGGTTCTCCGGCGTCCCTGTCGTGATAGAAGGGATTGTCACCCTCGACGTTACCGCAGGATCGGCTCCAGTCAAGAGGACCGAGTCTATGGACTTCATGGTGGTCAACGTCAAGGCGGCTTACAACGCCATACTCGGCCGACCCGGATTATGCTCCCTCCAAGCAGTGCCTTCGGCCTACCATCTGAAGCTTAAATTTCCTACCCCGCAAGGAGTCGGCATCGTTCGAGGTAGTAAAGAAGCAGCGCGATCGTGCTACATGACCACCGTCGGGGGAGGTGTGTTCCCCCTCGACGCCGTGGAATTCAAGCCAGAGAGGGACGGTCCTACTCCCGGACCTGCCGACAAGCCGGAGGGATCCCCATTTGACACCTAGCACCTAGTGAATTTCCTTGGGGGACGAGCATAAGTTCTAACTTAGTTTGAAGTAAACATTTTGTAAAAACTTTCATATGTAAAGGGCCGTTCTAGCGACCCCCTCTATCTTATACTAAGGAAATCTCTTTGTATCATACTCCAAACGCCTCGGTAGATCCGACCCAATACCAGACAAGGGGATCGTCACCCAAGTCTTCACCCCAGGGTCATCCCCGACGCCTCGGTAAGTCCGACCCAACCCAGGCCGGGAGACTTCACCACGCCCCATGCCGATCCCTCACGGAACGACAGGGCCGAACCACACTCCCTTCATCATTCCATACACTATCAACCGGAGCAAAGAGTGAAATGAATTCCTTATTCATATTCCTTTATTGGGTTAGAGAGAAGAAAACAAAGACCGTTACAGAAACACTCCTTTCATCTCAAACAGCAGGAAGCCGTCCTCTCAAGGCCCCTCGGGTCCGACGAACGGCGGGATCACTCCAACCGAACCACTTGGAACTCTCTCCTTGTCGCAATGGTCCTTCGGTTCGGCCACGATCGACACATCGGCCACGAAACTCTGAACATCGATGGGCCGCATACGCTCCAATAACGGCAACACGGAGGATACCCCCTCCGCTCGCTGACCTCCCAAAGAAGGTCTCGAGACGCCCAACATCGTCCGGTAGCGGTGTATCTCCACCTCCTTCTCCACTATCACATCGCAAAGTAGCTTCTCAGAAGAGGGCCTCTGCACCGAGGAACTCGACATAGTATGTCCGAGTTCGACACCCACGAGTTCCCGATCCACCATCGCCCTCCTCAGGCGGCTTGCCTCCTCACCGAGGGCTTCAGACATGTTCCTGTAATAATTAAAGGCCGCATCGGCATTACGGGCCCTCTCACGGTACCGAGCCAAAGTGGCCTCCAATGCCTCAACCTTGCTCCGGAGCCACGCCACGTCGGAACGACGGGGGTCCGCCTCGGGAAGGGAAGCCACAACCTACAAGAGAATCAACTCAACGCACATAAGCAGGGAGGTTCGGAAATGTCCGAGGTCAAAACACTTGGCCAGTCAAAAATACTTTTTTTTTATAAATTGTACGACTTCTTACAAAAAAGGCGGTGGCCAGTCCGCGGAAGGCAAATACAACCAAAGAGGGGAAAAAGAAAGATAAAACTATACAACTTGATTTCCCACCTCGACATCGATCAGGTCCGCAGGAGGGTCGACGGCCGGGTTGCTAACGGGCCCTTCTTCGGCAGGAGTCTTCGGTGTCCCCTCGATCTCCATGTCATACTCAAAATTGGACAGGTCGACGGTGGGGTAGAAGTGCCTCACATGACTGAGGGCCTTCGCGTAGCACTCATCCTGGGCCTTGATCACCATCCGCTGACTCGTATCCGTCAGCTCGTCCCTCTCCTTGGCGAACGCCACCGTCAGCTCCTCCTTCTCCTTGGCGAACTTCTTCTTCAAGGAGACCACCCTCTTCCCCCACTCGGCGTCCTTGGCCTCTAGCTCGAGCTTCATCTGCTGCTCCCTCTTATGCAAACCCTCGAGCTCGATCTGCATCTCCTTCATCTCCCGCTCGCTCTTATCCGTCCGGGCTCGCTCTTGTGACAGGGACGCTTCGTGGAGGTTCTTTACGTTGGCTCCCTGCATACAAGCCTGCGACCAACAAACACAGATAAGTAGCAAACTCTCGAAGCAGGATTGACAAGAGGGATAAGGTCAACAAGCTTACCAGCACGGTGGCCTGCGCCAGGCGCGTAAATGCCACCTCTACAGGCTCGCTCTCCATCGCTTGGCGATCGCGAGGGGTCGCCAACTTCTCCACCACCTCAACGGCCTGGGCTTCCTCAGTCAGACAGTCGCCCATCCGAACCGACCAGTCCGGTGCCCACCGTTGCCGCAACATCTCCACCACCGGGTCCTCCTCCTCCTCTACCAAGGGGCCTTTTCCCTTGTCGAGATCGGATGCCCTCGCCGGGCCCTTGCCCTTCGAAGGGGCCGCACCCTTGCTCGTCTCCGAGCGAGTCCTCTTACCCCTCGGCTCGAGCGGGGCCTCCGAGATAACCAGGGACGGCTCCCTCGGCCTCTTCGTCGCCTTCCCCTTCTTCTTCTCGGCATTCTCCCTCTTCATTGCGAGCCTCTTTGCTTTGAGCGACGCTTCATCCATATCTGCAGAAAAGACCATTAAGAGCGATGAGCAAGAAAGTACGAAAAGATCGAGAGGAAAGAAACAACTACATACACAGAACGGCTGGGCTCAGTCCAACGCTCGCCAGGTGGACCTCCGTCACCTCCGTCCAATCAATACTAGGGGACAGACGGAGGCGCTCGACGAACCCCCACTCCTCGGTCGTTAGATCCTTCGGCCTCGGCGGTTGGTAGCTAGGCTTGGAATGGTTCCATCGAGTCGGGATGTCCCAGGGCTCCTCACTCCGGATCACCAGATATTTCTGCTTCCAACCCTTGATAGAGTCCGGGTGGCTGTGAACTACCTTCCCCTTGCTCCGAGGGGAAATATAGTGAACCCCCTCGGCCGCCGAGCTGATCGTCAAAATTGCTCGGAAGACGTTCAACCGCAGGGGTACCTTTTGTTCCTCGCACATCAGTACAAAACAAATTATCTGCTTATCTGCTTCCACGAGTTCGGCCCATACTGCATCGGCGCCAAAGAGGCCCAGTTCAGCACTTCCCGAACAAACGGATGGACTGGCAGCCTCAGTCCAGAGATGAAGGCGTCCACGGGGAAGACGCAATACCAAGCAGGTAGGGGATCGGTTGGGCGCAGAGTAGAGCTCGGCAGCATCAATTCGTAGCCAGGGCCTATGTGGTACGCCAGCTGCAAAGCCTCCAAGTCCCCACCCTCCAAAACGGTCGGAATCACATCCATCATCACCCTCTTCCGACTCGGTGAAGAGGCCTGCACACCGAAGAGCTCCTTGTCAGATAGGTCGTCAGGATACTGACGGAAAGGCTTCGGCTGCACGGGCGAACCTATCCACAGATTGCGGTAAACAGGCGCCTGGCTCGAACCACCAGTCCTCGGTCCTGCCTTCCTCGGAGCCTTCTTCTTCTTCTTGGTTCGCCCTCGCCTTCTGCCCTGAACTGAGGATCTTCTTACTGGGCCGCCCTCGCCTCCCTCCTCCTCGGAAGTCAACTCCAGAACACTGACGTTGTCCGAGTCATCATTCGCTTCCTCCGACTCGCTACTTTCCACCACGAAGGGACGTCGGGGGCGTAACGGCCTAACACCATGTACCTCCTCCTCCTCACCGACTGGTTCCTCCCACGAAACCGAATCGGAAGGCTCATCAACGTGTACTGACTCCTCCTCCAGCACGGGCTCCTCCCATGACGTCGATCGGGAGACAGGTTTCACTTCCCCCTTAGACGTCGACGCTGACGAGCCAGACTGAGCCCTATCCATCTGTGCCTAAATCTAAACAGACTTACCAACTCACCTGGGGTCGCTTCGGAAGGGCGAGTCTAGTACAGCAAAATGCAGGGACGAGCGCCAAAGTGTTGGGAAATTTTTGTAAGAGATAGCGGCAAGTAAGGATTGGGCGAAGTGGGGAAAGGGGGGAGTATTTATAAAGGATGAAAGCGACTCCTCGATTTTTGCAAGAACTGTTCACCTATTTGACGTGCAACTGCCGCCTGGGAAAACGTGCCACGTCCTCAAAACGTGCGCTGCTGACGTCATCCAGCGCCAGGCTGGCAGCCAGACGAGTGGGTCGGTTCGGAGGGGGCATTCGGCAAGGAGAACGTTTTTTCTTTAGATTTAAGGCGTCGTCCTTAAACAGACGCCCCGGGCTCCAGGGCTCGGTCGGCTCCCCTTTCACCCGCGAGCAGCTCGGGGCTTACAGCCTCGACAGCCGAAACCCCGAACTGTTCGAGGGTGGGACAGAAACCACCATCACCTGAAGCCCTATTTGAAGGCAGAGTGGCCAACCTCCAATCGGAGACGACCCAGGTATCCGAGGCACTTCGGCCCCAAACCTGGGATATGGTAGAAACCCCTCCCGTCTGGATCTATCTCGGGCCAAACAACCGTATCAGGGTCGTCTGACCCGAAAAAGGATCCAGACGGTAGGAGCATCACCGATCCAAGGCTCCTCCTTTACCGATCCGGATTTCCGTCGTTACCCCTCTCGCCCTGATCCCCCCTGGATCTGGCTACCGAATCAGGGCCATCAGATCCAAGAGAAGATCCGGGCAGCAGAGAAACAACCTCTCCGACACGACCGGGGATAAAATTTTGCAAAAGACAGACGTCCGCCGGAGCAGACACCTTTGATGGCCAATGGGCCACCCTTGCTGTGATCCAACCCACTGCAAAGGGACGGATACTTATAGCCCCCCCCATAGGCCAGCCTTTATGACATGGGGAAAACCAAACGACGGAAGATCAGGCGCCACGCATTTATTAGACGGCGCCATTAAGGCACCTGGGAAATTGAAACATCGCACAAATCCCGGGGCGCCTTCAATGCTCCGCAAAGACGGCGGACTACCCTGCTCCACATTCTTGAGGCTCCACGGCTCGCCATCATCCTTGCCGATCCGTAATCCCTCGCCAAAGCTCGAGGTCAACTCTGGCACCAGGGTAGTCTCCTCAGGAAGGCTCGATGACTCGCCCCCCCCTTGTTGGCCCATAAGTCCCTCGCCAGCTCGAGGTCGGGTCCAGCACCAGGGTAGTCTTCTCAGGAAGGCTCCACGGCTCGCCATCGCCCTTGCCGACCCGTAATCCCTCGCCAAGCTCGAGGTCAAGTCTGGCACCAGGGTAGTCTTCTCAGGAAGGCTCAACGGCTCGCCATCCCCCTTGTAGGCCCATAAGTCCCTCGCCAGCTCGAGGTCGGGTCCAGCACCAGGGTAGTCTTCTCAGGAAGGCTCCACGGCTCACCATCGCCCTTGCCGACCCGTAATCCCTCGCCAAGCTCGAGGTCAAGTCTGGCACCAGGGTAGTCTTCTCAGGAAGGCTCAACGGCTCGCCATCCCCCTTGTTGGCCCATAAGTCCCTCGCCAGCTCGAGGTCGGGTCCAGCACCAGGGTAGTCTTCTCAGGAAGGCTCCACGGCTCGCCATCGCCCTTGCCGACCCGTAATCCCTCGCCAAGCTCGAGGTCAAGTCTGGCACCAGGGTAGTCTTCTCAGGAAGGCTCAACGGCTCGCCATCCCCCTTGTTGGCCCATAAGTCCCTCGCCAGCTCGAGGTCGGGTCTAACACCAGGGTAGTCTTCTCAGGAAGGCTCCACGGCTCGCCATCGCCCTTGCCGACCCGTAATCTCTCGCCAAGCTCGAGGTCAAGTCTGGTACCAGGGTAGTCTTCTCAGGAAGGCTCAACGGCTCGTCATCCCCCTTGTTGGCCCATAAGTTCCTCGCCAGCTCGAGGTCGGGTCTAACACCAGGGTAGTCTTCTCAGGAAGGCTCCACGGCTCGCCATCGCCCTTGCCGACCCGTAATCCCTCGCCAAGCTCGAGGTCAGGTCTGGCATCAGGGTAGTCTTCTCAGGAAGGCTCAACGGCTCGCCATCACCCTTGTTGGCCCATAAGTCCCTCGCCAGCTCGAGGTCGGGTCTAGCACCAGGGTAGTCTTCTCAGGAAGGCTCCACGACTTGCCATCGCCCTTGCCGACCCGGAATCCCTCGCCAAGCTCGAGGTCAGGTCTGGCACCACGATATTCTTCTCAGGAAGCCTCAGACAATCCACCATCACCCTTGCCGACCCACAGACTCTCGTCGGCTCGAGGATCGCTCTAAAAAGACAATCAAGACAACCCCCTCGCGAAGGCCCAGTGACTCGCCATCCCATTTCTACAACCGTAAACACTCCTCCACGCGGCTAGCTCCCGCACCCCCGCAGGAGTGGGGGGCTTGTGTGGTAGGGTAAAAATGCCTGGGGGCCCAACCAGGGCCCAACACAACTCTCACTCAAAAAATAGAAGAAAACAGCAGTCCAGTTCGGCTCCGAGCCACTGCGGGGTCGGTGCCGAACCTCAGGTTCACCCCCACAGACCCAGTCTCCTCATATCCGAGGAGCGACGATATCCCTCGACCTCCGATCCACGACAGCCCTCCTGGCCGTCCGCCCATCCTGGTAAAGGATGAGAATGACCTGACGCAGCCTGAGCCACCAGATCCTCCCGGAAGCACAGAAGCCCCATGATCTGCTATGTCAGCTCCAAATACCACCAAAGGCTACACCACGTCAGCCCTATACCACTCCTGGTAATGCCACGTCAGCCCTAAACCCTCTGGGCCTTCCGCCACGTCAGGCCCACGGGCCTTCGGGTTCAGACCCAGCCCCCAAGCGGATCCAAACCCAGTTGGGATTCTCTATAAATACTAGACTCTCACCCACCTTTTCAGGTAATCAATCTTTTGCCACTAAAATTCATCTAGTTATTGCTACTCTCTCACAGAGACTGACTAGAGCGTCGGAGGGTCCGCCACCGGGATAAACCCCGGTGTTTCAGGACCGTCTGCAGGTACACGAGACCTCGGATCCGAACCCTCTGATCCGAGCCGAAGCATACACCACACTCCGAACCAGTCGCAGGAGCCGCCAGGTCACCCCCAGGGTCGTCAGACGAGCAGCTTTCTGCTTCAATACAAATCGAGTCCGAACTCACACCTGGTGCATCCACACGTCTCCCAGAAACAAACCGCATCAGGTAGATTTACAAATTACGTGGGAATGTGCAAGGGAATCTCAGATTCCCCATTAGATTACCTTGTTTGGTATGCGGCAAGCATAGTTTGGGAAGGAATGGTGGATTCCCATAGGAATCAAAATTCTTAGTTGGGAAGACTTTCAATTCCCCTAAAAAACCATGGGATTTGAGGATTCCAATGAAAATTTTCATAACAAACAATAAAATTACAACTAAAAAAAAAAAAAAACACCCTCAAATCATGGGATTTGAGGATTATCATTAGATTTCCATAAAAAACAATAAAATAACCCAAAAGATTAGAATAAAAAAGTACAATTATAAAAGATCCTTCGAAATGCAGTGTACTATACCCAACGTGATAATACAATATTTCCGATAATCTTCATTCCTACCTTCACATTCTCGGGAATTCTCTTATCCCTATGAATCTTCCAATCCATGTACCAAACGCCCTCTAAGGCTTTCTCACATTATAATATTAGAGATCTATAGTAGGTCCCCACACATAAAATATAAAAGAATTGGATAAGGTTATTTATAAATTGGTAAAATTTTGATATGATTTAGTGAAATTTACCCATTAATAAGAAAAGCTACTTTGAACTTTGGGTCAAATACAACAAATTACCTTCATTTTCCTCCTATAGAATATTATCTTACAATCTTTTTTGTCAATCTCAGAGCATCCGCAGTCGTTTGCTAAATATGCATAATATATATATTTGATCAAAAAGAGCGCTGCAGTCGTTGGTCAAATATGTATATTATGCATAAATCGCTACAGGAGATTGCTATGAATGAGAGTCGAAATGAGAAATATGTATATATGAAAGACGGAGCTTGAAGTGCCGTCGCAAAAAAAAAATATTTTTTTAATGGTCGGACGACACTTGAAGTGCCGTCGCGAAAAAAAATATTTTTTTTAATGGTCGGACGACACTTGAAGTGTCGTCCCCCCCAAAAAAAACTAATTTCGTAGTAAAAAAAATCAAAAAAACCCCCACTCCTCTCGGACAGCACTTGAAGTGACGTCCCACCCCCGTGTGTTGTTTTTGCAATTTTTTTTGTATTTTTTGCAATTTTTTAAATAATTTTTGTAATTTTTTTGAAAATTTTTATTATTTTAAAAAAAAAATTTGCACTTCGCGGACGAATTTTTCCCTCGGCCGTCGCACCTCTCTCTCTCTCTCTCTCTATATATATATATATATATATATAATTTTTTTTTTCTCTCAGGCGGAACATGATATGCCGTCCCACCGTTTAAAAATATATTTTATTTATTTATTTCTCTCCGACAAAACATGTATTTATCTATTTATACATATTTTTACCGTCAACGATTGTGAATGCTCTCACATTGACAATTTCGTTGGATGGCTTAGATAGTATTATATCTGCACGTCACCATTTCGATGCCCAATAACAAAAATCCCGTGTACGATCTACTCCTATGACTAGATCTGAAATTATTGCACCTAGTTTGATAGAGGTTATGGAATTTTAATTTACACTAAAGGTTACTAGTATTATACACGTGCTGTGCACGTGAAAAAAAATTGAGAAAATGAAAAGAGCAAAAAAAAAAAAAATTTACCTGTACGTGCACTGTACGGATTGGATTATGCACAAAGGTCTTCTCCCATTATAGTAGTAGAGAAGTAGAGATAATAGCAACAAAAAAAAAATCAAATTATTTTTTGCGTGCACGGTGGTCTACTCTTATGACTGGATCTCAAATTATTGCACCTCATTTGTTTAGATGTTATGATATTTTAATTTACACTGAAGGTCAAATTTTTAAATCAAAATCAGTATTTTGGCCGAGATTGGCTCTTATAAAAGGACGTTTTGCACATGTTTAAGCAAAATCAGAACATGCTCATAAGACACTTTAGAGTTGTTTGTGCTTTTACGCATATAATTCCAATCTAAGTATATATGTCTTTGTTACAAATTTTGCTCATTTACTAAATGAACAAAATTGCATATACCCCTATATATATATATGAAAAATTCGAACCGCTCATATTGTTCTATATGCCTTAGATAGCCTAACAATAAAAAATCAAGTAATTCGAAGTTCATTTGCCCATCCATCAAGCTGTTAGAATTTTCAGCCATACAATTTTGTGATGATGTAAATCATGGGCAAATGAACTTCAAATTACTTGATTTTTTATTGTTAGGCTATCTAAGACATATAGAACAATATGAGCGGTTCGAATTTTTCATAGGGTCTCTAGTTCGTGAGTGCTCACCAAAGTAGTGTGCAACCGAAGATCTCTCTCTCTCTCTCTCTCTCTCTCTCTGTCTCTCTGTGTATATGTATATATATATATATATATATATATCTCTCTCTCTCTCTCTCTGTCTCTCTGTGTATATGTATATGTGTATATATATATATATATATATATACACATATACACAGAGAGAGAGAGAGAGAGAGAGAGAGAGAGAGAGAGAGAGAGAGAGAGAGAGAGAGAGAGAGAGAGAGAGAGAGAGAGAGAGAGAGAGAGGGGTATACATATAATTCCAATCTAAGTATATGTCTTTGTTACAAATTTTGCTCATTTACTAAATGAACAAAATTGCATATACCCTTCTCTCTCTCTCTCTCTCTCTCTCTCTATATATATATATATATAAGCAATTTTGCTCATTTACTATATATATATATATATAGACACACACACACACACACACACAAATTTGCTCATTTATGTCTTTGTTACAAATTTTGCTCATTTACTATATATATATACTAGTATCATGCACGTGCGATGCACGTGGAGGGAGAATGAAAAAGACAAAAAACAAAAAAAAACTACCAACACGTGCAGTGCACGTGCTGACACACATACAAAAAAAAAATTATTTATTTGTTTACACACATACAAAAAAAAAAAAAAAAATTATTTATTTGTTTACCAACCCCATCTCTCCCATTATATTACTTATATATATATATATATCAATTGTGTTACAAATTTTGCTCATTTACTATCTATATATCTATATAATAAAACACAAAGAAAGCTATCAAGTGGCTCTCCTTCAATCTCCCTAAAAATCAAAGGTCCAGATCTAACCCCACAAAACATATTTTCCCTCCAAAAGTTCCCCCCAAAACTCAAATTCAAATCCCCCACCCAAAACAACTCCTATATTTATTTAATTTTTTTTTCCCTCTCTCTCCCTCCCTCTTCTATTCAAGAAATTAAGAAAATTAAAATTTTAAAATTTATAAAAAATTTAAAAATTTAAAAACTTTAAAAATAATTCAAAAAAATTATATAATATGTTTTTTTGCTCTATGTTAGCTACTTCAATTAATTTGATGGACCACAAAAATTATTTTATATGATCAAATAAGGTGCACCGTTCCGAAGACGTGCCGTAGGCACGTATCAACATACAAACCTAGTGTGGTAGGGTAAAAATGGCTTGGGGCCCAACCAGGGCCCAATACAACTCTCACTCAAAAATGGTAAAAACAACAATCTAGTTCGGCTTCGAACCACTACAGGGTCGGCGCCGAGCCTCAAGTTCACCTCCACAGAACTGGTCTCCTCGTATCCGACGAGCCTCAATGGTCCTCGGCCTCCGATCCGTGACAGCCCCACGGGTCGTCCCCCCATCCTGGCGAAGCATGAAGATGACCTAGCACAGCCTAGGCCCTCCGATTCTCCCAGCGGCACAGGAGACCCATGATCAGCCATGTCAGCTCCCAATACCACCCAGGGTTTCGCCACGACAGCCCTATACCACTCCTGGTATTGCCACGTCTGCCCTAAACCCCCTGGGCCTTCTGCCACGTCAGGCTCATGGGCTTTCGGATTCAGAACCGGCCCCCAAGCGGATCCAAACCCGGTTGGAATTCTCTATAAATACTAGACCCACACCCACCTTTTCAGGTAATAAATCTTTTGCCACTAAAATCTACCTAGTTATTGCTACTCTCTCACAGAGACTGACTAGATCGTCGGAGGGTCCGCCACCGGGATAAACCCCGGTGTTTCAGGACCGTCTGCAGGTACACAAGACCTCGGATCCGAACCCCCTGATCCGAGCCCAGACGTCCACCTCACTCCGAGCCTCTCGCAGGTTCCGCCCGGTCAGCCGAGGGTCGTCAGACGAGCAGCTTTCTCCTTCAATACAAATCGAGTCCGAACTCACACCTGGTGCATCCACACGTCTCCCAGAAACACACCGCATCAGGTTGGCGCCGTCTGTGGGAACACTGCTTCAGAAGCCGACCCGAGCCGACCATCAAGGGACCTCGACAGCCGAACTCTCATGGCCTCCAAGGGCAAGGGGGCTGCTTCCTCTGTCAACTGACGGGACTCGCCCCCACCAACTGCCAATGCTGGGCCACGCATTTCAAAACACAAGGCCCCCCATCAGGGGTCCCAAAGGAGCGTCACCTGTCAAGTCCAGCCCGACCTACGGGGGATAATCGTCAACCGACAGATCAGCCGCAGCAGGGGAAGGGCCGCTTCCAACCCGGCCCCGAACCATCCCAGACCTCCGCCCGATGAACGGAGGCCAGCGCTCAGCCGCATCGGAAGACGACCTTCAGACCGACCAAACAGGGTCGAGGGAGCCCCCGTCACTCACAAGGAGTTCCAGGACTTCCGAAGAAAAATTCTTGGAGCTCTCCAACGGACCCTCAGGGAGGAAGGCCCGCAGGATCGGCAAGGTGCTAGGAACCGGAGGCTCTCACCTCCGAACCCTACTCCGAACCGCATCCAGGGGCGGGATCACGAGTCCGAGGGAGCCTCGGATACGCCATTCATCTTGCACTGTATCCACGGGGGGCCAATGGGAGGAGAATCAAATACTTTCCGGAAAGCCTTCATCCGAGAGGTGAATGCTGTCCAAGACAACCCCTCGCCCAAGCTACAACCGATGCCGGTCTCCTTCTCAGGAGAGGACCTCGAAGGCGTTCGCCTACCCCACTGCGATGCCCTCATCGTTAGTCTCCACATGGCTAATTGTGAAGTTCGCCGAATCCTCGTCGACAACGGCAGCTCGGTAAATATTATTTTCCTCAAAGCCTTCGAGAGTCTCAAATTACCCAGAGGGAAGCTCAAACCAGCCGGATACACATTGCATGAATTCTCCGGCGTTCCTGTCGTAATAGAGGGGATTATTACCCTCGACGTCACCGCGGGATCGGCTCCTGTCAAGAGGACCGAAACCATGGATTTCATGATTGTCAACCTCAAGACAGCTTACAACGCCATTCTCGGCCGACCCGGACTGAGCTCCCTCCAAGCGATACCTTCGGCCTACCACCTGAAACTTAAATTTCCCACCCCCCAAGGGGTCGGCATCGTCCGAGGTAGCCACGAAGCAGCCCGGTCGTGCTACTTAAACGCAGTCGGAGGGGATGTATTCCCCCTCGACGCCGTCGAACTCGAGCCCGAGAGGGACGACCCAGCTCCCGAGCCTGTCGACGAACTAGAAGAGGTCCTGTTCGATGCCGAGGATGAATCAAAATGGTTCCGAGTGAGCCGCTCGCTCACCAAGGACTTGAGAACAGGCATCATCTCCTGCGTCCGTCGCAACGTTGATCTCTTCGCTTGGAAGCCCTCAGACATACCCGGGATATCCGAAGACTTGATTATGCATCGACTGAGCGTCATCCCCGACTCTAAGCCGGTCATCCAAAAGAGACGCAAAGTCGTCCCGGAGAGGCAACAAATTGTAAAGACAGAGGTGGACAAGCTCTTGTCCGCGCGATTCATTCAGGAAGTCAGCTACCCCGAGTGGTTGGCCAATGTCGTCATGGTGAAGAAGGCAACGGGGGGTTGGCAGATCTGCATCGACTTCACGGATCTTAATAAAGCATGTCTGAAAGATCCTTTCCCCCTCCCCCGCATCGACGCTTTAATCGACGCAACCTCGGGGCATGAGCTACTGTCCTTCATGGACGCATTCTCGGGGTATAATCAGATCCGGATGTTTCCACCAGACATCTCCAAGACCTCGTTTGTCACCGACCAGGGTCTTTATTGTTACCGCGTTATGCCCTTCGAGCTGAAAAATGCCGGAGCCACGTACCAGCGGCTCGTCAACAGAATCTTCAAAGACCTGATCGGCCGTAACGTGGAAGTCTACGTCGACGACATGCTCGTCAAGAGCCGGGCCGGACCGGACCACGTCGCCGACCTCGAGGAAGCCTTCGGTGTCCTCCGACGTCACAACATGAGACTCAGCCCGGCTAAATGCGCCTTCGGCGTCTCTACTGGGAAATTCCTGGGGTTCATCGTCAGCCAACGCAGCATTGAGGCAAATCCCGAGAAAATCCAAGCCATTATTGACATGTCCCCGCCTCGGAATGTCAAGGAGGTTCAGAGGCTCACGGGTCGATTGACGGCAATCGGCCGTTTCCTCTCCAAATCAGGGGAGAAGTCTCTCCCCTTCTTCAAGGCCTTGCGCGGGAAAGGGGGCTTCGAGTGGGGTACCCATCAACAAGAAGCCTTCGAGCAGCTGAAGCAATACCTCGCCAACCCGCCTCTCCTCAGCAAGCCCGAGCCAGGCGAGCCGCTTTGGCTCTACCTGTCCGCCTCGGATAGCGCCCTCAGCGCCGTCCTCGTCCGAGAAGAGGAAGGGGTTCAAAGGCCGTTGTATTATGTGAGCAAAGTGCTACTCCCAGTCGAGACGAGGTACGCAAAAATAGAGAAGGTGGCCTATGCCTTGGTCATGGCAACCCGGAAGCTTCGTCCTTACTTCCAGGCCCACTCCATCCAAGTACTGACCGACCAGCCACTAAAGACTGTGCTTCACAAGCCCGAAAACTCCGGCCGCTTGGTCAAGTGGTCAATTGAGTTGAGTCAGTTCGACATCAGCTATCAGCCGAGGGTGGCCATTAAAGGACAGGCTCTCGCCGAGTTCATCACTGAGTGCACCGTCTCCGAGCAGACCAACACCGAGGGTTCGGATCCGACCTGGGAGGTCTTTGTCGACGGCTCGTCATGCGAAACGGGAAGTGGGGCTGGCATCATCCTTCGTGGCCCCGACCAATTCCTACTTCAATACTCCCTCCGCCTCAACTTTCCGGTCTCCAACAACGAGGCAGAATATGAGGCCATGATCGCCGGATTGACCCTCGCTCACCGAGCCGGAGCCAAGCAAATCCGAGCCTTCAGCGATTCTCAGCTCGTGGTCAATCAGATCACCGGAGAATACGAAGCACGCGATGAGCGCATGATGAGATATTTGGCGGCAGTCCGACGACTCCTGGCATCCTTCAACTGCGCCATGGTTATCAGAGTCCCCAGGGAACAGAATGCCCAAGCGGACGCATTGTCCAAACTCACCTCTTCCTCCTTCGAGGGTCTCGATCAGACGGTGCTCATAGAAATCCTCCTGAAACCAAGTATCAGTGATCCAGAGCCGGAGGCGATGTGTGTGCAAAGTGGCACCAACCCAGACGACTGGACCACTCCCATCCGAAGATTCTTAATCAGTGCCGAGCTCCCTGAAGGCAGAGCCGAGGCCAGACGAGTCAGAGTCAGAGCCGAAAGGTTTGTCATGATTGATGACATCCTCTTCAAACGCTCATACACCTTGGCCGACGGCAAACCATACCTCCGCTGTCTCACCAGCGACGAGGCCAGCTACGCCCTCAAAGACCTGCATGAGGGGATCGGCGGATGCCACATGGGGAGCAGGACACTAGCTCGGAAGGCCCTGAATCAGGGGTACTATTGGCCAACCATGCTCCAAGACTCATAAGACTTAGTCAAGAGGTACAGCCCCTGCCAAAGATTCTCCCCTATCAAGAGACTTCCTCAAGCCAATCTCCGATCCCTGGCGAGCCCTACGCCATTCGCCATGTGGGGCCCTTCCCCCCAGCGGTAGGACAAAAGAAATTCCTGATAGTCGCCATCGATTACTTCACCAAGTTGATCGAAGCCGAACCACTGTCCAGCATCACCGAGCGCCAAGTACAACAGTTCTTTTGGAAGAACATCATTTGCCGGTTCGGAATCCCTCGGGTCATCGTCACAGACAACGGAACCCAGTTCCAAGGTCAAAACTTCCAAACCTTCTGCGCGGACATCGGCATCCAGCAGCGTTTCTCCGCCATTTGCCACCCTCAGTCCAACGGCCAAGCGGAGAACGCAAACAGGCAAATCCTCGACGGCCTCAAAAAGCGCCTCGACAGTTCCCCCAAAGGGCTGTGGGTCGAGGAACTGCCTAGCGTGCTATGGGCACACCGAACCACCCAGAGGATCCCCACGGGGGAGACGCCATTCAGTCTGACCTATGGGACAGAGGCAGTCATCCCCGTCGAGGTCGGATTACCTTCTCCCCAGATCATAGCCTTCGATGAAGCTGACAATGCGTCCGGCCTGAGGGCCAACCTGGACCTAGTCGCCGAGGTGCGAGAGAAGTCTTCAATCCGGAGAAGCATCTACCAGCAACGGATCGAGAGATTTTACAACAAGAAGGTCCGCCCCACAAACATCAAGGCAGGGGACATGGTATTACGAAAGCTATCTGTCTCTGATCCAACCAAGAAGAGGAAATTGGCTCCCAACTGGGAAGGCCCATACCGTGTAATTGAGGCTGTATGCCCTGGTACATACCGACTGACAGATATGGACGACCGACCCATCAGCCGACCCTGGAACGCCGAGCACCTAATGAAATTCCTGGAAGAGCGAACCTAGGTTCTAGCCTGGCTAAAGTAAATTAAATCTTTTGTAAGCTTTCATGTGTAAAGGGCCACTTCAGCGACCCTCCCTATCTTGTATAAAAGAAGTCTCTTTTTGTCAAACTCCAAACAACTCGGCAGCTCCGACCTAGTCCTGGACAATGGGATCGGCACCCGGGTTCTCACTCCGGTATCGTCCCCAAGCGTCTCGGTAGGTTCGACCCAGCTTCAGACCAGGGAGTCTTCCTAATGCCCCGTGTCGATCCCTCACGAATCGACGGAGCCAAACCTCGCCTCCACCGCCCTTCACTACACTACTAACCAGAGCAAAGAAGGAAAAGATTTCTTTATTCATAATCTTTTATTTTGTTCTGGGAAAACAAACAAGGACCGTTACAGGACCACTCCACTCATCTCAAACTAGAGGAAACCACCACCTTAGGGCCCCTCGGATCCGACGAAGGACGGGATCACTCCGACCGAATGACTTGGAACTCTCTCTTTGTCATGACGGTCCTTCGGCTCTGCCACAGTCGACGCACCGGCCACGGAGCTCTAGGCATCAACGGGTCGCATACGCTCCATCAGAAGCAACGCAGAGGGAACCCCCTCCGCTCGCCGACCCCCCAAGGAAGATATCGAGATGCCCAACATCGTCTGGTAGCGATGTATCTCCATCTCCTTCTCCACTATCACATCACGAAGTAGCTTCTCAGAGGAGGGCCTCTGCACCGAGGGACTAGACATAGTATATCCAAGACTGGCGCCCCCGAGCTCCCGATCCGCCATCGCCCTCCTCAGCCGGCTTGCCTCCTCACCGAGGGCTTCGGACTTGTTCCTGTAATAATTGAAGGCCGCATCAGTATCACGGGCCCCCTTACGGTACCGAACCAAAGTGGCCTCCAGGGCCTCAACCTTGCTCCGAAGCCACGCCACGTCGGAACGACGGGGGTCCACCTTAGGAGGGAGAGCCATAACCTACAAGAGAACCAGCCCACTCAAAACATATAAGCAAGGAGGTTCGGAAATATCCGAGGTCAAAACACTTGGCCAGTCAAAAACCCTCTTTTTATAAATTTAGTTGCTCCATACAAAAAATGCGGTGGCCAGTCCGCGGAAGGCAAATACAATCGAGAGAAGGAAAAAGAAGGACAAAATTACACAGCTTGTTTTCCCACCTCAGTGTCGACCGGGTTCACAGGAGGGTCGGCAGCCGGGTCATCATCGGGCCCTTGTTCACCAGGGGTCTTCGGTGTCCCCTCAATCTCCATGTCAAACTCGAAATTGGACAGATCGATGGTCGGATAGAAGTGCCTCACATGACTGAGGGCCTTCGCATAACAGTTATCCTGGGCTTTGATCACCAGGAGCTGGCACGTCTCCGTCAACTCATCCTTCTCCTTTTCCGACATCTTCTTCTGAGCCGTCATCGTCTTCGCCCATTCCTCCTTCTCCTTGTCGAAGGCTGCCTTCATCTCCGTCTCCCTCCTATGCGAGCCTTCGAGCTCTACCTTCAACTCCTTCACCTCCTGCACGGCCTTGTCAGCCCGGTCTCGCTCTCGCTACAAAGCCGCCTCATAAAGGCCTCTCACGTGGGCCCCCTGCACGGTCGCCTGCAGTAGCCAAACACTACTAAGAAAGCCTTCTTAGCAACATGATCTGAAGACAAGAGGGTTCGGTTGGCTTACCAGCACATTGGCCTGTGCAAGGCGCACGTACGCCTCGTCCAGGGTCTGGGCCTTCATATCCGAGCGGTCCCGGGGAGTCGCCAGCTTATCTGCAACCTCCACGGCCTGGCGCCCTCGGACCAGGCAGTCACCCTCGCGGATCGACCAATTCGGCACCCACGGTCGCCGAAGTCTCTCCTCTATCCCGGGATCCGCCAGAGGACCCTTCCCCTTATCAAGGTCAGCAGCCCTACCCTGATCCAAGCCCCCCTGAACCACCGCGTCCCCGCCTGTCTCCGAACGAGTCCTTTTGGCCCTCGGCTGAATTGGGGCCTCGAAGACCGCCTGGGACAACTCGGTCGTCTTCGCCGCGTCCCCCTTCTTCTCGACCTTTTTCTTCTTCATGGCGAGCCTCAGTGCCTTAATCGATTCTTCATCCATGTCTGTAAAAAAGTCCATTAAGAACAATGAGCAAGAAAGTACAAGAAGATCGAGAGAAAAGAAACAACCACATACTAAGCACGACCGGGCTCAGTCCGACGCTCGCCAGGTGGGCCTCTGTCACCTTCGTCCAATTGATACTGTACGACAGACGGAGACGCTCAACAAACCTCCACTCCTCAGCCGTCAGGTCCCTCGACCTCGGCGTTTCGTAGCTCGGCTTAGAGTGGTTCCATCGAGTAGGGATATCCCAAGGATCCTCACTCCGGATCACCAGATATTTCTTCTTCCAACCCTTGATAGAATCTGGGTGACCGTGGACTACCTTCCCCTTACCCCGAGGCGAGATGTAGTATACTCCCTCTGCCGACGAGCCGATCATCAACATCGCTCGGAACACATTCAGCCGTAGGGGTACCTTTTGCTCCTCGTACATCAGCACGAAGCAGATGATCTGCTTCTAGGAGTTCGGCCCAAACTGCATCGGCGCCAAGGACGCCCAATTCAGCACCTCCTGAACGAATGGGTGGATTGGCAGCCTCAGTCCGGAGATGAAGGCGTCCACAGGGAGGATGCAATACCTATCCGGCAGGGGGTTGGTCGGCCGTAGAGTAGAGCTCGGCAGCATGAGCTCGTAGCTGGACCCTATATGGTATGCCAACCGCAGAGCCTCCAAGTCACCTGCCTCCAGAGCGGTCGGGAGTGTGTCCATCTCCACCCTCTTCCGGCTCGGCGACGACGGCTGGACCCCAAGGAGCTCCTCATCGGAGAGATCGTCGGGGTAGCAACGGAACGGCTTGGGTTGTACAGGCGACCCTGTCATCAAGTTACTATACACAGGCACCTGACTCGAGCCACCATTCCTCGACCCTTTCTTCTTCGGAGCCCTCTTCTTCTTGGCTCGTTCCGGCGAGGGTGTAGACAATCGTCCCAGACCGGTCGGATTCCGAGGCCCTTCGGTTTCACCCCCTTCGGAACCACCCTCCTCTCCGGAGGCCAACCCTAGAATCCGGACTTCGTCTGAGCTACCGCCCCCCTCCTCAGAGTCGCTGCTCTCCACCACAAAAAGCTTCCGAGATCGCAACGGCTTCACATTGTGTACCACCTCCTCCTCGCCTACCAGATCCTCCCACGAAGTAGATTTGGGGGCGGGCTTCACTCCCCCACCAGACGTCGACGCCGACGAGCCAGACTGAGCCCTGTCCATCTGTGCCTAAGCTAAACAGACTTACCAACTAACCTGGGGTCACTTCGGAAGAACGGGCCCGCGGCAGCAAACCGAAGGGACGAGCGCTGAAGAGTTGGAAAATTTTTTGAAAAGTAAGAAGCGAGAAAGAAGTGGGCAATAGGAGGAGAGGGGGGAACATTTATAGAGGACAAAAACGACTCCTCGATTTCCGCAAGCACTGTTCACCGATTGACGTGTAACTGCCGCCTGGAAAACCGCCCCACGTCCTCGAAACGTGGACTGCTGACGTCATCCAATGCCAGGCTGGCAGCCAGACACAGGGGTCGGGTCGGATAAAGTGCTCGACAAGAAAATTTCTTTTTTAAAAAAAGATTTAAGGCTACAGGTCTCGGTCGGCTCCCCTCTCACCCGCGAACAACTTGGGGCTTACAGCCTCGGCAGTCGAAACCCCAAATTGTTCCCGTGTGGCAGGGAAGCCACCATCGCCTGCGCCCCAGGCTCCAGGGCTCGGTCGGCTCCTCTCTCACCCACGAACAGCCCGGGGTTTACGGCCTTGTCAGCCGAAACCCCGAATTGTTCGAGGGTGGGAGGAAAGCCACCATCGCCTAGAACCCTAATAGAAAGCGGATCGACCCGCATAGCCGAAGCTCTTCAGCCTCAGATCCGGAAAACGGTGGGTACCCCTCCCGTCTTGATCTCTCTCGGGCCAAACAACCGTGTGAGGGCCATCTGACCCGAAAAAGGATCCGGACGGCAGAATCACCACCAATTCGAGGCCCCTTGGCGTTACAAATTTTTTTTTTTCAAGAAAGAGACGTCCGCCGAAGCAGACACCTCTAGTGGCCAATGGACCACCCTTGCTGTGATCAAACCCGCTGGGGGGGGAGGTATTTATGGCCTCCCCCATGGACCAGCCGTTTTGACATGGGGAAAGCCAACAGACGGAAGCCCATGCGCCACATGCATTTATTTGGCGGCGCCATTAATGTCCCTAGGAAATTGGAACATCGCAGAGGTCCCGGAGCGCCTTCAATACTCCGCAAAAACGGCGGGCCACTCCGCTCAAACCTTCTAAAAACACCACGGCTCGCCATCACCCTTGCCGACTTATAAACCCTCGAAAGCTCGAGGTTCGGTCTAGCACCAGGGTTGTCTTCTCAGGAAGGCTCAACGGCTCGCCATCACCCTTGCCGACTTATAATCCCTCGAAAGCTCGAGGTTCGGTCTAGCACCAGGGTAATCTTCTCCGGAAGACTCATCGGCTCGCCATCACCCTTGCCGACCCATAATCCCTCGAAAACTCGAGGTTCGGTCTAGCACCAGGGTTGTCTTCTCAGGAAGGCTCAACGGCTCGCCCTCACCCTTGCCGACTTGTAATCCCTCGAAAACTCGAGGTTCGGTCTAGCACCAGGGTTATCTTCTCCGGAAGACTCAACGGCTCGCCATCACCCTTGCCGGTCCGTAATCCCTCGAAAGCTCGAGGTTCGATCTAGCACCAGGGTTGTCTTCTCAAGAAGGCTCAACGGCTCGCCATCACCCTCGCCGGCTCGAGGACCGGTCTAGCACCAGGGTAGTCTTCTCCGAAAGACTCAACGGCTCGCCATCACCCTTACTGACCCATAATCCCTCGAAAGCTCAAGGTCCGGTCTAGCACCAGGGTAATCTTCTCAGGAAGTTTCAAACGGCTCGCCATCACCCTTGCCGACCCTTAAACCCTCGCCAGCTCGAGGCTCGCTCTGAACATCAGGGCAACCATCCCTCGCTAGCTCGAGGCTTGCTCTACCAACAGGGCAATCAACCCTCGCCGGCTCGAGGCTCACTCCAACATCAGGGCAACCCCCTCATGAAGGCCCAGCAATTCGCTATCCCATTTCTAACAAACCATAAACACTCATCCACGGCTAGCTCTCGCACCCCCGCAGGAGTGGGGGGCTTGTGTGGTAGGGTAAAAATGGCTTGGGGCCCAACCAGGGCCCAATACAACTCTCACTCAAAAATGGTAAAAACAACAATCTAGTTCGGCTTCGAACCACTACAGGGTCGGCGCCGAGCCTCAAGTTCACCCCCACAGAACTGGTCTTCTCGTATCCGACGAGCCTCAATGGTCCTCGGCCTCCGATCCGTGACAGCCCCACGGGCCGTCCCCCCATCCTGGCGAAGCATGAAGATGACCTGGCACAGCCTAGGCCCTCCGATTCTCCCAGGGGCACAGGAGACCCATGATCAGCCATGTCAGCTCCCAATACCACCCAGGGTTTCGCCACGACAGCCCTATACCACTCCTGGTATTGCCACGTCTGCCCTAAACCCCCTGGGCCTTCTGCCACGTCAAGCCCATGGGCTTTCGGATTCAGAACCGGCCCCCAAGCGGATCCAAACCCGGTTGGAATTCTCTATAAATACTAGACCCTCACTCACCTTTTCAGGTAATCAATCTTTTGCCACTAAAATCTACTTAGTTATTGCTACTCTCTCACAGAGACTGACTAGATCGTCGGAGGGTCCGCCACCGGGATAAACCCCGGTGTTTCAGGACCGTCTGCAGGTACACGAGACCTCGGATCCGAACCCCCTGATCCGAGCCCAGACGTCCACCTCACTCCGAGCCTCTCGCAGGTTCCGCCCGGTCAGCTGAGGGTCGTCAGACGAGCAGCTTTCTCCTTCAATACAAATCGAGTCCGAACTCACACCTGGTGCATCCACACGTCTCCCAGAAACACACCGCATCACCTAGTATATATATATATATATATATATATCAATTGTGTTTTAGTGAAAATATAATTAACCGTCAATATCTTAATTGATGCTGTAACATTACAGTGAGAGCACAATGACCGTTTTATCCCCAACTGGAAGATTTAAGTGCATAGATTGCTCGTTATTTTTGAAAATTACTTAAAAAGAATTGAAAAGAGATATATCTAATCTAATATTATAATGAGAGAATTGGGGTTGCCATTTGTAGACATTCAACCATCTAATCTCAACAATTTATTTTTAAATAGAAGTTATATTCATCATCCATTTACTCAACTGTTGTTAGTTACTATAATACCCTCAAAGTTTAATTTTATTCATAAAAATACCACTCATATAAAATAAAAGTTTGAGCCACTAAAAAGTATGTATGGATAAAGGAAGGTCTCAGGTTCGAGGCTAGATTATGTCTTATTATTTAATTTATAAAATAAATAAATAATTGATTAGAACGTGCATCAGGTTACTAGTGTAATGTAATTTGAAAGATATTAGGGAGCATATATAATTATCTACAAATCTAGATTTCTCAGGGGGGAATAAGTAAACAACCCTGGATTGGGCCGTCTAGTTATAGCCACAAACAATAAATAATCATAAAGGCCCAAACCTAGGGGTGGCGAACGGGTTGACCGGGCCGGTCCGGGCCCAACCCGTGCGGGTTGGCACGCTTGGGTAGGCGGGCCGGGCCGGGTCAACTTCTTAATTGGGTGGCCCGCCCAACCCGTGAACCCTTTAGGGCTCAACCCGGGTTGGGCCGGGTCGACCCGCGGGTTGGCCCGTTTAATAAAATATATATTTTAATTTTTTAATTTTTTTTTGGTAGCTTAAATTGAACTAATAATAATAATAATTTTATAAATGATATATACAATATTACAATTATACAAACAACCATATTTTGTTTGATGAATATTACATTTCTTAAAAAATATTAATACTAAGTAATACTACTTATAAGTATTTGTACTACAATTCTTCAAATATCCCCAAAATTTGGTTAATTATAATACTACGTATGTAATTCAGTAATAATACTAATAAGTAATAATACTACAATTCTTCAAATTGAATCAAATATCCCCAAATGATGTTTAATTATAATACTAAGTAAGTAATAATACTAATAAACAAAAAAAACCGTAATAATAATAATAAGATTGAAAGAGTGAAATTGACAACAAATTTTGAAATTTTATTCATATGAATTTAAGTGATACAATTTGAACAATTTATAACGAAATGAAGAATTCAATTCACAAATAAGTTTTATACAATAACATATTTCTTATGTACAATTTTAATTGACTACAATTTTTCTAATTTAACATAAGATGAAAAGCTATTGTTGTTGTTGTTGTTGTTGTTGTTGTTGTTCTTCGGGCGAGTTGCTCCCACTTGTAGAACTTGATAGTGCTTTCCCTTGCGTCCTATCTTCAGCCTTCAGCCAGTCTTCTGTGCAAACGAGCATCTCCAACGACTCGGGCTTCAACCGATTTCTGTAATCAGATAGAACCCTGCCACTCGTAGAAAATGCACTCTCAGAGGCAACTGTAGAGACAGGAGGAGTTAGCAAATCTTTAGCCATAATAGACAGAATACTAAAAGTGTGTTCATGTTCTTTCCACCATTGTAAAATATCTAGTGGGGAAAGAGTAGGCTCAGTATCCTGTTGGTTATACCAATTTAATTCATTTGGTTGATTAGTCCTAGGTTTTTTAGATTGAATTTGTTCAAGTAGACTAAATGTTCTATCACCAATTCTACTTTTACCCTTACCTTTAGAACTACCAGAAGAAGAACTAACTACAGAAGTTGTACTACTAGAAGCAAAACGTCTATCATAATAATCATACAAGTTATTTAATGTATATTCAAACTGAACTAAAAAAGTAGCGCAATCAATTGTTAATTATACATTGTTATCTAAACATGCAAAAAATATTTCTATCAAATTCTTCGTACCTTCTAATTTGATACGAGGATCCATAACAGTAGCAACACAAATCAACATAGGAGGAGGAAAATAATATTTCAAAATTTTTTGAAATGCAGGTATTACAATGTCACTAATATAGAGATCATTTAACATTTCGTTAAATATTTGCATCATGCTAACTAATTCAATAAAAATTGCTACTAGAAGTAGATTCATATGTTTTTGAAAACTTTAAAGTTGCGGTTTTAAAAGGTTCTAAAAATTTCAACAAAGCTTCGGCAAATTACCAATCGGGCGGAGTCATTTCAAAATTGTGCATATTTTTTGCGATACAAAAATCATTTACAACTGCTTTATAATCGGTGACAACATTCAATAAATCAAAAGTAGAATTCCATCGGTGTCTAACATCCTTTGAAAATTTTCTAAAAGGAACATTTCTAACCCTACACCAAGCTTTCCATTCTTGTAAAATGCTTGGACTTAATGCAATGAAATGTACACAATTTCTAATTTTAACTATATATGGATCAGCTATTTTTAATGCATCTTGAACACATAAATTTATAATATGACATGCACATCTAACATGAAAAATATTATCAGATGGAGGGGTTAATACAGATTTTAAAGTAGTAATTGCTACATTGTTGTTAGATGCATTATCAAAACTAATAGCCATAATTTTATCACGAATATGAAAAACATCACAAATTTCTATAATACGGTTTGCTATTTCAGTGCCACTATGGGGATACGGCAACGACGCAAGTGATATGATTCTTTTTTGAAGAATCCAATCATTGTCGATCCAATGACAGGTTATTCCCATCGTTGGAATATTGTTGACACCCGTCCAACAATCCGAATTTAAACTAACCCTACAAGTTAAACTCCATAAAATTGCAATCAACGCGTCCTTCATTTCAACAAACATTTTAAAACAATCTGATTTGCAAGTATTTCTCGGAATTCTTCTAAAATGAGGGTTTAAGGCCGTTTGATTAAAATTTTCCAAGTTCCTACTCTCGGGATAGGAAAATGGCAACTCTTCCTTAATGACTAATCGAGCCATTTCCCGACAAACGAGTTCGAGATCATAAGGGTGGCTATCTACTTGACCGGTCCTAGGGTTAATTTTTTGTTGGCCTTGTATTTGATCAAGAAGTTCTTTGTGATTATGTTGTATGTGTCTACTAATTGTACCGGTGCGTCACCCCTCTTGAATTTGTATGTTTTGCTACATATTTTACACACTTTCAAACCTACACCCGGAATATGTTCGTCCGGGATATACTCATAAAACTTGTGCCAATCGCTAGTTTCTCCTATACTTTTCCTACTACTACGGGGTTGTGTGGTTTCGGGTTGTTGTTGTTGTTCTTCTTCTTCTAATTGAATGTCACCTACAACATCCATGTCGTGTGTACCCCATTGTTCCATAGTAGGATCAATGTAATCTTGGGCGGGCTCACTAATTGGGACAATTGGTGGCCTACGTGAAGAGGAGGAGGAATCTTGTCCACTACGACCGCTACCGCGTGATCTAGACATAATGTGGTAATGCGCTCAAAATATGTAAAAAAAATTCTACAATGTAGGAGCGGACCGAGCGGTGAATTATACAAAAAAAATCTAAAAAACAAGAGGGTTGAGATAGAGAAGTTCAAAAAACAAACAATAATTTTAACTACAACGCAAAAAAAAATTTAACAAGAGAGGTAGAGAAATTTTGATACCGTTCACCGTAGAATACGCGTATGTAAAAAAAAACCGTGAAATTAAGAAGAAAAGCTAAAAGATGGAGGAGCGCTTTGCCGATTCCGCAATTAAAGAGTTGAGAAGAGGTTGAGAGTTGAAGAGAGTTGAAGACGTTGAAGACGTTGAATTTTGTTTCCGATACGACCGAAATTTGATCGTGTATATGCCTCCTTGTACAATTATTTGATGAACACTACAATTGTTCAAAAATTTCTTTAAAATGATATATAATAGTAGAAAGAGTAAGAGAGTGAGGTGTAATTTTTTTTGAGAATTTTAGGGGATATTTATAGGTGAATTTGAGGGGAAAAAAAAAAAAAAAAGCAACGTTCGGCACAGCAACGGCTCTAAGAGCCGTTTGCTGTGCTCAGTGTGCTGCCCCAACGGTCGAACCCACGTGTGTCGACCCGCGGGTCGAACGGTCGGCCCGTCACGGGTTGAACGTTCGACCCGTACGGGTCGAGCGGGTTGACACACACGGGTCGACCCGCGGGTTAGCGGGTTTAATTCGTTTTTTTAACGGGTTCGTGGGCCGGGTTTCGCGAATTCGATTCGCGTATATTGCGACCCGGGTCGACCCGGTACTGTTCACCGGGTTCGACCCGAACCCGTGAAAGTCTTAAGCGGGCCGGGTTCGTGGGCCGGGTCGCGGGTGGGTCGGCGGTTGACCCGGCCCAGTTGCCACCCCTACCCAAACCTATAGAAATTATCTCCTATGGCCCACCCCAGCCCATCCCCCTCTTTCCCAAGAAAAATCCCAGAATCCGATTCGTCATTCATGAATTTTTTGCATTACTAGGCTACTTTTTGAAACTTTTTGAGATTTTAGGTCAGTTGACAAACTATTAGCATTTTTGGCTAGCAAGTGTCACGTCAGCAACGACCACTATTGGAAATAACGGCCTCTTCATAGCGATCAATACATCAAATTTCCACACTTGGCAGATTTGTATAATTGCAAATCGAGTAACTGAGGTCACTATTGTTAATAGCGACCTTGTATAACTAAGGTCGCTATTCCCAATAGCGATCACAGGTTGACCCTATCGCTTTTAGGCCCATCTGAGGTCGCTATTGGGAATAACGACCTTAGTTATATAAGGTCGCTATTGACAATAGCGAACTCAGTTACTCTAAGTGGTTTGCAATTATACAAATCTGTCAAGTGTAGGAGTTCAATGTGGCGGTTGCTATGAAGAGGCCGCTATTCCCAATAGCGGCTGCTGCTGATGCGGCACTTGCTAGCCAAAATTGCTAATAGTTTGGGATGTGGCATAAAATCGCAAAAAGTTTCAAAAAGTAGCCTCGTACTGCAAAAAAATTGTCATTCAGAGCTGGGAACCAGAAGCGAAGAAGATGATCATCCCCGTTCGCTGCTTCGCATGCAGAAAGGTTTCTCCTCAAAACCCTAATTTTTTTTCGCATTCTAGGGTTTCAATACCCAAATTTTAAAGCTAATTTTCTTCTTCCCTTTTCTTTAAAAAGTTTGGTGTTTTGGGGTTTGAATTTGCAGGTGATTGGTAACAAATGGGATACGTATCGCGATCTTTTGCAGGGCGACTACACCGAAAGGGTACGAATCGAACCCCAATCTATTATGTGTGTTTCTGATTTAATCATATACCCTATTTTTTGCTAATTATTGCTTTGAATAGAGATTGATAAGTTATTAAGGTATGTTTCATTATATTTTCCGTGTCAGATTTTATAGTATAGCAATTTGGTTGGTCATCATTATTCACCCTATTAATGAATGAATGCTAGGTGCTCGACAAATTGACGGAAAGAGTTATAAATGTAGCGAGTAATTCGTGATGAATGGTGGTAATGTTGTAGCCATAGACTATGTACTAGAAGAAAATTGACTAGGGAAGATTTATCACTTCTTTTACTTCCCACCATCGGTGTATGAAATTTCATTCCAATGTATTATGCTAGATAGCATGGCACGTGCACTGCATTGTGTAAATGTTATTTATGTATTAAAAAAACGAGTAGGCTTTCCCTTACCTTATGGGTTATTATATTAGAGATGGGACAACCTCCATGTATTCAAACAACTCCTTTCATAAAAGGGTCTGTGCATTCTAACTTCGAAAGATGCAAGAGAAATTAATCTGAATCATGCAAGGCCATACCATACCATCTCCCAAACCTAGCTAGCATCTCTCTATCTTCAACCAGTGACTTGACAGGTTTGGAGGGTTTGTTGTGATTTTGTTATTCCATGATTGATTTGAAACATAGGAGAGCTGTTAACTTGGTAATGCTACAAACATAGGAATTGTACACACTGATAAAGAACAAATCAAATTCTGCCCTCTTGGCACAACACAAGGATGACTTAAACTTGGACCCTTTGGTGCAACGTTGGTGAACTGAGAGATTTCCTCCCATCAACCAATTGTTTCATTTTTTTTCTCTAGATAGTGGTGAGTAAGCTTGCACTAGGAGTCTTCGAACTCTGATTTATTTTTGTGCGTTGTTTTACATGTGATTTGCCGTTGGCCTTTATTAATAAGAAGAAAAAGAAGAAAAAAATCCGCCCTCTTTATGTACACCACATTCCTCACCCTTTCTCTTTTTTGATTAGTGCATCTCTTCAACAACTAAGAAGTCATAAATATAGAACCCTCTATAAGTTTGCCTTGCTAAACTGTTGACATCGTTATGCAACTTCTTCAATCTCTGCACAAGAGGTTTGTACCAATCAACTTAAAAAATTGCAGATATTATTTGATGACAATCTTTAGGAACTCTTTGATTTATTATTTTAGACATGAGAGCAAAAATGTTGATTTTCATTGTTTGGTTTGAAACAGTTCTAAAGGATGTTGTATTGCACCCAACACTTTAGGCTTGTATTTAGCATCACATCTCGTACAAATATATTCAATAGTTAATGGAACTGTACAGAAATTTTCTGTTCTATGTAAGAGAAAAGATTAAAATTAAAAATCAACTCTTCTTTTTCTCTAATACGAGTATTTATCTAACATATTTGATTAATATTGTATTCAATGTGAATTTAAATTCATTTCATCAAGTATAATTATTGATTTTCAATCTTAAATGTATTTTATATACTTATGAATCTTAAAACAAAAACAAATACTGATGTGGTAACACTCATATCCACTTCATATTCCGTTTGCAACCCTACTTATAATGGTTGCAACATTTTCTAGGCAACGATCTTCACATTCTTCTAGATGTAAGAAACTTCACCACCGACTCTTCCTGATCGTGGGTGCAAGTTCGTGGGTGCAACTTGTATTTGTTATATCACTTTCTACTCCATTTTCTTGATGTTCTTAAATTTGTGCTTCAAGATTTTTTGTTTGCAATATTCAAGTTGAATATATTAATTTGACACATCAGAAGATCAGCATAGTAGTATGCAGTCTGTTTGATCTATTAGCTACACTTGTCCTTTCTCACTGTTAGTATCAAGATCATCATTAGGGAAACCTATTTTGTAGACATGGATACTCTCTTTTAGTACATGAAAATACATAACTTATTTCCAGTGTGCTTTTTTATCTTACTAGTACTTGCAATGGTGAAAGTGCGTCCAATTTCACCGCTAGGCACAAGCACTTCTCTATAGAGGTTTTGGGTGCTGGAATTCCTTTTCAGTCAATAAATATTTCCTATAATCTTCCAACTCCTCACCACAACTCATCTACCAATCTTGTGTCATTAAACAACAACCTCCTTGTCCCATCTCTCTCAGTGATATCTCTTATCGCCATTGCTTTATACAGAATGTTTATCTTCTACCATGTCAAACCTTCCAACTACTCAAATCTTGTCTCATCAGACCCTCCTAACTAGAGGTATCAAACGGGTTGGGCTACCTGAAATCGATCCGAACCCAACTTGATTTTTTTCGGGCTGAGCCTGAAAACCCGAACCCGGATAATGGGTCGGTTTTGGTCAGCCCTACCCGAAGCCCGTTTAAGTCCGAACCCGATCAAACCCAAAATCCGATTGAGTATCCTTTTTCCTTAATCCTCTCTCCTTAATTACCTAGCCAAATATTACTCATTTCTCCATAGAAATGAAAATTAACAATTGATAAAACTAGTGTCTACAAAATCAGTTTTTAATGGGAAGTAGGAGACTTTAAATCATAATGTTTCCATCCAAATATGGCGAATTCCTCCCTAAGCATGACTTTCGATCCAAATATAACTAATTCCTTCTAATTTATTTCAGTTTTGAATTAGTTTTGTTTACCTATAAATTAGTCTAAGACTTGTGAACATAAATTTAAGCATCTAAGATATGAAAAATTAGAGTTGATTTAAAAAAATCAAGATATAAAACCCTATTTAAGCCTGAACCGAAACCCAGTTGGCCCGAATCCGAGCCCATTGAACTTTTTGGTAACAGGTCTGGTTTGGTCAGTCTCTTTAGTACTCCAGCCCGACCTGTGCTGGAACCCGAAAAAATTGGGCAAACCAAACTTGGCTCGAAACTCAAAAAGTCTGATGATATTCGGTTCGGGTCTGGCCTGGCCCGCCCGTTTGACACCTCTACTACTAACTCATACGAGTGTCGCATGGTTCAACAAATCAACAAGCCTTTTTCTTTCCTTTTTTGGCATTTAGCTATAGCCACCCAGCTCAGATAGGAGTGGGGATCCCAATATTCCAAATGATAGGCTTCAAACATGATTAAATCTTGTTCTCTACTTCTCTTACACAGAAGTGGGAGAATACGTTGTTAGATAAGATATTGTACAGATACAAGTATTCTATAAATTGAACTAGATTGAGTTTTTCATTTCCCCCATTTCCATATGATACTTTTTTTGTAATTAGCCCTTTAAATCTTCAATTGGGCACGTGTAGGTCCACCATTTGGTAGGCTTTAAGATATTTTAGAAAGGTGGAAATGCTCACCATTTTTCCCTTTACAATGAAATTTTGTTTATTTGTTTTTCCATTGAATTAGGATCTCAAAAGATTCGAAATGCTCTAGGAATGATAGAAATAGGAAAAGCTTTATGATCAGATGATATACCCATTGAAGTTTGGAAGTATCTTGGGGATGCAGTTTGAAGTATCTTAGGGATGCAAGAGTTGGTTGGCTAACAAGATTGTTTAATGAGATTTTGAGGACCAAGAAGATGCACAATGAATGAAGGAAGGGTATTTTAGTACTTGTATATAAAAATAAAGAGATATACAAAGTTGGTCAAACTACCGAGAGATTAAATTAATAAGCCGTACGATGAAATTTTGGGAGAGTGGTCAAATATTGACTGAAACTGGAAACAATAATGTCTGAGAATCAATTTGGATTTATGTATGGGTGGTCAACAATGAAAGTAATTTATGTACGGAGACTTTTGAAAAATATAGAGAATAAAAAAATTCTATATATGGTTTTTATAGATCTACAAAAAGCTTATGATAAAGTTTCTAGAGATATAATATGGTGGGTGTTAAATAACAAAAGAGTTAAACGATTCAGTATATTGAGGTAATAATGGATTTGTATGAAGGGGCAATAACCACTTAGAATAACCACATGAGAGAGCAGTGATCTCTATTACAGCCGGTTTACACTAAGGTTCAGCTTTAAGCCCTTACATCTTTGCTCTGGTGATGGATGAATTGACGTAAGGAATATATGATGAGGTGCCTTGGTGTATGTTTTTTGCCGATGATGTCGTCTTAGTTGGACGAGATTAGAGCATAAATCAATGCTAAATTATAGTTGTGGAGAGAAACATTGGAAGCTAAAGGCTTTTAGAATAAGCAGAACTAAAATAGAGTATATGAAGTGTAATTTTAGCGATTCGGAACACAAATAAGAAAGTGGTGAAACTTGATGGTCAAGAGATACTTAGAGAGCCAGTTTCAGATATTTAGGCTCGATTATACAAAGAGATAGAAAGATTTTTAAAGATGTTATACATAAGATCCAAGCAAGGTGGCTTAACTGAAAAAGTGCTAGTAGTATTTTGTGTGACAAATGTATACCTTTGAAATTGAAAGAAAAGATTTATAGAACGACTGTTAGACCAATAATGATGTATGAAGCAGAGTGTTAGCAACAAAGAAACAACATGTCCAAAAAATGAGTGTAGCGAAAATGAGGATGCTAAGATGGATGTGTGGTAAAACCAGGACTAATAGAATTAGAATATGAGACATGGTAAAGATAGATCTGATCCAAAATAAATTGAGAGAGAATCGTCTCTGTTTGTTTGGACATGTCATGCGTAGACCTAGTAGTACCCCCGTTAGTAAGAGCAATTTGATAAATATTGAGGGCAGAGTTAGGGATAGGGGAAGACCTAAACTTACTTTGGTGAAAACTGTAAGAATATATATGATAGCTTGTGATATTACAGAAGATATTGCACTAAACCGAGCAGAATGGAAAATCAGGATTCACGTAGCCGACACCAACTAGTTGGGAAAAAAAGCTTTGTTTTAGTTGTTGATTCTCACAAATATTGTGGATTTGATCTACTTCATTTTTTCATATTAACCAAGCTCCTTTCGATTGTTTAGACATTTACAAATCATAAACCTTCATAAAACAATACTATAATATTTCAATCAACAAAAGTACGAAAGCAATACTTTTTCATACTCCCAATTTTAGCAACCAAACAACATCAATAATCTAAACAACATGAGAAACATAAGCAAAACATAGGAGTACATGCCATTGATTACTAGAGAAACTCCATACATTAAGAGAGAGTTATATTGCAAGTAATAACCTACTCTAAAGACCGAGGGTAAAGTCCCAACTCATTCTTATTCTCTTCTTGATTCCCAGCAAGTGGTGTCATTATCATGTTCACACGACTGCTACTAGTACTAGTAGTAACTAGAGCAGATCCTCACATTACTAAATCAGATTTTTGAAAAGGATTATGCAAAGTCCCCACGCTTTTGTTCAAAGGGTTCCCATTCATGGTCAGAGTCCTAGTCAAAGAGCCAGTCAAATGGTACCCATTCAAAATGGTTCGAGCATAGTTATACGGCTCATACCGTCGATACTGAACATTAGAGCAATATTGAAGAAGATGAAGGCCCTCGAGCTGAACCCTTGCCTTCCATAGCTGCATCACCGTCTCATCTATGTCCATTAGATTCCCAATTTGAGGGCGTCTGAAGACTTCGATGCTGTTCAAGTAGTGATCACACCTTTGTTCCCCTTCGGGGTCGACATGGACCGAAGAGTCTGGGCCCGGTGAAGGCGGTACCTACATAGTTAGGGTTTATAGAAAAACAAAGAACCATAATAAAAAACTTATGATTTGTTTGTTGGGATTTTTAGCACGTATGTATATATATGTGGGGGGGGGGAGACTGTGTTCATTCAATTAATGTATTAATTAAGAAATTTGGTGTCATTTATACTTGTTGTAATTGGAAAAGGAAAGCTTACAAAAGAAAAAAAAATCAAAGATGGAATGTTATTATGGAGGGACGAGAAACTCTTGAAATTTAAAAGATGAATGCATGATCTTTGGTTGGGAGAGAGATTCAGAAGTAATAATTAAATAATAGATGCATAAGTAGCGACGGACGTCGGAATTTTAGTCTGAGTGGGCATAAGTAAATAGTATTTTTAAAAATTTATATTTATTTACCAAAAAATGTAAAAGAAAAATAGTGTATATATTTCATGTTGAACGGGAGTTTTTACTTTTAGCAATTTGTTAGTTACATGAAACCATCAATTATTTAACTGCGGGATATATGAAACTATTTTCTAACATATGGTTGACTTCGAGTAAATATTTGCATAATATGTATAAGTTGACTTGCACGCCTAATGAGAAGAAGACAAAAAACTCATACTTGTCCAATTTGCATCTAATAATCTTTATTTTATAAAATCAACTTATATTCATTTACATATTAATTAATTTTACTTTCACTTTCAGTATGTACCTAATTCATGTGGTACTCTAAAGAAAAACAATGTTAGGATTCTTAGGAATTTGAATAATGAAAACTTTTGTAAACATTGAAAAAAAAATTTGTCGTACATTATTAGACCCATTGGTTACCTAGAAACCGATTGGACCCGAACCGGACCCGGAAAAATTAAATAGACCCGGATCCGGACTCGGACCCGTTGCCATAGGACAAAGTTTGGGTATCTCATTACCTGAACCGACCCGACCCGATACCAGTGCTAATAAAAACTTGTTTGCTAATTTATAAACAATGAATTGAATATATAAATATATAGGGCTTTTTTCTTGGAGGGCCACCCAAAAATGTGGCAAGTCCAAAAAGTCACCTTTAAAGTGATATTTCCACTTAAGCCACCCACAATGTGAAAATTTTACCAAATTACCCTCATCTTCAAACTCAATATTAATAAAAGTAAAAGTGAGCGGTTGTGAGGTGGTTAAGGTTTGGTTTGGGTTAAGGATCAGATTGGGGGAGGGGAAGAGGAGGGTTTGGGCGGAGGCAATGGCAAATGCATGATTAAATAATTGATTTCATAATTTTCATGTAAATGATTTTCAAAGTTGTAAATAACAAATATTGCATGGTGCAATAATAAAATATGTCATTCGACTGCAAAATCTAGTAAAATGTAACTTTAATACAATAACATAATGAAACATATACCTTTAATACAGAAATTTGTCTAAAAAATACAATTGCACAATAAAATGAAGTATGAACCTATTAGAGCATTCGTTAACTATTTGTCATGTTCTAGTACAATTCTAAAGTATTGATGACATCTTTCTCACTGTAAGTAACTAAAGAATTTCTCATTCGGTTTTGTAGTTGACCCTTCACTATATTCATTGCAGAGAATACATTTTCCACTGATGTAGTTGCAACTAGCATTCACTAACAAGACCAATTTCACATGAAAAAATATTAGAGAATAGACTCGGATCTTTTTTTAAGCTTAATTGTGATTCCGTGAACTTGGGAAAATACATCATTAGAGCATACATCTAGGATGCAAGTATTGAGTAGGCCCTCAAGTATCATAATTTTATTGCAGAAAAAACGAATTGAAAGTTTTTTTATTTACTTAATTTAAAATTTAAATTATAGGATAATTCTGAAAATTCTTGAAAATTATAAAAAGTACAAAAATATATAGAAAATGTTAGAAATTTCTGTGCAATGAAGAATAAATGATGTGAAATTCAAGAAAATGCGACAAATTGCCGGAGTATGGAATAGAAATGCTATAAAGTGAAGGAACACACTGAGTTACATGACGTTATAAGTATATATACAATTAAAACATAAATTGATGAAAAATTACCTAGCAATGAGAGGTGGGCTAAGTAGTCCACATTTCCCAAGTCAAGGGTTGCTTGCAGAGAAGGATTCGGATTCGGGTTCGAGAAACTAACAGATTTCAACCCGAGGCAACTTATAAATTTGGATATTGGGTGGTTGATGTCCAAAAGGATTTAAAGTTGCCTTTTTTTTCATACTTGCATTGCTTACACAACCGATTCGGCGAATCGGGCCAACTAAGCGACCCGCTTAATTGAAAAAGCGCAATAAAATCGGTGGACCGCTAAATAGGTATGCTTTGCTTATCTTTTAGCTTAAATCTCGTTGCTTTGACTTTTTTGGCCGCTTAAGATTAAAAAGCATACTTAAAAAAAACAATGACAAAGTAGTTGAACCTGCACATGTACAATGCCAAAAAATTGCTCAATAATACACCCGCTTTCATTAACACATGTCAACATAACGACCATTTGATTGAAGCATCACATGACTCATCAACTAAAATAGCAAACAAGTCATTTCGAAGATCTCGAAGAAAGGCCTTTGTTGTTTATAAGCAGTTGTATTGACAATATGTTTTTGAACCCTAAGTAATATCAACTACAAATTTTCTATACTAGAGCCATTTTTTGTTATCGCGAAACCAATGAGGAATAAAACGATGATTGTCTCCTCAAAATTTGCTATAAGTTGACATTGAATT
The DNA here is from genome assembly GCA_017893485.1 of Hemerocallis citrina. Classification (NCBI taxonomy): domain Eukaryota; kingdom Viridiplantae; phylum Streptophyta; class Magnoliopsida; order Asparagales; family Asphodelaceae; genus Hemerocallis; species Hemerocallis citrina. The sequence continues at coordinate 10,728,793 of CM030362.1, forward strand.
GATGATTTCGATGTTGACATTGAATTTTTTCGATGTAAGTTCTCTGGATTCTATCCAAATCATTACTCCTTAGGATTATAATATGAAAGATTAACCCAGGGCAAAGAGATTTTTCCAATCAAATTCCAAGTTTTCTTCATACTAGTTTTTTTGTAGATTTTTCAATGATCTGCTATATGGGTTCTTTTGTTGTTGAAACATTTTGAAATTATTTCGCCATAGGTAATAGGAAAAAAAAATATTCGTTAACATTATATGCTTATGTATATAAAATAACACAATTAAAGATGAACGAATTGAAAACATAAAGATAAACTCAAAATGGTTAGTTAAGTAGAGAACATAAACAACCATCTACTTATATTTAAAGAGAACTTTATGAAGGAAAATTATGTACAAATCATCTAGTTGTATTTTAAGATAATCTAGTATTATATCTATGCCTATCCCATTTATTCATTATTTTAATTTTGTAAACGAAGTACATTAGCACAAAAAAGATCCCATCGTTTGGTATTTTATGACTAGAGTTGAATTTTGGTTCACAACCTCCAAATTCCAATTCTAATTGATAGATTCATTGACATTTGGGAAGGAGGAATGAACCTAATTTCTTGTTTATGAAATAAATTTGCTTTTATAATCACAACCAAAGCCATTTTCATAATCAATTAATTAAAAAGCACAATTAACCAAAAAATAAATAAATTGGTGAACTATCTATTTATGAAAAATAGGGTTTTGGCAAACAAAAAGATCGTAAACAAAATTAGGGTTTAAAAATTTACCTTATTAAAAAGAAATTCCAGTGGTGATATGAACACGATGAGTTGCAGAGGAGAACACAGAGGATTGAAGAGAAGACGATGCGACTTGTGATCGCGACTAAAGACGAGAGAGGAGAGAATTTGTCACTTAGAGTCGAAGTAGGGAGGAGATCACACCGACAACCTAACCAATAAGTTGGAAAGGGTTCAGAGCAAAAGAGATGGTGAAGAAAGAGGAGTTTGAGATCGCGAAGGAAAAGCAGAAGAAAACCGAAGCATTTCTGAATTTAAGGAAGAAGTGATTTTGAGTTTGTTATATTAGTTTACACACAGTAATGAATGGGTTTTTTTTTTCTTTTTTTTTGGAGGGGGGCTTTTTATAATGTGACAAATCTTATGTCTAGATGTTCCCCCCCAAAAGTTCAGGGTAAGCCATTGCTTACTGGACCACATGTAGTTGTGCCACTGGGTGGAAGGAACAGTAGTGGGGTTGGCAGAGGCAGCAGTGAGGTGGAAGCGGTGGTAACAGAGGTGGTGGCTGCCGGAGGTGGTGGCATAGGCTGATTTGGTGGTGGTTGTGTGAAGGGGGGTTGCAGAGTAAGAGCTAGGGAAAAGAGTTTAAGAGGAAGAAGAGGGTACTTAGATAATTTGGAAACCAGGGTTGGGAGTTAACTATTGTTAACTTCACCAAACTCAACAAAGTGACTCTTTTAGAATGACCCGTATGATATGGCTAAAAATAGAACCAAATCGGCACCGTTCAAATCGGGTACAAATCTTAAAGCTCTCAGGGGTAAAACGGTAATTTCACCTACAAACGGGTTTGAAATGGGAACTGGGTCTTTCTTCAAAGCCGAATAACCCATAAACGGATCTGTCCTATTAGGTATGGGTAGCAGCCCGTTACAAACCAATTCAGATATTTAAAGAGTAATTCAAATTCATGATTATCTCTAAGAGACGGTTTAAGCCAAATCTCTTATCACGAAACAATTTAAACTCAACATCTTATTCAAAAACACCGGGATATAGGGATAAATGATTATCTCTAAACTGTCTCTAAGGCGACTATAAATACTCCTCTTCCCCCACCATAACAAGGTAATCAATCTTTTTCCTTAAAACTCTTTCATAATCTTCCTGATTACTGATAAGAGCGTTGGAGGGTTCGTCGCTGGGGTCCATCCCGGTGTATCGAACTTTTTGCAGGTTAACGACAGCGGCAAGAAACCAGTCAAATGCCGGTGAAAGTCAACATGTTTGCTTTATTGTTTCCAAAAGAATTCACAAATTAGTCTGTTTGCTTGCACACCAAAATCAGCCGCAATAAATTGGCGCCGTTTGTGGGAAACGAAAAAGCAATCCGACCTTCATCAGCGAAAGTCAGTTTCAAACCATGCATCCGAAAGAGAAGGGGATGGCAGCAACCATGCCTCCGAAAGAGAAGGGTAAGGCAGCGGGCTCCAGCCGAAGAGTCACTCCTCTTCCTTCTCCACTTCAAGGTGTCCTTTCTCAACTCATTCAGCAAGTTCAGCAACCGCAGCCCGAACAACCTGAATAGCATCTTCCTCAACAACCTCCTCCTCAACAGGCCCCTCCAGGGTCTCAGGGGCTACCCTGGGGCTCTCGTCGAAGACGTCCAAAACAACACCCTCATCATGACCATGTTTCGGTCCATAATCCCTCAACTGACTCTATGGCTTCTCAAAGTTCTGCAGGGTCGGATCTTCGTCAGGTAATTCTTAACCGTCGGTAGGGGGCCGACCTCCGAACTCGCTTGAATAAATGGTGAGTCCCTGAGGAAGTCTCTCAACCTGAGCACCCAGGGGTTTCGAGGGTCCGGACCCCCCTAGACCGTGGACTAGAAGATCTCCTGCGAGGAGGCAAAGAGAGTCCCCTCCACGTCATCGGCGGAAAAGTCATACTTAGTAAGCTGAGCCACACCTAGGGATCGCCGAGCTGGAGGAGCACCAGTCATTCCGGCCGAGCTGCAGAACTTCAAACAAGATATCATGCGAGCTCTTAATATTGCACAAGTCAGGATCAGCGTGCTCCTAACCCTCGCCATATCGCCACTCATGAAGGAGAGTCCCGATGGTCGACTGAATCCGACCGAAGGGATGACTCGATCCGCCACCGTCTCCATGAGATGGAGAGGCGTCTCAACAAGATAAATTCCGAAGAAGAACAACGGGCCAATAAGTTTCGGTCAAGCAGACCCCCCTTCTCTAGGGCCATCATGGAAGCTCCGGTCCCCGAAGCCTTTAGGCCACTCCGCTTTGAATCCTACAATGGGGAATTGGACCCGGCCGATCATATTGAGAGTTTTAAAACTCTCATGATGAGGGGACCAGCGCGAGAGTGGTACTCCCGTCTATCCCCGGCCTCAATCTTCTCATTCGAACAGTTTGAGGAGCTCTTTCTCACCCATTTCGTGGGCAGTCACTGGGCCGAAAAAACAAATGCATCCTTGCTAGCACTTAGCCAAAGAATGGGTGAACGCCTAAGAGATTACGTTCGGCGCTTCACCGCCGAAGCCTGGTCTATTGCCTTCCTCAATCAATCAGTAGCCTCTGCGGCATTCAGGCACAACATCACTGATGCTGACCTTACGGCGTTCCTTGACAAGAAGCCTCCTCGGGACTTCTCGGAACTCCTACTTAGGAGCGAGAAGTACATCTGAGCAGAAGAGGCTTTCAACCTCCCCAGTCTTGAGGAACCGCCTTCCGGGAACAAACGGAAGGGTACAAACGAAGAAGGGTCTTAGAAATTCCAGAGGGACGACATTGGCTAACGCCGCCCAACTCCTCATTTGAGAAGTTCACCCCTCTCAATGCAAGTATATCAGCAGTTCTTATGGAGGTGGACAAGAAAGTGCTGCTTCGCTGTCCCCCCCAGAATGAATATCCTTGGCAAGAAAATGAACAGGGATAAGTGGTACCGCTTCCATATGGACCTCGGTCGCGACACGGATGATTGTCAGGCTCTCAAAGAGGAGATCGAAGAACTCATATAGCAGGGACACCTGGCCAAGTTCGTTTGAAAAGACGGGGCCGATCTTCCACCCCGAGGAGCCTACAAGTGAACAGAGAGACCCAACGAGTTCCAAGACTTCGAACCTGGGGCCGTCCTCCACCTTATCCATGGAGGTCCAATGGGGGGAGAACCAAACTCCTCCCAAGAGGCCTTCACCCTGTTGTAGAAGTAGGATTTCAGTTTTCAATAAGGCCGATGCTTGTAACACGGCCAAAAAGCATATAATAATGGCTCGTCCCATCGGCCGCTTAGTTTGTTTCAATAAAACTTAGCTTTTTTCTATTGAAAATTATTGCATTTGCCTCATTTCTATCTCTTTGAGTCACATATACGACTCGTTAAACGGTAAGTTCGGAGTCCAGCTTGTCCTACGGGGCTGTTCCCACAACTTATTAAGCTTAAAAAACGAGTTTGGAGTCCAACACTTGGTTCGACGCCGCTTTAGCTGCTTGTAAACAAACAAGTACGGAGCAGCTCACCATTCGGAATTGCTCTTACAACTCGTTAACCCCATCAGACAACAAGTCTGGAGTCCAACACTTGGTTCGACGCCGCTTTAGTCGCTTGCAAACGAGCAAGTGCGGAGCAGTTCACCATTCGGAATTACTCCTACGACTCGTTGATAGCTCCGTAACAACTAATTCGAAGTTCACAATCATGGTTTGAAATTGCCCTCACTGCTTGCAAGCATGCGGTTTCGGGGCTCAAAACGAACATTTATACTACGCCCACCACTGGTTAAATTTCGCAAAAAGCAAGTTCAGAGCTCAAATCCCCCTTAGAGTTGCTCCTCAAACTCGTCTCTCGAACGACTCTCTCCTAGAGTCCGGTGAAGCTCTTCGCTTCGCTCGCCTCCCAATCGGCCTTCTTCCAAACGAGTTCGGAGTCCAACTCTCTCCTAGAGTTGCTCCTCAAACTCGTCTCCCAAACGGCTCTCTTCTAGAGCGTGGGGATAATTCTTCGTCCCACTCGCCTCCCGAGTGGTCTTCTTCCAACCGAGTTCGGAGCTCAAACTCTCCCCCAGAATTGCTCCTTAAACTCGTCTCCCGAGCGGCTCTCTCTCTTAGAGCCTGATGATGTTCTCCGTCCCACTCACCTCCTGAGCGGCCTTCTTCTAAGAGAGTTCTGAGCCTAACTCGTCTAGAAACGCTCCTTAGACCCGCCTCCAAGAATGGATCTTCTCAACAGTCATACAAAGCTCTTCTTAACTTTGTGAAGACAAAGATGTTGCAGGACTATTTTGACCATGAGGAAGGGTGATTCTTCAACTAACTTCTGAAGAGAAATTGTAGATCTTTGAGTCAGCTTCGAAACAAGGGGTCACACGCCTCGATCCGACCTCCGTAGCACCAGAAAAGTGGGTTACAACACAGCTGCGCTGAATGTGAAAATGGGGAAAAACTTTGCCTCAAAATGCGCATCTGATCCAGATCAACGGCTCTGATCTTGCCGCGTCCCTTGGATCCAAAATCCGAGCAAATGTGTCCCCAAAAGTGAAAATGGGGAAAAACTTTGCCTCAAAATGCACGTCTTATCCAGATCAACAGCTCTGATCTTGCCGCGTCCCTCGGATCCAAAATCCGAGCAAACGTGTCTCCGAACATGAAAATGGAGAAAAACTTTGCCTCAAAATGCGCGTCTGATCCTGATCAACGGCTCAGATCTCGCAACGTCCTTCGGATCCAAAATCTGATCAGATTTGCCTCCAGATAAGAGCCTGATCCAGATCGACGGCTCAGATCTCGCCACGTCCTTCGGATCCAAAATCTGATCAGATTTGCCTCCAGATGTGCATCTGATCCAGATCGACGGCTCAGATCTTGCCACGTTGCTCGGATCTAAAATCCGAGCAAACGTGTCCCCAAACATGGAAATGGAGAAAAACTCCTCAAGATTCGAGCTCGATCACGATTAACGGATCAGATTCACCAAAGAAGGAAAAAAAAGATTAATGGGTTAACGGGTCGGGCTTGAATCCATTTAGGACCCAAACCCGCGACCCTCTCCATTCCTTCTCGTTCGAAGTTGGGCACCAAAACCCATAATGTCGAAGCTTCTTCGACTCGAAGCCTCACTGAGCTAGGCCTCCATGCCACTGTCCCCGAAGCATCATCTCCACTGGGCCGAGATCCACCGCCACTTTCCGTCAAGCTCCCTTTCTCGCTGTGTCGAACCCATCAATGAGCTCATCGCCGAGCTCTGAGCTCCTCGCCGAGCTCTTAGCTCCTCGCCAACCCGTAGCATCTCCAAGCTCCGAACCCATCGCCAGAGCTCCCCCTCCGTCATCTCCCTCGCCGAGCGCTAATCCCGAGCTCCAAAACCCCTCCTTCCCGCGCTCCGAGCCCACAGTCGAGCTCCCCTCCTCCGTTGTCGAGCTCCAATGTCGAGCTCCACGCCGCCGCGGTCGAGCTCCACCACCCACGTTCTCGACGAGCTCCTCTCTTCGTGCTCCGATGACTCCGCTCGCCCTCGGAGAAGTCAAGGACGAAGGAAGTGGGAGGGACCGAGGTCGACTGAACTTCTTCCCCGTCCTTCACCATTTTCAAGCCTCATCCTCGCCTCCGAGCTCAGCGAGCACCTCGACCAAGACCCCCCGAGCCTCGCCTTCGACGAGCTTCCATCGCCGAGCTCCTCCCCTCGAGCTCCAACGACGCCTTTGACGAAGGAAAAGGGCGAAGTCGAAGAAGAGCGGAGAAAGAGGAAAAGAAGAAGGCGGGAAGAAGAGAAGAGAAAAAAATCCACGTGGCGGTCAACGGTCAACGTTGAACGGCCACGTGGCATCGTCTCGTGGGTCGGCGTCATGTTCCGAGTGTGTTTCGAAGGTGAAATTGGGGAAAACATCCCGCTTTGCAATGCGCGCTCACATGATCGTGATCAACGTGCAAGATTGCGCTACGTGTACAGGTAAATATTTATTTATTTATTTATTTAATTAAATCAATTATTAAAAAAATCCGAAAAAATTAATTAAAAATTGTAAAAATTAATTAAAAAATTCTAAAAATAATTATTAATTCGGAAAATAATTTTAAATTCTGAAAGTAATAATTATTAAATTAGAATAATTAATTAAAATTTTCGATAATTAATTATTTAAATTTGGAAATTGAATAAAAAATTCAGAAAAATCTGAAAAAATCACAGAAAATTCAGAAAAATCTGAGAATAATTTTGGACATTTTACAAGCTTAAAATAACACCGTTACACCTCAAGCAAAATCCAAACTCTCCCGAGAACTCTGATAAATTCTATTAGCCATTGAAAACGGACAAAACTATTCCTTAAAGGTTGTGAAACTCGGTTTTCAAGAGTGGGGGGCTTGTGATATGGCTAAAAATAGAACCAAATAGCCATTGTTCAAATCGGGCACGAATCATAAAGCTTTCAGGGATAAACCGATAATTTCACCTACAAACGGGTTCGAAATGGGAATTGGGTCTTTATTCAAAGTTCAATAACCTATAAACGGATCTGTCCTATTGGGTATGGGTAGCAGCCCGTTACAAACCAATTCAGATATTTAAAGAGTAATTCAAATTCATGATTATCTCTACGAAACGGTTTAAACCAAATCTCTTATCATGAAACAATTTAAACTCTACATCTTATCCAAAAACACCGGAACATAGGAATAAATGATTATCTCTAAATTGTCTTTAAGGCGACTATAAATACCCCTCTTCCCCCACCATAACAAGGTAATCAATCTTTTTCCACATAAAGCTCTTTCATAATCTTCCTGATTACTGATAAGAGTGTCGGAGGGTTCGTCGTCGGGGTCCATCCCGGTGTATTGAACTTTTTGCAGGTTAACGACATCGGCAAGAAACCAGTCAAACGCCGGTGAAAGTCAATAGGTTTGCTTTATTGTTTCCAAAAGAATTCACAAATTCATCTGTTTGCTCCCACACCAAAATCAGCAGCAACACCGTACATATTGGCAGGGGTGGAGCCATAAAATTTTGTCAAGGGGGTCAAAGAACAACATGAAATAAAATTAAAGAAAGGAAAGTAGGATCAATTATTGTAAATATTTATAAAAAACTCAAATTATGTATAGTATCTATGCAATTTTCAAAAGTTCAAGAGATCAATTGTTATAAGTATTTTTAAAGATATCTGAATTAAGTTGGTATCTATGCAATTTTCAAAAGTTTAAGGGGGTCAATCTTTATAAGTATTTATAAAGATACCCAAATTATGTGTTATATCTATGCAATTTTCAAAAGTTCAATGGGGTAATCATGTGGATCTGCCCCTGCATATTGGGTGTATTATGTTGAAATAACTATTTATTTGGAATTGGCATATTTGCAGAGTGACCATCGCGGAAAAATCCCAAATGAAAATTATATATATAAAAAGTTAAATAACATTATTGAATTAGAAAAACTAAATGCCTTTGTTCTTCTTTGTAATAGAAGGATATGAAAATCCATCTAATGCATATATGATGAACCATATAGTATAGTGATGTTTTTCTTAAATCGGAGCCCACAACTTTTGTATCAGATGGTAAATTTTATGAAACAAATGAGTCATTGACCTAATGGAACAACTAGATGATGAGTATTATCTACAGAATCTTATACACAATTAACCTAATCACTATTGTACCCTAAGTCTAACAATCTTATTCCCTCGATGTATCTGCCTCCCAATCAAAATTCAAAGGAGCAGCTATTATAGACACAATGAGAAAAGCCCACGTCCCTAAACTGGAGTTTGGCTCTGCATGTAAAGTGAAGGCGTGACTTAACAAAGTCTGGCCCTTCTCCATATTGACCTCGTGCATTGTGACGTTCTATGGAAATTTTGCTTTTTTGCATCCCTATGCTGGAACAAACTTCTATTTGTACCTATTTAGTTTCAAAAATATATTGATTGCGTGCCCTTGTTTGAAGTTCATATAATTTTGAACTGTATAGTGATATTTAACACAAAAACTTGATATGTTTCTTTACTTTGTTATGAGCAAGTCGTGCTTTTCCAGTGTTTCTTTATTATTTATTTAGTGAAACAAGATGGTTTTTTGGCTGATAAAAAATGAGTAAAATACAGTCTATTACCTTAGTGAGCTGAGAGCTCGTACTACTTTGATGTATAAAAAAGCTCGTACTACCTTAGTAAAATACTTTTATTTTTTTTTGTCCGAACGAGCAATCTTCCATCGTCCGGCCAAATTTTGACTTTAAACGACAATAGCCGAAAGCTAAAATTCCTATTTCTATTTGCCAAATACCCAAAATTTGGCAAATAGAAATAGGAATTTTAGCTTTCGGCTATTGTCGTTTAAAGTCAAAATTTGGTCGGACGATGGAAGATTGCTCGTCGCACAAAAAAAAATAAAATAAAATTGCACGGATGGGAAATGATTTCCCGTCCAAGAATATTTTCATTAAATAACTCATTAATTTAATCCTAATTAACTATTAATATAATCATAATTAACTATTAACTATTAATATAATCCTAATTACTACCTAATTTATCCCCATACACAGCACTATAGGCCTATTCCATTTAAAAAAAACACACCACAATGCTTGGACGGGAGATTATCTCCTGTCTGAGCCCAAGCTGGTTATTTTCCAATCGACGGATGGGGAATAATCCCTAGTCCGATCAGTTTTTTTTTTAATAATAAAAATGGCACGGACGGGAAATCATTTCCCGCCCGACCGTATTTAAAAAAAATATATAAATAAAATAATTAACGGACGAAAAATAATCCCTCGTCCGATGGAAAAAAATTCTCTCCGACGATATATTATCTTTCGTCCGACGAGATTTGAGCTGCGATTGTGTAGGGACGGTGTTTCATTTTTCGTCTGACGTCTTCGACGGAAGATAATCTTTTGTCGCATTAAATGGACGAAAGATTATCCCTCGTTAGCTATATTTTGGCAAAAGCCATTTCGTCTCCTATATTTGGCCAAGCACTGTTCACGTCAGACCGAAAAAATGGGTAAATGGCCAACGACTGCAGCGGTTTTTTTCTCTCATTTTTTTTCCAAAAAATGAGTAAATGGCAAATGACTACAGATGCTCTAATTACACTAGTAAGAGACTAACAGCAAACGATAATTGTCCATAAATCGTTCTTTTCTGCAGAATGGGTTTGTAGCCTGGTGATGCTGGCAGGACTCGGAACCTTTTGCGTTTTACCTACTACTGAGTGATCTCATGACTATGCTACAGCAGATTTCACGACTGTGATACAGCAGCACATGCAATTTTGATATTGATTGTGTAAAGAAGGATAGGTTTTTCTATAACAGTCCATTCCTATGTAGGAAAAATAATAATATCGATTGTGTTCTTATTATTATTTTTATTATGAAACTCTTTTCTAATTGTTAGATCAAGAAAATAATGTAGGAGAGCAGAGCACTTTGAGATGTGCGTTCTTGGGATATCCTTTCTTTACATTCAGGAGCTGATTATATTAAATTTTTTCTTTCATTCAAATCATACAACCAGGCTTCCAAAATATTCAGTTCCCAAAGTTCTCATGCTCTCCCCTCTCTCTCTCTCTTCTCTATTTGAATATTCTCCAGTTGCTTCCTCTACTTTCATCATGCCAAAAATATCAAAGCTGTCTTCTTCCTTGTGCCTTTGTCCCCCCACTTAGCACAAACCCCCATAAATAATAAACCATTTCTCCTTTTTTTTCTTTCCTTTTTTTTTAAGGTTCAAATTTTCTATGATGTCTTCTGCTCTGCCAAATCCAGTTTCCATGCCTTTCTCTGAAAGAATATTTTGGAACAAAAGACCAACCATGATTCAACTAACTCGACTGGGACTTGTATTTTAATGGTGTATTAGGGAAGCAAGAACAATGAGCAATAGCTATCATAGTTTGGTCTTTATATAAAACTCATTTTGTGGCCAAAACCTAACTGACAAACATGTTATTATCATCTTAAACTGTAGGCTTGGTATTGATTCTGACAAAAGTGCCTCTTGAACCCTTTTTAGGGGAAATTTGTTCTAAACCTCTGTATGTCCTTTATTTCTTATTAGTCTATCTGACAGTTATAACACTTGGTAACTTATCATCATTAAAATTCTTCTGAGAAATCCTTCAATTACATGGATTGTTTCTTCCAACAATAATGCTACACCCACGACATTTTCTACAACATTTTTCTTCACAACCTTAGATGGCACAATAGTATGGGAAGTTATTGTAGTATAGGTTTAGAATAAATTGTAGAATCCTCCAATAATATTGTGCCACCTAAGATTGTAAAGAAAAAGGTTGTATAAAAGGTTATGGGTGTATCATGATTGTTCTTCTAACTAGTTTCTTTTAACTACCTTTTTTATATCAATACAGGCTTCATGAAATTGTGTCATTTGTTGCTCGCCATATGGAGAAACAATCTATCTCTGATGGAGATCTATCCTGATTCACCCACATATGACTGTAAGGATATTTTCTGTTTTGCTACATAGCTTTGCAATCTAGGAAGCCACGGGTGTTTCCCGATCGACAGCCGATGCACTCGTTTCAGGTGTTGATACTCTTTGGGTACTCTCGGGTGCATACCTATGGAGTACCCAATTTTTAAATCTATTTTTACTACGATTGGGCACCATTATGTCGAGATATATGCTTGGGGCTTAGTGTAACTTCCAAAATTTGTCGTTCATAGTTTTGCTCATACATAAAATAAGTATTAACACAAATTTTGATATTTAGATTATCATATTTTTGTTCTCCAAAAATGCAACTTATCATGATTTACTTTTCTAATTGAAACTGTTTGAAAGCTAGCATTTTAACAGGAAAATATTACTTTTTATTAATATATAGTATAAAACATGTTATATTTAATGCACCCCGACGCACGGACCCGTATCCTACTTTTTTGATAAAATCACGTATCCAATTACCTGTATCGGGTCGTACCCGCACCTCGTACCCGTATTTGTGCTACAGTTTGCAATTTCTCATTCACAAAGATCGTTCTTAATTCCAATACCATTGCATAGATGATCAAGTTCGACTTAATTATTATAACCGTATTTCTTTTTGATGAAACGGATAACCGTATTTCTTAATCACTAGTAATCAACATATGCTTATGCAGTTGGTAACAAGAAGCTTTCACTGTCGGTGTGAAGACATTCTGTCTTAGAAAAGTAGGCATGACTCATGAGGGCAGGAACAAAGGGAAATATAGTAACAGTTTACCCATCTTAAGCCTATTAAAAAAAAAAATCAAAGAGGGAATGACTTCAAAGTAACAACAATGAAGTTAATTTATTCCCTCATGCCATCTCCATGCTCTATATCTATTCTTTTGTTGTTGCGTGTATGTGTGTGTGTGCTCTTTCTACCTAAAAGATTTAAAGGGGATTTAGATCATGCTTACTTTAATCATGCAAGAAAGTGGAGTTACTGTCCAGTTTGAATGTCCCTTTTCTGAGCTCTATAACATGCAAACGAAAAGTGCAGGTATTACTCAACAAAAGTCATGCAAGATTTGGGTTAGGGACACATGCTGCTTTTGATGGTGAAAAGAAGTAAGCCCTTCCACTAAATTGAAGCAAAAGGGTTGTGAATTGACTGCAATGAAGGAAATAGGGAATGGTTCATTTTGCCACTTTGTTTTCCCGCGTGACAAATTGGACTCGGAAGATATAAATGCAATTGTTGAAGTACCCGTGAATTTCACATGTTTCTATCTTATTAGTACAAAAACTGTTATAAAATTAGCATTGTTGATATCTTTGCACTAAAATATGGTGCATAATTTTCCATTGCTATGATGAAATTTTGGGAATGTAAGTTATGCTGTATCATATGATACTAACATGGTACATAAATAGTGCCATTACCCATTTTAGTCAAGAACATCATTTATAAAGCAGTATAACATACTATAGATCAATTATGTAGTTCTTTATGTTCCTTTTTACTAGAATATGGTTACACAATTTTATTCCTCAACTCAGGAACTTTAATGACAAAGAAAATCTTGTGAAAACATCAAAGAATCTCAGGTTTGGAGAGAAACCCTCTCCAGTGTCATGGAATCGTGTGTTTGTGATAGTTTCATGTGCATTGAACTCCCCGGTATTACAATTCTTGATACATTTTCTGTGCCCTAACTCGAGCCGCTTCTCTCCGCACGACTTACTTAGACATTTCCGATGCATACATTTCTGATGCATATTTATCGGGAAAAGAATTTTCACATTGTTGATCACATGGAAAGCCGGGAATCACACAAATAGTGATGTGTTCATAATTTTGAATAATGATGTATAATTAGTTCAACTTATTGAAGCTGATGCTCGTGGCATTCGGTTCTGTGTGTGCAAATGTAGTAGTTCTTTCTTATTTTATGATTTTCAAAAAGAAGAATTAAGACATTTCCTGACACTTGAAGCTATACTCTTGCTAATAATAAAAAAAAAACCTTAAGATTCCTCTTCAACAAAGATATTTTTTTAGATACTTGATGACTTGTAGAGTTCTAGGACAGAGAGACAAATATTGCAAGCTCTCTTCTAAGTTCCTAATCAAGATATACTTGAACTCCTCCTAATCAGATATACTTGATGGCTATCCAATACCCAACATTATATATCATCTATCATTTTTATTTTTTAGTTGGTTGTTGATCACTTAATCAAATAACATGATCACTGGTTAGCCATGTCATTATTACACTTCCAAATTCTTGGTAGTTAATTAGTATTGTCTCCAATGTACAATGTATGCTTGTCTTAAACTAGAAAATTGCATCAATTGCCAAATCCAACAAACACCTGATTTTTTTTCATTGCTACTTCCCAGAGAGAGTAGATGTGATCATTAAAATCAGCATTTCACAAGCTCAATTCTGACACCTACCTGCTCTAAATTCATCCATCACCGACTCTTTCATATATGGCTTAATTCGAAGAAACACCTTTCAAGTTTCAACTATTTGATTTTTTTTTTAGAAAAACACCCTCCCAACTTTTTTTCCTCATAATCCCTTCAAAATGTATAGTTTAGGATATTTTATTTTTTTTATTTTTTATTTTTTTTTTGAAGGAAAAGGTGGAATATGACCATCCTGTTTCATTAATAAGAAATTAACCAAACAAACCCAGCGTGCTGGGTCAAATTACAAACTACAGACAGTAAAATAGAACATGAAGCGATATGACCAGTACATACAATCAGAGCTCACTCTGACATCCTTATAGGGTAGGCCACAAAAATCAACACCCACAACCGGCTAGGTCGAACCGGCCACAGCTTGTCCCCGACCTCCACCAATAATGTACTTGACCCCATCTTGGGCCCAGTCACAAAACGAGGACCAACTAATTGTATGTACGTCAAGTAAGCTTCGTGCACCGCCTCCACGGCACGCACACACCCACCTGAAGCGAATCACGAGGGATTTGGATATTCGCCGCTTCCATCAATCTCCTCCCCACCTCCCACAACCTCACCAAAACATACTCACACTCTGCCCAATCGAAGTCACAGCCAAAAGGAGAGCCGTGGAGAGGACACATTCACATTTCTCACGCTTTAGCTCCCACAAGCGATTTCTTACTAAACAAAACTCTCGCTTACCCTAACCACAGATACAGTCAAAGAGAGTCATGAAGATGATACCTTCACATCTCTCACGCTTTTACCCTCTCAAGTGATTTCTCATAAACACAAACAGACACCTGCATAAAGTGGTGAGAAGCAACATCTTCACTCTCTCACTCTCTCACTCTCTCTCTCATGCAAAACCCAAAATAAATCACAACTAACTGAAGTATCACCTTCACCTCTCGCCCCTGCGGGCGGTGGAAGTTATAGATTTCAAGTTCAATGATGAGGGCGTAGTGGCGGTACTGTTGCGAAGCCTATAGCAGTTGGTTAAAGGAGGTCGAATTTAGGGTGTGACTCCCACACTGCCGACCAAAAACACAAACATCTCCAACTCTACATTTTCCCTCAGCACACCTCTTGGGGGGACCCCGTCTGCGGGCTCAAGCCCCACCCTGTGCTGTAACGAGTGAGCGCATCTCGTGGGGGACCCCGTCTTCGGGCCCTAGTCCCACAACCGTGCTGCACATCATACTTCACACCGAGTCAAAATCAAACTCAGACAACTCCTCCACTCCTCCCTCACTAATGCAAACAACACCCAAATCAATAATACCACTGCCGTCTCTAACTCCAGCACTGCCATCATCACATACTCTCTCTTCTTCGCATACTCAACCAGCATCTCAACATCCAAATTGCAGTTGCAGATCACCGTAATTGGCGTTGAGTGCGAGGACATGGTGGTGGTAACGTTGTCTAAAGAGAGAAACTAACCCCGGTTTCTTTGCACGCACAACCAACCCTCGAAATCCAAATCATATCAGCAGATCACCATGATTGGCCCTGAGAGCGTGGACATGGTGGCGGCAGTGAATATACCGTTTCCAGCGCCGACGAGGGGGATGGACGACAGCGGGGGAGCAGCGGCGATGGGGGCGGCGTCGAAGATCACCCGTCGCCGAAGAAGAGGTTGGCGATGCTGTGGCGTCCGCGAGGTCAGCGATGCGCCTCACACTGGCGCACAGATCCGGAAAAGAAGCGAACGGAACTGGGGTGGCTCCGTGGCTCGACGATCAGATCCATCTTCATTCCTGAGGTCGAAGGTGGCTGCTTTGGGGCTCGGCGACGTCGCGATCTCTCCATCGGATTTGGGGCTCCATCTCCGACTACCATCGATGTCCCCGTCTGAGACAAGGGGGAAAAACGTAGACTGGGAGAGTGATGGGAAAGGGAGGGACGACGGGGATAGTCGCGACGGGGCTGAGGCGACGAGGCCTAGCTGCCGCCCCCAACCTCTCAGAGATCTAGGATTTCTTTAGAATTTTTTTTGAGATTAGTTTCTCTCTCTAGACTTTTCTAAAGAGAGAAACTCTTTTTGAGTCATAATGCAAATAGGTGAAGTTTATAGTTCAGGATAGTTTAGGAGTGTTTCTTGTAGAAGTGTATAAGTGTTCCATGTACCATAAATAAAGTTCGGAATAGTTGATGTTGGTGAACAAAATTATAGATTTATGAAAGAATCAAGACTTGAGGGGGTGGGGAAACTCAAATAGTTGAGGGTGTTTCTTAAATATTCAGTCTTAAAATGATGTATACCAAGTGCAATCATGATATAGCTTGTGCTTGTGCTGTCATTTGATACAACATATCATATCCATGTGCTTGTTGTAAGATGCGAGCCAAAACCCAAACCCAAGAATCTAGGATTAACCAACAAGCACTGATAAATGTATTGTGTTTTTTTTTGTGTGTGTTCATTATTATTAGGGGGGGCCTTAAATCAACAACTGAGGCATAATTATTCCAAAGGCCATGGTAAATCTTAGCTTTAACCTTTTTCATAATTATCATATCTAGGGTTAGGGTTACTTACACTTGCACCAAACTTTAAGGTGGAGGTTGGTCCCAAAGTAAAGAGGGGAGGGGACAAAGCACATTTATTTACCACCAAAGTGATTGGATTTTTTAGACAGAGTTGGGAGCAAGTACTGCAATAGGTGTTTATAACTTGCCTTGTATGATAGAGAGAAAACTTTGGACATTTATTATCCATCTATTCTCTTGAAAATTAAATACTACCAAGAATTAAGCATTCTTTCATACTAACTCACATAGTCTATCATGCCAAATATGCTTGATTTTTGTTTTCTGGCACACTAGAAACAAAGATAAAGATACTAGTGGGAACTCTGCTATTCATACCACCATTCTGAGATCATTTTTTTATATATGTTATTATCCTGATGGATTCATTTGTTTAAGAAACTTATCTTAACTGCCTAAGCTGACATTAAAAAAATGGTTTTATAATATTTCTATTAGTGTATAAAATAAGGTCAAAGACACGAGGGCAAGCCATGTTGAATAGCGGAGGCTAATCTCATAGCCAAAATTTTTTTTAAAAAAAGTGTGAATGTGATAAAACTATCTAATAAACTAAACCATACTAGTAATTTTCACATGGAATGATAAAAAAAATTAGGTTGAACGTGCGATACACTTAAGTCGGTAGTAATCAGTATTTGTGATGAATGTCTTGGAACTTTAGAAAAATTGGAATTGAACGGACGTTGCACGCAATTTTTAAAATTTTTTGAAGGAAAAATCTTAAATTGTGCATATAGTACATGTGTTACGAAATAAATTTGGAGTTGCACGTGCAACGTACGTATTTGCTTTGTGATAAAAAAATTTTAAAATTGTTTGTTTGGTGAAGGAAACAAAACTTTGATTTACACACGCAATACACATGTTAATAAATAAAGTTAGAATTACACGTGTAACGTATGTATTTCGTTTGTAACCAAAATTATTTGTTTGGTTACTAACTCAAAGTGAAAAGTGTCAAACTCTTCCATTAATAATAGTAGAAGTAGATAGATGTGAAATTTTTTCTGATAATGCACTGTATATTATTTTGTATAATTCTTACAAACATGAAAGGCTTGTATAATTCTTCAAACATGACTGACAAGTGACAAGCCCAAAATTGAAAATAAATAAATAAAACTAGAAATAAGGTTGGCATTAAAGAGCAACGAAGACGAAGATTCTATTCTTACTTTCAATATCGTTTCATTAATGCACACCTAATCTTTAATCTAGTATATTTGACACAACCACATTAATATCGTCTTCTCCCACTTTTCCAAAGTCCAAACTAATACATCTCCGATCTTAGTTATTCCCTAAGCAACTTATCAGTCACACAAAAAATTTATATATGCTTTCTAAGATGTACTACTTAAAAAAAAAAAAAAAAAAAAAAAACATATACATATAGAACTGTATAAATAATTAATAGAAGTTGTCATTGCTTCTGCTTCCATCATAGTAATATATTTTTTTTAAAAAATATCTCTAATCTGTAATATTATGATGGAATAAAATCTTAGTCATTTGTCAATATCAATGCGTATAATGCAGGTACGTACATAACTAACATATAAGAGATCTCAGGTTCTAAGTCAGACTACGTTAAAATTTTTATTTTAGAAAATATATTTTTATTAAGACGTGCATCACATGTAAAAATTAATAATATATATATTTTATTTTAAAAAAAATATTAAAACGTGCATTATTTGTACATAACTAATATAAAAGAGATTTCAAATTTGAGATCAGACTATATCAAAATTTGTACTTTAAAAAATATATATTTATTAAAACGGACATGACGCACGTGTAAATTACTGGTATGTATAAAAAAGGTAAAATGAAACTTCATAGAAGCAGATTGACGCTCTTCAAAACCAACAGTAAATGCGGTGAGAAAGAGGCAAAACACGTCAACAATAAATATTTAAAAAAAATAAAAATAAAATACAAGCAGTGCCCTCCATTTGGAGTTTGGACCATCTTTCTCATTCAGTCATTCGCATCCCCCAACACTAAATTTAAAGCACCCCTTCTCCTTCTCCTTCTCCTTCTCCATCTCCTTCAATGGCGACCCATCTGCTCAAATCCCTCCAATGCAAATCCAATGCCTACAACGACATCATCCACAACCCGAAACCTGTTAACCCAAAAAAACCCATTATCCCCTCCTGCTCCGACTCCTCCCAAACCCTCAAGGACGTCATCTACTTCTTCCCCAAACAACAACAACAACAACAACCCGACCCGAAACCCAAAACCAACAAAAAACCCATTAAGAAACCCAAACCTGTTATCACCCTCCCTTCTCCCAGACCCAAACCCGCTTCCTTCCCGACCCTAACCGAACTCCCGTCCGGTCACTCTTCTAGGAGCGTCGTGGAAATTATATTCGGGTCCAGCTGGTCGGAAACCGGGTTTAAGTTTCCGGGTAGGGTGGAGATTCTATTTCGGGTGCACAGCCCGACCCGAACTATTGCGAGATTTGAGGAGTACCGGTCAACTGTCCGGGCCGCACGTGCGGACGACGTGCGTTGCGCGGTGGACGGGAACGAGATGATGAGGTTCTATTGCGCGCCGAATTTGTCGTTTTGCGGCGGTGACGGGATCTACGATGCGAGCGTGGTGAGCTTACCGGGAGATAAGGGGATCCGAACGTTTGCCGGGAGCGGCAGGGCCCACGAGATTATGGGCCGCGGTGGACCGGGTCGGAGGTCGATGCTGGTTTGTAGGGTGATTGCGGGTCGAGTGAGGAGCGGGTCGGATCCGGTAGGAGTGGGAGAGTCGGTGAGTAGAGGGAACGGGGAGTTGCTTGTGTTTGATTCCAGAGCTGTGTTGCCTTGTTTTTTGATTATCTATAAAATCTGAAATATTAATTAACCAGATTTTTCTTTTTCTTTTTTTTTTCTTTTTTGGGTGTAAAGTTTGTTGGTGAGATGATGTAAAAGTTTTTTTTTTTTTTTTTTAAATTATTTTTCTAATGAAATATAAAACAATATAACTCTTTTATTAAGAAATTTTCTTGAATGAAATCATTTTGTCTAGCTTTGTTATGTGATTTTTGTTATTGTGTACAAGTAATTTTTTAGTGAGATTTTTAGTACATATCATCCTCATGCCTTTTCATATCATATGCATATGCGTGGTGAATTAGTTAGCATCACAGACACTAAACGACCAATTTCTGATGTGTGCGTGAGTTTAGTCTTGTCTGCTGGAAACTTACTGGTTCTTTGTCAATGAGAGCATCTACCATCGTTTTAAATAAAATTTTCATATTTAGCAATAGGGAAATAGCAATAGGAGAAAACTTCTCCGTCCATCCAAAAATAAAAAAATAAAAAAATAAAAAAAAATGGCGTTTTTGTAATTTTCCGATGGGATTTCCGTAAATAATGGGATGAAGCAAATTGGAGGAAATGCTCAAACGGACAAAGGTCTGCCGTCATTCGGGGTTTTTTTTAAAAATAGCAATTTGGTAATATTTTGGATGGCATTTTCGTAATTACTTTAAAAAAAAAAAAAAAGAGAAACCGAGGAAGTTCATCCGTCTCTTTCCTTTTTGGCTACAAACGTATTAAGATCATCAGTTTGTTGGGGGGGAGGGGAATGAAGATCACCCGTCCTTTACTTTTAGCATTTTTTAACGGATTTCTAAGTTTAGCGAAGCACTGTTCACTCCTATTCTAATTTTTGAATTTTAGCAAACGATAGTAAGGATTTAGAATTTCTAAATCGAATTGTTATTTTTTAAGTTTTTAAAACGCGACGGTGAATACTCTGAGAAGATTTGATATATTTTGAACAGGCATAGTACAAAATTGTTACTTACCGAACTATAATACAAAGGAAAAACTAGTTCAACACAGAATATGTTTAAATTAGATAAGAATATATATTTTTTGAAAAGTATATTATTTCGATAAAATCATGGTTCCCACTTTGTTGAATATAATTTACATATATTTTCTCAACCCAATGACTGAAAATGTTCATTTGTTCGCCAATTTAATTTTATTTTATGCTATTTTGTTGTTGTTGTTGTTTTGGTGGGAAGTAGAAGTATGACCGAAACGGGCTGAGTTTGAGCCGGATCCATATATGTGCGGGTCCGAGCCCAAAGATTAAAAACATAGCCCCATGTCTGGTTCAATTTTTATTCGGGCTTGAAAAATTAGGTCGGAAAAAAAAATTCTGAACTAGGTCCGAACTACTTATGCATATTTTAATACAATAACTTTTCAATAAAACAAAACCACATTGAGAATAATATACGATAAAAATAACAATATTAGGATTACTACTTCAATTTTTTGTATAATTCATATCTAATTTATTTATTTTCTTTTTAACTCAATATATAATGCATTATTTATCTCCTTATAAACTTTGATACTCATTTTAACTTACATACATTAATATTTTCTTTAAGAAAAAAAACTCATATATATACATGATATATACATAAATATACTCCTGGACATGTAGAAATTTGATTTGGGTTCAACGGGCCAACGTACTTGAGTTCGAGCTCGGTCCGAAATGAAAATTATTAGCCTAAGTCCACTAAGAGCATCCACATTGGTTTGCTATTTCTAGCAAAATGGCAGGCACATCGGTTTGCTATTTTGCTATTTTTTTGGCAAAGTTGCTACAGTAACCTCTCGTATTTTAGAATTTTTTTGTGGATTCTGAAAATATAGGGGACGAAATATATTGTTCCGTCCCTAAATTTTTTATTTATTTAATAGGTTCAGATGAAAAAAATTGTCTCGTCCCATTTTATATATATATAAAGAGTATTGGACGAAACATATTGTTCCGTCCAAAACAAAAACAAAAATAAAAATTGAATTGGGATCATGTCCCGTCAGATCTAAAAACGTGAGGAAAGGAGACAATATGTGCCGTTTGAGGCCAAGATGTCACTTTCAAAACACTTAATCACTTGATTTTATCATTAATCAAGATTAACTATTATTTTAAACCACTAATCACTAGGTATATTAATTTAAATTGAAATTTAGTATTAATTTAATATCTAATACTATTTTAATTATATTATTAAAAAAAAATGTTTATGGACAGAACAACATGTACCGTTCGATCAAGTTTTTTCTTTTCTTCTGTTTCTCATATTTTAGCAAATGACTACTGCGAACTAATTCTCATTTGCTATTTCTTATTTTGTCATTTTACCAAAAAAATAACAACTGTCATTGTGGATGCTCATTGTGGATGCTCTAATAACCGCGTCGGACCTAGGCAGGTCGGATTCGGTTTGGGTCAATTGCGACCCATAGGTAGGAGGAAACAAGATTACGTCGAGTTATAAAAGCAAATTGTTGTTTTCTATTTGTTTTTTGTCTCGTATGTATGGAAGCAATTTAACTTTAAGTGAATGCAAGAGTACAACATTATTTTGTCTTTTTGGAGAATCAGACAAATACTGCAGGTTTTTCTAGATTTAATACCGTTACAAATATGTGGATTAGTGTACATATAATGAGATTAGATTAAAACTTAAGCATTTTTATAGGGGATTAAGGAGTAGCTTAGACATAACCAGCTAATGCCATTTGGGGAGTGTTAAGCTGAGATAAAAACATTTTCATTGTAAGTATGTGTCGGCAAAAAGAGCTAGCAATCTGATCGAGCGCTCCTGCTGTAGCTGTCTCTGCTCAATACGGGAGGAGGTACAATATTTGTCAGTCTCCTAAACATATTATTACTCGTAATGTGGAAGAAAAGAATATTTCTATCTAGCTATAGAATCCAAACCATCGCAACGGTAATGCCACTGGTGAGTAGAAAGCAATTCAACTTAGAACGAAGGCACAGAGGTACCATTGTTTTGTGTCAATGGAACGAAGGTCGAAACCAATCAAAGTATGTGCAATTAATATAATGAGATTGGATTAAGACTTAATCAGTGTTTATAGGGGATTAGTTTAGGAGACTAAAGGGTAGGTTAGAATTAACCAGCTAATGCCATTTGGAGGAATACTGGGCCTGACAATACTGGTCCTAATTCGGCTATTTAAATCATACCTACTGCTAAACAACAAATGATTTATGCCTTGAAGCCCATTGGTCCTCACACAATCTTTTTTGTCCATGAACTGCACGTACTTCTGTCTACTCACAATTCACCGAGTATCTATATAATAAAACACAAAGAGAAAGCTATTAAGTGGATCTTCTTCAATCCCCTCAAAATCAAAGCACCAGATCTAATCTCACAAAACATATCCCCCAACAAAAACAATTCATTTATTTATTTACAAATGACACTAAGGCATTCTCCCATTATAATATTAGATTATATATATATATATATATATATATATATATATATATATATATATATATAACACAAAGAAAGCTATCAAGTGGCTCTTCTTCAATCCCCAAAAAATCAAAGGCCCAGATCTCACCTCACAAAACATAATATGTTTCCTACTTCAATTAATTTGCTGGATTTCCCAAACTATTTTATAAGATCAAACAAGGTGCACCGTTCCGAAGACGTGCCGTAGGCACGTGTCAACGGACAAACCTAGTATATATAATAAAACACAAAGAAAGCTATCAAGTGACCTTCCTTCAAAGAAACCTCATGATATGGCTAAAAATGGGGTTAAATCGGAGCCGTCAAAATCGGGCACGAATCTTGAAGTCTAGGGGTAAAACGGTAATTTCACCTACCAACGGGTCTGAAGCGGGTACTGGTCATCTTCCCCGAAGACCCACTTACCCGCACACGGATCCACCTCAACTGGGTGCGGGTTTCAACCCGCAGCAAACCCGGTCCAGAAAGGATAGAATTAGGGTTTCTGGTTAAATCCTAATCAACGACCCTGATTCATATCTATCCCTCCACTGGGGATTAGGGATTACATTACTTATCTAACCACAGGGGGATTACATTCCTAATCTGATCCCAGCGGCACCTATAAATACTCCCCATCCATTTCCATTGAGAGGTAATCAATCTTTCGCCAGTTTTTGCGCTCTTTCATAATCTTCTCTGATTACTGAGTTAAGCGTCAGAGGGTGCGTCGCCGGGAACAACCCCGGTGTCTCGCAATTTTTGCAGGTGTACGGCGGGTGCGACGATCAAACTCCGACGGAACAGGTATATAGGTTTGCTATTCAGTTTTCCCAAGAATCCACAAATACTATCTGTTTGCCCCCACACCAAATTCAGCGGCAACAGATTGGCGCAGTCTGTGGGAAACTAACGAATAGCAACCTCCCCTCTTCCCGTTGGACAGATCTTCTCCAGCCATGCCTCCTAGGAAAGTCAGATCAAGAGGGTCCAACCGAGGACCCAACCCCGTTCAGCAACAAGAAGTTCCCCCTCAACCCGCTCAACAGCAGGGACAACTTCTTCCTCAGGCAGAGGACCCACTCCAAAAGGGCCCGCCTGCTCCTCAGAACCAACAGCCTCCCAAAGGTCCCAATCCGCAGAAACAGCCTCTCCATCCGGACCACGTCTCCATCCACAACGCCTCTTCGGACTCTATGGCCTCCCATCATCCCCGAGCTTTCGATCTCCACAACACCGCCCTCAATCGGCAGAAGGACGAGGATCTTCGCCGCCATCTGGATGAAAACCGGGCCCGAGAGGAAACCTCCCGTCAACACCGTCCGGATGAGCGATCTCCTCACCGCCGAGAATACAGGAGGTCCCCTATCCAAAGGAGGCGGAGAGAGTCCCCCGAGCATCATAGAAGAAGGCCACACTCCCCCGCAGGTCGGCAACAGCCAAGGAATGATGAGGCACCCATCACTCGTGCCGAGTTCCAGCAGTTCCAAGCGACCGTTGTACAAGCTCTCAATCTCCGTCCTAACACTAATGCTCCGAAGATTCCCTCTCCTCCTCCGGTTCGAAGTCCTCGCCGACGATCCCCAACTCCTTCTCCCGCTCCTAGCAACTCCCGGCATACTCCAAGTCCTCGTCGCTCCAGGAGCTACCGACATCGTAGCCCCCGCTCTCCCTCGTACGAAAACAAGTCTAGAGGCTCGGCTGATTACCGTCGAAGGGATGACGCTGTATATCGCCGTCTCCACGAGATGGAGAGGCGCTTGGGTCAGCTAGACCGAGAAGAGGAGCTTAGGGGGAGGACCCTTCGTCCTAGCAGACCTCCTTTTTCCCGAACCATAATGGATGCACCTGTGCCAATCGGCTTCAAACCCCCTCAATTTGAGACCTATTTCGGGGAGACTGATCCCGTCGATCACATCGAAAGCTTCAAGACCCTAATGCTCATCCATCAAGCCTCCGATGCTCTCCTCTGCAAAACCTTTCCCGCAACGCTTAAGGGCTCAGCTCGAGAATGGTACTCTCGCCTTGTCCCGTCCTCAATATTCTCCTTCGAGCAATTCGAGACCCTCTTCGTCACCCATTTTGTAAGTAGCCGTAGAACTGAGAAGACCAGCATCTCGCTACTGTACCTCCACCAGAAGAAGGGTGAGAAGTTGAGGGACTATGTGAAGAGGTTCACAGCTACAGCCAGGTCCATAGCATCCCTCGACCAGTCGGTCGCTGCAGCAGCATTTCAATCCAATGTCCTCAATTCCAACCTCCGCTCCTCCCTCGCCAAGAAGCCCCCACAGAACTTCTCTGACCTCCTCCTCCGAAGTGAAAAGTATATTCGGACCGAAGAAGCTGAGCACTGCCCCAACTTGGAGGGGTCTTCCTCCGGGTTTAAGAGAAAGGGAACAGAAGAGGAAGGAGCCAAGAAACTCCAAAAGGAAAATGCCGGCCAGCGCCGACCTCCCCCCAGATTCGAGAAGTTTACTTCCCACACCACTAACGTCTCTACCATTCTGATGGAAGTTGAGAAGGAAGGGATCATACCTCCTGCTCCGAGGATGAACACCCCTGCCAAGAAAAGGGATAAAGAGAAGTGGTGCCGTTACCATCGGGACCACGGCCACGAAACCAATGATTGTCGGGCCCTAAAGAATGAGATAAAAGCCCTCATCCAGAGGGGACAGCTGACCAGGTTTGTAAGAAAGGACCGAGCCGAACTTCCTCCCCCGCCTCGGGGGGCTAATACGCGTCCGGAACGTGATGAAACGCCCGACTTCGAGGAGGAGCGTGTCCTGCACCTCATTCATGGGGGCCCAATAGGGGGCTCCTCAAACTCCTCTCGAAAGGCATTTATAAGAGAAGTCAACTCGGTTTGCGCCAACCCTCCTCCTAAAGGCCTCGAAGTGCCCATCACATTCTCAGACGAAGATCTTGAAGGTGTCCGCACCCCTCATTGTGACGCAATCGTCATCAGCCTCCACATGGCAAACTTCAAAGTGGAGAGGATCCTAGTGGACAATGGCAGCTCCGTTAACATTCTCTTCCTCGCCGCTTTTAAAGGCCTAAAGCTCTCCCGAGACAGACTCAAGCCCGCCGGCTACACGCTCCATGGGTTCACGGGAGTGCCAGTGACTATTGAAGGGGTGATCACCCTCGACGTAACCGCTGGCAAAACTCCTACTATCCGAACGGAGGCGATGGATTTTATGGTTGTGGATGTCCCTGCAGCTTACAATGTCATCCTAGGCCGACCCGACCTAGCAGCTCTGGAAGCCGTTCCTTCGGCGTACCATCTTAAGATGAAATTCCCCACCTGGGCCAGAGTAGGCGAAGTAAGTGGCAATCAGGAAATGGCTCGTAAGTGCTACATGACCTCTACCCTCGGACCAGTCCTCTCCTTAGAAACTCTGGAAATCCC
This sequence comes from Hemerocallis citrina, assembly GCA_017893485.1. Classification (NCBI taxonomy): domain Eukaryota; kingdom Viridiplantae; phylum Streptophyta; class Magnoliopsida; order Asparagales; family Asphodelaceae; genus Hemerocallis; species Hemerocallis citrina. The sequence goes on from CM030362.1 coordinate 10,754,776, forward strand.
CCAAGATGCTGCCCGACCGACGTCCGAGCCGGTGGATGAATTGGAGGAAGTGCTCTTCTCTGAGCAGGATCCAACTCGCAAGTTCTTTGTTAGCAAGACCCTTCCGTCCACCCTATGCTCGGACATTGTACAGTGCATCCGAAGGAACCGAGACCTCTTCGCTCGGTCAGCTGCAGACATGCCCGGAATTTCTGAAGAGCTCGTAGTCCACCACCCCAGCGTTGTTCCGGGGTCCAAACCGGTTCAATAGAAGAGGCGCATGTTTGCCCCCGAGCGCCAGCTAGCTATAAAAGAGGAGGTGGACAAGCTCTTGAAGGCCCGGTTCATACAAGAGGTGAACTATCCCGAGTGGTTGTCGAATGTGGTAATGGTGAAGAAGTCCAATGGGACTTGGATCATTTGTATTGATTTTACCGATCTCAACAAGGCTTGCCCCAAGGATCCCTTCCCTCTTTCGAGTATTGACACTCTGATTGATGCCACCGCGGGACATGAGCTCCTCAGCTTCATGGATGTCTTCTCAGGCTACAATCAGATCCGGATGTTCCCTCCGGATATCCCGAAAACATCATTCGTGACCGACCAGGGCCTCTATTGCTACAGGGTTATGCCATTCGGTTTGAAGAATGCAGGCGCAACATATCAACGCCTCTTCAACAAGGTTTTCCAAGCTCAAATCGGCTGAAATATGGAGGTGTATGTTGACGACATGCTTGTAAAAAGCATCCGAAGTGCCGATCATGTAACCGACCTCCAAGAGGCGTATGATGTTCTGAGAAAGCACAACATGAGACTCAATCCAAACAAATGTACGTTCGGAGTCTCGTCAGGAAAGTTCCTTGGTTTCATGGTTAGCCAACGAGGAATTGAAGCAAACTCGGAGAAAATCAAGGCCATATTAGACATGGCACCCCCCAAGAATGTTAAGGAAGTTCAGAGGTTGACAGGCCGCCTCGCCGCCATAGGGCGCTTTCTCTCGAAGTGCGGGGAGAAATGCATCCCCTTCTTCAAGGCCCTCAGGGGGGCTAAAGGTTTCGAATGGGGTCAACAGCAACAGGAGTTGTTCGACCAGCTCAAGGCTTACCTCGTCAATCCTCCCCTCCTCAGTAAACCAATTCCTGGCGAGCCCCTTTACCTTTACCTGGCAGCCTCCGAGCAGACCCTCAGTGCTGTTTTAGTAAGGGAAGAAGACCGGGCTCAAAAGCCCATTTACTATGTGAGCAAAGTACTTCGGGATGCCAAACTCCGCTACCCGAAGATAGAAAAGATGGCTTATGCCCTGATGATGGCCGCGAGAAAACTTTGCCCGTACTTTCAGTCTCATTTGGTGATCGTTCTGACCGACCAACCGCTGAAGCAAGTGCTCCACAAGCCGGAAACCTCCGGTCGTCTTATGAAGTGGTCTATCGAGCTGAGCCAACACGATATAACTTATCAGCCTCGGACTGCAATCAAGGCTCAGGCCTTAGCAGAATTCATAGTTGAAAGTACCATCCCCGAGTTTAGCCAAGCAATGAAGGGGCCACCTGTCTGGTCGGTCTATGTGGACGGATCCTCCTGCAACGAGAGAAGCGGAGCCGGGGTCATTATGGCAGGCCCAGATGACTTCATCCTCCAATACTCCCTCCGTATCAACTTCAAGGCCTCGAACAACGAAGCAGAATACGAGGCACTCATAGCCGGCCTTGGAATGGCTCGAAATGCAGAGGCGCAACGCCTCCGAATCTTTAGCGACTCTCAGCTAGTCGTAAATCAGGTCCTCGGCGAGTATGAAGCACGTGACGGCAGGATGGTTAAATACTTAGCCAAGGTCAGGAGCCTCATGGCACTATTTGAGGAAGCCCTCATCCAACGAATATCTCGGGAAGAAAATGCTCAGGCCGACGCCCTCTCCAAACTAGCCTCTTCCTCCCTTCAAGGACTCGAGCAGACCGTCTTGATAGAGGTTCTTCTGAAGCCAAGTATAGAGGATGAAACCTCCGACTCCATAGAGTCGCTACCCGTCCTGCTTGAAGATAACTGGATGAAACTCCTCGTCGAATTCTTAAGGGACGGACTCCGAGGATCCCAAGGAAGCTCGAAGAGTGAGGACCCGAGTCGAGCGTTACACGCTAATCGGAGGCATCCTATATAAACGCTCTTTTACATAGGTAGACGGCAGGCCGTACCTGAGATGCCTCTCCCCCGGAAAAGCTGACTACGCCCTGCAAGAACTTCATGAGGGCATCGGCGGGGCACATTTAGGTTCCAGAGCACTAGCCCGCAAAGTGTTAAATTACGGATATTTCTGGCCCACTCTCCTACGAGACGCCGAACGGCACGTTCGGCAGTGTAGCTCCTGTCAGAAGTACTCCGACATCCGACGCCTCCCACAAACTCCGCTCACTTTCCTATCAAGTCCAATCCTCTTTGCAATGTGGGGGATGGATTTACTAGGGCCATTTCCACCGGTTCCCGGACAGTTCAAGTTCTTAGTCGTGGCGATCGACTACTTTTTGAAATGGATAGAGGCCGAGCCCTTGGCCACGATCACCGAGAACAAGGTTGTTCAGTTCTTTTGGAAGAGCGTGATCTGCCGATTCGACGTCCCTAGGGTCCTGATAACAGACAACGGAACCCAGTTCACCGGGGCTGCCTTCCGAGCTCTATGCGAAGACCTTGCCATCCAACACCGGTTCTCCTCCGTTTCTCATCCTCAGTCGAATGGCCAAACTGAAAATGCTAACCAAAAGATCCTCTCCGGCATTAAGAAGAGGTTAGATAAGTGTTCCAAAGGCTTATGGGTCGATCGGCTGCCCAACGTGCTGTGGAACTACCGCACCACAAAACGGACCCCCACAGGAGAGAGCCCAATTAATCTCACCTATGAGTCTGAGGCCATCATCCCCCTAGAAGTCGGAATACCCTCTCCTCGTCTGATAGCTTATGAAGAAGAGCAAAACGCCAAAGAGCTCCGAGCAAGTCTGGACCTAATAGATGAGATCCGAGAAAGAGCTGCCATTCGTCAACAAAGCTACCGAAGAAGGATCGAGTTGGCATACAACAAGAGAGTCCGCCCCACGGACCTCAAAAAAGGGGACCTGGTCCTCAGAAAATTGGCCATCTCATTCCCAGGTCAGAAGAGCAAATTGGCCCCAAATTGGGAGGGACCTTACAAGATCACCGAAGTAGTACGCCCCGGCACATACAGACTAGAAGATCTCGAAGGCAGGGAGATCCCCAGGACTTGGAATGCCGACCATCTCTTAAAGTACCAAGAGAGAGCACCAACGCCTTTCTAAGTATCTCGAGATGTCGAACTGTTCCTCTTCTATTACTTGTAATGATTTTCTTTTATTTTTCTCTTGTAATAACGGCTAGCAACTTTAGAAGCAGCCGACCATTAGTCATCAATAAAGAGCTTTTTTCATATTTTACTTGTAAAAATTGTTTACATCCCTTTGCCTTCACCTTCACTCTACCGATGGTTCGTAGTCCAACACTCGGCTCGAACCTACTTCGCAAGTTCGCTCGTAAGCGAGATACAAGTAGGTCGCCGTTCGGAACTGCTCCCACAACCGTTGAACAACTCTACCGATGGTTCGGAGTCCAACACTCGGCTCGACCCTACTTCGCAAGTTCGCTCGTAAGCGAGCTACAAGTAGGTCGTCGTTCGGAACTGCTCCCACAACCGTTGAACAACTCTACCGATGGTTCGGAGTCCAACACTCGGCTCGACCCTACTTCGCAAGTTCGCTCGTAAGCGAGCTAGAAGTAGGTCGCTGTTCGGAACTGCTCCCACAACCGTTGAACAACTCTACTGATGGTTCGGAGTCCAACACTCGGCTCGACCCTACTTCGCAAGTTCGCTCGTAAGCGAGCTACAAGTAGGTCACCGTTCGGAACTGCTCCCACAACCGTTGAACAACTCTACCGATGGTTCGGAGTCCAACACTCGGCTCGACCCTACTTCGCAAGTTCGCTCGTAAGCGAGCTACAAGTAGGTCGTCGTTCGGAACTGCTCCCACAACCGTTGAACAACTCTACTGATGGTTCGGAGTCCAACACTCGGCTCGACCCTACTTCGCAAGTTCGCTCGTAAGCGAGCTAGAAGTAGGTCGCCATTCGGAACTGCTCCCACAATCGTTGAACAACTCTACCGATGGTTCGGGGTCCAACACTCGGCTCGACCCTACTTCGCAAGTTCGCTTGTAAGAGAGCTAGAAGTAGGTCGCCGTTCGGAACTGCTCCCACAACCGTTGAACAACTCTACCAATGGTTTAGAGTCCAATACTCGGCTCGACCCTGCTTCGCAAGTTTGCTCGTAAGCGAGCTAGAGGTAGGTCGCCATTCGGAACTGCTCCCACAACCGTCGAGCAACTCTAGCGGTGGTTCGGAGTCCAGCGTTCGGCTCGACTGCGCTCACTCAACACCCCGAGCGGAGTGGACGAGGAACCGACCCTCGTATATGGAGAAAAATTCTGCCGAACCAATTTCGCCGTTAGACCATCTCAAAATGCGTGCTAGAACGTGATGAACGGATCAGATCGTGCCACGTTTCCACAAAACGACAAGATAGTGTTTTTGGGAATTCGTGCCTCCCACCTCATGATGCGTTCCACGATCATGATCGACCGTCTAGATTGAGCCACGTGGAACGTGTCTGAAATCCGAGCTATCACACCTCGGTACACTTCGGGCCGAAAAACTAAAGTTCTGCGGCTAAAACCTTCAAAAAAGACAACTATGGGTCCTTATGGTTCGGCGTCAAGAATAAGGCGACCACGGCACAACGATGAACAAAGCAACTTCGATTTTATTAAGACACTTGGTAAATTTACAAGGCAGACAGTTACAGCGGGAAAGTAACTAAATAAATTTACAAGGCATATTATTACAACAACAGAGACGATACAAGAAGTAAAAAGCTCGACGCCACTCGTTCAGTGCCTCCTCGGAACAGGGACGTTCCGATTCAGAGACAATCGCGGTTTCCGTCTTTTCACCTCCGAGCTTGTCTCTAGGTTGACGAACTGGGACGCCGCCTCACCGCTGAGCCTAACGGTGGCTCTGACCGAGGCCCCGCTCGAGCTAACAGCTACTCCGCTTTGTGCGTTGGCTGCTGTCCGACCAATAACTTGGCCACGAGTCGCTAGCTCGTAAAAGGTGATCCCCCATTCTCTCTCCTCGCGAGTGCAAGAAGTGCTGCGGACATTAGCCCTCACAGGCTGAGGCTTTAGTCGAGCCACCTCCTCCTCGTGCTCGACGATCCTATCCTTCAGAGTGTCGTCCTTAACCATTATATTGAATCGAGGGAGTTTTGCCGAACCGGGGTACTCAATGCTGGCGGATATAATGCGACGTAAGTTGGTCACCTCGATGCTCTTGTCGACCGTGACCCTCTGCAGCTGTTCGACCTTCTTCTCAAACTATACACCGACCCAAACACTTGGACAAATTTGAAGTAAAATTTTCATTCATAAAAAGGAGCGGTGGCCAGTCCGCCAAAAGGCATTACATTTTTGAAAAAGAAAACAAAGATTACAAAAAGACGAGAAGATCAGGGGTCCACCTGCGTCGCCGGTTCGACCACAGGCACTTCGCCAGATGGCCCCTCATTTCTCGCCCCGGCCTAGGGGTTTGTCGCCAAAGCGTCGGCAACCACCTCCTCGGCGTCGTCGCTCTCTACCTCGTCACCTTCGCCTCCCTCCTCCTCGCCGTTTAATGGGGATCCGGGCCACAGTCTGTAGCCGACCCGCTCGAAGCCAGGGACGTGGTCCTGAACATGGTCGAGCGCCCTCTGGTAGGACTTCTCCATGTTCGAGGCCATGTGCTTCTTCGCTTCGGCCTCGACCTCGGCCTTGATCTTCGTTGCCAAGGCCTCTTTCTCCGCCTTCACCTCGGCTAGAGCCTTCGCTGACGCCGCTAGCTCCTCGGCAGCCTTGGCGGCTTTGGCAGCCTCCTCAGTGAGCCGCCCCTTGACTCGCTCCAGGTCGGCCACAAGATCGGCCACCTGGACCTCCAAGCCCTCGGCTCGCCTCTGCTCTGCTTCGAGCTGTCGAACCGCCTTCACCTTGTCCGCCCTATCCTTGTCACTGGCGGCCTTCAACTCCTTCTCCTGTTTGGCGAACGCTTCGAGGAGATGGTTGAAGTGACAAGTGGCCTGCCAAAACAAAACGATGGTGAGAACAAGGTAAGAGCCGACTGGCAGACTTAAAGAAATTCTATAGACTAGGTACACGCGACTTACCGATACAAGCGACCAGGCGACCTCATAAGTGTCGTCGCCGACCGTCCCCGCCTTCAGCGCGGCTCGATCCTTCGGGGTCGCCAAGTGTTTGACGGCCTGCATCGACATCTGCGAGTTGCCGAGGAATCCATCATGATTCTTGACTCGCTAGTTCGGAATGAACAGCTGCTTGTGCTGCTCGGTCAAGATCACCTCGGCCGGAGCAGTCAGCGGCGGAGCCTCGAGCGATAACGCCGCCGAGACGTCGAAGGCCTCACCGACCGGGGTAGAGGCGACAGGAGCCGAGGGTCCTTCGGCAACAACCATCGTCGATGAGGGCATCTCAGCGACCGGGGGAGGCGGAGTGGTGGTCGAAGCAACCTTGGTGGGCCGGCCTGACGAAGCAGTTGTGCTCGGCTTCTTCCTCTTCCTCCCATCGGCGACCTTACCCCTCTCGTTCATCATGGCCAAAAAATCCATCTTCGGCGCCTCTGCATCGGACAGTAAGCAAATTAAGAGTTAGTGAGACGAGCTAAAGACTTAGAAAAAAAATAATACGAGATGTCAGGAGCGTACTCAGGTCGATCAGACTAAGGCCTGACCCGTACAGCACCTCCTCGGTCATCTCCCTCTAACTCAACATCGGGAGGGCTACGATCTTCCTCGCCACTTCCTCCTCGACCGCAGTTAGTTCTGGGTCGGCCCTCGCAAACTTGGGCACCTCTACTTTCCATCGGCTCGGAACTTGCAGCATCGATGGCTCCCTCAATATGAAGAACTTTTCCTTCCAACCTTTGATCGAGTCCGGGTTATCTATAATCCGAACACCCTTCCTCGGTGCCAGGTAGTATCGATGCTCGGGCTTGTGCATCTGGTTTATCCGATACATACTTCGGAAGACCGTCAGGTCCGGCTCGACCTCGGCGTTGCGGCACTGGAGTAGGAAGGCGTTCACATGATGCCATGTGTTCGGCATGAATTGGGTCAGCGCAAGGCAGTACCACCCAAGGACCAGACGAATGAAGGGGTGCAGGGGAAAGCGCAGTCCGGCATTCAGAGAGTCGTAGTCGAACATGCACATATCCGACGATGACAACTTGGAGTTCTCTTGCATCCCAGGGCTGGGGAGAATTAGCTTGTACTCCGGGGGGATGGCGAACCCTTTTCTGATCCGGAGCAGGTACCTCTCGGATAGCACCGATCCAATTTCATCCGCCTCGGTAGTCAGAACCGGGTTGTTCTCTTCGTAAACTTCCGACTGGCCGATGATCGCCTTCTTCATGAGGACGCCTTCGTACTGCCTAACCCCAGCATGCTCGGACAGTACACAAGGGTATCTGCCCGTCTCAGGGGCTTGCCTCGAATTCTCCACAATCACCTCGACCACAGAAGATTGGGCCACTACCCTCCTCTTCTTCTTCTCCTTCCTCACCTCGGCCACAGACGGCTCAGCTACTTGCTTCCCCTTCCTTCGGATCTTTGTCTGCCTCCTATCCTCGGCACCACTATCACCCGAGGACGAGGCCTCACTCCCCGAGTTCACCCTTGACATCTCTATAAAAAAGCTAAGGCAAGTAGACTGACCTTGAAATGACGTTCACGGTCGGAATAAGCTCGCCGGAAATCGCCTGGCCCACGCGACAGCTAACATAACCGCCTTGGAGCAAAAATCGCCGCTAGCATATTCCATAGAGAGTAAAAGTGAAAGCTTGGAGTGAAAAGTGAGAAATGAGCTTGGGGGGTGGGGGAGTAAGAACTTATAACCCCAATGCGACGTTTGGGCTTCCTTGGGAATCTAAAAAGCCCACTAAGAAGCCAAAGCACCAAAGCGGAGAGTTGCGACGTTTCAGTTTCACAACAAAGGCTCCGCGAAGCGCTCAAGTCCGCGACTCGGCCACCGGTTCGCCTAGCCGACCTATCGAACAGTCTGGTTAAGCAGCCGAGCTACTGAGTCCACTTCAATAACGAGCTTCCGAACCGAGGGGACGAGGAACCGACCCTCGTATATGGAGAAAAATCCTTCCGAGGCGAAATCACCGTCGGATCTCTCCAAAATTCGTGTCAAGACACGATGGACGGTTCAGATTGCGCCACGCTCACAAAACGACAAAATAACATTTTCTCGTGATCTGAACCCAACCCTCGTGATTCACGCAATGATGGACACTCCAGATCTGACCACGTGTACCTTCCGAGCTGCGTGCCACCGGTTCACTTAGCCAAGCTACCGAACAGCCCGGCTAAGCAGCCGAGCTGCCGAGCCGCCGAGCCGGAGGGCGACGACGCTTCAAATCCAGGATGTTTCAAAACGTCCAACTCCATGCCTCGACTATTAGCACCAAGCTTCCGGGCCAAGGGGACGAGGAACCGACCCTCGTATATGGAGAAAAATCCTTCCGATGACAAATCACCGTCGGATCTCTCCAAAATTCGTGTCAAGACACGATGGACGGTTCAGATTGCGCCACGCTCACAAAACGACAAAATAACGTTTTCTCGTGATCTGAACCCAGCCCTCGTGATTCACGCAATGATGGACGCTCCAGATCTGACCACGTGTACCTTCTGAGATGCGTGCCACCGGTTCGCTTAGCCAAGCTACCGAACAGCCTTGTTAAGCAGCCGAGCTGCCGAGCCGGAGGGCGACGACGCTTCAAATCTAGGATGCTTCAAAACGTCCAACTCCAGGCCTCGGCTATTAGCACCAAGCTTCCGGGCCGAGGGGACGAGGAACCGACCCTTATATATGGAGAAAAATCCTTCCGAGGACAAATCACCGTCGGATCTCTCCAAAATTTGTGTCAAGACACGATGGACGGTTCAGATTGCGCCACGCCCACAAAACGACAAAATAATGTTTTCTCGTGATCTGAACCCAGCCCTCGTGATTCACGCAATGATGGACGCTCCAGATCTGACCACGTGTACCTTCCGAGCTTCCTGCCACCGGTCTGCCTAGCCGAGCTACCGAACAGCCTGGCTGAGCAGCCGAGCTGCTGAGCCGGAGGGCGCGACGCTCCAGAGCCAAGACTTCAAAACATCCAACTCCATACCTCGGCTGACGACGCCGAGCCTCCGAACCGAGGGGACGAGGAACAGACCCTCGTATATGGAGAAAAAATCCGCCGACCCTCCTCAGCCGTTGGATCTCGTCAAAAAACGCGCTCGTCATGATGGACGGCTCAGATCTTGCCACGTTCACTAAACGATAAGATAGTATTTTTTGGGGATCCGCGCTGAGATGGACGCTCAGGATCACGCCACGTAGTTCGGCTGATTCCGAGCTATGTGCCGACCTGCCGAGCCGGGGGACGAGGAACTGACCCTCGTATATGGAGAAAAAATCCGTCGACCCTCCTCAGCCGTTGGATCTCGTCAAAAAACGTGCTTGTCATGATGGACGGCTCAGATCTTGCCACGTTCACTAAACGACAAGATAGCATTTTTTGGGGATCCGCGCTGAGATGGACGCTCAGGATCACGCCACGTAGTTCGGCTGATTCCGAGCTATGTGCCGACCTGCTGAGCCGAGGGGACGAGGAACCGACCCTCGTATATGGAGAAAAAATTCGCCGACCCTCCTCAGCCATTGGATCTCGTCAAAAAAAGCGCTTGTCATGATGGACGACTCAGATCTTGCCACGTTCACTAAACGACAAGATAGCGTTTTTTGGGGATCCGCGCTGAGATGGGCGCTCAGGATCACGCCACGTAGTTCGGCTGATTCCGAGCTATGTGCCGACCTGCCGAGCCGAGGGGACGAGGAACCGACCCTCGTATATGGAGAAAAAATCCGCCGACCCTCCTCAGCCGTTGGATCTCGTCAAAAAATGCGCTCGTCATGATGGACGGCTCAGATCTTGCCAGGTTCACTAAACGACAAAATAACATTTTTTGGGGATCCGCACTGAGACGGGCAATCAGGATCACGCCACGTAGTTCGGCTGATTCCGACCCGCCGAGCCGAGGGAACGAGGAGCCGACCCTCGTATACGAAGAAGCTATCTGCCGAGGAACGCGGATCGTCCAATCGCCCAGAAAATCGCGCTCGAAGCTGATAAAGGGTCCAGATCAAGCCACGCCGTAAATAGGTATTAAAAAATTAGTTTTTGTTTATTTTAATCATTTTATTTATTTAAAAATTTCGAAAAAATTACTAAAAATTCGTTAAAATTAATTAGAAATTCTAGAAGATAATTATAAATTCGGGAGAATATTTTTGAACCCCTGAACGAACAATTATTGCCTAGAATATATTGTTAAGGCCCCCGAACGACTGGTTAACACATCGCAAAATTAAATAAATAATCCGAAAAAATAGATAAAAACCGCCGGATATCCATAGAAGCTTAAGAACAGCTTACAGCTTGAAGAATCACCTCACTACCCCCTTCAAGATTCAAAACCCTCCATTTGGACTCCTGTAGCGCCCCGAATTTCTAATTTAATAACTTAGAAAATACGTGGCACAATCCCAGCATCAACTTCAATGTAATAGTACACATAGTCCAAAAACACAAATAATTTTATTCCAAACTTTTATTACAACAATCTTTTTCAAACACAGCGGAATTACAAACACCTTGAATTACAACTTTCTTTTACCACACTTCTTTTTACACAAATTTACACAAAGCTCTATTACATCAGTTTATCTCAAAACTAACTCAAGCATCCAAGCCTCCCGACTCTAGGCAACAACCTGTAACACATGAGGCTAGAGATGATCCCTAACCCCCAAACTAATGGGGTCAGCCATAAATGGTGTGAGTGATATAAAAACAAAACAACATAATTTAATCATAAAACATAAAGTCATCAACAATATGTATTAACAACAAGGATAAATGAATGAGAAATAACAAAAGATGTAAAGCATGAAAACATCATGAAATGAAAACAAAAAGTGAAGTTAGCCTAAGTGTCAAGTGTAAGAAAACTGGAAAACACAAGCATAAAACCAAGAATACATCTGGTACATACAAATGTACCCTGTCTAAACAACATCCGGAGAATTATCTCCCTGCCGTGTACCCCACGAAATGTGCAGATACACCCGGTACATACAAATGCACCCCGCCTATCCGGAGAATCATCTCCCTACCTATCCGGAGAATTGCCTCCCTGCCTTTCCGGAGAATTACCTCCCTGCCGTGTACCCCACGAAATGTGCAGATACACCCGGTACCTACAAATGTACCCTGTCTATCCGGAGAATCATCTCCCTGCCTATCCGGAGAATTGCCTCCCTGCCGTGTACCCCACGAAATGTGCAGATACACCCGATACATACAAATGCACCCTGCCTATCCAGAGAATTGCCTCCCTGCCGTGTACCCCACGAAATGTGCAGATACACCCGGTACATATAAATGCACCCTGCCTATCCAGAGAATCATCTCCCTGCCTATCCGGGAATAGGCCCGTAGACCTTCATCACGCGAACATCTAAATAACTCAAAAACAATAACTAACCAAGACCCCTCAGGCCTATCTCAATAAATCTCAACTGCCGGTTCACGGGACTCCCGCTCAACTCCTAGGGACTTCAACAGAACTAAAACTCACTAATCCATTGTCAAACGATCAAGGGGAAATCTCTCCACTCCACAAAACCCAAGTCTTTAATAAATTCCATAATCCAAATCCAACCATAATATATATTGAAAGCATTTGTTCTATAGAAGAATGATATTTATAAGAGTAGATTATAGATCCAAAACATTTAAAGAGTTAGTCTTTTAAAAAACATCAAAACACCTTAGAAAAGTATCAGTACCAGTCGACTGCAAAAGGTCACCAGTCGACTATCCAGAGTGAAAACTAACATCTTTAAGAAGTAAGATCTAAGTGTCTACAGTTGACTGTAAAACTCACCAGTCGACTGTCCAGAGAGAAATCCAGTAACTTTCAGAAAATAAGTTAAGTATTATAAGTTGACTGTTAATACTATAGGTCGACTGTCCAGAGAAAATTCCAACATTTCTTTAAGAAAATATTCCATGTGTTGTAAGTCGACGTAAAAGTCGTAGGTCGACTTACCAGAAAGAAAGCTTCAGTATCTTTAAAAGTAATCTGGGGACACCAGACGACTGTAAAAGGTCTGAGTTGACTGTCCAGAATGAATTTTCAAGAAAACTAAAGACACAGCAGCTGGGTCGTACCAGTCGACTGAAAAGTCTACCAGTCGACTGTCGGCCTACAGACTGCCTCGTTTTGGTTGTATATGATAATCAAAATTAGGGTTTTCCAAAAGCAATCATCGTTCACTAAAATAATTTGTACTCAAATAAACAACAATCTCAAAGTATCCTCAGTTTGGATACATTTCCTCCAATCAACCAATATCTCAAAACTCAATTCTCATGTTCTCAACTCCTAATTCTTCCATTAGGATTTCTTAATATTCAATATCTTCCACAACTCAAAACCAAATCTGATTTGTATACACAAGATCCAGATGTTCCTCCATCTGATCATAACCATACTCAAATCATAAACATGCATTTCTAGCAATACAATTTTATGAACCAAGATCTACTCAACATTCTTAGATTTCACATACATGATACAAACAACAACCATTGCATCGTTTTCATGCAAGGTACTAAATAAACATACATGCCAAACAACAATCAAACAATCGTTCACTTTAATCAAATCACAAAACAAAGTTCATATTACATACAAAACAATTCAAAATAAAACAATATCACTCACCTTTGAATTGAAAAGATCCAACGAAAAGCCTTCCTTTTTGCGAGATCCAAAAATTCTCCTCTTGATCACCAAGAAAATAATAATATAATAAATCTGGAGTTGTGCAGCGAATGACGACTGCACACCCTCTTTTATACAGACCGGAAATAAGATTTAGGGTTTTAGAAATGTATTTGCAAAATAGTCCTCCCAAAAATATAACCTAACTCATATAACCTTTCCTTAGTTAAAATAGATTAACTAAATCAAAACTAAATCAAATATTTTATCACTGAGTTGTCCAACAACCCAGAGCAGTCCAGTAAACAAGAAAAATTCGGATTTACAACTCAGGGTGGCATTTTTGCACAAAAGTTCTCCCTTTTGTAATATTTGCAATTACATCATAAAATATTTATAAAAATTCAGAAAAATCCGAAATAATATCTAATAATACATATTATATTTTTCAATCAAAATATTTGACTTTTACTTTCTAGAAAAACATTTGCACAAAATTCTACATGAATTCCTTATTTACAAAAACACCCTTTTTGACTAAATCTTCACCAAATCGAATTTAAATAAAATCTAACTATATTTAAATTTAAATGCTAACCATGGGAAACCAAAATATCAGTAAAAACGAATTTTCATAGTTTATTTAAGATCCAAACGACTTTTTACATAAAAGCCCCTCTCTTTCGAGATATTTGTAAAAATAGTTTCTTTATTCAGAAAAATCCCAAAATTTAGAATACACTCTATAATAAGTATGAGAACTTATTAAAAATATAAAATTGTATATTTACACCAAAATTATTTGCACGTGTTTCGCACGTGTAAAAAAAAGATAAATCTTTTAGAAAATATTTATTAAATCTCCAGAAAATCATTTAAATTCATTTTCAAATATTTAAAATAATATTTGAAAATACGGGGTTCTACAACTCCGATACAACTCCACTAGCCATTAAAACGGTTAAACTACTCCTCAAAGGCTGATCAAACTCAGTCTTTAGGAGTGGGGGCTCGTGATATAGCTAAAAATGGGGTCAAATCGGAACCGTCCAAATCGGGCACGAATCTTGAAGCCTAGGGGTAAAACGGTAATTTTACCTACCAACGGGTCTGAAGCGGGTACTGGTCATCTTCCCCGAAGACCCACTTACCCACACACGGATCCACCTCAACTGGGTGCGGATTTCAACCCGCAGCAAACCCGGTCCAGAAGGGATAGAATTAGGGTTTCTGGTTAAATCCTAATCAACGTCCCTGATTCATATCTATCCCTCCACTGGGGATTAGGGATTACATTCCTTATCTAACCACAGAGGGATTACATTCCTAATCTGATCCCAGCGGCACCTATAATTACCCCCCATCCATCTCCATTGAGAGGTAATCAATCTTTCGCCAGTTTTTGTGCTCTTTCATAATCTTCTCTGATTACTGAGTTGAGCGTCGGAGGGTGCATCGCTGGGAACAACCCCGGTGTCTCGCACTTTTTGCAGGTGTACGGCGGGTGCGACGATCAAACTCCGACGGAACAAGTATACAGGTTTGCTATTCAGTTTTTCCAAGAATCTACAAATACTATCTGTTTGCCCCCACACCAAATTCAGCGGCAACACCTCACAAAACACATTTTCCCCACAAAAGTTTCCCCTAAAACTCAAATTCAAATTCCCCTCTCCAAAACAACTCTTTTATTTATTTATTTAATTATCACTCTCTCTCTCTCTCTCTCTCTCTCTCTCTCTCTATATATATATATATATATATATATAGAGAGAGAGAGAGAGAGAGAGAGAGAGAGAGAGAAATGCTCCATTGAAAACAGATTTGTTTTCACAGGTTGGAAAACAGCGATCTGAGCCATAGGATCGCTCTTGATCGTGCTTAGCGGCTCAGATCGCTGCCACCCCTCACCCAATATCACTTAAGTGGTGGAGGGTTAATTTGGGAATTTCGTCCCAAATAACTCTTCGCCTGATTCGCTCTGAAAAATTGATATAACCTTGGCCGTTGTTGGGAACAACAGCCTAGGTTATAAAAAATTGAATCATAGGTTGTTGTTCGGCCTATGATTCAATTTTTTATAACCTTTCTAGGCTATAAAATTTCGTTGTTTCAAATAACCTAGGCTATCAAATTTTATAACCTAGGTCATTGTTCCCAACAACGGCAACAACAGCCTAGGTTATAAAAAATTGAATGAAGGCCGTTGTTCCAAACAACGGCTGTTCCAAACAACGGCCTATGATTTAATTTTTTATAACCTAGGCTGTTGTTCCCAACAACGGCCTAGGTTATATCAATTTTTCAGAGCGAAACAAGCGAAAAGTTATTTGGAACGAAATTCCCAAATTAACCCTCCGCTGATCAAGTGAAACGGGTGATGGGGGACTCGATCTGAGCCGCTAATCACGATCATGAGTGATCCAACGGCTCAAATTGCTGTTTTCCAACCCGTGAAAACTAGACCCGTTTTTAATGAAGCATTTCCTATATATATATATATATATATATATATATATATATATATATATATATGAGGAATGCTCTATTGAAAACGTACTGTAGCGATGAACGTTTTCACGTGTTTTCACAACATTTGCGTTTTCAATGGAGCATTTCCCTATATATATATATATATATATATATATATATATATATATATATATATATATATATAGCTACATAATAGTTAATTTACTGTTTACAAGGCTTTTCATATGCTGTATCGTTCTAAAAACGTGTCGTAGGCACGTGGCCATGGGCAAATCTAGTATATATATATAGAAAAGTGAGCCTCATATAGAGTATGAGGAAAATTTTCTTATACAATGTGATTATACTCACTTGGTGAGGCCATTATGGAAGATCCACTCCGTCCATCATGTTTATCATGCTAATAGATATATGTGTAGAAAAAATCAAGTGGTTTGGAGGTCATTCACCCATGCATCATGTGGTTGAAAAATGAACGATTTCAACAGTAATATAAATCGAACCACAAATTAGACCCACATGATGCATGGGTGAATGACCTCCAAACAACTTGATTTTTTCTACACTTCCATCTATTAGCATGATGAACATGATGGACGGAGTGGATCTTCCATAATGGCCATACCAAGTGAGTATAATCACTTTGTCTGAGGAAAATTTTCTCATACAAATATGAGGCTCACATTACTGATATATATATATATATATATAGACACACACACACACACACTTATGGAAACATGAACTTTTACTTACAACTAATTATCGTCATACTATTCAAACTTGAGCAACATAATTGTTGATTTACTATTTACAAGGCTTTTCATATGCTGTATCGTTCTGAAGACGTGCCATAGGCACGTGCCCACGGGAAAATCTAGTCTATATAATAAAACACAAAAAAAAGCTATTAAGTGGCTCTCCTTCAATCCGCCCAAAATCAAAGGCTCAGATCTAACCTCACAAAATACATTTTTCCCACCAAAAGTTTTTCCCCAAAACTCAAATTCAAATTCTCCCGAAACAACTTTTTATTTATTAACTCTCTTTCTCTCTCTCTCTCTCTCTCTCTCTCTCTCTCTCTCTCTCTATATATATATATATATATATATATATAGACACACACACACACACACACTTATGGAAACATGGACTTTTATATCCCAGTTTATAATTATTTTTTCAACATATACTAATGAAAACATTGACATTTATTTACAACAAATTATTGTCATACTATTCAAACTTGAGCTATATAATTGTGGATTTACTGTTTACAAGACTTTTCATATGCTATATCGTTCTGAAGATGTGCCGTAGGCACGTGCCCATGGGCAAATCAAGTATACAGATAATAGGTACGACATTTTATATTCCTCATTTTTTTTGTATAGCAAAAATGCAGAAACACATGGCAGTCATGCGGTCATTTAAGGAAGGAAGCCAATATTTCCCTTCATTTAAGTGTGAATGAGAAGATACGGTAAAACACTATATATTCACAATGTTGAGAACACACTAATTTTTTGTTTGACGAGTAAAAGGTAGGATTAACCTACCTCACGAGAGAAATTATATATATATGAGAAAAGGGTTAACAAGAGTTACAAAATATCTAAGTTGGAGTAGATTGGCGATAACCGAGATGTTGTATGTGTATCTAAGTTTGAGATAGCATGCCATTGGGGCGTAGAGAGGGCATTGGACGTCTGTTGTACTCCTCAACTAGCCCAATAGTATGATCCCATCCCCCAGATACACACCACAACAAGCCCGCACAAAAGAGCCAATCCTCCAAAAGATAGCCGAGCAAAATAAAGTTTACAAAAACAAAGTCTAGGACAGACAGTGTCCTAAAAAAATAACAAAACAATACTTAATCTGAGATGCAAAGCCCTGGATCACACTTGGGAACCCCCTGCACTTGTTTGAGAGTGAGCTTCAGCCGGCCTCATCAAGTCGTTGTCTCCTGTAGCTTGAAGCTCCTGAGTAATCTTAGACTTCTTCTTTGATTCTCCACTTGAATCTAGCCAATGAAAGAACCAAAATTTGGTGTTAGAGATGAGCATGTCCACGGTAATAGAATTCTTGTTAAAAGTATTACCATTGCGAGCCTGCCAAATACTCCAACAAGCGGCAAGTGTAACCATGTGCCATGAGTGTGTAAACTTGTGCTTGTGATAATCAAAACACCAGTGTGTGAAACAATCAATAATAGATGCGGGAAGATGTGGGATGTCAAAGCGGTGCATGAAATAGTGCCAGGTTTGAACAACCATAGGGCATTGAAAGAAAATGTGGAAGGTGGTTTCCATCGGACATGCACAAGTTGTGCACGTCAGATCACCATCCCATCCCTTGGAGTGAAGTCTTTCTTTTGGAGTTGAGTGTCTCCCAACTCAACATCCAAATAAAAATCTTGCATTTAAGCGGCGCTAGATTCTCCCAACAAGCTCGGTAGAATGGAGATAGAAGTCCAGAGATACTGTAGAACTCATAAGCTGATTTCACTGTGAAGATCCCAGTGCTAGAATGCCTCTAATGTGCAGTGTCTAAGGCAGTAAAGGGATGTATGTTTTGGAGAAGCTGCAGGAGGTTGCTTTTTTCAAGATTAACAGTAACAGTAACAATAACTGGGTGACAGTAACAGTTACAGAATGACAGTGAAACAGTTATTCTTATGCCTAATGTTCATTACTATCTAGGTAGCACTTCATGTGTCCCAAATTATACCACATGGTTGCTCCATCAAATAGTTTCGTTTAGATTTCGTAGTGGAACCTATAGGGCCGTATATTCAGACAAACGGCAACAGTAACAGTAATAGCAAACAGTAACGGTGTCATGGATCATACCCTCATGCCCTCATGCATCCAGAGAAAAATAGTCGATACCACAGTAAACAATGGGGAAACGAGTTCCCTTCTGAATACATATTTCTATATTGTCCGCTACTAGATCTTTCCCTTAAAACCCAACCTTGATTAGTTTTCATTATTATTAAACACGTGTGAACAAATACAAACAGGGCTAAAAGACATGACAAGAACAAAGGACAAGTTTAAGAATGAATAGGAAACACAAACGGGTGACAAAAATAACTCATAACAGTCAAAACAACGAAACTTCCAGTTCTGGACAGCAAGACACGACTGTACC
This sequence comes from Hemerocallis citrina, assembly GCA_017893485.1. NCBI lineage: Eukaryota > Viridiplantae > Streptophyta > Magnoliopsida > Asparagales > Asphodelaceae > Hemerocallis > Hemerocallis citrina. The sequence continues at coordinate 10,773,356 of CM030362.1, forward strand.
AAATTTGAGATTCCTGTTCCTACATAAGTGGAAATCTAGATCCATCAGAAAATCCAAAAACTAGACTCTCTGCCGAATCCAGCGCATGTATACAAGTTACACATCAACAACGTTTAATGCAAAAGTTATGTTCAGCCAGAAAATGCAAAATCTTGGTTATAAGCATGGAAAAGGTTTTAAAACATCATAATTAAATTTGAGAAAAATCTAGAAGATTTCCTAGTATATCTAGTCTCAACATATAAAATTTCGTCAAATTATATTACAAATAGTATAGTCAATACAATTGGGAAAACAGAGTAATGCGACAAAACTTCGAATCTGAAAGTTCAGACATAGCGGTACCAAAATAAAGATAATTCGCAAAATACAACTCAAAATCCAGATCCGTCAAAAGGATGATAAAATAAATAAATCAGGCTACAGTTTATATTCACAAAGTTTTCTTCAAAAAATAAATAGAATCAGGTTGAAAATGTAATTCTTTACTGAACGGCATGCAATTTGGAAATATATCAATTGGTTTTATAAGCATGAAATGAGATACAAAAGTCATTAATTAAATCCACAAAAATTAGGGATTGATCAGTCATATCGAAACATACCCAGAAAAAATATAAAGTTCAAATTCTACTTTTAATATCAGTTTTAAAATAATAATTCTTACAACAATCACATAGTTCAGGATCTGGAATATCCGATATGTCTGTAGTAAAACAGCAATAACTCGTGCATCGAAAATCAGAATTCAGATCCATCGAAAGTTTTGAAAACTAGAAAACAAAGCCTACAAATCATGTTCACAAATTTATTTATTTTACTGATATTAACAGGGTCGAAATTACTATACAAAAATAGGGCAGCAGTGAAACAAAAGTTCTTTTATGCATTTTATCAAATAGTTTAATCACAAATGATCCAATCTAAGATGGCATATAAAAAATGGTATATAGGCAACTCAAATCAGCATGGCATGTGAATAAACAATCTATAATAAGATAGTACATCATACAAACATCCATGAAGCAAGCATCTACAACATACGATATGTCACAACGAGCATATACATCAAGATGTCCATCTAATCTAAATTGTTTCATGCAACGGGTAACAACTTATTGTGGAACAGTCATGATCAAGAGATGAAGGAACGAATCAACTAACAAAGTATGATTTTATCATGAGAGGGACAACAACGCATGCAAGACTACTTACGGTATTTAACTTGTATGACAAAAATTACATACAAGCTACTTGCCTAAAAATGACGACGAAGATGAAAATGAAGAAAGAATAACGGGAACGGATCCCGAACAATGAACACCACACCGAACAGCACGATCAAGAGCAAGAATCAACACCCACGATAACACATGCGGTGCATGTGTCTCACACGCACATGGCAGCAACAGCAATAGCATCGACAACACGGCACCGCAGGGACAATGTTGACAGCGGCGACACAGCAAGGCAGACGACAACAGCAGCACGACGGCGAGGCTACATGGCGTCGACGGTAGTGACGATAGGAGGGGGGTCGCGGTGCTGCGGCTCGAGCGGGGGATAGGGAGCACGAGGATCAGCTAGGGGAAGAGGAGAGGGGAAGCACGGGGGTCGGCTAGGGGATGAGGAGAGGAGTGTCGGCGGGGGCTAGGATGACGACAGTGGGGGCAGTAGAGGAGACAGAAGGAGATCGGAAGTAGGGGTAGGCGATGTTGATTCTTGGTTTTGATGACTACAACACAATGCAAAGTTGTGCTACCACCTATATATATTGCAGGATGTATCAAAGACAAATACCATGGTGCAATACACAAAGGCAAAGTTGATACAATGAAACTTTCAAAAGAATCGATCAAACTATAAAGACCTAAGTTCAAGTCACATTTGATCAAGCAAGCTTCAAGACAAAAAGACAATGGCTCAAGCTCATGTCAAAGACAAAAAGACTAATGTCACGCCCCGCTTCCCAAAAAAACGGAATACGAGTGCGTGACGAAGCCCAACGAATGATTTTAACATCATCCATAAGCTGTAGGATCGACTCAGCATCACAACAAGAATATAACAAGCATACACAACCACGCATGCATGAATAATTTATTAAGCAACAGAAAACAATTGAAAAAAAATAATAATATCCAAATAGTTTTCAAGTCTGGTTCAAATGTAAAACTCGGGAACATAAGCCCGTTACAAGTTTTAAGTAGAAAGAATAAATAACTCAAGAAAACGAATATTCTAAGCAATTCTTTTCTCCACTTGAAGACTAAAATCTCTGCTCACCAATTCCAGCAGGTAGCTCGTCACCAAAGTCTGTTTTAAAAAATATATATATAAAAGGAAAAAATAGGGGGAAACAAGGAAAAATACCCTTAGTGCAAGTTAGGACCACAAATAGTAAAAACGAGTACAAGTAATGTGGAACAAAGATTAGAATCAAGAATGTACAGGGAAACAACAAGTAGTGGAAATTTAAGAACTAACTAGCAAGAAGGACAACTCAACTAACAGGCTGGATAACAAATACAAATGGTGAAGCAAGTGACAAGTGAACGTGTAGGGGTATCTAACATCAAGTGACAAGTTTCAAGTACAAGTGTCAAGTAACAAATCTCAAGTCTAGTGTCAAGTTGTCAAGTATAAGTATCAAGTTGCAAGTGTCAAGGATTATATTCAAGTATCAAGTCCCATGTATCATGTCATCAAGTATCAAGTTTCATATTCAAGTCTTGTGGTTGTTACTATCTAGGTAGCACTTCATGCATCTATATTTTTACTACATGGTTGCTACAGGCAAATCAGTTACGTTTAGGCCTAATGGTGGAGTCTATAGGGCGATGTACTTAGGTATCAAGTATCAAGCAAGTCATGCTCATGAATCGGGTAATCATATAACTAGTTCATGTGTCAAGTCATAACAAGACAAGTCATGAATCATATATATACTAGTTCATGGATCAATAATATACTAGTCCATGAATCGATTTATAATATACTAGTTCATGAATCAAATAATATACTAGTTCATGAATCGAATAATAATATACTAGTTCATGAGACATGTATCAAGTGGGAAACACGGGCCCCCTTCCGAGTACACTTACCTATATTGTCCATTACTATGGTCTTTCCCTTAAACCCCGGCTTATTACTTTTTATTAATTTTTATCAAGCAAGCATGCAAGTGTGCGAAACAAGTTAAGAAATCATAGTCATGGACATGGAACAAGTTTGAGATATTTATATAGCAATTCGAGGGTCAACACGAATCAAAATATCAAGAACAACGAAAATCTCAAATCTGGACAACACGACGTTATTGTACCAAAACTACGATTTCCGTTACTACGAGATAGCAAATGTGGATCCGTCAGAAGATCTAGAAACTAGACTCCTGCCCGGTTCCAACACATATAATTAAGGTACATGAAAGTTGTGGAAACATATGTCAAAACAGCAAACTATATTGCTTCTACGTTCAGCCAGAATTTGTGAATCTAAGTTTAAATATGTGAAACAGGGTTAAAAAATTACAAATAAATTCTAAGAAAAATTGGGGATGTTCTATAGGGTGTCCAGCAATAGCATATAAAATTTCAAGTCAAACTCTTACTGTTAACATAGTTAAATTAATTTTCAAACTAAAGAAGTGCAGCAGTTTTGTAAATCTGCGCCTACCGACACAGCTGCAGTAAAACTGCGATATCTCCTAGACCGTAACTCGGAATTTAAAAATTCCGGAGGCTATAGACATCTAGACATTTAGAGATACATTTATTGTTCAGGGCTCAGGTTCAGATTCTAACTTTAAAGGGGTCGAAACAGCATAGTAAGATCCAGGACAGCAACAAGTGGGAATGTCTTACATGTATAGGTTGCATGATAATTGGTTGTTAGAGCATCTGTAGTCGTTGAATGTAAAAATATCCATATATGGATAAATGGAAATAAGAATCGCAGTTTTGCTGCACTCGTTTAAAGCTATATTTTAGCTATCTATATTAAAATAATAAGCGACGGCACATGAAGTGCCGTCTGAGAAGAAAAAAAATTTAAAAAGCATAAATTTTGTGGGACGGCACTTGAAGTGCCGTCGGAGCGCGAAAATAAAAAAATAATTTATTTTAAAGGAGGGATGGCACATGAAGTGCCGTCGGAGAAGGAAAAAAAAATCAAGCCAAAAGGACGGACGGCACATGAAGTGCCGTCCAAGAGCTAAGTTGATTTTTTTTGACATTTTCCACTTTTTCCAAAATTACAAAAACATTTCATTAATTACAAAAAAATTTCAAAAAAATACAAAAACAATTCAGAAATTGCAAAAAAAATTAAAAAATTGCAAAAACATTTTCACAAATTGCAAAAAAAAATTAAAAAATACAAAACCCTCCGGACGGCACTTGTGCCGTCCGAGGATTTGGGGGAGCGGTGGGATTTTTTTAATTGAAAAAAAAAATTAAAAAAAATCAAAGGACGGCACATGAAGTGCCGTCCGAGGGATTTAGGGGATTTTTTAATTGAAAAAAATTATAAAAAATCCAGTGACGGCACTTGAAGTGCCAAGTGCCGTCGCTCAAATATGGATAAAAGCTATATCAATTCTCAAATATGGCAATCGACTGTAGCAAATTATCGATAATATGGATATTTGGCAAACGAGTGCAACGGTTTTTTTAGCCAAATATCCATATTATCGATATATAGCAAACGACTACAGATGCTCTAAGGCATCTAGATTAATGTGTGATGCATATACGGGATAATGGTTATCAAACAGCAAGCTATATTTATTTTTCAACTCAAATGGGTGCAAGATCATCACACACAAGATACAACACACATCTACAAATCTAGGGTTTCTTAGTTTCATGTGTTCACGTGACTAGGGGATAAAATGAGTCCAAGTAGTTGTAATATAATACAATAAAATTATTGTGACTCTTAAGATTATGAAATTGATGAGGATTAATATTTGATCAACAACGACTAGTCAATAAGGAGTCACAACTACTAACTATTTGCGGTATTTTCAAATTAAACGCTTGTACTAGAACAAAATTTTGTACAAGATGAATACTTGCCTTGATTTGATGAGGGCGTGGATCGACGATCAAGATCGGATGGATCGGATCGGAGCGGATCTTGATGGAAGATCAAGATCAAGACGATCGGACTGCTGGATCTGCTTAGATCTGAGTTGAGGATCACGATCGAATGGACGGCTGAGATCTGATCTGGCTGAAGAGATCAGATCTGATCAAGATCAGATCTTGATCAAATCGACGGCTGAGATTCAATCCCGCACTCACCTTCTTCTTCCCTCCTTCACTAAAACAGAGAGCGGGAGAGAGAAGGATCCCGGCGACGGCACCGGCGAGCGGCGAGGCAGTGTGACTGCGAGGGCGACTTCGCGACTGTGGCGGCATAGTGGGAGGCAGTTGCGGCGGCGACTGGTGGCAGGCGATGGCTTCAACGGTGACGAGCCCTATTTTTGGGTTCGAAATAGGGAAGCGAAGGTGGCGGGATGGTTCGGAGGTGTTTTGGGTCATGGCGAAGGTGGTTGCGATGGCGAGTGTCTGGTAGAGGTGCTGGGGTGCCAGGGGAGGAGGATGGAGATGACTGGCGATGTTAAAGGCAGAGGATTGGGAAATGGCGAAATGGGTTCGGGGTCTCGATGGAGTTGGGGACGACGGTGGAAGATGGCAGTGGTGTTGACGAGGAGAGGGTGGCGATGCGAGGGGGTGCGGCGAGGTGATGGGATTGGGTTCTGGGCGTGGACGGAGGGAGAAGGGAGCGAGAGGAAGACGATGGAACAGGAGAGAGAAAGTAGCGGCGGGTTTAGGGGGGTTTAACAGTAGATTAGGGTTAGGGGTTAGGGTTTGGGTAGGTTAGGTTTAAATAGTTAGGGTTTTGGGTTTATGGGTAATTGGGTATCGGGTTTTGAGGGGATCCAACTAGAGAATTGGTCAAAATTCATTTTAAAAAATGGGGGAAAGAGATAGATGGAATATAAATAGTCAATTTCTACAGGAAGAACGACACAAAAGAGTAGAACGAATAATACAGTTGAATTAGATATTGACACCAAAAATTGAGTTGAAACCAAAGAATATTTTTATTCGAACTGGAACAAAAATATAGGACCTCAAGTTGAATACAAGAATACCAAAATGAAAATACAGTAGGAAAAATACAGATACGGGAAATAGGAGTTACAACTAATGCTTCAAAATATTTTGTATTAAGTGTCTTGTAACAATTGTAATTTTTATTCTTTGAGTCTTAGAAATGTTGTAATAGCCTTGTCACACACACACTCATATATATCTTTTAATAATTGAGTGTTTTACTAAAGTTAAAAGGTCGAAACAAGCTTGAATAAGATCAGCTGTTGAGTACCAGTCGACCACTCTGCGGAACCAGTCGACTGTCTTAGTACGAAACTGTCTGAACTCATACAAGCTCTGACCAGTCGACTTATTATGGCAACCCAGTTGACTGTTCAAGCCGTTTCGACATTTTTCTATTTTTAAAACTTGTTTTTCAAATTCAAAATATTTATTTCCGTTTGTTGACAGTTGGTGCAACTGTTTCTCAACGTCCAGTGATTCTAACTCTATAAATAAAGTGTAGAAATCACTTGGTAAAGGTTACACTCTTCAATAAGCTTTCAAGTCTTTATTTTTTCAAAAAGAGAAACAAGAGTTTCAAAAGCATTCAAGTGCTCAAGTCTTTGGTTCTCTGAAAATCGGTCTAGTATAACATTGAATTCGTTTTAGATTGATTTCAGAAGTTAACCTAATAGCCACTATACAAAATCACAAATCACAAACAAGGCTATAGGTTATTGTAACTCTTTTTATTGGTGTTTTCACTCTCGGGTTGTGAGAGTGGTCCTCTCGGTTGGAGAGTAGGGCTCTTGGTTGAAGAGTCGGTTTTCACTCTCATGTTGTGAGAGTGGTTCTCTCGGTTGGAGAGTAGGGCTCTTGGTTGTAGAGTCGGTTTTTCACTCTAGGGTGTAGAGTGGGTTTGCTCTCTCTAGTGGTGAGAGAGGTCTACGGGTTTGACATAGTTGTTGTCGAACGCAGTAGGGTATTCTTGTATTTTTTCAAGAATAGTGAAAAATCTCAAATGAGTTGCTTGGGGACTGGATATAGGTCGGGAGGACCGAACCAGGATACATCACTGTGTACTCTGTGGTTATATTTTCTTCACTTGCATTTCAATTTTTCTGTGTTTTATTCGAAAACTTGTCTGGCAAGTCGACTGAGTCTCCTCTACAAGTCGACTGATCATACTTGTATAAAATACTCTTCGAACACTTGTCTGGTAAGTCGACTGAGTTTCTGCTATAAGTCGACTGATCAAACTTGTATAAAATACTCTTCTTATCTGACGCCCCAGTCGACTATATTCTCTTTTTAAGTCGACTGGACAGAATGAAAAGTTCAATTTCTTAATTATTTTTTAAACAACACTATTCACCCCCCTAGTGTTATTTGCCTTGTCTACAGGATCCAACAGATGACGGTTGCTAGGGAGAGAGAGAGAGAGATGATAAATTAGTGTTATGGTGCAATTAGGAGGGTTATAGAGAATCAAAACGGGTTTGGGTGAACTGGGTGATAACCAATATGAAGAAAAGAGTCCAATATGAGACAAATAGGCCATGAATTAGGTGTAAACAATAAACAAGGTCAAGAACAAATTTGTAGATCAATCAAATGAAAATATAAAGGCTGAATCCAAGCAAAAATGAATCATAGGGAGAACAACAACATACAATTCAGAAATGGACGAAAAGAGATACAATCCGAATTAAAATAAAATAACCAGGAATTTAATTAAATACAAATAAAATACAAAAATGAGTCACAGGAGTTGCAAAAATATTGGTCCAAAGTTGGGTACTCAAAATGTACTAACTTGAAAATTTTGGATAAAATTGATAGTCCCACATCGAAAGTTGAGAAAAAAATTTCTAGTATATAAGCTAAAGAAATTGACTAAAGGGTGTAGCCCTAGGGTTACCACTAACGTGTAGTGAAGAGAGAACCTAGCCAAAGTAATAAACACACATGTGCGCGCGCCCAGCCCGACCCCGATGCAACACAGTTGCTGGTTCGCTAGTGTCTCTGAAGCTTGGGTGCTGCTCTTCGGAGAAGGTAATACAGTTGTATCCTGGGAAGCAGTTCGTCAACAACCGTCACACTACGAGGCGAATTTTGCTTTAAGGACAGAGATTTTGATCTCGACTCTGTATCAGTTTTTTGTCTGGTTCGAATCTCATTATCTGTAATTTTTTTTTCCACAAAGATTATTAGAATTATTACATTTTATGAAATTCAGTTTCTAATAGGTTGATCTTCATCCGTCCGTCGTATTAAAAAATAATGAAAAATAAGAGACGACTGATCATCATCTTTCTTCTGTATTTAGCAATTGTTAAAGCCAATCGCTAAATATAGCGATCACTGTTCATTTCTATTCCTATATATGCATATTTAGCGAACGATAGTGCCCATTTTTTTCTCAAAATATGCATATTATGCCTTCTTAGAAAATGATAGTGGATGCTCTTATAGAGCTAAAGTATGCTCTACATTAATAATTAATTAATAGAGCATGCCAAATTCAAAATGTAGGCATTGATAAGAGAAATAGACATAGTTTTTAAAAACTAGTACATGTATCTATGTAGTGTTAGGATTATGCAAAGGCATCTTAAAAGTCTAAATTTTTCTATAAATATTATTTTTCATCTTAAAACTTTAATATGACATGGCATATATTTTTTGTAATATCTTTATATACTATTTTAATGGGAGAGTTTGGGTTTGTAACCAAACAAACCCTAATTTGGTAACTAAATAAACCCGTGCAACACACATTAAAATTAAATCCAACAATATATACGTACATGTGTCACCCAAATCAAAACATTTAAATATAAACTATTTCTTTTTTTATTCGATATATATTCATTTAATTTAATGACTATCTCTAATCTCTAATCTCTAATCTCTAATATTATAATGGGAGAAGGCCTTAGTGTCATTTGTCAATTTGTCATTCTACCAACATGTGCAATGCACGTACATAACTAATATAAAGGAGGTTTCCGGTTCAAATCCTCCCTGCGTCAGAGTTTTTATTTTTATTTTTTGAAATTATTAAAAAAATGTACGTGTAAATTACTAGTACAAATAATTATTACTTTGTGGAAGCAAGATCCTTAAGATGTGGCCTAGTAAAATTATAAGTTATTTCATTATGGACTTTATTCTTATTTATAATTAGTCCAAGTTAAAATCATAAGTTTTTTATGACGGCATAGAATGTCACTGTAGAGAGAGGTTTTACTGTCAATCTAATTCTATTCTATTCAGTATTTCAACTACAATTTATGACACAAATATATATGGAGCTGCAGTTGTTCAACTTCAATCACATTTAATATGCATTCGGTCCAATATATACATACCTTCACATTGACAACAAATTAATTTGTTTACATCGAGACTTGGTTCCAATTAAGAGCCTTAAATTAGTCCGGCTGGAGTTGCTCAGCTCTATCCGCGCTTTCAAAAAAAAAAAAAGAGCCTTAAATTAGGACACTAAAATTGACAAATTGTCTTTGTCTCATCGATTTCATTGTTAATTAGTCTTACCTTTCCCTTAACTAAGAAATCTTAGAAGGCACACTATTAATAGAGGTTATTATAGAATAATTGGTACAAACATCTAATAATAGTGTGTCACCTAAAATAGTAAAGGGAAAAGTAGTAGATTTGGTAGTAGGTGTAGCATTACCCTTTCTTTAAACTACTATTCCCTCCGTTTTACTTTAAGTGATATTCAGAAATTTTGCACACAGATTAAGGAAGGGTGAGATAAATATTTGTTTTCCTCTACACCTTATTAATAAGTCTCCATAATTTAATTAATATTTTTTTTTTCAATACGGATTCTGATTTCAAGAAATTGTAATTAATATTTTCTCAATACAAATTCTGTTTTCAACAGAAAATAGAATTACTAATTCTTTTTTCATTATAGTTGGCATTAAATTTTTGGAGAAAATAAAATCTAGAAAGTTGAAACTACAATTTTCTAAGAATATTTGATAGGATTAAGATGGGTAATTAAGACAAAATTTCAACATAAATAAGGGTTTTCTTGAAAAATAGGAAAAAATTGGATAATATCACTTAAAGTGAAACAAAAAAAAAAATCCCCTAAATATCACTTAAACTGAAACGGAGGGAGTAGTTTCATACTTCTCCATAAATATACATCGGTTCGCTTCTTCTACGGAAGGATAGTAGTAATATCTTGTAGCCCAGTTGAGGGAGGTCTTTAATTGGGGTCTCCTCACTGATATTGATATTCTTGCATCTGAGCAGCATTGATAGCTCTTTGAGGATCGCGTTGTATATTGCATCTTTTTTCTTTCAGAGTAATGCTTCATCCACTGTTATTCTCTTCACTACCTTAGGTGGCACAGCAAACTCCGACTCGAGGGTAAACCGGTGAAGGCTCCAATGTATAGCTCTGGCAGAAGCATGAAGCTGGGTTTTGACATTGCGAAAATAAAGACATCCACTGATAAAAAATTTAAAATTTTAAATAGACAAATATACCGAATATGTAGTGCCCAAGAACGGCCACAAAATCTAAATGCATCAATAACAAAATTCCACCACAAACACAAGAAGATAACGATATGCAGAGAAAACTAATTCTTCTTATTACTCAATGAATACAAAGATAGAAAGATATCTCACTTTAATCTCTTTCTCATCTTTAGTAGCACTCCACATAAGAACTTTCTTGAACTTTCTTGAAGTTATTTCAGTTATGCACGATTCAACTCATAAACAATATGACTTACATATATATATTTATAGCTCCTATGTAAATCCAAATAGATTAACACAAATACAATCCAAATAACAGTCAGCACCCGATAAACGATAAGGTCGACTGCACTTGATGTCGATCAGCTGCAATGAAGTCTCGCCAAACCACACAGGGATTTCGTGGTCGACGGCATTTTCACGCAGTTGACTACCACTGCTCCTGCTTGCTGCTTCATGTTCTCGCTGCCGTCTCTGTGTCTTCTTTTTCAACTTCAACTCTTTATACTTGTGCGTTTGTGTCCACAATTCTTAACAGAACACACAATGTGTTTAACATTGCCTGATTATTATTTTTATACAAAATAGATGGTCCTAATAATGGACTCCTGCCAAGAAATATATAAAATAAAAGGAATAGCTACATTATTAAAAGCTGGAGCAAATGCTTGATTATTATTCAAACACTTCACCTGTAGGCTCTAGGATTCAAACTCATCAGCTTCAAAGTTCATCAAGCTACAGCAACAGCAGCGCCTAACATTGGAAGAAGTAACACAGGATACCATTCGTATTCTAGTCAAAGGACTTTGTTGTAGAACTCATTGTCAATCCTTGCTTCAGCTATCAATACACGAGTACTACTGCATGACACTGATCTCATAGACACAAGCACAATTTACAGTTATTCACCCAATTTAATGGCATGCAATTATATAACTTTAAAAAGTGAAAACATAATAGGTCATATATTATATATACTCTTTATTCACCTCAGTATTCAAGTAATAGTTCAGACCATCATGTTTCATTAAAGAGCATATAATCGAATAAATTACAGTTCCACAAGGTTCGTTTTGTAACCGAAGAATATAAAGAAAGACCGAACTACTTATTTGAAATGTAACTTCCTCAATAACAAACAAATAGTTTGGACTGAAACCACAGCTGAGAATAACTGAATGTAACAGGTAATTAAGAATACTACTGGAGAAGGAAATACTCCAGCTTCCAACTGCAACTGGAACCTCTAATGTTCTGAAAGTAAATTCTCGTCCACATGAACAGAAGAGGCAAAGGGTACATATCAGTGAGCTTCTACAAGTATGTACAATGGCTTATCTTTTAATCTGTCACGGCCCTGCACATGTCAATTCAGGTTTCCACTTGTAAGTTACGACTTTGAAGAAAAAGAAAGACGACGACGAAGAAAGAATGGTGGAAGAACTAGAAACATTTTGATTTTCAACCTAAGAACTTTTTGCATTATTCTTTTATTATTTACTTTTTTAAGAAACTAATGGCTATATCCAACTTTGTTTCAGAGAAGATAAACTTAATAGTGATTTTTAAAGTAACAAAAAAACGACAAGAGAATATACAGAAAAGCTCTAATGCAACAATTGCATGTATGTACACTATGAAAAAAAACTACTGTACTGTAATTGAGGAGGATATCACACCAATTAGAGCAGAGCTACAAAGAAATTGTACAGATCAAGTATATCGACCACTTCTGCAATGAGATCTCCCCAGGGACGGCATTAATACTCAACAAAAAATAACTAGCTTAGTTGTATCTACAATAACGGATGGTGTTGACTTTATATGTGCTTCTGCTAATGGGCCTAAGAGCATCCATAGTCGTGATTGTTAGAAAATGCATAAATGCATATTTTACATATAGCATTTTGACAGTTTGGCGCAGTCGTCGAATGGTATTTTATAGCAATAAAAAAATATTTAAAAAATCAGACATAACTTGACTTTGCGTCCCACGATTTTAATGATTTTTTTATGATTTTTATTAGTTTAAAACATTTTTTAAGTAAATTAAAAAAAAAAAAAAAAAAAAGAAAAGGTGGGCCCCTCCTTGGACGCAACTCCTCTTTGCGTCCAATAAGTGGCCAGATTGCTATCTATATTATAAAACACAAAGAAAGCTATCAAGTGGCTCTCCTTCAATCTCCCCAAAAATTAAAGGCTCGGATCTAACCTCACAAAACATATTTTCTCCCCCAAAACTCAAATTCAAATCTCCACCCAAAACAACTCCTATATTTATTTAATTATTATTTTTTTTTCTCTCTCTCCCGCCCTCTTCTATTCAAAAAATTAAGAAAATAAAAATTTTACAAAATTTTATAAAATTTAAAAACTTTTAAAATAATTCAAAAAAAATAAAAAAAGTCATATAATATGTTTATTGCTGGACCCCCAAAAATTTCTCATATAATGTGTTTGCTACTTCAATTAATTTGCTGGACCTCCAAAAGTATTTTATATGATCAAACAAGGTGCATCGTTCCGAAGACGTGCCGCAGACATGTGTCAACGGGCAAACCTAGTCAATTTTTAAATTCCATTTTTTAAAACAAAATACGTCGGACGGAACTTCACTTTCCGTCTGACGAATTAAAAAAATATTTTTTTTCGTCGGACGCAAATTGAAGTTGCGTCTCTTATATTATGCATGTTGCTATATCTTGTGCCATTTATAGCAATGTACTGTTGCTTTTTATGCAAAAAAATGTATAAATAGCAAATGAGTGCAGCTCGTCGTTTGCTATAAAATGCATTTTTTGCATAAATAGCACACGACTGTGGATGCTCTAATGGCTTCTTAATTCAGGTATGAGATGCCACATTTCTTTGTGCTACTTTGCTGAAAACATTGTAGACTCGTGAGATTCACTTGGTTAAAAACACAAACAATCCTTTCCCACTGTTTGAGTCAAAAGAATACTCATGCACTGAAGGATACAAATTTATATATATACTAGATTTGCCCGTGGACACGTGCCTACGGCACGTCTTTGGAACGATACAACATACGAAAAGCCATGTAAACAGTAAAACAACAATTATGTAGTTCAAGTTTGAATAGTAGACAATAATTAGTTGTAAATAAAAGTCCATGCATGTTTCTATTAGTATATGTTGAAAAATAATTATAAATGAGAATGTAAAATCTAACTTCTTAAAACTTTAAGGGTGGAAAATGATGAAATTTAACTGTTGGAAAGATATTTGCTATTTTCAATATAACATGTGCAATAAAAAAACATAAAAATTTTGAAAATTTTACAAACCTGAAATCTTAAAATCTAGATTTCTAAGTTAAGAAAGATTGGGAGAGAGAGAGGAAGAGAGAGAAAGAGAGAAATATGACAAAATGAACAGAAAAGAGAGAGAGAGTAATAAAATAATGAGTTTTTTAGTTTTGGGGGAAAAAATTTAATTTTGGGGTTTGAAATTTTGGGCGGAAAAATATGTTTTGTGAGAATCAATCTAGCCCATTGGTTTTAGAGGAGATTGAATGAGAGCCACTTGATAGCTTTCTCTGTAATTTATTATATATATATATACACACACAACTAAAAGTTTGGTTGTGAGTGAGTGTTTTAGACTTCTAGTATGCTTATCATTGTAAAAGTGCCAATATCTAAAGAGTTCTGTCCATGGAGAAGCTGTGCAATCATACTTTCTAGGTAAAGGTCCATCTAAGCTCTCCGAAAGACTAGAAATGAAGATTCCACTTACAAGACAACTCTAAAAAAACTGACCAGTAATTCTATGGCCTCCTATTGGTTTATAAGAGTAAGATTAGCTCGAAGACCGGCCAGTTAGTGACATATGAAAGACTGATATTTTATCATATTGAATACAAAGAAAGAACAGCAAAAGTAGCTAACTCGAACTGATTGAGAATACAATGATGAAGATGAAATTATGGAACTTCAAATCCTACACTGATTTAAAAGATAAACATGACATAATTTTTCCATGAAACAAGAGAGTATCACTCACCTTAAGTTCCGGTAGTTCAATCACACAGGCACATTCAACAACTTCAGCCCCAGCACGCTCTGGAAGACAATAATGATTAGACTCCACATTGATAAAACTAAAAAATTGACAGTTAATTCTCAATTTAATATAGTGCAACAAGTACTTATGAAGGTTACAGATGAAGTAATTCATTTACTGGTAGATTGCAAATATTACTGCCACGTGTTGTTGCCAGTTAGAAGAAGATTATAAGGGATAATGCTTAATATATTACTCTCTATGTACTACTTTTGGACTACAAGATACAAGGATGTCGAGCCCATGTAATTACTCGTGGGAGGACTGTCTCTATTGAAGTACAAATGTAATCTACAAAAGTGAAGTCCGTGTAGCACTACTCAGTTATAACTGGGTAACTAAACATATAACATATAAGAAAGTTGACAAAAATAAAAGCAAATCTTTTCTTGCTAATACTTAGGGTGCAATTCTCTGTGGGCTTCACGTTAACATTACCCGACTCAAATCTTTGTGGGGTTCTTCAAGGGAAGTTTAACATTAGAAAAAGGGAGAGAGTTGTGGGACACTACGATAGCTGTGACATCGAATGATACCTTGCAGTGGACTTGTTGATTATGTAATAATAATGGGGATTGTAAGGTTACATATAATGTCAAATAACGGTATTTTGCAGGCATGAAGCATCACTGACCTATTACCTAATCTATGTCCAATTGAGAAAACCATGCTACTATATCACTCAAATAAATAAATATAGCACATACCGAGCAATTTTATAGCTGCGCAAAGAGTTCCTCCAGTAGCAACCAAATCGTCTACTACCAAAGCACGGTCACCAGAATCAACTGCACCAATGTGCATCTCAAGACAATCGGTTCCATATTCCAGAACATATTCTTCTGAGATGACTTCACCTACAGTTCAGCATCTCTGGGTTTTATCAGATTTGTTTAAAAAATATTCTTCTCAAATAAGCAAGTAAAGGCAGTATATATCCAATGCAAAAGTGGGACAAAAATCAAGAAGAGAAAGAAATTTCCATCAATCTCATCAATCTCATAAGCATTGATGATGCAAAAGAAATTTCCTTGAAAAATGACTTCCAATTGTAATGTAGAAAAAACAAGAAAAGAAAAAACATGTTTAATAATATTTTTTAGAAAAAAATAATTAGGAAACATTTTGAATTATTGATAATACCTGGCAACTTTCTTGGTTTCCTCAGAGGAACAAACTTTGCACCAATTGCTAATGCGATTGGTGGACCAAAAATGAACCCTCGAGCCTCAATTCCTGAAGATCCAACAACAAATTAAGTATTCAGTATGAAAATATGCATTAAAGACTGAACTGTAAAACTTCAGCATCTCATATTATCTCATATGATGATATGCAAAATACAAGTACAAGTTCAGTGGAAATAGATGAGAATCATGTGATGTTCATACCTACCACTTCCTTGTCATTACATTGCACTGACAAACAATTATTACACTAGATACTAGAATGAGGAAATATCCGTTTACAATTGTCTCAAAGTGTCTAAAATCAATCAGATTTGCGAGACATATCTCTACTACTATAATGGGAGAAGGCCTTAGTGTAATTTGTCAATCTACCAACCCGTTCAACGTACGTACAACCAAAATCCTTTATATAAATCCACACACGTAAACTACCCATACAAACTCCCTCTCTCTCTCAAAAAACAAGACGACTGCTCCTCTCCCTCTTTCTCAAAACCCACGCACCCTTTCTTCGCCTGCCGTCTAAGTTTTTACTTTAAAAAAATTATATTTATTAAAACGTGCATCGCACGTGTAAATTACTAGTATAAATAAATGAAAATAGAAACAATTGCATAGTTGTAATTTCCACAGTAAATATGCTAGAGTTAGAAACAGATCAATTTTAAAATAATATTTGAAACTTTAATAGGGTCAACTAATGCAATGGAATGCTAACGCATTTTATGTACTTACAGATGGTTACAACTCAATAAAACTAACATAAAAAAATTTATCATTGGAGCAAATGTATCAATCACATGTCTGCAATAATTAAGGGGAAAAGTCAAACTTATTAAGGCCTTAGAACACCCATTTGACGGTCACCTTCCGAAATAAAATTATACTCTAATAGTCTTTTGATTGAGGTTGCAACGTGCAACTGTTCCTAACCGAGACACTCAAATAAAATTGATTATAAGTTATATTTAGCAGATGGAATATTAAAATATCACATAGATAAGTTATAAAATACTTGATTGCAAATGTTTAATAAGTTCTAGTTAGCTGGTAGTACATTAAAGTATCACATGGCTAAACTATAAAAGAATTCATCCCAAATTGGAATCAGGAATATCTCAATCACCAAACGTATACGTAAGAAGATTAAAAACTTAAAATTTTAAAATTTTAAAATTTTAAATTAATTAATGAAACATAAGAAAGAAGGAGGAATGGAATGAACCAACTCGGAACACATATAGTGTAAGCAACTTTCACTGCAATTCAATAAGAAACTGCTGTGATAATTAAATTTTACACTTACACACAGATTTTACTTATGAGATACAGTCATTTCAAATGCTAAACATTATACCCATGTATTAACTCACGAAAACGAAATGCATGTTTATGCTTTCCAATCAAACAAGATAACCCACAATCCTAAGTAGTGATTTTCAAATTCTAAATTCAACTCAGGATTTCAGTTTAATTATTACTATTAGAAAACTATCAACAACGGAAATTTTTATATAGCAACAATCAACATGATCTGTTTGTTTTCAATTAGTACCTGAAAAACTATCATAGATTATTCTCACATGGCATTGCATAATAATTGCACATATACTATGAATAGAACATCAAATAGTAAGACAAAAAAAATACAACTACTTATTATGAGTATTACTAGAACCACCAGAAATAACAATTAATCAATGACACGCAATTGCAAGTTGCAGCCGACCAAATCTTTATCATTTTCTGATAATCAGGAAATAACAACATAAATTAAATCAAATTTAAATAAAATGAAAGGGAAACCACCAAATAGTCAAAGAAATCTAGGGGGAAATGGGTGGGTCCAAAAGTCAAACGTCAGCATCATAAACCCTACCACCATTGCCCAAAATAAATCTAGATGGGTTACTGTACCAGAGTCAAACTGAGCCCTAATTCTCAGATGTGGGCCCCACAACCGACATTTGAAAGACAGTGAACACAACAGCCATTATCAATGTCAGAAAGAAATGGAGTACAATTCCGAACAATTTTTTAAAAAAAAAAAAAATTAATTAAGAAAGAAATTACCAGCAACAACAGAGATGTTCTTCCCAGTGTACCGCTCCACAAACAAATCGACAGTGTTCTTGAACGCCATGGGATCGAGCAGGAGAGTGGTGATATCTTGGAACATGATACCTGAAACCCAGAAAAGGGTTTGGTTAATGAGTTGATTCAAATGAGCCCATGTGATCAAAATTTAATCTTGTACAAAAAAGAAAAAAAATTATATTAAAAAACAAATTGGAGGACCTGGTTTTGGGAAATCCGGGATGACACGAATGGAAGAGGCTATGCGTTGAATGCGAGAGTCCTTCTCCTCTCCGTTGGAAGCAGCCATTTTTTTCTGTGAACTAGAGAGAGAAAAAGGGAGGAGTTTAGAGAGAGATGGTGAGATGAAATGAAGGAGGAGGAGGGGGGTATTTATAAGTAAGTTTGTCGAAGAGAGGGAAAGCGCTCTGCACGACAAAAGCACGGGCGCTTGAGAAAAGGAAGGGTAAAACTCCTCTCAATTAACGCCGTTCTTTTTAACTTTTCAAACGCAAGCTAATAAGCTAATTATCTGGCTGACCCACCTTTTGAGAATATTTGTCGAAACCACTAGTTTAAAAAATATTTATCAATATGACCTTGTTTGTAATTAAATTCCTATACTACACTTTCTATAATACTTTTTATAGAATGTGTGGCATTCTATTAAATTCTTACCGTTTTTGGGTTTTAGCCTATGAATTATATTGATTAATTTAAGAAAAGTACAGAAATTAATTAAAAATTAATTGCTCTGAACTGGTTCTGATACCAACTGACAATTGCGAAGTGTGAAATGTTTAGTGAATGCTTGTAAGAAGGGAAAAGAGTATCAAAAAACTTTTTTTAAAGGTGATATCCTTTGTAAAATAATATTTTTCAAAATCAGTTACATTATCATTCTCCAGAATAACAAAATAATTAAGCATAATTCCAAACTTTATCATAGACCCTGATTCTGTTTCAGATAATTCACTATCAATATCATATGGGTGTTCTTCGAGTTCTAAGGGTTCTTCCATAAGTTAATTTCTTTCCCTAACATGTCCATTTCTCAAAAAATTGTCTATATGCTGTTGTAGAACTTCATATGTAACTTCTAAATTCTCCATTTTCATAAAATAATAAAGATCCTTCTGAGTAAGTTAAATAATCAATTATTTGGATAGTTTTATTACTAGTTTCTCCATGATTAATTTGATTTATTGTTGTAATTATTACTCTCTGTATGCTAAAGAAGAATAATTTAAAATCTTAAATATCATTCATGATTGTTACTCTTTCAGGAAAGTAAACATCAAAGACCTGCATTCTATCACTTCCTTGATAATTAATCATTAATTCATAAATTTCTAAAGCAAGACTGAAACTATTATTATCCACACAAAAAATTGTGTGATTTTGTGGTTTAAAACAACAAGTATGAAATCATGAGTAAGAAGAGATTTCTAAGGATACCCTAAAATCTAAACAAAATGGTCCATCATGCTTCAGACCTAGTTAAACTTCTTTAAGCTGCTCTGTACAAGTTACTACCAGTGGATAAAATATTTCTAGTATGCACCCCGATTTCAGTGCTCCTTTTACATTCATCTCATCTCAGGACTACTATGCTATTTAAGAGAGCTTCATCCAAGATATATGTTTGGAAAAACTAGTTTCTCTTCAATACAGGCAACCACAACCTAGCTCATTTCCTACTACTAGGTGTACAGTCTAACTATAGAATGTTACAAAAGGGTCTTTTTGCAATATTCTTCAGGAAGAGCCTTACAAAACCCTCCATAAGGAAAGAAAAATAGTTTTTCATACCTTATTTTGTATTAGAACTGGTAGTAAAACTCATAGAAAGATAATCTTTTATTCATGTCACTCTTTCTTTACAAACTTATATAGAATTTCTCTCCTATAGATATTCTGTCATCTCCCGTACTCAGTCTACTTTTTTATAGACAAAGAGATCAGCTCACAACAGTTTTATATGCATCAATGCTTACATCATATGTTCAATAATTGCTACAAATACGTAACTGCTGACGTCAACCTTTAATAATTGCTCTGATTACATTGTGGACTATTCTAGAGAAAAAGATTTCTCATGGGCGACATCTTCACATGCTCCACAGTTGTGTTGATGCTCTGTCTTCATCACGCTACAGTAGTATCCAGTAGTTTGTTCTGTCATTGTGGCCTTCACTTTCTTTTGTTTTTCTCATGTTGATAGTATCTGGTACCAACTGTCAAACAGTTCATGCTTATCTTGTGGTTATTTTATTTTTGCTATACTATACATTATTATTTTCTCTAGATCTGGGCTGTCATAGATCCATATGTTGTTGTTTCTTAGTTTTAAGTCTTTTAGCTCACAATACATGTTTCTGAATCTCATTGCTCTTCTTTATAGGATTATTTTTTCAAACTCTTCAACTTTATACGGTATAATGTTAGATGCTCCATAGATCACTTAGGTAGTCATCCCTATTTTTATAACGTGTTCTGCTGGAAGCTCTTCATTTTCTTCAAGATACTCACGAATTGCTGAATACATTATGATATATTTTTTAGGCCTTTGTGAGGTCAAAATAACTCTTGGCTGCTTTATAAGTTTCTCTCGATAAGTGGATCAGTTCTTCGCATTCTTTGGACGGATAGATGCAATGAATAAGTCCACTTTCAAATAATGCCCTGCTTGTTCTTGGATTAGCTCCTGGTAGAATGATGGCCTTGTTCATATGTTGCTGTGATATGGTTTTGATGAACTGGTTCACCTCGGTTACTTGGTATAGTTTTTCAATATTTTGTAAAAATAATATTTTCTATGATACTTTGGTAAGAAGTGTCTCCTTGTATGTAGTCGTATTTGAGGATGTAATTGCGTCTTCTTTTAAGGAATGAATAGGTTCACCCATCTCACTCATTTTTTCGCTAGTATTGTCCATCAAATTTTCTGTAGTTATATGCTGGTAGAACATACTTTGGAGTCCATAAATTTGAAGTTGTAATTGATTAAATGCTCCTTTTATTTGCTCCATGGTTCCTTTAAGGTAAATTATATCATGATCTATTAATTTGTTGAACTCTAGTTTCCATTCTGCAACAAATGAAATAGTTAATTTCTTGATAGAAAATCAACTAAAATCCTAATTTGCTAGTTTCATTTGTCATCTTATCAATATTTTATTTGCTATAGTTGGGTCTATTATTTTGTTAATTCAACTCTTTGCTTGTGTATTATCTGTCCTTACTGTAAATTTTGTATGTATTTTATGAATAATTCAAACCTTTTAATAGATTTTAGTATTGCTAATAGTTCTTTTTCATTTATATGATAATTTTGTTGGGTTTGAGTGAATGATCCACTAGTATATCTGGCTAGTCTTTCATCTTTTTTACCTATTTCAATGAATTTTAATATTGCTCCTCAATTATTTTCACATGCATCTGTTTCTATTATCTATGAACATTCTTTAACATGTAATCTTAGCTTATTTAATTCTGAAGTTTGATGTTTCAATATTTTAAGTTTTTCTCCATCCTCTCGGGTTCGTTCCCATTTCTTAAATTTTTTTAATTTTTGTTGTAACCAATTTATTTTTGCTGATAAATTCGATATGTATCATCTTGTTTAATTTAATAGTCCAATTATGACTAGTACTTCTCTTTTTTCTTTTAGGACATTAGGAAATGTATTTATTTTTTCTGCTAAATGTGGTTGTAGTTATATTCCTTCATATGATAATTTTGTTCCTAAGAATTGTATCTCAATTTTGAATAATTTTATTTTCTTTTTTGATAGTATAATACCTGCATTTTTTTACTATTTGTATGAATTTTAGTAAATGTTGTTTATGTTGTTCTTTGTTTTCGGATCCTATTAGAATGTCATATACATATACTAGTATGATTTTTTTTTAGATATCTTATCCATATATTCTTGAAATACTCCTGTACTATTTTTATATCCGAATGGTAATACATTCCATTCATAGAATCCTTGTGGTGTACTAAATGTTGTTAACCATTTTGAGTCTTCTATTAGTTTTACGTGGTAAAATCCTGATTTACAATTGAATTTTGAATATATTTTTCTTGTTTTTACTGTGTTAAGTAGTATCTGCATATCTGATAGTAGATATCCAAATCTCTTAGAGTTTTTATTTAATTCCTTATAATTTACGACCATTCGAGATTTACCTCTGTTTTCGTATGAATGTTTTCTTACTATAAATGCTGGTGATGAATGTGGACTTTGTGATTTTCTTATGTAATTGTTTTCCAATAGTTCTTTTATATGTATTTTGAATTCTCCGAAATATGCTGGAGTGTGTATTATAGGTTGAATTTTTATTATTTTGTTCTTATATATTAACTCTATATGGGTCGTAGGTTTACTGAAGTCCCATTTTGCTCAAGGTTCTGCTCCGCACAAATCTTCTAATTTTTTTCGTAAAATTTCTTCTGTAGTTATTTCTTGGAGCTATTGTATTCTAGTTTTGTTTGGTAAATATTGATATTCACCTCGCTGAGTTGAATAAACTCTGATATGCAGCAAGTCGGTCCAAGAATAAGATTGTGTTATTCTAATTGCTAGTGCTTGGTGTTAACAATATGTTGTAAATATAACAGATTTATATGATATCGTTATAGGATAGCATGGTTGGAAAAAGTGATTTCCTATTAGTACATCATTATTCATATCATCAAACTGGTATATTATTGGTATTTTTAGCACGTAATTTCCTATTTGTATATTCAAATTTTGTTGATACCTATCAAGTATGATGGTTGTCCAGTTAATCCAGTTATCGCCTTTTTATTATATTGATCCTGTTTTTCATTTTGGTAGTATATTTTCTCGGCATAAGCTAGTGTCTGCTCCAGTGTCTATTAGACTATGATAATTTTTTATTTGTATCTTTCGTAGATAAATTCTGTTAGTGTGTATAATATATTTTTTGTTGCTCTTAATGAATTTATTTACACAATATTCTATTTATTATTATACTTTCATTGTTTACTGTTATTGTGATTTTTCTTCTAGAATTGAGTAAGGTTGTACTGATGTAAGTAAGTTAGTTCCTAATAACATTGTGTTCTGGATCTACATGTGAATGTAATAGCATTTCATTCCTACCATTTATCCTCAGTGGCAATATTATTTTATGTACAATCATATGTTTATTATTGTAATAGTCTAAGTAGTAATATAGATTTTTTAATTATATTAATTCTGTTGTTTTTATATTTGTTTGTTTAATATGTGAATTAGTAGCTCATGTATCAACTATGGCTACTTGTTTATTCAATTTTCCACTGTCATAATATTATTTTTCTATTTTAAATTAGTTATTATTTTGATTGTCTAATGTATGTATTATTAGTATTAATTTCAATACTTGTTGTTTGTTTCTTATTGATTGTGATCTCTTTCTGAACATTATTTATGGTGTTTTTCCTTTTGTAATTTCTTCTGCCTTATTAAAGTCAGATTCTATATAATTTGATATAGTCAATTCAGGATTTTCTCTAGCTGATTTGTATCTTATAATTTCGCTGAATAGTAGTTCTATCTTGAAATTATTTGTATTACTGTTTTTTACTTCATGCTTATTAGTGAAAGCATAAATATTTTTTATTTGTATACTCATAACTTTTTTTTCTCTATCAGTTCTATTCCTGATAATTTGTGGTACATGACTAAACTTTTGTCTTTATTTTCTTAGGTGATACTTATAGAGAAATTAGGATTTATTTTAAATGTTATCCTGTGATACATTAGGTTTCCTTATACTATTCATTAAGGCATCTTGTGTACTCGATATTATTGTATCATCCATTAGGTATATTTTCAGGGGTGTATTTATTCCTTTATTAAAATAAGAATTTATTAATTTTTGCACAGCTCTGAAATGTAAGTGTCTTAATGTTTTTCTTGTTTTCTCATTTATTTTTTCCATCTCTTGTCTTATTATTTTTCTGTTATTAATGAGATTATGGTTTTTCCTTGGGCTTGTTCAATATATATAGGTTGTTCATTATTTCTGCATATTATGATGGTATTCTTTTTCCTTTCAAATATTGGTAGTTTAAATATCTCTTTTGGGTATAAATCTAATTTGGTTGTTCTTATTTTATCGTATTTCTGTATGTCAAAGCACACTATTGTAATGCCAAATACAAGTTAACTACCAATCAAAAGGAAATACCGAAAACAGAAACAATCAAACACAAGAACACAACGATTTACGTGGTTCGGCAAAAGCCTACATCCACGGGGCGGTTGGGGTTTCTTCCACTATAATCAATAATGGGCGAAAAACCCTTACAAAGATGACGGCTGCAAAATTCCCAATAGAGGTGTTCACCTCTTACAAAACCCTAAAGGGTGTATTTAAAGAAAAACTACTGGGCTATGCGAAATGGGCCTATTCTAGTTTACAAATAGAATTTTCGGACCAGTTTGTGGGTCAAGCCCACAAACTGGGGCGATCTCCGCCCTATCGGGCTCCGATCGCTGCAGGGGGCGCTGCCCCCCTGCCACCCCCCGATGCGACGGATATCAACAAGCTGAACCAGAATCGAGCCATTATCCTACAACTATTTCCTTTACTTCTTCATTATTTTCTTCTCTTTCTAATTGTTCTCCTATTTTTGTTATTTCTATCATCATATTTATTTCACACTCTTCTGTTTCACCTTCACTACTTCCACTATCTCCTTCCAGTACCATTATTTCTTCATCTTCACTAATTTCTGACCAGTTTTTCTCATATTCTATGAGTTCATAGTTTATGTTATTCATCTCTTCGATTTCTTCTACGTATTTTACATTCTCTTTTTTCATTCTCTTAGGGCAATTTAGTGATATATGTTCCTTCTCCACATATATAACAAATACATTTATTTGGGTTTTTTGGAATATTGTCTATTTTTATTTATTCTTCTGAAGTATCTTTTATAGGGATTTTTATATATTTTGGTTTATATTTTTGGAATTCATGTTTACATCTCTTTGTATAATTATAGTTATTATAACATTCCCAATGATTTGGTATCGCATCTTCACAACAAATTCTTTGTTTATATATTCTATAGTATTTTATAGTTGCTCTAGCTTCTTGGCACACTTTATCCTATAATCTTTTACAAATTTTATTATATATCAAATTATGGTTTTACTTTTTCACCTATTTATGCACTATATATGTTTATACTCCACGGGTCAAGTAGTTTTAGAAAAATAAGTCCAAGAGATTGGACTCATTTCTTTTTTTGTATAATAACTATCTTGAAAACATTCTCGGAATTCACAATATTTTTCAAAATAACACATGTCGCATATTTCTAAATTACTTAATCTCCACCTTGCTTCGTTCTTTTTGTATATTGTGTATTTTTCTCCTTTATCGTAGACACTAAATTCTGTTTTTATTGCTATCTCATAATTTGTAATTATTTTTTTTAGTCCTAAAGTTAGTTGTGGTGAGTTTTCTTCTATTCCTTTATCATCAATTGGTCTTAATTTTCTAATAGTATTTCTTTCTTCTTTCTTTAGTCCATTCCACCATTTTGCTACTCGATCTCCTATAAATGTTCCTTCTATAAATTTCTCAAATAAATTTCCTAAAAGGTTTTTCCTGAATCTCACTATTAGTGAAGCCTTCACCCATTCTTCTATTATTCTATCTACGTCGTTTACACAGTCTAGATCTAGTCATTCTCCATTTTCTGCTATTCTTTTTTCGTGGTGTTCTGCATGTTCATATTTTGGGGGTTTCTTTTCTTTATCTTTTCCAAACTTATTATTTTTTGTGTCTTGTATTTCCATGGTAGGTGATAAGGCCTTTTGTTAGGTGATGGCCTTAAGATTTCGTATGTATTAATTCGACTTTTTGTAGGTTTTGTTAAAATTTTGTCCTCTTCTTGATTCATTTTTACTTCTTCATTTGATATGTCTAGATTTCTTAATGCTTTCTCTACTTCCTATGAATTTGGATTTGCCATTAAATCTTCCGTCTCCACAATATTTATATTAAGTTTTGTTATGCCTTTTAATTCCTTCATACATGCTTCCATTATACCTAATTCTTATTTAGTGTCATCTGTTAAATACGTACAAAGTTCTTTTATGTTGTTATTTATGATTTTTAAATCTTTCCTTATAGTTTCTACAAATTCTGGACCATTGTAATCTTCTTCGAAATCTTTAATGTTTACCATGTAAGTTTCTGAGAATTTTTGTGGTTCTTTCTTTGTAATATTATCCATCCTAACTTAATTCCTATAATTTAAGATCTTGTATGTTAATAGTTTTTGGCAATACGAGCTTGTTTCTTCGTTCCAATAATCTAATACTTTATATGTTATCTTTTTTTTGTATTTCCTTAGGTAGTTTCTCAGTTATTTTACTTGTTATTAACAAATATTCTGATATTTCTTTATCAGTATATATTTTTTTTCTGTTAATCTTCTATCAATATATCTAATTTTAAATTTTGAAAGATTTTTTAATATTAGTTTCTTTATTTTCTGTGAAATATCTAGTTTTTATAATTCTAAAGGGTATTATAGTTTGTAATTTCTAAAACAATGTTATATAGAAAATTTTATTTTTAGGTTATTATATTAACCTGATCAGTTGGAGGTAATATTTTGTGAAAGCGTGTCAGTGGGATAAATGTTTTGAAAAGTTGGTCAGTTTGATAAATATTTATTGAAAGTGGGTTGGTCAGTAACAATCACTCTTCAAACACTCATACAATAAATTCTTAATAAGTCTCTAGAATTCAGGTTGTTTTGAAATGTACAGTTTAATTGGAAGATATATTGTTCTCTTTGGAAATAAACTACTTTTCTAACATTAATATTGTTTATCTTACTATTTGTAGTGGAAATAAACTATTCTCGGAGAAGCTAAGTTGTTTCATTATAAAACAAACTAGTTTTTAATACATGAATAATTATAACTCTTTAAACTTACCATTATGCGAAGAAATGAACTATTTTATGGAAGATAAAGATTGTATTTTTTTAAAGATGAATTACTTTTATTTATTTATTTATTTATTTATTTATTTCAGCAACAACTGAGATGTGTATATATAATACCCCCAACTAAGCTGTGTATATATAATAACTAATAAGAGGTAGAAAAAATGCACTTTGGGGCTTAGTATGAACTTTTCATGTACCGAGGAATTAAAATAGTAGTTTAAAAAGTCAAATGGGTTAAAATGAATGACGTCAATTGACAAGGGCCTAAAAAATTTACCCATAAAAAATTTGTTTGTTCATTCACTTTCAAATTAACTCTCATCACAAGTCTTGATGTGGTGACTGCTAAAGCTTCTTCACCGTTAAAAAAAGATTGGGAGTTTAAATCTTGCTTGCATAAAAAATATAGAATTAATTTATATTTATTTGGGGGTGAATTCTGAGTGTGTGTGGCTACAATATGTTATTGTACTATATATACTACCAATCATTTATAGTTACTTTGGAGTTAATTTTAATATAAGTCATATACAAAAACTCTGACCACAATCACTATTTGGGAATTAATAGTGAAATTTTTTTTTTATATGCCATTTTTCGAAACTATTTGCACATATTGGGTAGTTACTAAAATATTTGCGTTCGTGAACTCAACAACTAAACTCGCCGTTTCCAACGGCGAGTTTAGTTGAACGACAAATTTAGTTGTTTCATGCTCGCTGTTGGGACACGGCGAGTTTAGTACTAATTTCCAGTTCAAAAATTTTGATGAAGACTAGTCGTTTCCAACGGCGATAACATTTATAATAGACTCATTATTGGGAATATCGAGTTTAGTTCAAAATTTTTCAATGAAGACTCGCCGTTCCCAACGGCGATTACTCACTGTTGGGAATGGCGAGTTTAGTTTTTTTTTTAAATCTGTAGAGTTTTTCTCTCGATATTTTACTAAGTCCAACAGAATGTTTCACTCTCTGTGAAATTTCCTACATCCTCGCCATTGCCAACAACGAGTCTAGTATAAATGTCATCGTCATTGGGAACGGAGAGTCTTATTTAAAAAATTTGAACTAAACTCGTTGTTCCCAACAGCGAGTCTAGTATAAATGTCATCGTCGTTGGGAACAACGAGTCTTCATTGAAAATTTTGAACTGAACTCGCCGTTGGGAAGGGCGAGTTCATAAAAAAGTTAATACTAAACTCGTTGTGTCCCAACGGCAAGCATAAAACAACTAAACTTGTCGTTTGGGACGACGAGTTTAGCTGTTTGGTTCCGAAAATTGGCGTATAAAAAAAATCTTAATAGTGTATGCAGGAGTCAAACTTGTAGGACATTAAATTATAAATACATATAATGCACATGCATTTATTTTTATCATCTATGATTAAATTTTATTATCATTCAACACAAACTCAACTCAGATTCACTACAAGACTAACAATCTTTACCGGCATTTTTTTGCACATTTACTGGCATTTTTAAACCCCATTGTAGATACCACGACGTTTTATAAATCGCCGGTGCAAGTGTCGCTGAATCGTGTGTCGCTGTAGCTTAGGGACATTCCCCGGCGTTTTTTACGAACACCGGTATAGGTTAAAACTACACCGGCGGTTGAAAAACGCCACTGAAAATGTGGTTTCGTTTGGAAGTACTGTTCTTGGCCATCACCTACACCGGCGTTTTTAAAATGCCGGTATAGACTACCATTTTTTTGCTGAAAGCTACCCCAGCACTTGTAAAAACGCCGGGGTGGATATATATTTTTTTATAATTTTTTTTTTAATTAAAATTTTTATATAAAAAAAAACCCCTTGAACACTCTGGCAATCAAAACCAATTGCAAAACTAAAAGAGCCCCAGTAAAATATGAATGAAGCATAATAGTATAATATCATCAAATTGTAATCTCATAAACATAATAATGTGATCTCACCACATTCATAACCAAAATATGGAGTTCAAAATATTGAGTTACAAAGAGTGAAAAAGATTATTTTTACTGTCAAATTCAGGCAAATACGATACTAACTGAGATGAAACTTATACTTTTATAATACTCATGAGATAACTGTCAATTGAAACCACAACATAAGTTCAAACAGGATTATTTTATCACTAGTCACTCCTCTGTAAATTATTGTATGCAACTTCAGTTACGTAATCCATCTCATCATCACTTAAAACCAATGAGAAAGAACAATCTCATTTTAAAACCCAGTTCTCAGTTACAAAAACTAGTTGCCTTCATTTTGACAAACTACTCAGGAGTTCAATTTTAGATATAGTATATCACCTACTTATATGAGCAAGTTCCTGGGATAGCTAGATATCCGTCAATTTCAGGCAATTACATGACTAAAGCTATACTCACTTATAATTTACATATAAAAAGAAATATCCAGTAGATCAGAAACCTACAGACAGTATATATGATAACCACCAAAAGAGTTGAAAATTATTTGCAGTAGAGAAAAAATACCAAATTCTTCCTACTCCCATTTGTTGCACTTATATACTAGATTTAAAAACTCCATGTCAGATTAGGATAACAAAGACAAACCATCCACAAAAGTTTGGTAGTAGATCATGTCCGAAATACCCATTAGTCACTGAAAGCATGAAATGTATGTTACAAATAATGTTTACAAAATTCGTTTTACAATCGAAAGATAGAGAGGCACAGAAACACATAGAAGAGAACAGGAGAGAGGAAAACCGAAAGAAAAGAAAAGGAAAAAATTAATAAAACAGCTTACAAGAAACAAATGAAAAGTACAAATTCAAGGAAGCCGAGGCCTGTGTATCACACAGTGTCCTTAAAACAGATTTTGCCTCTTTCCGGTTGCTGGAATGAACGGAGGCGTCCGTCTTCCAGGATGCAACGACTTGGAGCGATCCCGTAGGCACCACGTACCACTCCCGAACCGAGTACAAGCGCTTGAAACCTATCACCAACTTACCAACAGCACAGAAGAAGACTCAGAGAAGGAGAGGAGAAGATCTGGTTTGTGCAGGGAAGAAAGTAAAGGGGAGGCCTCTATTTATAGAGCCTGGGTTAAATCAGTAACGGCAGACAATGCATTAACAACCTTCACTGTAATGGCAAACAAGGCATTAACAGCCTTCACTGTAACGACAGACAAGGCATTAACAGCCTTCACTGTAACGGCAGACAACGAATTGAATGCCTTCAGTATAACGGCAGACAAAATATTAAATACAGCACTGAAACGGCAGACAGAACCGTTTCTGCATTCATTTCAGCCGTTACAAAAGGAAAGCTGTAGCAAAAAGTGGCTCTGCACGGGGTGGGATCAAATCGGTCCGGCATTCGTGTCCGCAGGTCGTGCGGGCGCACACAAGTCGCATGTAAATCCGGTCCGTGATTTGCACCCCCCCTGCGCGCGCGAGAGAGAGCCTCTCTTCCATCCATCTTACAATGCTTAGAAGGAGATTACTATATATCCTCTTCTATTTCCTTTGTTATTTCCGATGTGGGACTATGTTCCCTTAACCCATTTTCAAGAATGAAAACGTCTCACTTTGAGAGACAATTTCTCATTCACCCCTTAACCGATTTTACCGAACCAATATATGATTTTGATCTACTCACGAAGGAGAACACAAATCAATCAAGATCTCTCAATAATTCATTGAGGATCTTACTCAAAAAATTGCTCAAAAATCGGTTCGAAAATGGTGTCTAAAACACTAATTTTCTAACAATCCCCACATGAATGAAAATTGACGACCACAGACAGGACAGACTGACACGATGGACTGACCCGACAGACTTGGTGATAGAATTCAACGATTGATTTCTGCATAGGATAGGTAGGTGTTACCCTTTGAACCTCCCCTTATGAAAATATGTTTACTTTACTAACTAAACAGTAGACGCGATGTCTTTGAACTGTTCTGCCATTTGTGTAAACGATGACATATCTCATACAGAAATCTTTGTAACGCTTTTTTAGTTCTCACTGTTATGTTCGTTTTGGCCATGAACATACGCCTGGTTCTGCAAGATTTTAACAGGAATATTGCCCTATATTATTCCCTTGAAAGCGGCCCTTCTTCCATCTTACATAGGTGATTTCTTACTTAAGAGTAACCCGCATTACTCTGCTCGGATATCCGATGCATAAGAATCATTAAAAGCCTAGCTTAACCTGTTACCTTGCGGGCATCACTGTTTCATCATGGGAATGGACATGGAAAATCCCCACAGTGATCTAACTTGGTCTTTACAATTTAGTTGTCCCTTTGAACCTAGATCTTGGGATCTCCAGTCAACTAGGTTGGGTTTCCATTGTATCGACTTATTCTTTCATGGGCTTTAGTCCCATTCCCCTCGATGATTTATCAACTAACTCTCTGTTTAACCCTTTGGTTAGTGGATCCGCAATGTTATCTTTTGACTTTACATAGTCCATAGAGATAACCCCAGTAGAGAGTAGTTGTTTAATGGTATTATGTCTTCGACGAATATGTCTAGATTTATCATTATACATATTGCTCTGTGCTCTACAAATTGCAGATTGACTATCTGAATGTATGCAGATTGGAGGCACAGGCTTCGTCCACCTTGGAATATCCTCAAGGAAGTGGCGTAGCCATTCAGTCTCTTCCCCACATTTGTCTAATGCGATAAATTCTGATTCCATCGTGGATTTAGCAATCACTGTTTGTTCGAGGATTTCCAAGAAACTGCTGCACCACCTAGTGTAAACACATAGCCACTAGTAGATTTTGAATTATCACTCGATATCCAGTTCGCATCACTGTATCCTTCAAGTACAGCCGGGTATCTCGTATAGTGCAGCCCGTAGTTACGAGTAAAACGCACGTACTTCAGTACTCTTATAATTGCTTGCCAATGCTCGCTTTCAGGATTACTCGTGTATCTGCTTAGTTTACTTACTGCATAGGCTATGTTTGGTCTTGTACAACTCATTAAGTACATTAGACTGCCTATGATTCTAGAGTATTCTACTTGAGAAATACTCTCCCCTTTATTCTTGGATAAATGTAAAGTTAGATCTATTGGAGTTCTCGCAATTCCAGAATTATCTTTATCAAATTTTCCAAGAATATTGTCAACATAATGTGACTGGCTTAAAATAAGCTCGTCTGATGTTCTTGTGATTTTAATTCCCAATATAACATCAGCTAGTCCCATGTCTTTCATGTCAAACCTCGAGTTTAACATGTTTTTAACAGATTTAATTATCTGATCATTGCTTCCAATAATAAGCATGTCATCTACATACAAACATATAATGCCATATCCATCTTCTGTGTCTTTGACATATACACATTTATCACATTCATTGATCTTGAAACCATTTGTCATCATGACATTGTCAAATTTTTCATACCACTATTTTGGAGCTTGTTTCAAGCCATATAATGATTTCACCAGTTTACACACTTTCTTTTCATGTCCTGGAGCTGAAAAACCCTCAGGTTGTTCCATGTAGATTTCTTCATCTAAATCTCCATTAAGAAAAACTGTTTTCACATCCATTTGATGTACTTCAAGATTGCGTAGAGCTGCTACGGCAAGTACCATCCTAATGGAATTTATTATCGTCACAGGAGAATATGTATCAAAGTAATCAAGACCTTCCTTTTGTTTATAACATTTAATTACAAGTCTTGCCTTGTATTTATCAATTGATCCATCAGGTTTTATTTTTCTCTTGAAGATCCACTTGGAACCTAAAGGTTTACTACTCGGTGGAAGATCCACTAGTTCCCAAGTATGGTTTTGCAAGATAGAATCAATTTCACTCTTGATGGCTTCTTTCCATTGAGGACCATCACTAGAGTTCACCGCTTCCTTGAAGGTTTGGGGTTCTCCTTCAAGCATAAAAGTCAAGAAATCCGGACCAAAAGATTTTTCCGTTCTTGTTCTTTTACTGCGTCGAGGTTCCTCCTCAACTTCTTCATTTTGGTCTTCACTATCTTCACTGATAGTCTCATGTGTTCGTTTGGAGGAACTTGGTTCCTCCTTTGACTTACATAGAAATATATCTTCAAAGAACGATGCATTTCTAGATTCCATTATCGTGTTCTTTGATATCTCAGTGATATCGGATTTGTACACCAAGAACCGATAGGCACTACTGTTAAGTGCATAACCAATGAAAATACAATCAACTGTTTTTGGTCCTATTTTCATTTTCTTAGGTGGAGGTACTACCACCTTGGCAAGACATCCCCACATTCGCAAGTAATTGTAGGATGGCTTTCTTCCTTTCCATAATTCATATAGAGTTTTTTCTTCTTTCCTTTTGGGCACCTTATTCAAAAGGTAGTTAGCTGAAAGAATAGCTTCTCCCCACAAGTTTGGTGGTAAACCAGAACTTATTAACATCGCATTCATCATTTCTTTCAATGTACGATTCTTTCTCTCAGCAACACCGTTGGACTGAGGAGAATAAGGCGCTGTGATTTCATGTATAATCCCATGCTTAGCACATGTGTTAGCAAATGGCGATTCATACTCTCTACCTCGGTCGCTTCTTAGCGCCTTAATTTTCTTATTGAGTTGATTTTCAACCTCATTTTTATAGAGAACAAATTTCTCTATAGCTTCATCTTTGCTTTTAAGCAAGTATACATAGCAATATTTTGTGCTATCATCTATGAAGGTAATAAAATATTTATTACCACCTCTTGTTTGTATCATTTTCAAATCACAAATATCAGTGTGAATTAGATCAAGTGGTTCGGTGTTTCTTTCAACACTTTTAAATGATGATCTTGTTAGTTCTGCCTCAACACAAGTTTCACATTTGTGTTTGGAATCAATTTGGAACGTTGGTATGTGATTCAAGTTAATTAGTTTTCGCAAAGTATCATAATTAACATGTCCTAGTCTACCATGCCATAAATTGGAAGACTCAAGCAAATAAGTAGAAGAGCTAGTTTTATTCATATTCTTGACCATGGTCATTACATTGAGTTTGAACATTCCACCACTCATATATCCTCTACCAACATACATTCCACTTTTAGACAAAACAAATTTGTTCGACTCGAACACTAAACGAAAACCGTGGTTATTAAGCAACGAACCAGATACCAGGTTCTTACGGATTTCAGGAACATATGCAACATTGTTCAGAGTCAGTTCCTTTCCAGAAGTCATCTTCAAGATCACCTTGCCTTGGCCCTTTATTTCTGAAGTAGCCGAGTTCCCCATAAACATTTTCTCCCCATTCTCTAATGGTTCGAAAGTGGAGAACATACTTCTATTGGAGCACACATGTCGAGTAGCTCCAGTGTCAATCCACCATTCCTTCGGGTTTGAACCTAACATATTCACTTCTGATATCACAGCTGAGAGGTTGATATCGGAAACATCTTGAACAATTCCTTGAACCAAGTTTGCTTCTCTGTTCCTGTTCCTCTTGAAGTTCTGCCCGTTGAACTTCTCAGGTTTCTCCCCATGGGAGACTGAGACAGGTACAACGGTGGGCATTGGCACTCGTGCCGCAGCAGCAATCGGTTCTTGCGTTGTATCAACAACCGGCACATAGACCGTTTCAGACACAACAGCATTGTCCAATGCAGTAGTCATTGTGAATCTGAAATTTACACAACACGAGTGTAAGTTTTCCAGATAAAAAAAATAAAAAGAAAAACCGTGCCTCAAAATCGAAAATGAAAGAAATCGGAAATCTGTTTTAAGTTTGTTACAAATAATGTTTACAAAATTCGTTTTACAATCGAAAGATAGAGAGGCACAGAAACACATAGAAGAGAACAGGAGAGAGGAAAACCGAAAGAAAAGAAAAGGAAAAAATTAATAAAACAGCTTACAAGAAACAAATGAAAATTACAACTTCAAGGAAGCCGAGGCCTGTGTATCACACAGTGTCCTTAAAACAGATTTCGCCTCTTTCCGGTTGCTGGAATGAACGGAGGCGTCTGTCTCCCAGGATGCAACGACTTGGAGCGATCCCGTAGGCACCACGTACCACTCCCGAACCGAGTACAAGCGCTTGAAACCTATCACCAACTTACCAACAGCACAGAAGAAGACTCAGAGAAGGAGAGGAGAAGATCTGGTTTGTGCAGGGAAGAAAGTAAAGGGGAGGCCTCTATTTATAGAGCCTGGGTTAAATCAGTAACGGCAGACAAGGCATTAACAGTCTTCACTGTAACGGCAGACAAGGCATTAACAGCCTTCACTGTAACGGCAGACAAGGCATTAACAGCCTTCACTGTAACGGCAGACAACGAATTGAATGCCTTCAGTGTAACGGCAGACAAAATATTAAATACAGTACTGAAACGGCAGACAGAACCGTTTTTGCATTCATTTCAGCCGTTACAAAAGGAAAACTGTAGCAAAAAGTGGCTCTGCACGGGGTGGGATCAAATCGGTCCGGCATTCGTGTCCGCAGGTCGTGCGGGCGCACACAAGTCGCATGTAATCCGGTCCGTGATTTGCACCCCCCCTGCGCGTGTGAGAGAGAGCCTCTCTTCTAGCCATCTTACAATGCTTAGAAGGAGATTACTGTATATCCTCTTCTATTTCCTTTGTTATTTCCAATGTGGGACTATGTTCCCTTAACCCATTTTCAAGAATGAAAACATCTCACTTTGAGAGACAATTTCTCATTCACCCCTTAACCGATTTTAGCGAACCAATATATGATTTTGATCTACTCACGAAGGAGAACACAAATCAATCAAGATCTCTCAATAATTCATTGAGGATCTTACTCAAAAAATTGCTCAAAAATCGGTTCGAAAATGGTGTCTAAAACACTCATTTTCTAACAATGTACATATATTTGATGTAATAATGAAATGAACCCCCAACTTACTTCACAAAGAAAATGAGCTGCAATCAGCACTAGCCGCCAAAATTTATGCATAAAACAATATTGAACCTTATGCTTTGTCGATTGAAGTCTAATTTCAATTTTACTTGCCAAGAATTTGCTTAAACAATAAAATCCCTGGAGTCATTAAACTTCTACTAAAAAATTACGCACTTTAAAACATAATACATTATCATGAACTCAAGAAAGCATCTTCCTATAGATGTTCAAGTAAGGAATACACAACAGATAGTGTCAGAATATCTATGTATGCCTGACATGAACAATTGTAATCAAGCATACATATTATTGAATCACAATATCCTACAAGAAATTGTTTGACCACTGGATGATGATTTATCATACCATAAGCTCCTGAAACAGTAAGGTTTCGATTGGGAAAAATGAAGTGAGTAATCATTGTTTATATATAGGTAAAGTTCTATCCTCAAGCAATATCAACATTTCTCATTTTGTTAGTCAATATAAGGGATATCAACTGATAAG
Organism: Hemerocallis citrina; assembly: GCA_017893485.1. Classification (NCBI taxonomy): domain Eukaryota; kingdom Viridiplantae; phylum Streptophyta; class Magnoliopsida; order Asparagales; family Asphodelaceae; genus Hemerocallis; species Hemerocallis citrina. Next base: position 10,809,703 of record CM030362.1, read on the forward strand.
AAGAATTGTTCTTGCAGTCAAAGTCTTAAAGCTTTTTAAAAGGGAAGAGGGTTGATTGGCCTCATGTGAGCACCCCAGTCTGGGATATCCGCCTCCTCCTCCTCCTCCTCTTCGCTTATTAAGCTGAAGAACATACATACATATGCACAAATCTCAAAGCAACATTAACCAACTCCTATATCATATACTATTTATGAAGACCAAATACAAAGTCTACTAACCCATTCAGCAATACAAAGGCAATCCAGCAGAAAGCCAACCAACCCATATATCAAAGAAGAAAAATAGCAAACCGAAAGAAAGTATTTGAGTGAGTTTCACAAACACCAAATTAACCAAATGATACAACATAAGTTCAAACAGGATTATTTCATCACTAGTCACTCCTCTGTAAATCATAGTATGCAACTTCAGTTACATAATCCATCTCATCATCACTTAAAACCAATGAGAAAGAACAATCTCATCATCACTTTAGGTCTTAGATAATGTAAATAATGCACCCAAAAAAAGTTAAAATAAAATGATAATTATTGTTAAAAATAATTAAAATAAAAACAACAAAGTTGCACCCCAAAAAAATAAGGGCGGATACATACGAATAATTAATCACTAACAAACATATGAACCCACGACTAAAATTGTGTTCTTTTTTTTTTTCAGAATTAATCACCCATTAAGCTTTCACACAAATGCCCACACCATTCTATATAACCACGACACCATCTTTTTCAACAACAAAAAATATAACTTTTTAGCTAATACTGATTGTGTCCCCCCTCTCCCTCCAAATTCTACATGCTTTTATTGTAAATTACAACATTGCACACATTTTCTAGAAATTACCCCTAAATTCCTAAACTTTCCAGTTCTATTCTATCCAAATCGCACCACATTCCTCAATTACACAACAAACACATCAATTACATCTACCAAGCCAAAAATTTCAAATTTCGTAAGAATTTGAAGATTACCTTCGACGCTAGGGCGGGGGGGAGCGACTCAGAGAGCTGCCGCTTCGAGAAGGCGAAGATGACGAAGTGAACGACTTGGAGCGCGATCGGGAGAGCGAGTGCGACTCCGAACCAGAGCTTCAGCGAAAGCGGGAAGATGAGCCAGAACCGGACGGCGATCGGGTCGACTGCCGGCCTCCACCGGGTTTCCTCATGGCGAGAGAAGAAACCCTAACCCTATGACGAAGGAGAAGGTAAAAACCCTATAAGTGGAGAAGGCGGCTCGATTGGGGCGATGGCAGGGGAGGGGCGCGGCAATGGGGGGAAGGGGCAACGGCGGAGGACGGGACGGCGATGGGGGAAGGGCCGACGGCGGGGTAGGAGGCGGCGATGGGACAGCGATGGGGGAAGGGCGACGCCAGAGAAGGGGGCGGCGATGGGGGAACCGCCGACAGCGGGGGAGGAGGCGGCAACGTCGGAATAGGGGGGGCGGGGGAAGGGATGGGGGTTTTCAATTGGGGAGGATGGAGATGAAGAGAGAGAGTGAAAAATTGGGGGAAGGAGGGGAAATAAAGGAAAATGAGAGCGATAGAAACTGGAGTATTTCACTTATCCTTCTCATACACCGGCGTTTTAACTTGAAAATGCCGGTGTGTACGTACATACACCGGCATTTTTCACATACGCCGGTGTAGAGTTGTAATTTTTTCTTCTGCCAAATTACCTGGTTTTTACAGCGGCATTTCTACCAAAACGCCGGAGCAGAAACGCCGGTGTAAAACTATTTTCTTGTAGTGATATTTTTTTTATGTGCCTCTTTTCAAAACTATTTGCACTTATAGGACAGTTACCATAATATTTGTGCTAGCGAATGCAACAACTAAACTCGTCGTTCCCAACGACGAGTTTAGTTGTTTCATACTCGCCGTTGGGACACGGCGAGTTTAGTGCTAACTTTTTTAGACACTAGTTATTTTGAACGGCGAGTTCAGTTCAAAAGTTTCGATGTAAACTCGTCGTTCCTAACAGCGAGGACATTTTGACTAGACTCATTGTTGGAAACAGCGAGTTTAGTTTAAAATTTTCAATGAAGACTCGGCGTTCCCAACGGCGATGACATTTACACTATACTCGCTGTTCGGAACGACGAGTTTAGTTCAAAAAAATTTATATATAGTTTTTTTTGGAAAATTCACTAAGTCAAACAGAATGTTTCACTCTCTGTGAAATTTCCTACAGCATCGCCATTCCGAACAGTGAGTCTAGTATAAATGTCATCGCCGTTGGAAACGACGAGTTTTCATAGAAAATTTTGAACCAAACTTGCTGTTCTCAACAACGAGTCTAGTATAAATGTCCCTCGCTGTTAGGAACGACGAGTCTACATCGAAAATTTTGAACTGAACTCACCGCTGGAAACGACGAGTTTCTAAATAAATTAACACTAAACTCGCCGTGACTCAACGATGAGCATGAAACAACTAAACTCGCCAATGAGAACGACGAGTTAGTTGTTGAGTCCACGAACACAAATACTTTTGCGGCCGTCCTTTTTCTGCTAATGGTTTCAAAAATTAGCATATTAAAAAAAATTCCTAAACTCTCCCATTAAATTATTAGATTAGATAATTAAATTTCATTATCATTCGGTATAAAAAGCACTGCATGTGTAACATATAGGTGTGGCCACACAAATAATATCCATATAATCAAAATCTAATATTCTATACATAGAGATTAGATCATCAGTAGTTGTTGGTCATTTTTTGCAAATTTGTAAAATTGGGCAAAATACGAGCTATATTCGTTGGCTAAATACAAAAAATTTATATTTGAGGAGAACAGTGGTCGACTATATTTGGAAGAAGATATAAGAATTTGGAAAACATAGCCGGGCGAACGATGATCTTTCGTCCGTTTATTTTAAACTAGTAATCTATACATGCGATGCATGTTCTAATTATTATTTTTTATGTAGTTAATAATAAGACGTAATCTCGCGTTGAACCTGAGACATCCCTTTACTCATTGCATACTCTTTACAAATTATTCCTAGTGCACAAACTTTTATTTTATAAGAGTGTCACTTCTGTAAATAATTATGTCGTAAATAAATTTGAACTTTGAGGGTATTATGGTAACTAACAACAGTTGAGTAAATGAATGGTTAATACAACTCTTACTTAAAAATGAATGGTTGAGATTAGATGGTTAAATGAATGTCTACAAATTACAAGTTGTCTACAAATGACAACCTCAACTCTCCTATTATAATATTAGAGATTAGAGATATTAAAAAAATCAGACTAAAGATAATCATTCGTCGATTCTTTTTTTTAATTTAAATATATCGGGCGGAAAATAATTTTCTGTTCAATCCATTTTTATAAAAAAATAGATCAGACGGGAAATCATTTCCCGTCCAAGAGATTTATTTCCAAAATTTAGTGAGAAAGTTTTATAGAATTATGCTCATAGAATTATTATGCATACAGATTATAATTAAATTAAGATTCAATTAGAATTAAATTAATTATTACTTAAGAATTAATTAGCAGAAACAACTCTCAGATGGGAAAAGATTCTCCGTCCGTGAGCATTTTTTTATATATAAAAATGCTGAAATAGGAAATGATTTCCCTTCTCTTGGTTTTTTTTAGTAAAAAATCAATGGGCGGAATATATATATATATATATATATATATGAGACGATACATCATCTATAGTCCGTCGATTTTTTTAAAAAATCAAAACTCAAATTTTGATTTAAAACGACTACTGCTGAAACCTAAAATTTATATACCTAGATGTCAAATGCCCAAATTTTAAAATTGAACGACTATAGATGCTCTTAGTCATAATCTAATCTAATTTAGAACACAAAAGATAAATCTCTTTTTCAAGACTAAATATTCAGTACAAAAAAATATATACAGTACATATATATATTCTGCTAATTTAGTTACCGAGATTAAGACTGTTAGTTTGCGAAATGGCCGATACCGCTGGTCGGAACCCCATGTGGATGTGGCCATGTGAGCATGTCTAACCCGATATCTATCTCTATCGAAATTGAATCAGCTGCACGGCTCAAAAATGTTGGACGGTATCAACCCGTAAAGGTACGTACACAACAAGTGGATTGCTTGCTTGTCGCAATGCAATTCGATTGCTGGCGCCTATTATTGTGAACTACTCCTGATGGGACTTATGAGTCCAAAAACACTGTGAGATTAGATTAGATTAGATTAGATTAGATATTAGATTAGATTTTAGGGTAGGCCCCAATCCAGCTCAACAACTCTCACATCAGAAGACATATCAACAAATTGTGCGACTCTTGTCTAATGTATAGTACCCCTAGCTAGCATTATCATTTCGGCGCATGCAACTACTGGCATATATTAGTCTCTACAATTTAATTGGAACTGAGCGTCTCCTTCTCCTTCTCCTAGGGATAGAAGGATGGAAGAAGATTGTATGTTAGAAATACGTAATAATCCATGTACTTAAGATGAGCTAGTGGATAAATTAGAAAGAGCTTGGTTTAAAGATTGGTGATGGCATGGAGATCAGATCAGGATTATTGGTTGGTTTTTCTCCACATTGGCGTGCATGCATTAACTCAGTTCTGGAAGAACTGAAGAGTTTGAGATGTGTGGCGCCTCTTTCTCGAGAAAGGCTATACACATGTTTGCTTATCGTGCGCACTCTTGACCTATCTCTAATCTCTAATCTCTAATAATAATAATAATATAATATAGAGTAATGCTTTATGCACTACTAATTTTACTACATTTCTCTTCACTATCTTAGGTGGTATACTCTTATTGGAGAGTTTCCCCACCTACTCTATCTTCCCCTACTTATTGGAGTGTGTCACCTAAGATAGTGAAGAGAAATGTAGTGAAATTGGTAGTGGATGTAGCATTACTCTATAATATAATATAATATCTCTAATCTCTAATCTCTAATCTTATAATGGAAGAAGGTTTTAGTGTTATTTGTCAATCTACCAATCCGTGCATTACGCGTGCATAACTAATATAAATGAGGTCTTAGATTCGAGTCCTCACTACGTCAGATTTTATATTTTTAAAAAAATATATTTATTAAGACGTTCATCGCACGTGTAAACTACTAGTAATATTATAATGGGAGAAGATCTTAGTGTCAATTGTCAATCTACCAACCCGTGCACTGCACATGCATAACTAATATGAAAGAGGTATCAGGTTCGAGTCCTCACTACGTCAAATTTTTACTTTAATTTTTTAAACATATTAAATGTGCATCACACGTGTAAATTACTATCTATCTATCTATTTATAATATCTCTAATATCTAATCTCTAATCTCTAATATTATAGTAGGAGGAGGCCTTAAGAGTCATTTGTAAATTTATAAATCTACCAACGCGTGCAACACACGTGCATAACTATTATTAAAGAGGTCCTAGGTTCAAATCCAGACTACGTCTAAATTTTTATTGTAAAAAATTATATTTATTAAAATGTGCATCACAATAATCTCTACTATTTTAATGTGAGAGTTGGGGTCTGTAACCAAATAAACCTGTGCAATACACGTTCAAACTATATCCAACAAATATAAGCGTGCACCGCACGTATAGCCTAAATCAAAACATTTAAATATAAATTATTTTCTTTTCTTATTCGATATATATTTATTTAATTTGATGAATATATTTTTGTAAACCGTGCGATGCACGTACATATACTAGTATATGTAATTGTAATTGTAATTGTAAGGCCAGAAACATCAACAGTTAATTAGACAGCTTGCTGCAGCTAGGACACGGGTAGTGCGGAGAATTCATGTCTATCTACTGTTCAATTCCCTAAGAAGTGGAGGGCATTGATCTACAAATACAACTAATTTATACACGAGATGCATATCTTTATATACCGAAGAAGACTATATATATTAAAGTAAAAATTTTGACGTAATTTGGCATCGAATCTGAAACATCTTTTATATTAGTTATGTACAGAAAATGCACGTCTTAATAATTTTTTTTATAAAAAGAACTCTCATGTAATAAAGAGTCGAACCTGAAACTGGCACTGCCACATTTATTCGATACTCGGACCCGAGCCGATCTTGGAATTGGACCGGAACAGACCCGATTTATACAGGTCCGGATTCGGGTCCTAACATAAGACCCGATGCACTTTCGGGTCTGGGTCCGGGTTCGCTCAAAATAAAACTGACCCGGACCCGAACCCCTTAAAAAATACCCCCAAACATATAGAATTTGAATAATAGGATTATAGGAATATACATACATATAAAAGTAATTATTGAAGATAGATGTGTAAATACAATATTAATTCATGTACTTAAGTGCAAAAATTATTAGAATTGTAGGGTATCGGGTGCAAAAATACTTAAGTGCAAATATTTATTATTTTCTACTAACGGAACCGGCGGGTAATTTTTTTTAACTAGGACCCGGATTCGAACCCGGACCCGATTCTTGCAAGTCCGGGTTCGGGTCCAATTTTTGGACCCGTGGGGTACCGGGTCCGGATCCGGGTAGTGGAGGACCCGATCCGATAGAACCCGATATCAGCTCTACCTGAAACTTCTTTCATATTAATTATGTACGTACTGATGGATTGACAAATGACACTAAAACCTTCTCCCATTATAGTACTAGACCAGAGATTGGAGATTAGAGAAAGTAGCCTAGGACTAGTTGTGGTGCATTGAACTTGAAACCTTAATGGTCATAAAGAGAGTGCAAAGTTGTAAAGAGAGTGCAAAGTTAGAAAAAGAAGAATATTGCATGGGAACTTTTTACGGTTTGATAATGCTGCAAACTCAGATTGGTAAAAATCCCCTCCAAAATCTCAACAATTAAATGCCAGATCATAATTTAAAAAGCTAGGAAAGTGATGAGAGAAACGTTTTTCACAATTCGTCCCCTAGCTGTTAGTTGCTTTTAATTACAGACAGGCAAACAATCATTATGTTAAGTAACTAGTATCTGACTGTATATAACAACACAGTACAATCATTATTGGATATGGCAGACAGTCTAAACAACTCGAAATTTCTTCCAAGATTCTGCTCATATTCATCAGTCATTCATTTAATCATCCAATCTTAATTTGTAGTAGAAAATAAACCAATGGTCAGTCAACTGCAAATAATGCCATCCCTTTCAGTACTAAAATCCATATTATCTCAAATAATCGTATCCATTATGAATCTATGATGAACAGATGAAAGAGATAGATTTCTAATAATTCAAACAGTATCTGAATAGGAACTTGAAAGAGCTTTCAAAGTTCTACATCAGTTCAATTGTATAAACAAAAATATATATACTATATTATATTGGTTCTCTCCCAACCTTACATCTTCCTCTTTATGAAATACATAAGTTTTCTCTACTTCAACACAATAACAGAAATTATAACCGAAAAAGGTCCTAACTGTAAAACCTGCAAAGCCAATTAGTTCTCAATACCACCAATTTTCATTGGATCTATCTGAAGAAAAGTTCTCAAAAAAGACACCTGACTGTAATAACCTTAAGATATATTAACAAGTTCGCTAACTCATGCGGTTCTCCGTTATGTAATCCTTGTTATTTGCCTTGTAGACAAACAACTCTCACTGCCTCTGCCGGATAGGATATCGCCTCGACAGCCTACTCTTTACAGGTACAAACCAATTCCCTCCGTACTCCTTGTTCGACCCATTCTTTCTCAGCTTATAACCTATACTATGCATATCTTCGCAGATTTCATGCCTTGCAAGCGACACCATCCCCGGTAAAATGTCCTTCTGGAAATCCCGAATTGCTCTTCCTCTCCCCCTACGCAACTTATAACTATTAGGAACATTATCTTCAGCTTCTTCACCCTTCTCAGTTTCTTCTGCTGGTACCATGATCAAGTGTTCGCCACTACTGACCTCAGGTAGCTCTAGTGCCATCATCTCAAAAGAATCAATGGAGTCCTGAGGTTGTTCCCTTTCATCTTCTTCATTCACATTGGATACAGAAATATTAGCAAGTATATTTGCTGCTTCGACGACTGCTTGGGCTTCGCTTTCCGTGCTCTCGATATCCAGATTGTTTAACTGGGTAGTGTCAGAGTTTCCCTCGATGTCTTTCTCTAATGAACTGCTTTCAGTCCTCCCATTGACAAAACTATCGGAAATCAAACCCTTGACATGGCTGGATACAGTTTCTTCTTCATTCTTGTCTAGTATATTATTGTCCGGTCTTGCAGTCGGAATGCCATTCTCTTCTTCTACGAGTCCACTGAAGCCTGTAGATGAATTGGGAGTTCCTTTTGCACTATTTGATAGTTGTCCATTAGGACCATGGGAGAATCCTTCCGCTTTATTGCCTGCCTCATTTTCTTGTTGCTGATTAGTACAAGCAAGCAATGGAGCGTTGAAAGTTTCTTTTTGGCAGCTATTGACTTGAAGTCCCCATGGAAGTTCATTCTGAGCAACGGAAGAGCTTGAGGATGGTGTTGAAGAGGTTAGCATTTGATCGTTGAGAGCCTGAGAAGATTCTTCATCTTGAGATATGTTAAGGTCGAAAAGAACTGGTTTGCACGGAGATTTTTCTTGTTTATGAGTTGAGGCTGTTGGCGGATTAAGAACATCAGTTGCAGATTCACTTCCTCCTGCAAAAACAGAGATAAAATGAAAACAAATAACTAAGTGAAAATGATTGACACTAAATATAAATAATTGGTTCTGTATGCAGAATATCAGGCCTCAAGTGTAGTGTAGAAGTTTTAACAAAGATGTATATTTGTATTTCCCAAATAAAGTGGCATAAAGAAGATGACAAAACAATCCAATTTCTCTAATCTGACATGAGATAAATAGGACAATTAAATAGTTCATAGGAGATTCCAAATAATGAAATAGAAAGGGGGGAGGGTTAATGAAATATGACAAACAAAAATGTAATATATATCCAGAACAGTTATTCAGAGATTCAATCTTTATCCTTTTAGGGTAGGGTTGGACCGATTATTTATTGAAGCACGATTCATTAATACATGTTAGAACAACACATTTTAGACCGACTATTTCTTTGTTGATCTCTCCCAGTCTAGGAGAGAGTACAAACATCATGGCACAACAAGGATGAGTAATTTTGTTCATAACGGTTTTCTAATACAAGATGCAAAATAATGTATGGATGAGATACAATTTATTGAAGACGATTTATTTCATGCCAGATGGTCAAATGTAAACTTTGATCTATAATCATCTAAGCATTGTTCAGGACAAGTGCAATATTTTAGTTTCAAAATACATAAGAAAAGAAGTACTTCAGATGCATGTCATGTCTTTTACTTTTACATGAAAATCAAACCCGGATGGTTTTCAGATGCTGAAGATGGGGCCATGCACATGTACTGAATGTCGGCTATAATTCTGGATCAAAGTCCCAAAGAAAAAAAAGGATAAAAAATATTTAGAGAACCATTTCAAGTACTCATAAATCAAACTGGGCATGAGATAATTGCTTTTGATGTCGTCCTGGCAAGTCTGATCGGGGTTTACATTTGTATGGGATACCCAGTTCATCAATACTCTGGTTTTATATAAATTGAATCACCCAAAAGAAGGGTACAGTTAATTTGGTTTTCTATGATTAAGCGAGCATGACTGAAAAAAGGGGCATTGATTGCATGTAGTAAGAAACTCAACATCGGTGGTAATAAACAATATGGTAATAGACTATAATACAAACAATACTGAATATGGTTTTTGAATATTGAAAGATATGTTAACTTCAACTGTTGCAAGCAGTTGTATTTCATCAATTAGGAATAAACCTAGATTTGTACTTATCCTAACAACATCCATAATTCAGTATCTTGTACAAGGCAGTGATGCATGTATAAAATATTCAGACATCCACAACAAATGAAATTCCATAGCACAAGCAACAACATTTCATATATTGATGTATCAGAATGTAAAATCCCCATCTAATAGGATCGGTGTCTTATCTGCAAGTTATGAAATCATGGTCTTAATTCTTGAAAACCCAGCCTTCCAAGGTCAAGGTGATGAATATAAAAGCTATGTAGATTAATAGTAATGAGCAGAAACAATACATATTAACAAACAATCTCTAAAACTAAATTTCAAAGACTAGGAAATATTAACAAACAATCTGCACTGCAGAACACACAATGAGCACATTACGAATATGGTGACATTTGCAGACTAGGAAGATCATTAAAAAAAAATAACAATAAAAACTCACCAGAAGCATAATGATCAGCCTTGGATTGATCTTCATATTGTTTACTGCAACCCACATGCAAATTACTTAAATTAGGCAAAAATCCCCACCCATTCTGAATCCTACTCGCCACATCCACAACTCTACTTGACGAAGCGATAGGAGCTGAAGTCATTGAAAATTTGGAACCACCCGCAGAAACACGATAAGCTTCCACATCTAACCCAAACTCTTCATCAGGCTCTTCCAAATCAATAATCTGACAGCAGTACAAACTCTTCCCTTTATCAATGCTCGCTATACTACTACTCCCTCCCCTAACCATCTCCGAACCAACAACACTAAGCCCATTGCCTACACCAACAGAATTATTCACAAAATTCCTAATATAATTACTCCCAGCATTTCCAATATCGAAACCTTTCGGCTTATTGTTACCCACATCAACAAAATTCCCCTTAATCCCTCCCAAACCACCCACATTGCCTTCCCTCATCGAACCAGCCTGAAATTAGTCATTCTCTCTCAATACCCAGATATCATAACCAACAAAAACAGCACAATTCTTCTAATTACCTGAGATCGAGACAACGCAACTTGTCTACTACACTCCTTTGCTTCCTGCTCTTTACGGTAAAGATCACTCATCATGTTCTTCTGGGTCCAATACAGACGGTGAAGCTCCCGAACCTAAATTCCAATTACCCATTTGCCCAATTAATCAAGAGTGTAAAACAAAAGATAATGTACAAGATTCTAGTGTATTATTACAGACCTGGTTCTTAAAAATGATCTCTTGTTGTATAATCATCTGCCTAATTGCCTCCGTCGTCGAATCATTACCACCAAATTGGCTAAGACTCAGATCGTTTGTCCTCAACATCATGCATAAATTTTCAAAATCTAAACAAACATCAACCAAACAAAAAAAAATTAAAAACCCATTTATAAAAAAGCAATCTTTTTCGCAATTCTGTAACTTTTACACAATTCTACGACATGGGTCATCGAAAACCAACCCAAAAAAGCAAACCAATTGTGGGGTTTGAGTGGGAGTTACACATACCTTGATAATAAGCAATCCCAAAGCAGAGAGAGAGAGAGAGAAAGGAGATATTTTTTAGGAGAGAGAAAGTTGAGATTGAGAATCTAAGTTTGAGGAGAGAGAGAGAGAGAGGGGGGGGCAAGGATCTGTTACGTTCTCCTTGTCACTTGGGATGTAATATGCTTGTTTGTTGATTAATTTAAGGAAGGGATTTCCATGATATTGCTGACTGTTAAGAAACTATCTCTACATGGGGGGATGTTTTTACCAAATTGCCCCTGCTGTTTCCACTATTGGTATGCTCTCATTCATCTCATCCTCATTTTGCTAACCATTTTTTTTGGAAAGGAAAAGGAGAAGGAACTTGTACTCTCCTCCGTCCTTTTTGTTAATTATTAAATATTAATTATTATATTTGGTGTTATGAATGTTAAGAATGTTTAGTGCTAATTGTTTAGTTGTTTTGGGTAATGATGCAATAATTCAGACAGGTGTTCAAATCATAATGGTGAAACTTAACCCCCTTATCAAATGAGAATGTGCCACGTAATAGGACTCAATATATGCATTTGTCTACATTTATTACAATTCAAATTCTTATTTTGATAGGGGAAACATTTATTGATTCATTATCATTTCGTTTTTTCTTTCTTTCTTACTTACTTATAATAAATGATTAATTGTTTGTTATTATTATTTTCGGTAATGGTGCAGAGACTGACAGATGAAAACGTCACACAGATAAAAATCTTAATAGTGAAAATTGAAAAGATAGCTAATTTTAAACGGTCAGGAGTGTGTCACATTCTATAGACGACGAACTCGGTAAATATATTTGTCTTTATTTATTTCACTTGTTTATTTTATATTTTTATAAATATGATTAATAGCTCTTATGTCTAACCTATCTCAACTACTATAATGGGAGAAGGCCTTTGTTCATAATCCAATCCGTGCAGTGCACGTACAAGTAAATTTTTTTTTTGCCTTTTTCATTCCGCCCAAAATTTCCCCACGTGCACTGCACGTGTATAATACTGGTAATATTATAATGGAAGAAGACCTTAGTGTCATTTGTAAATATTTTGTCAATCTACCAACCCGTGCAATACACGTGCATAACTATTATAAAGGAGGTTCTAAGTTTAAATCCAGACTATGTCTAAACTTTTATTTTAAAAACTATATTTATTAAGACGTGCATCGCACGTGTAAATTACTAGTTTTAATAGAGTAAGGGACAAGGGAATTATTTATTAACTAATTTGCTTTACAACTAACACTCACAACAGCAAAAAAATTTAATTAGTTCCGCCTTTTATAATTACTAGTAATCTGCACGTGCAATGCACGTTGTTATAATTATTATATATATATATATATAGAGAGAGAGAGAGAGAGAGAGAGAGAGAGAGAGAGAGTGTGAGAAAAGTGTAATATACTCACCTGATGGTACCGTCATGAAATATCAACACCGTTCATCATCTTTATTATGTCAATGGATGCATGTGTAGAAAAAATCAAGTGGTTTGGAAGTCGTTTACCCATGCATTATGTAGTTGAAAAATGAACGATTTCAACAGCACTACAAATCGTACTGTAAATTGGATCACATTGGTAATTGACAGCTCTATCAAACCCTTGCTTAAACTGTTTAAGAACTTGCTTTCCTAGGGACTGAAACTAGAAGGCTTGGCTTGCTTGGAGAAGGAACAGAACACTGAGTCCAAAGCTCCAACTCAAGTAGTTCAGCCCAAAAAAGAGATGTCTTCCTTCGTTCTCGCTCAATCTGTTAGCTCAAGTCGCAAGTAAAGTAGTGGAGATCCAGTGACTCTCTGAAGGGAAAAAAATCGAGAATGAAGTTTTCATTCTGTACATGTCAGATCATGAATTAGTAACTGCATTCAATCTCCAAAAAAGTCCAAACCACTTGATTTTTTTCATACATACATCTATTGATATGATAAATATGATGGATGTAGTGGATCTTCCATGAGGATACCACCAAGTGAGTACAGTCGCTCTGTATGAGGAAAATTTTATCATACAAATATGAGGCTCAATTTTCTCACACTCACACACACACACACACACACACACACACACACACACACACACACACACACATATATATAATAATAATAATAATAATAATAATAATAATAAAACATAAAGAAAGCTATCCAGTTGCTCTCCTTCAATCCCCTCAAAATCAAAGGCCCAAATTTAACCTCACAAAAACCTTTTTTCCCCCCAAAATTTCAAACCCTAAAACTCAAATTCAAATCCCCCCCCCCCCCCGCAAAAAAAAAAATTAAAAAAATTAGAAGTTTTCCCCCAAAACAAAACAACTCCTTAATTTATTACCCTCTCTCTCTCTTCCATTTCTTTTCTCCTTTTTCATAATTCTTTCTCTTTTTCTCCTCTAATTTTTTTTTTCTACCTAGGTTGTCAACACAAAAAAAAACAATGAATTTTTTTTTTGGTTATGCAATTTCGGATTATACTTTTTTATTATTATTTCAAATTTTTAATTATGTTTTTTTTCGGAATATGCTTTCATAACTCAATAACATTCACTTCCATTTAATTGCTTTTGAATTACCATATTTGATCTGATTGTAGAATACTTCACTAAGTAATTGTTTTTTATTAGAATGTTTCACTTAGTTGATTTTGATTAAAATGCTTTTTTTATTATGCAATTTTGAATTATGTTTTTTTTGAATCTTTGGGCATTTGCTGTTTTGAAAGATCGTTGCAAATTCTTTAATTGACTCGCTTGATTGTGCTTTATGGACAAATCCATGCTTAATTCATGTATTTCAGGTTTTTGTAGCTGCAAAATTGTATCTTGATCTGCTTTGCTGCAATTTCACTTTCCGTATACATCACAATAAATTTGAGGCGTTAACCGTAACTCATGCAGTTAGAAAATGAATTGCTACTTATGTTAGTCTCCAAATCAAAAATAATAATAATAATAATAATAATAATAATAAATAAAAAATTCTCTTATGCTCAAGTCATACATAGCAAGGAATTTCCGATTCACTACTGTTGTAAATTCACGATACTATTTTTGAATCTCGAACTACTGACAAATAATTTTGCAACATACAAACCAATAAACATCAAGATCACTTCATAATCCTAGTTCAAAGTGCATCAATACATCAACGTCTACTAGCAAATAAACATCTATATAAATCATCCCTTACTGTTTATATGATTTTTCATATGTTATATCGTTCCGAATACGTGCCGTAGGCACGTGCCCACGGGCATACCTAGTATATATATATATTATAACGTGCATTGCACGTTATCTGGCATTGAACCTGAAACCTCCCTTTACTCGTCACATACTCTTTACAAATTACCCATAGTGGCACAAACTTTTATTTTATATAAGTGACACGTTTGTAAATAATTATGTCGTAAATAAATTTGAACTTTGAGGGTATTATGATAATTAACAACAATTGAGTTAATGAATGGTTAATATAACTTCCACTTAAAAATGAATAGTTAAGATTAGATGATTGAATGCCTACAAATGACAACCCCAACTCTCCCATTATAATATTAGAGATTATTAAATTGTCAATACGGTGTCAAAATCATAATGGTCAATGCTATAAGATATTTTTCTTTGAACAAACAAGATTTTGCCACGCCGTGTGGTCCGCATACCCATTGTCCATTTTTTTTTTGTCTGGTCACAATTTTTTTTCTTCTTCTTTACTCGTATGAATCTAATTAATTTTAAACTAATAATTTACACGTGCATTGTATGTTTCTATAAATATATTTTTTTAAAAATTCAACGTTGTTTGATATCAAACCTAAGATCTCCTTTATATTAACTATGTATGTGCATTGCACGTACTTATTTGGTTATAATATACATACTTATTTGCTTACATAATCCTAAGTCTCGCATTAAAATATTAGAGATTAGAGATTTATTTTGATAAAGAAAGGGAGGTGATTAGGGAAATCATTTATTAACTTTTTTTTTTCCTTCAAATTATTATATAATTAAAAGTTCAGGTTTCAACCAAGTTTTTCAGCCATGACTTCCTTAAACTTATCCTGTGCCTCATTGGATTGATTTTGATTCTTGAAATACATCAATTTAAATTATTAGCTTACAATTCCAATCTAATAATTAAATAACTATCTCGTTCATTGCTGCAGGTTCTGTTCTATCTCATAAGCATTTTATTTATTATCTGAAAGTATTAAACAGGTGAACTGAATAGTGAATACAGTACTAGCTACATGCCCAACCAAGTTATCTAGTAGTATAAAAGAACAAAAGAGAGTTATTAATATTTTGTGCTGGTTAATTGAAATGAATGGTTCCATGTCCACATGTTTTCAGGTTATTTCTGAAATAATATAATTCATATGCTCGAAAGAGATGTTGGCCTCATCCATAGTCTGATTAGAGCATCCACCATCGTTTTAAACAAAATTTGCATATTTAGCAATTGAAAAATAGTAATAAAGGAAGCAATCTGCTATATAGAGAAGAAAAAGAAAAAAAATCAGACGGAGCTTCTTCCTCCATTCATTCTTAAAAAAAAACTAGTATTTTCGTAATTATTCGATGACATTTTCGTAAAAAAAAAAATTGGATCATATTTCCATAATAATTTGGTGAAGCAAATTGGAGGAAAATGCTTGAACGGATGAAGGTCTGCTGTCCTTGGTTTTTATTTTTTTTTTATTTTTTTTATTTTTAATGGCAATTTCATGATTACTTAATGGCAATTTTGTAATTAATTAATGGTATTTTGTAACATTTGGATGACATTTTCGTTTTTTTTGTAAAAAAAAAGAGAGAGAGAGACGGAGTTCCTTCATCCGCCTCTCATCTTTTCGTTTTTTAAAAAATAAATTATCCGACGGATGAAGTATCATTTTCTTCTGTCCGTCCGAATTTTTTTCCTCAAACGGATGTAAATCATTCGTCTTCTACTTTTAGCATTTCTTCAAGAGTGATTTCTAAATTTAATGAACGATTGTTCACTCCTATTCTAAATTTTGGGTATATAAAAAAACAATAGTGATAGTTTTGTAGAAAACGACAGTGCTCTTAGAGCATCCACAGTCGTTTGCTTTATTGCCATTTTTTCCATTTTTTTTCTACTGTAGCGCTCGCAGTCGTTTGCCATTTTGCCATTTTTTGGCAAAAGCGCTACAGTAGATACGGAGATATAGCAATCGAAATAGCAATATGCATATTATAGTGGACGAAACATGATGTTTCGTCTGGATTATTTTATTATTTTCTAAATTGGTCGGACGAAACATGATGTTTCGTCCGAATTAAAATAAATTAAATAAATCGAAAAAAATAACAGTCCAGTTTGAGACGAAACATGATGTTTCGTCCCAATCCCATTTTTAAAAAAATGAGTAAATTTTAAAATTTTTTTGCAATTATTTAAGTTGATTTTGCAATTTTTTTAATTGTTTTTGCAAAAAAAAATTACAATATGTTCAAAAAAAAAATTGCAATTTTTCTTTTACAAAAAAACCCCCCGGAAATTCCGGACGAAACATGGTGTTTCGTCCAGATTCCGGGCCACCTTTTTGGAATTTTTTGTAATATTATTTAATTGTTTTTGCAATTTTTTAATTGTTTTTGCAAATATTATTTACAAACAATTTTTAAAATTTGTTTTTTGCAAAAATTTTTTGCAAAAAAAAACCTTCAATTTTTTTCAATTTTTGGGACGAAACATCATGTTTCGTTTCAGCCATTTTTTGCCATTTTTTTGCCAATTGACGACTGTGCGTGCTCATCGAATTGGATTGCTAGAAAATGCATTTTGCCATTTTTTAGCATCAACGACTGTGGATGCTCTTAGGAGCAGTTTGCATGCTATATTATGCATTAATGCCCATCTCTTATATTGAAAACATGAAGGCTTGCCAATCAAGTGATCAACATAAAATGTCACATAAATCTAAAGAACTACCACTAATCACTGTCACATCTGCTGGTACATAAAACATCTCAATAATAAATTAATAAATGCACTTTAGTGGCCAAGCTCAATTTCACATCAACAAATTGCATTGTCATTTAGCTCAGTTCTAGAGAATGCATTGTTGTTGGCCTAATATAGGTGTGCTCATTGACAAATTAAATATCTTTATGATTTTCTTTTGTAAGCAAGTACCTTACTTTTTTGTTTGATAGTGCATGGACAAAAATACCTCATCAGAGCAACTGCAGTCGGTTTTTTTTTAATAGAGATATAGCAAAATAATAAATAAAATTTGGTTAAAAGGAGATTTATACTGTACTGGTTGATTACAAAAATTGGCGATTTTTTTTTCTTTTTCCGGATGGAACATTGAGAATTTTTATTATTATTTAAAAATTCATGGTACCATGGTGTAAATTGTTCTGTTCCTTGTAATTTTAAAAAAAATTATCGGACAGAATAATATATTTCGTCCGTTTCAAAAAAGTTTAAATAAAAAAAAATTGTTCGGACAAAACAAGTTGTTTCGTTCAATCATTAAAAAAATATTAAAAACCTACGAACTAAATATCTTGTTTCGTCTCCTATAATTTGGTAATTGTAATATTCGTTGCCAAATATGAGACTGTATTGTTCACCAATTTTTTAAAATTTTGCAAAATAAGAAACAATTACAGTCATTCATTTGTCAAAAATATGAGAATTTTGATAAAATGAGAAAATTTTGATAAAACGAGAAATGACTGCAATTGCTCTTTAGTACTCTAATTTGATAATACTATGGACATGTATTCACTCAAAAAAAGAAATGACTATAAACATACATGTTATTAATTCATGAATACTACAGATATTTTATATTTAAGTGACATGCGGCAGGTAGGCTAAAAAAATTTGTGATGCTGAAGAATCCATGTCCAAAGTATATTTGATCCTCTAAATTGCTAGAAGTATATGTGTGGAGGTTCCATTCTGCAGTAATGATGCATACACTGCACGGTCGTAAATGTATTTGCACTTAAATTTGTAAGTTTGTTATTCCTTTATTAATGAAATTGAATAGCCATTTGTTCATTACAGACTTAAAAATAAAATTTAAAACTGAGAAATTCCTTCAGTTAAAAAAATCCACTGACAAGAGTAGGGCAACTTGGGAGGTTGTGCTGCAAAAACACACCCACCCCCACACCACCCCGCCCCGCGCGGACAATAACATGACCAATGTGACGTTTGGTTCTTTCACTCTCTGGCTAGATAGGAACAAATTTTATTTCCACCATGTTAATAATTCTATACATGCCTGATTATCTCACATTATGCATTTGATCTCTTTGTAGACAAAATGTTGTTTCAGAGGGAGCGAGAAGGCATGTGTCCTCTGTGTTTAGAGCAGGAGCTATGATGATGATGAGGTCAGTATTGGCCCCATTTTGGGTTAGGAGGTGATTTTTTCCCGATTTATGCCACTTTTTAAAAGTATTTGCACGAATAGGACAACTGTCAAACTATTTACAGACACGAACAAAAGTTGGCCACGTCAGCAAGGCTCGTAGTTTTCAATTGCGCTCTAGGCTCTTTTGAGCCTGCAATTGGAAACTGTGGGCCTAGTTAGAATTTTTTTGTATACACTCATAACTGCGAGTGTAGTTCAAAATTCGCAAACTAGACTCGCAATTCCCAATGTTGACTTCAAATGAACTAGACCATCAATTGGGAATTGCATGTCTAATAGAAAATTTTATGACCTGTGGCTCAAAATCTCACAAAGAGTGAACTTTCTGGTTGGGATTTAGAAAATTTTCGAACAAATTCTCTAAGAAGAGCCTGCAGTTCCCTCATACGGGCTTGAATGAACTAGACCTGCAGTTTTCAACTGCAAGCCTAATATAAAGATCCCCACAGTTGGAAAATGCGAGTCTAGTTTGAGAATTTGAACTAGACTCGCAGTTCCCAACTGCAAGTGTATACAAAAGGGATCTAACTAGGCCCGCGGTTTATAACTGCATGCTCGAAAGAGCCTAGAGAGTTGATGGAAACTTTGAGTCTTACTGACGTGACCAACTTTAATCTATGCCTGCAAATAGTTTGGCAAGTTCCTAATTTTAAAAATAGTTTGAAAAAGTGGCATAATTCGAGATAAAAAAAATCCTAGGAGGTGGGCATGATCCCAGTTAGAGATGGCAAACGGGCCGGGTCGACCTGCGACCCACCCGCCTAACCCGGCCTGTGAATTACCGCATCGAGTTCGGTTTCGGGTCGAACCCGTTAATAGAAACGGGTCGACCCGGATCTTAAAAAGAACGAATTGAACCCGTTAAACCCGGCCCGATAACCCACACTACAGTACCCGACCCGCTCGCCTAACCCGTGAGTCGACTCGTTCGACCAGTGGGCCCAACGGGTCTTCAACTTCTGCCGAGAGCTCAACGGCTCTTTTAGCCGTTAATTTGGTTTTTTTTTTTGGTTTTTTTGTCTTTTTTTTGTTAGGATTGTGTCTTGTATACTCGTTGTTCAGATTAAAAGAAAGTAACATGAAGCACGGAGGTCGAAGCGTCGAAGTGAGTAAAAGGAGAAACAGCAGCAGTAAGAGTGCAGACTAGTTGCGGTCGACCGCACCCTCCGACCGCACCCCTGACCGCTCATTGTACATGGATTGTCCGAGAGTGGTACGGTCGACCGGTCTTGTTGGACGGTCGACCGCCCGCGGCGCTGATTCGTTTTTGGGCTTCGATTTGTTAGGTCGGTTCAGCCCAATCTTCAACTCTAAGTTAAATTGTGCGGCTCCTATTCAGTTACTTCTTTTCCAGGTTTTATCGGATGACTGAGGATCAAGGTTAGACCTAGGTTTTCTCTCTATTCTTCTATGAGAGGTAGTACTTCATAGATTCTTTTCTCTATTGCAAAGAGAGGCTCGAGAGAGAGATAGTTCTTGGTGGGTGAGTTTAATTCCTTGTGTCGAGTGAATCAGTAACTCCTTATAATCTCCTCTAGTTGAATATCAGATCTCCCTATATTTCCTCTCGGATCAAGCGAAAGCTAACCGGGATAAGTCATCGTTGTTGTGTTTGTGTTAGTTTGGTGGATCTACTTGCTTGCTCAATTTATTCGCCTCGTCTACTTCGACTTCCTCATTGCTCTATTAGTTCCGCTGCGACCAGAGAACGTTTGTTGATGCCCCAAGCCCAACAATTTTCCCTCTATAAATACCCCTAAAATCCACACTAAAAATTCACACCTTACTTTCTTACTCTCTCTACTATTATTACTCAATTCATTTTAATTTTTGTGAACAATTGAACAAAGAAGGTAGCAACATATAAACGATCAAACGACAAATTCCGATCGTATCAAATTCAACATTCAACTACGTCTTCAAGTCTTCACCTCCTCCAAGTGATCAAACAAAGAAGCTCTCTTCAAGTCTTCAATTCCGGACTTCTACTTCTACTTCTATTTTTATTTTCACTCTCATTTTATATACGACTATCCGCGATGAACGATATCAAAATTTCACAACCCTCTTCTTCTATTTTTTTTCTTTCTTTGTAGTTATAATTTTTTGTATAATATTTGTTTATTGGTTTTTTGATCTTCTCTCTCACAACCCTTTTGTTTTCTAGATTATTTTTTTTGTAACTTATCGCGTCTACATTGTATTTAATTTTTTTACATCACTACTATATATCAACATGTCTTGATCACGAGGTAGCAGCCGTAGCCAAAGTGAACAAGATTCCACCGGCACTTCCCGTAGGCCTCCAATTGTCCCACAAAATGAGCCCGCCGAAGAGTATCCTAATCCTATGACCAAATAATTTGGTACACACGATGAGTTTGTAGGTGACATAGAATTAGAAGAAGAACCACAAACACAAGCAACTGAAACAACACCCGCGGCTAGTAGTAGGAAAACTAGAGGATAAAGTAGTGATTGACACAAATTTTATGATTATATTCCGGACAAAAATATACCAGGTGTAGGTTTAAAAGTTTGTAAAACATGTTCAAAGCCACACAAATAGAAGATGGGTGAGGGCACGAGTACAATTAGACGGCACATCCAAAATATGCATAAAGAACATCTTGTTGACCTACCCGCCCAACAAAAAATCCACCCTAGAACCGGTATAGTTGATAGCTAATCTTATTATCCCGAATTTGTTCGTCAGGAAATGGCCCGATTAGTAATCAAGGAAAAGTTACCATTTTCCTATCCCGAGAGAAGGGACTTAGTAAATTTTAATCAAACAGCCTTAAACCCCCATTTTAAAAGAATCCCTATGAATACTTGCAAATTGGATTGTTTTAAAATGTACAATAAAATGAAGGAAGCTTTGATTGTAATTTTATGGAGTTTAACTTGTAGAGTTTCTTTAACTTCCGATTGTTGGACGGGTTGCAACAATATTCCAATGATGGGAATAACCTGTCATTGGATCGACAGTGATTGGATTCTTCAAAAAATGATCATATCACTTGCCGCGTTGTCATATCCCCATAGTGGTAATGAAATTGCAAACCGTATTTTAGAAATTTGTGATGTTTTTCATATTCGTGATAAAATTATGTGTATAAATTTTGATAATGCATCTAACAACAATACATCAATCAATATTTTAAAAATCGTATTAAACCCTCTATCTGACAATATTTTTCATGTTAGATGTGCATGTCATATTTTAAATTTGTGTGTTCAAGCTGCCTTAAAAATAGCCGAACCATATATAGTTAACATTAGGATTTGTGTATATTTTATTGTATTAAGTGGCACCATATTTCAAGAATGGAAAGCTTGGTGCAGGCTTAAAAATGTACATTTTAGAAAATTTTCAAAGGATGTTAAACACCGACGGAATTCTATTTTTGATTTGCTACAAGTTGTTACTGAATATAAAGTATGTATAAATGATTTTTGTATATAAAAAAATATGCCAAATTTTGAAATGACTCCCCAACATTGGTATTATGCCGAATCTTTGTTGGAATTTTTAGAACCTTTTAAAACCGTAACTTTCAAATTTTCAAAATCTTATGAATCTACTTCTAGTAGCATTTTTATTTCAATAGTTACTATGATGCAAACTTTCAAAGAAATGATCGATTATGTTTTTATTTGTAATATTGTGAAACCTGCATATGTAAAATTTTTGAAGTATTTTAATCCTTCTCATATGTTGTATTGCATTACTACTGTGATGGATCCTCGTATCAAATTAGAAGGTACGAAGAGTTTGATTGAAATATTTTTTACTTTACTTGGGCCAGATGAATCTGAAATTGATTGCGGAATATTTTTATTTAAATTTGAATCAACATTAAATAACTTGTATGATTATTATGATAGAAGTTTTGCATCTAGTATTACAACTTGTTTAGTTAGTTCTTCTTCTGTTACTTCTAAAGATAAGGGTAAGAGTAAATTAGATGATAGAACATTTAATTTACTTACACAAATTCAATCAAAAAAATCTAGAACTAATCAACCAAATGAATTAAATTGGTATAATCAACAAGATTCTGAATCTTTTACTTTTTCACTAGATATTTTACAATTGTGGAAAGACCATGAACATACTTATAGTATTCTTAAATATATGGCTAAAGATCTACTAACTTCTCATGTCTCTACAGTTGCTTCAGAAAGTGCATTTTCTACAAGTGACAGGGTTCTAACCAATTACAGGAATCGCTTGAAGCCCCAATCGTTGGAGATGCTCGTCTGCATAGAAGACTTGCTGAAGGCCGAAGATAGGACTCAAGGAAAAACGTTCGACACGTCCACAAGTAGGAGCACATCGCCGGAAGAACACTACAAGAAATTTGCCATATACCAATGGACACCTATAGCAACGGATCACTAAAACCGTGGGAATAGGCATTATATACCTACAGACGTGTAGTAAACTATGGGTATAGGTATCCTATAGCTTTAGAGATTTTAATCTGTAACTATAAGTTTTACTAACGGATAAAACACTCTGGGTATATTCCATAATTTATTTTTCCCCCAAAATTTTCATTTTCCCCCCAAATCTCAAATCCACCAATTTATGCACACTCTCTCTCACTGATCTCTCTCTCTCTCTCTCTCTCCGCCTCCTTATTTTCATCTAGTCTGTCTTTTTCACCCGCAACCGCAAAAACCATGCCACCACGTCAGCGTCGCCGCTGTCCTCGCCCCGTCACCGGCGATTCCGAAGGCGGGCGGATTCCGAAGGCGGACGGAGGAGGAGGACGTACGGTGGAGGAGGTTTTTGGCGGAGGCGGTGGAATCGGACGGTGGAGAGAGCTTCTTGATTGAAGGGAGGAGAAGAAACCTCATATTTTGCCGGAAGTGGGACCCGATCACCGGTGGTGACGTCAGGTGAGCTTTCGATTTGGTTGGTTTCTTGTTAGGGTTAGGGCTTGAAATGGTCAAGAGCTATTTTTGGTAGTAAAGAAACGAACTTTATGGGGAATTATGTTGATTGCAATTTAAAAGTTTGAATTTTGATGAATGTTTGGTATTTAATTATAGTTATTTGGATAATTGTAGGAATTCGATGCATGATATTGTTGGCTTTTGAGAAAGTGGTGTAAGACTTATTTTCTTAGAACAACTTTATTTCTCTTCCTAATTTTCCTACTTTAGTTAGAGGAAATTGTTTGATAATCCTCCGAACTATTATGCAGCACTATGTATAAATTCAAGATGCTTATTGCAGTAGAGAAATTGCAACCTAGAAAGTCATGGATGTTTGATGCATTTTAGAAGAAAATTAGCTATCCTCATTCCACAGCCAAAGTGAGACTTTGAATTTCGTAAAAAATAAATGATAATTGATATACTTAAAGGCTCATTCTAACTTTCAATATCTAGATAAAATTGGCAATACATCGAAAATTAATTATATCGTGCATTTCCATAGAGAATTTCAAATCCCAAATTAACCAAATCACGAGTGTAGGCTGGATGTTTGCAAGTACTTCTGTACTTGTATAACATCATAAAGAAATTATTAGGTATCACTGACAGATTCTGTTATAAAGAGTAGCATTCTTCATATGCTATTGCAATTTTTGAATTATCTCAGCATTATTGGTTTTTCTGATGTGTTTTTATTTGTGTAGGCATATGAAATTACAGGCTGGATTAGCTGTCTGCAATTTGAAGGCTATAACAAGCTAAGCAAATTGCAAAAGATTGAGTGGAATAACCGGTATGATTTGTGTATCGTGTTTAATCTGTTTCTCACTAGATAGTTCTATTTTTGTGAATTCCTTGGTCTCTACATAATCTTTTGCACAACTTCTTATACAGGGGCTTTTCTACCTTCCATGCAATTGTCGCTGCAGTAGTTTCTTTCTACCTGCTTGCAGTATTCACTTTTTTAGTCAAGTATGAATAAAAATGGTGAATATTTTGACTTATTGTATTCCCAATTGCAGTTTCTTCAAAGTTTGTTCCTGAAAGGTTAAGCAAATTAGTAGTTCCTATCATGGTGGAACATGGACTTGAAAGGTTAAGGAAATATAGTTTTTTTAAAAGTAAAAATGGATTTGATCTAAAACCTCATTTACAATAGTTATGCACGTGCGTTGCACGGGTTGGTAGATGGACAAATTACACTAAGGCCTTCTCCCATTATAGTAGTAGAGATAAAGATATATGTTCTTATTAGGATCTTTGTTTGCTTGTGTATAAAGTGCATGTCTTTTTTTTTTATAATTTGTATACAAAATTGAAATTTTTTTTAATGAAAATACCCCCGAATAGAATATCTAAAGAATATACTTTTCTACAGCTTATTTTATGAGTAAGGGCATTCTTATAATTGTTATCAACTTGCTCAAATAATTTAATTGCGAAAAAAAGAGATAAGACTAAGCCTAAGAATATTCCTCAAAGTTCAGTTTCTATTTTTTATATTAATGATATTGATAAGTGAATAAGGGGACTAGTGTGTCACTCTAGCTGAGTTGGCTAGGGTGACTAACTCAGAAATTACATATTTGACTTCGAAATAAAAGTCTACACCATAAAAAAATTATGCATGTACAAAGTTTAGATAATTTTCGACAAGTTTTAACCACACGACTGAAAAAACAGATCCTAGACTCTTTTTAAAACATCAATTTTTTTATCATTTGAAGAGTGGTTAAAACTTTTTGAAAGCAATTGAAATTTGCACACAGTGCCTATGGTGTAGACCACATCCAAAGGGTTTTTATTTTGGATATGCGGTATATAATTTTTGAGTTGTCAACCTAGCCAACTTAGCTTGGGTGATACTAGGACATTTGTTCTATATCAAGAATGTCATTTAACAAACTAATTGCTTTACTTTCTTTTCTCAGGACAAACTTGCTATGAACATCTCCACTGAACAGGGGAAGACACTTAAAGATGCACAAGGTGATGTATTCCGTGGTTTAGGTTAGTATGGAATTTATCTAAATTTATATCAAACTTTTATCCCTTTAATAACATTCCAATATTTTGAAGGTTGTGTGGACAGTTAATTTAATGGATTGTCCTTTGCGTGGTATTGCAGAAGTGGTGGAGCCTCTTGAGGTCTGTGCTGGAAAATGTCCGTTTAATTTTCCTGCAATGATTCCTTTGTGGGTATGCCACAATTACTTATGCGCAATCAGGGTTTTATAGTTGCAATTGATAATACTTGGATGAAGTTCTCTATATTATTTAAATTTGTTTATTACCTTGCTCAACAGATCAAGATCAATTATATATTTATGCTAAAGTTCTGTTATCCTTATGCAGATGTTCCCAATGGCAGTGATGTGGCAACACTTTTATTTTAAAGCCATCAGAAAAAGATCCAGGTAGTAGCTTCTTCCTATTGGTTACTTATCCCTTGTATTTTTCCTTGTTTATTTTTTTTGCAATTCGAAGTATTTGAAATAACTTATACTGCATAGGCACAGACATGGGACATGACAAATTGACAATTCTCAACCAAAAAGAAGTATTTTCAAATAGAGCCTACTTCTTCCAAAATCAGTACTCAATACAAAAGAAGAAGAAAAAATATAGTAAGGAAAAAGCATCAGGTCATACCGTCATAGTCCGTGTTCTATCCACCTTAAAGTTTACTTATCTCTGACAATAAGATTAGGAATTTAGGATGAATAAGATTTCTGTTGTGTTATTTTTTCCCTATTTTGCTTGATCTTAGAATGAAACAATAATGGGAATACAAACTTTGAAGGAGTTAATTAATGGTTAAATCCTCCTACTTAAGGAGTTAATTAGTAGTTCCTATCTAAATCAATTGTCAAGCTGTTCAACTGAAAGGTGGCTGGAGAGAGAGGGGATGATGAATTGATGGAAGTAAGTTCTTGTCTAGATGTTTATATTTGCTTTTGTTTACCTTGTTTTGTTTTATTTTAGACTTTATTTGGGGTAGGATGAGATTATCAAATCCAAGAAAAATCTCAGGGTTATCTTTACAGTATACCTTGCATTCTTAAGTAGTTTATGGCATATTAGTTCCTGTTATGAGAATGGTTCATAGGAGACAAGTACAGCCCAATATCTATATTTGTTGTCTTCCAAAAAAATTTACCCACTACTCTGTTACTTATGGTCAGAAATCAAACTTATTACTATACATCTTCTTTTTGTAGGTTCATGCTCTAGCATATTATGCAATTTCATACTTCCCTGGAGACTCTGCTGGATTAAAGTTTCTTTCATCAACATTTACTTCTACGCTAATGAGGTGTTTTGGGAGATGAAGCTACTTTATATAAATTCGGCTGCCAAACTTGTTTTTCCATTAACCGCCGCCATTATATTCCAGTTTTCGGTTGCTACCAGAGAAAATCTTGAAGCAGCAGTTCACATATTAGCAATCTCATCAATTTTAGTTCCTTCTTCTATTATTAAACCTAGCAATTTGTTTCCCTGGTAAAACATGGAGACTCCTGAAGTTCAGAATTGTATTTGGCTTCAATTAATTTTGTTGTTAGTTACATATGTTTTTAACTGAGAAGATTTCACATTTCATATAATGTTCAAAAAAATTGTTACTTCAAGGATGATGCTATTGAATTCTATGAGTTTCTCTGACAATATTGTCTGAATCTCAGTTTCTAGATATGTTTGTACAAGTTTGCATGGCTGGTTTGGGGCCTTTGTGCAATTGTGATTGTGTATATTCAAAGAAGTTGGCGATACAGATCAAATTTGATTGAATTTTGGGTGCATCTCAGAATCTTGGATATTTATGGCCAAATGCATTCATGATTCATATAATTCATATACAAATGTCTTAGTAATTAGTGGCGAAGATTGTGAAGCATATTATTGTAGTAATATTAAATTATCATAAGCGTAATTAATAAGAAAAAATTGTGTATAGAGAGATGAGTATATATCCAAATATGTGGATGCAAAAATCATCACTATAACCTATAGCAATGGAGTTTCAACCGTGGGTATAGAAAAACAAAATGTGTCTTTAAAACCTATACAAACGGATACGAAACCGTGGGTATAACACTGAGGTTTTGTCCAACGGGTGAAAAAACCGTCGCTATAGGCTATAGTGACGGCATTTTGCCGTGGGTATAGCTAATTAAAAACGACGAAAAAATATGTCCGTTGGTATAGGTTTTACGGGCTATACCTACGGTTTTTCGCCTTTTACCCACGAATTTTTGCTGTCACTATATGTCAAATTCCTTGTAGTGGAACAATAACAACAACAACAATAGCAACCAAAATTAAGAATTCAAGACCAATAACAACAACAACAAATTGAAGACCAACAAATTGAAGACAATTGTAAATGTATAAAAAATTGTATAAAATTTTTGTTTGTTATTTAAAATCAGGAAAATTAAAGAAAATTGAAATTATATCTAAGAAATTTGTTATTGTATAAAACAAATTTGTAGAAAATTTTTATTTTTCATTACAAATTGTAAAACTTGTATAAATTGAAATCATATTAATAATATATATATATATATTTTGACAATTTCACTCTTTCAATCTTATTATTATTACATTTTTTGTTTGTTATTTAAATTACATTACAATTTTCGTTTGAGTAAAAAAAAAAAAAAAAACTTTAAACTGGCTAACCTGCGACCCAACCCGAGTTGGATCCGAAAGGGTTCACGGATTGGGCGGGTCGTGAATTAGCCCTATCGACCCGGCCTGGTTAACCCAATGACCCGACCCGAATCCGACCAAGTTGGATTCCAACCCGGACGGGTTCGATCCGACCCGGCCCGTTAGACCCGTTTGCCAACCCTAATCCCAATTACCACTTCTAGAGATTTGCTTGCTTTCATTTCACCTATTCCTTAAGTTACCACTGCTCGGAGGTTTGCTTGCTTTCATTTCACTTATTCCTTAGGGTTGTTGGGGTTATTATGATTTTGTGTAGCTTCAGTTTACTTTATTTAGAGCATCCACTATCGTTATCATTGGGCGCTCAATTTTGCAAATTTGGAGTTTGAAAAATACCTTTGAATGGAGAGTGTTGCAATCGTTAGTGCCAAAATTTGAAAAATATAAATCTATATAATAAAACACAAAAAAAAGCTATCAAGTGTCTTTCCTTCAATTCCCAAAAAATCAAAGATCTAGATCTACCCTCACAAAATATATTTTCCTCCCAAAATTTTTCCCCAAAAATACAAATTCAAATCTCCCACCCAAAACAACTCCTATATTTATTTATTTATTTCCCCCCCCCCCCCCCCTCTCTCCCTCCCTCTTTAATTCAAAAAATTAAGAAAATACAAATTTTAAAAAAATTTAAAAAAAAAAAAAAAAACTGAAAAAATGTAAAATTTAAAAACTTTTTAAAAAATCATATAATATGTTTTTTGCTCTATGTTTGCTACTTCAATTAATTTGCTGGACCTCCAAAACTATTTTATATGGTTAAACAAGGTGCACCGTTCCGAATACGTGCCATAGACACGTGTCAACGGGCCAACCTAGTAATAATAAAAATCAGATGGAACAACATCTTCTATTTCACCCTTTTTCATTTTTCAATTTTTTTTTTATTTAAGTTGTTTTGGCTGGACAGAATATCATTTTTTAATAAACTATTTATGTAATATTCTTTGTGGAAAATTTGTAATTTTTTCAGTGTCAATTTTGTAATTTAAAAAAAAATCCCAAATTGGCGGGACTTCTAGTTCCGTCCGAGAGAAATTTTTTAACGAAAAAGTAATCCCTTTTTAATTGCCCCCCCCTCCCCCCCCCCCTCTCTTTTCTTTTCTAATCCCTTTTTATTTAAAAAAATAGACGGGCAAAATAACTTACTCAGCTGTCTATATTAAAATATAAAAAAAAATTAAGACAGAACAAGATGTTATGTCGTCTATTATTTACAAATTCTGAAATTCTCTAATATATCAAGAAGATACAGTTCATTTCTATTATATATTTTGGGTTTATAGCAAAACGATAGTGGGTTATCGTTTGTCAAATTTTGTAAAATTTGGATATTTGATCAACAATAGTGGATGCTCCTAGACCGTCTGTTTTGGCCATTACTTTATTTGTTTATATGACTTTGTTGTCTTGTCTTCTCTTCAAAAAAAAAAATTCAATTATATTATTTTGTTATTTTCTTATTAATAAAATATGCTGGTCATACTCCATCTTTCTCTTTAAAATTATAAAAAAGTAAATTAAAAATTGAATTTTTCCAAAATCCATTATGAATTTTGGGCATGTGACGATTAGGGTGCATGTTTGTGTCAATTATTGAAGGCGTATGGTTGCAGCCTTCAGTATACAATTATAGAGTGGGATTACCTAGAGGTGAAGATAAGAGCATCCACAGTCGTGGACTAAATACCCAAAATTTGGAAAAATATCAAAAAAACGAGCTGCAGTCGTCGTCCAAATACTCAAAATTTGGGTGTACGATGAATAGTGTCTTGCCAAATATAGCAGACGATCTGGCCAAATGCAAAATATAGCTAACGCAACATTATATTCCGTCCGATCTAATTAACAGAAGATAATACTCCGTCTCGTATAAAAAGTACAGAGTCCAATGATTAAGAAGCTTTAAAAAAAAAAAAAAAAAAAAAAAAGGTCAACCAACGGCCTATTATACACCGTCCAAGGAGATTGACGGTAGATTATATCCCGTCCGAACCAATTTTTAAAAAAAAAAAAAAAATCAAAAAACGATCCGATTGGCCGACGGGGGATTATACACCGTCATTTGAAATTGACGGCATATAATCTCCCGTCCCAGGCCAATTTTCTCTCTCTCTTTTTTTTTTTGTCGTTTAGTGCATTAAAAAAAAATTTAAAAAACAACTATTGGTACACGTCATGGCCAAAGTGACGGGAGATTATCTCCCGTCCCTGGCCTATTCTTGATTTTTTTAATTTTTTTTTTTGTCTTCTAGTGCATTAAAAAAAAATTAAAAAAAATTTTTGGAACGGACGATAATACTCCGTCATTCTTAATGGACGGATAATAATCTCCCGTCCGGCTATATTTTAGCTTTCAACGACTGCAGCAACATTCCTTTTTTTCAATTTCTAAATTACTATATACCCAAAAATTGGCATGAACGACTGTGGATGCTCTAAGGCCTTCCAGGTTCAAGCATCTCGATTTATTAATTTATTCATACATAAATCCTTAGTATTGAGAAAAAAGGATGTTGTGAAGATAAGGGAGTGATGTAACTTGACTCGACAGATGTAAATATGGACATAGGCAAACTACATGGCTAATTCAGACTTTTTATATTTTGCTAAGAGACTAATTGACACATGTATAGGAGGTTATGTTATTAAATAAGTGGTTTTTTTTTTTTTTTTTTTAACCGGCAAAAGGTAGGGTTATTCTACATCACAAAAGAATATATTAGATAAGAATTAAATAAGTTGTATTGAAGTTACATGTTATCATTTATCTAAATAGTAGATTTGTCCGTGGGCACGTATCTACGGCACGTCTTCGAAACGATACAACATATGAAAGTCGTGTAAACAGTAAAACAATAATCATGTAGCTCAAGTTTGAATAGTAAAACAATAATTAGTTGTAAATAAAAGTCCATATTTTCATTAGTATATATTGAAAAATAATTATAAATGGGGGGGTGTAAAATCTAACTTCTTAGAACTTTGAGTGTGGAAAATGATGAAATTTAATTGTTGATGAGATATTTGATATTTTCAATGTAACATGAGCAATAAAAAAATGCATTAAAAATTTGAAAATTTACAAACCTGAAATCTGAAAATATAAATTTCTGAATAAATAAAGAAAGAATGAGTGAGAGATAGAGAGAAATAAATATATAAATAAATAAAATGGTTGTTTTGGGAATTTGAATTTGAGTTTTGAAGGGAAACTTTTGGGCGGAAAGTTATGTTTTCTAATGTTAGATCTGGACCATTGATTTCAACCTTATTGACTACTTGATGAGATCTCCCACTTGATAGCTTTCTTTGTGTTTTATTATATAGATATGATATAATCTATTTCCTAAACTACTATTAAGGAAACAAATTAAACAAAATGCCTTTGAATTCGAGAAAATAGCCACCTGCATATAATCCTCGTAAACACCCACCCCCATAGGATCTACTATCCACTAAACAAAGCAATTATTCCTTCCACAGCCCAAACTCGGCCTATTACCCACTATTATATCTATATAATAAAATACAAAAAAAACTATCAAGTGGCTCTTCTTCAGTCCCCCTAAAATCAAAGGTTCAAATCTAATCTCACAAAACACATTTTTCCTCCCAAAACTTAAATTCAAATCTCCCAAAACAACTCCTTTATTTATTTAATTCTCTCTCTCTCTCTCTCTCTCTCTCTCTCTCTCTCTCTCTCTCTCTCTCTCTATATATATATATATATATATATATATATATATATATATATATGGAATCATTGACTTTTATTTACAACTAATTATTGTCATACTATTCAAATTTGAGCTACATAATTGTTGATTTACTGTTTACAAGGCTTTTCATATGTTGTATCGTTCTGAAGACGTGCCGTAGGCACGTGCCTACGGCCAAATCTAGTATATATATATATATATATATATATATATATATATATATATAGGGTAAAAGGGATATGAGCAACTTGCTCATTTAGTAAATGAGCAATTGATTATGTGGCATTCATGTGATACATTGGACAACTAATCCTTTTAAGGCTTTTCCAATCACATGTATGCCACATCATCAATTGCTTATTTACTAAATGAGCAAGTTGCTCATACCCCTTTTTTCCATATATATATATATATATATATATATATATATATATATATATACATATAACACCCCCCCCCCCCCCTGCTCTCTCCCTGTTTTTTTCCCTAAATAGGCCACTTTTTAAACTAATTTTCAAAATAACTAATTTTTAAAATATGTCATTTTCGAAACTAATTTTCAAAATAGGTCATTCACAGTAACAAACTCAAATTTTTACTAAAATAACCCACCTTTTGAAAGTATTTATCAAACTTACCTACATTCGAAACTAATTACCAAAATGACTTACTCATTATGGTGAAAATATTCTCGTTATCTGAGATAGCGAGTCTAATATAAAAAAAAAATTAGAAAAATGCTTGATTGAGACTTGTTGTCTGAGACAGTGAGTGTGTTTGTATCACACTCGCTATCTTATGCAGCGAGTGTCGATTGAGAAATTTTATAAACTCAGACTCGCTGTCTCATTCTTTTCTTCACTTATCTCTCTCCCAACTCTAAAAACCTAGATTCCAAATTCTGTGTTCTCACCCATAAAAATTCTCCAATAAATTTTGGATGGATTTTGTTGGTCAAATAACGAATTTGGGAGGCTAGGGTCTTGGATTTCTTTCGGAATTAGGAGAGAAGTGAAGAGAGAACTCGAAACAGCGAGTCTTGTCTTTAAAAAACTTCCCACTCGACACTCGTTATCTGAGATAGCGAGCGTAGTACAAAGATAGCGAAACTTGGTATTTTCTTCATGTTTTTCTTCATGTGGTGGAGAAATACCTCAATATACACTTGCTATCTCAGATAGCGATAATTTTTTCACTACATTCGCTATCTAAGATAGTGAATCTAAACTTGGTATCTTCTTAAAGTTTTATACACTCGCAAACACACTCGCTATCTTAGATAACGAGTCTAAACTTGGTAATTTCTTCAAATTTTTCTTCAAGTGGTGGAGAAGCACCTCAACCTACACTCGCTATCTCAGATAGTAACAATTTTTTCACCACTCGCTATCTCAGTGTCATTTTGATAAATACTTTCGAAAGTGGGTCAGTTTGGTAAGTACTTTCAAAAAGTGGGTCAGTTTGGTACAAAATTCAACGACTGTGGCCTCTTTTATTTTGTTATTGTAGTCCCGTGCTACGGTCTAAGTACATACCATAATACTCTACACTTCAAGACTTGGTCCAAAAAATTTTTAATTAAAAAACCTAGTTAATTGAGACCGCAATTGGCTATTGCGGTCTCGATATTACCTAAGGCCGCAGGTTGTTAAATCCCCATTAAAACCTTCTAACCCTTATTCTTATAACTTGATTTTTTTCTTCATCTCTTTCCCCAATTCATTGCCCCGACTCTGAAACCCAAATTCTTTCAAAACCCTATAACCCTAATCTAGCTTCTCTCCCTCCATAAAATCTCCACCTAATTAACGAATAAACCTTCAATCCCCAAATCCCCAAGTCCCCCAAACCTTAATTTCCCTATTTCTAAACCAATTCTCCAAATCTTGCTACCCACATTCTTCGGTGACCCCCGACGAGTAGCACCATTTTTGTATATTCTGACATCATCTGGGTTGTCATTTTCCCTCTTAAACACCGGTTTTTTTAAGGTATTAATACAACCACAGAAAGTATAATTTATGTTTCTTATGATTGTTTGATTAGACAATTACTCGCATATTCGTCAATTTACGTATAGGTATGGATTACAAAATTTCTATTTAGTTATATTATGGGGGGAATTAATTCGAGACCCAAAATTAAGAGGTTGTTATAGTGATGTTGAACCGAAAGTAGTTTGGGCTCCCCGTAATATTACAAAGCATGAACTAGTAGAGAAAGTGTGTGAAATTACTAACTGGAATATAGTTGAATGGAATGTTAATATTCAAGCTCGATATGCAGCTGGAAAAGGAGAGTCACAATATTTCATGGTGGTGCCTATAGTCGATGATGATGCTCTTACTTCCATGATTGCAGGAACAGTTTATCTAAACTATAGTTGGACTGTATTGGAGTTATACGTTGACAAAATAAGGATTCGTAATAGTCTGCCACATGTTAATCGTATACCAAGCCCATTACATGAAGTGTCGACCCATGAGGCGAGTCCTCATCCGAGTGCTGAACTACATGAAAGAGTGTCGCCTCGACAAGAAAATCTCATTTTCACAAATTCATTTTCAACAAATTCACCCTTACATTACTTGCAAGAGTTGAATTCAAACTTTGTCCTCAATCTTGTTGATAAGAAAACAATGTTCCAGACTTCAACAATACTACGGTTAACAATGAACGTAGATGATGAAGAAGATGAAGAGGATGAAATAGATGTAGATGAGGAGGAATATGGAGACGATGAGCATCCAGATGATAACATCAATGACATTCACGAAACGGGAGCCAATGTTCCCCCTCCCCCCACTGCTTAATTCATGAGGCCAATTATACCTGAATTTGAATCTATTGAAGGGAGTAATAATGCTCGGGTTCATCAAAATCTTGAAGAATCATGTGAATCATCGGAGATAGGACTATTGTACTATGGGCAAAAGTTTGAAATCAAATATCATATTCAACATGCGGTGAAGATATTCTCTATTAAGGAACATCGAGAATTTATAGTTGTGAAATCGAACAAAATATTTTATGTCGTCAAATGTAATTCCATGAAAATCTACATGCAAATGAGGGTACATCACACAATCCTGAAGGCGGGGCCGAGGAAGTTTTTCCATGGCAATTACGTGTGTGTATCCCAAAATGACAGACGTACTTAATTGTGAAGAAGTTGGGAAGGGCGCATACATGTATCAATCCGACATTAACTTAGGACCACAATAAAGTTGATTCGAAGCTAGTTTCTTATATAATTTTGAATGTTGTCAAGGCACAATTAGGGACAACACCAAGGGCCATAATTGAGATTGTCTTGCTACAATGTAATTATAATATTTCTTACAAGAAAGCTTGGATTGCAAAACAAATAGCTATTGAGAAATTGTTTGGAGGGTTTAATGAAGCATATACGAAGTTGTCTGCCCTTTTATTAGTAATACAAGCCTCTAATCATGGAACTTACATGCATTGGGATAAGAATCCTTTCGGTCCTGGTGAAAAAACATTTAAAGGAATTTTCTCGGCATTTGCGACTTTGATTGAAGGTCATAAGTCCTGCCGACCTATTATTAGTATAGATGAAACCCATTTGTATGGAAAATACAATGAATGTTTGTTGATTGCGGTTGCAACGGATGCAAATAACAGGTTATTTCCATTTACTTTTACAATAGTAGATGGAGAGAGTATAGAAAGTTGTACTTGGTTTATGAATTGTATTAGATATTTTGTCACAAATCGCCAAGGCTTATGTGTTATTTCATATCGTCATGGGGGTATCTTATCGGCGACGGAGCTTTAAAATGGATCATATAATGAGCCACTTGGATATCATAGATTTTGTATGCAGCATTTTGCAACAAATTTCTACACCAAATTCGGTAGCAAAACTTTGATGAATAAGGTTAAGGTTGTTGCGTGTCAGAATCATCCAAAAAAATTTAACAAACAATTGAGAGGGATTGAAAAAATTCAACTCGAGGCTGTCGATTGGCTGAAGGTAAAACCGGTCGAGAAGTGGGCACTAGCTGTAGATGGAGGGTGTCGATATGGTATCATGACCACAAATGCATCAGAAATATTCAATTTCATTTTAATGGTGTTCGTAGTTTGCCCGTAACGGCAATTGTTGAGATGATATTTTATCGTCTCAATTCCTACTTCACCGAACGTCGTCAAGCGGCACATAAATTGATAGGTGAAGGGAAGGTTTCGGCTCCGAGAATTCATGAAGCGCTCGTTGAACGGCGGGATAGAGCTAATTTGCATGAGGCTATAATGTTTCATTATAATTTGAGCGTATTTCATGTCAAAACAGGTATTCGACTTGTTAGTACTAAGAGGAAGGGTGGAAAAGCCAGATTGTTGACTTGGGAGCGCATACATGTACATATCAGAAATTCCAGCTTTATCATCTACTGTGTTCACATGTATTAGTGACTTGTGCTTCTCGGGCCCTTGATTATCGTCTGTATATAAATCCATTCTATTCTGTGGCATCCTTAGCAGAAACTTGGACGTCCAACTTTCATCATGTGCTAGACCAGGCGTATTGGCCTATTGAAATTGATCCCAAGCTAATAGCTGATACGAGACTCAGAAGATGTTGGAAAAGGCGGTCGAGAACTACACGTATTTGCAATGACATGGATGTTGGAACAAGCTCCGGGACTTGTATAACTTGCAGTAAATGTCATCAAAGATGACTCAATAGGCGCAGTTGTAATAGTGATATTCCATCTGGTACTACTACAAGTGGTTCACGGGTAAGTTATATAAACGTATTTCAAGTTTTCAAATTTATTTTGCATTACTATGTGAATTTAACCATTCATACATACTTTACAGGGTGAGTCTAGTGTTGTTTCTGCAACAGGTCCCACACTTAGGGGAGCACAAGGTCATGGTGGATGCCCCCCCGAGAGTTGCGACAGGGCCTCTGTAATTTATATTCTGGTGTTTGTGACATGGTGTAAGCTTTAGTTATTTTTATTGTAGTTGATTCTAGTTTGCTTGAGTGCTGTTTGGTTGAACTTGTAATTTATATAACCAAATATCGTTTGAGTGTTGTTGTTTAAATTTCTTTGTTGGAGGATGATAGTGATGAATGGATGGATTCGATTGTGTTGCTTGGTTGCTCTTTTGTTTTTACGTTTTGAACTCTATTGGTTTGTCTTTTTTTTTTTTTGCTTTGATGCACAGATTCTGGACTCGGTGATTCTTAGGCGCAATAGTGAACTAGAAATTTAATTTGAATTTTGAGTGCTGATGAATCTTGGAATGAGGAAATTGGAAATGAGGCATGGTGACAAATATGTAAACAGGAAAACAACTGCATTATGTATACTTCTGTAAGTGTTATCAACATAAAACGCAGTTGGCAACTGCGGCCCATTCACAACCAATGTGCCAACTGCGTCTGTGGATATCTCCATTTTCCAGAGAGCTATAAACTCTCTGAAAAATTGAAAACCTTACAGACTCAGTTGGCAACTGCGGCTTATATTGTACTAAAAGCATAGTTGCCAACTGTGTCTATGGATATTTTCACTTTCACAGAGTTGCCAACTCTTTGGAAAATTGAAAACCTTACAGACGCAGTTGGCAACTGCAGCTTATGTTGTACTAAAAGCGCAGTGGCCAACTGCATCTGTGGATATTTCCATTTTCTAGAGAGTTGCTAACTATCTGGAAAATTGAAAACCTTACAGATGCAGTTTGCTAACTGCGACATTAGTTGTACTAAAAGCGTAGTTGCCAACTACGTCTATCTAGTTTTCAATTTCCTAGAGAGCTATCAACTATCTGGAAACTTGAAAACCTCACAGACGCTGTTGACAACTACGACTTATGTTGCGCCTGGACCGCAGCTAGAAATTGTGGCTTACCTTGATACTTTTTACACCACAATCTAAATGACAGTTGTTTCACTGTTTACACATTTCTTCACCAGTGCATCATCACACAAAATCAATCTGTATCAACATTTCAAAATACAAATTCCAATTGCATCAAAGAAATTCTTTCCAAGGAATGCAAATTCCAATTCCATCAAAATATTTCAAACCAACATCCAACCAACAAATTTCCATCAAAACAAAAAAAGAAACAACGTCCGAACAATAATCATACCTGAAACAACAAACCTGGAAGATGAGACCATCCAACCAACATCCTCCAACCCAAAAAACAAACAAACAAACAAAAACTCAGGCTACTCAGGTATTGATATTACGACATTCAACAACTAATGTAAGAAATACGACTTCTTAAGGATTCACATGTTAAAGACATAAACAAAAGCTCAAGAACGAGTTAAATTCAAGCAGGGGTATACAGTTTCGTTTTCTTTCTATTCCGACTTGGCCTCACCGGGGATATTTGAGTAACCTGTGATATGAGGATATGATCTTCTGGGTCATTTTGCTCTTATTGTTCATGTTGTGGCTCTTCTTCTTCTTATTGCGCACTCGGTTGTTGTACAGGCTCGGGTATATGTGCCTGCAACCTTTGTTTAGTTGCTACATTTTTCTTTCGTTTCCCCGTGTTCGGCACCGGGGCATTCAACAGTGCATCCAGTCGGGCTCCTTCACCAACATGTTCGAGCTGCAACCTACAGGGTTTGAGAATGTCTCTTGTGAAATCCTTTACTACATCAGGTACATTGCTGGAAAGTGCACGAGCACACTGCTTCGCAATATTCCATGCGTCTTCGATCTGCATCATAATTTATAATGGTATGTAAATGATACAAGCAATTATAACTAATTGATTTTCCTGAGAAAGATTGCCTAAATAATTTTTCTTACTATAGATCGGTTTTTCGGTGCCCTCGGTTGATACATTGGCTGCAACATAGAATATCCAGGTGCCGACTCTGTCTCTTTCCTTGGAACCGGCAATTGAACGCCAGTTGGGCTAGGTCAGGGAGGAGCAACATACAATCATATGATTCTTTTATACCAGTTCATATATGGTTGATGCAATTATGGGTCAAATGGAGGAGACGGGTCTACAACTCCGTCGAAGCGTTCCTCATTTCAATGGTTGACATGTACTTGGTGGTATATCGCCCAGTTGTGATCAGGCAACCGACCCATCCCCTTGGTTCCATGCAACTTCGTGTCATAACTACATGGTGCCGGGATGTGTTGATGAAGTCCAAATTGCCGAAGCACTTGGACCACGAAATAGAATTCTACAATACCGAAGTTGACGAGTGGTGATCTCGTCAATCATAACTGTGGGGTCGCCTACATGCAGATGGCAATCTTTCAGCTCTCTCTTCATTATAAGGCACCCAATTGACGAACTCATTCCGCAATTGATCGAGCTCGTCTCTATAATATGTCAACACACCACGTCGATTATCCTTCCACGTGTGTGACCCAATCCAATATACCCATATGGGTGCCAACATTGCTTGATTCTCTGTATGGGCCATCCACCACGGTGATTGCCAGGTTATGCGGGGTCGACCGATGTGTAGATGCTCCCAGCTACACGCTTGTAGTATTACCATTGGCCTAGTCATTTGAACTGTAGTCAATGAACACGAACACAAACTCCTATACAAGGTGGCTAATGCGGCACTACCCCAGTTGTATTCACCGGCTTTCCTAATATCCGTGATCAAATGTAGATACATTAGTGGCACCGTATCACTCGACAAGTTCGGAAAAATCACACTACCAAATATTGTCATTATATATGCCCTGGTGTAGCACTCAATTTGGAACTCGTTCGAATCATTGTTCAAGCCGTCTTTGAACACTTCTTCCAACCACGACAACCTAATGGATTGGCCTATGAATGTTTTCTTGCCCGGCTCAACACCTATATATTCTCGGACTAATCCATTTTTATCAAAGCCCATACTCTCAGTCACTGTTACCCCATTAACATGAAGACCAGATATCATTACAGGCTTCGCAGCATCTTGTAACGTGACCGTCAACTACGGGTAGATGAAATGTATGGGTCTCCAATCGCCATCTTTCTCGAGGAGAGCGATAAGCATGTCACGATCAAGCTTGATACTCCCCATCAAGCTAATTCCATACAACCCAACTGCGGCCAACAGTTCATGTGTGCATTGGTGCATCGGTAACTGTGGAGGATGCATACAGAACGTGCACTCATTGGATACACCATTCCAAACGGACTGAGATCGGTATTCATTCTGCAAAGTCAAAAGTTTTGGGTTTAATAGACCTGGACCTCCACGTGAAACGGATGAGGAACTAGGATCAGCCGTACCGGAAGATGAGGGAATCTACAAGTTCATGGAATAATTGATGTTTTAGTTACAAATTTATTTTAACAACTATTTATATAATTGGAAACTAATCAACACTTCTTATATGTGTAGGTGGAGGAACATGGCCTCGGCCTTCATTACTACTTGAGAGTCTTCCACCGCAATTTGTTGGTCCCCGACCTCGATCATTTAGACCTCTCGTTCTTGCCATTACTGATATTAGATGATCACTACACATGATAGTTACCAATATTAGATAATGTTAATATATAATGAATACAATATATGATATGTACAATTTAAAGATTGACAGATAAGATGGATTGAGTTATTAAGGAACAAAGTTCATGGAAAAGAAAATGTGTGCTAATATGTAACGTCTTAAAACGATTAACGTATGAATTCAATTCAATATTACACAACAAAATAATCATATTCTATATTGCACACATTGTTTGTGGACCACTACCTATTTCAAGTCAAACTATTTTTAATTTGAATCGGAACCGTACATATTTTATTCTCACAAGTAATTCTTCAAACATACATTGGACAATAAACTAATTTACAAACAAGAGTATCCAACCTTGCACACAAAACTTCATACACTCAACTAAACCCTTTTAACAATTCTTAGCAATTATCACTAACAATTCATAATATTCACTAAGAATTTATTAACAATTCACTAACAATTTGTAAAACATCACAGACCCAATATAAAAAATATACAGTACTCACTATGTAGTACCCCACATTTTCAAAATATTGTTAGGGATTAGAAAGTGAATTAAAATGATTTTTTTGTAATTTAATAACTATCTCATCCTTTTTACACGTGCAAATGTTGACTTGGGAAGTTCAAAACCAAAAATTATTTTTGGAAAACTCATTATTTATTATTTGAGATTATTTGGAGATTTTTCTAGATTTTTCTGAAAGTTATTGGACCTATTTGCAATTTTTACAAAAAAGAAGGACTTTTGTGCAAAATTACCAAATGGGGGGTGAAAACTCCAGATTTCCGAATTTTTGGCCTGAATATAATCCCTAGTTAATTTAGGAGTAAATATTTTACCTCTAGTTTCTACATATTTGACTTATTTCACAAGTCTTGGTAAAAGATGATCTTTTTGCAAGATTGCTATTTGAAGGGATGAAAATGCAAAATTTATTTTATGGGTTTCCCTACAGAGCCGGCTGATACTGGAGGGGATCTTTTCAATTTTTGAACTTGATTAAAACTGGTTTTTACTAATTTCCAATAAAATGGTCTAATTATGAAAATGGACATTTTAAAAAAGAGTATTTTTCAAATTTTTCTAAAACCCTAGAATCTTAAATCCCGGACTATATAGGGTTTGTGCAGCCGTCATTCGCTGCACAATATAGGAGATTTATTATTTCTTATTATTTTGGAGTTCTGAGGGAAGATCTTGGCTTTCTTGCTCGGAGGAGCTTTTCTTATTATTTCTTTCATCTTCGTTTAATTCCTTCAACAAGGTGAGTGATATATTTGTTTTATTTTGTTCTGTGAATGTTGGATGTGGTGATTCATCTTTTAGAAAATATGCTAGGGTTGAGTATGAATATGTACATGATGGATTGGATGGATTGTTGAATTAAAAATTGATCTTTTGTGAACCCTAGTTATCCATGAATAGATTTGCATGTGTACGGTTTGTGATCCATACTATTTTGAGTTTGGTGAACACAACTTGATTATGATAATATTAACCTTGTATGTCCATGAGTTATTAATGACGATGAGGTTTGAGAAGTTTTGAGAAGGATTAATGAATTATAAATTATTGTCTTGAGAATTGGATTTAGGAGAAATTGAATGATATTTGATGCAATACAACTAATTTGGGGATTTTTGGGATTGTGCAAGGTATTACTCAAATTTGATTCCTTGAATATTAAGATTAAATTCTGAATATGTTGTTATTTCTAATCGAAGGTCTTGTGAAATTTTCTTTAGTGCACGAGCATGCACAAACGATTTACATGAATTTCGTACTTCATTGTTATTGAAGAAAATCAACAATTTGCTATTTTTGTTAATTCAAGTGATTTTGATTGGTTTTATTGACTCTTATAAATCCTACAAGTCATATTTGATCATATCAGAAATATGA
This sequence comes from Hemerocallis citrina, assembly GCA_017893485.1. Lineage (NCBI taxonomy): Eukaryota > Viridiplantae > Streptophyta > Magnoliopsida > Asparagales > Asphodelaceae > Hemerocallis > Hemerocallis citrina. The sequence continues at coordinate 10,852,234 of CM030362.1, forward strand.
TTTTTTACAGAATTCATTTTTATTAAGTAAAACTCCGTATCGGTTAAAAAGTGTATAACTAAAAACTACAGTCTGCAGGTCGACAGTCGACCGGTAGAAATTACGGTCGATCGTCATTACCTAGCTGTTGTGTTTTTCTTGTTTTCTTGAAATTTTGTGCGGAACATTCGACTGAACCATGTTTATAGTCAACTGAGTCTGCTCTATTTTTGATATTTTCCTGAAATTTGGACTTTCATTCTGGACAGTCGACCGATGACCTTTTACAGTCGACTGTTAGTACTTAGAATTATTTTATGTAAAGTTATGGAGTTGTCGTTCTGGACAGTCGACCTATGGCTTTTACAGTTGACTGCTGTTACTTAGATTTATTTTCTTGAAGTCTTGGATTTTCACTCTAGACAGTCGACCGACTCCTGTATATAGTCGACTGTTACTGATGTTCTTGAGTTATTCTGATGCTATTTTAAATGAGTTATTCTTTAAATGTTTTGGATCTATAATTTACTATTATAAACCTTATTTCCTATTGAACTTATGTTTCCAAATTGTTTATTAAAGTATTGTTAATGGAAGGTTTGGTTTGGATGGTTGAGTGTGAGTCCCTAGGGGGTGTGTGGGACCCTAGTATACCGGCAGTTGAGATAATTATGTTTTGGACCTGTTGAGGCATTTTAGTTGATCAGTTGTTGAGTTAAGTCCGGTGGGGTACACCAACTCTAGGTGATTCGTAAGTAAACTAATTAACTCAAAAAGTTAAGAACATGCACTAGTGGTGATATGACGAAAGGGAACATGATTTATGGACCTCAGTATGGCTCGCGGTGTGAGATAATCCCCGAAATTATCCAGATGTGAGTGATATAGTCTCCGGAATTACTTGTGGTGTGGGATTGATCTCCGGAATTATCGGGGTCGAGGCGACGCACATGTGGTATCCATGTGATGAGGTGCCATCGTTTGCAATGTGGGGTATTCTCAAAGATTCCCAGGTGTGAGTAAAATAGTCTCCGAAATTATCTGTGGATAGAGATCGACCTTCGGAATTATCAGGGCATGGGCTAATACTCACAGTTTATCTTTATCTCGTAGTAGTCATCATAGTAGGATTAGTTGCATAGCGGGGGAAAAACCCTACAATGTGGAGACGTTAAGGACTTGTACCGGACCTATGTGTTGATTCTTGATTTTGATGATCACAACACATTGCAACATGTGTCTATGTTATACAGCTAACATTGCAGGTTGCACATACAATAGATTATTTCAGCTGAACAAATGATCAAGCATAAAAGCTCAAGATAAAAGACAATGGCCAAAGCTTCACTCAAGACAAGACTCAAGACTCAAATCAAGACTCAAGACTCAAGGCTTCGAGCTCAAATATGTCAAGTTATTATGTCTTGTAAAAACATTGTATTTTACTTTTTGTTGAGTCTTAGTCTGATGTAAAGCCTTGTCACACACACACACACACTCAAAATTTCATAATATGTGTGTGTCTCTAAAAAAACCCCCCAAAAGAGTCAAAACAGTTTGAAGTAATTTAATTTTTGAGTACCAGTCGACTTAAGCCTCTGCCAGTCGACTGACAGTACAAAACTGTTTAAATTTATTCAAACTCTGACCAGTCGACTCATATGGCAACCCAGTCGACTGTTCGAGTGCTTTTGACCGTTTTCTGTTTTCAAAATTGATTTTTCAAAAGCAACAGCTCTTAGATCCGTTGGTTGACAGTTGGAATAACTGTCCCCCAACGTTCAGGAGATCAAACTCTATAAGTAGAGTTCAGATCTCACTGAAAAGATCAACAGAACATACTTTTGAGACCCGAGCATTCTTGAGAAAAATTCTAAGTGATATTTTTTGAAAAAAAAAGCTTTCAAGTTCATACTCTTTGGTTCTCTACATTCAGTCCAGTATAGCAACGAATTCGCTCTGGACTGAGTATAGAAGTCGACATTGTTTTTAGCCACGTGCAACAACACAACACATCAACAAGGCTATAGGTTGACTGTAAAGTTTTTTTTTGTTCTTTTGCTCTCGGTTGGAGAGTGTTTTTGACTTTAGGTTGTAGAGTCGGTTTGTTTCACTCTTGGTAGTAGAGTGGGTCTGCTTTCTCTCGTTGAGAGAAAGGACTACGGGTTAGACAAGGTTGTTGTCTTAACGCCGTAGGGTATTCTTGTAATCTTTTTCAAGAATAGTGGAAATTTCAAGTGGGTTACTTGGGGACTGGATGTAGGTCGGGAGGACCGAACCAGGATATATCTTGTGTACTCTGTGATTGGTTGTCTTGATTTTGCATTTACTCTTGTTTACTTAAGTTCTGCAAAAAGTGTCTGGACAGTCGACTCCTTGCACTATCAGTCGACTGGTCAGTGTCGTATAAGTTGTAGTCTCATTGTGTCTTCAGTCGCCTATCTTATCCATAAGTCGACTGCACAGAGTTACTGTTTTTGCTTTATTTTGGTTATATCAGTCGACTGGTTCATAACCAGGTCGACTGCACCGAGAAAATTTCCGCAGTTTTTTATTAACACTATTCACCCCCCCTCTAGTGTTTGTTGTTTCGCCTACAGGATCCAACACTATGTAGAGTGGGATGCATAGAATCCGACAAGTACGCATTAGAGAGTTAGCATATAGCATTGATGTTTTCTTGGCTTGGTTTTATTCATGTGTTGTCCTTGTTTTTCTACACTTGACACTTAGTCTAGTTCCGTTTGATGTTTTCATGTCATATTGTTATATCTTATCGTATTTTGTTCCTACTTATCACATGTCATTTATGATTCCATGTTCTATTTATGTCGTTTGTTTCTATGTCACTCACACCGTTATGGCTGACCCCTTTAGTTTTGGGGGTTAGGGTTATCTCTAGCCTCATATTTTACCAGGCCCGGCCCTGGGGTAGAGCGAACTGGGCTCATGCCCAGGGCCCAAAATTTTTAAGGGGCACCATTACAAAAAATTAAAGCCCCTATTATTGTTTGGTTATTAAAGATTGTCTTCCCCAACAGCAATAATTAAAGCCCCTTCGTAATTATCTTCCCCAAGTCCCAACAGCGGCTATTAAAGATTGTCTTCCTTCCCCAACAAGTTGCATTCATACCTGATGCCGATGGCCAGAAAGAAGAAAAAAAAAATGAAGAGAAGAAGGGAAGCTGCGATTCTGCGAAAATTAGTTTAAAGATTGTCTTCCTTCCTTGCACAATTAGTATGGAAGAGAAAGTAATGCCTTTGGGGCTGCCGGTCGGTCATATGTGAATTGGGCTGCAAAGATGGCGGTCGGGATGAACACTGGTGTCCCTTGGGTGATGTGCAAGGAAGATGATGCCCCAGATCTAGTGGTATTAGATTCACTCATTCTCTATTCGCAATTTAGTTAATTCGTTTTTGAAGTATCTTTATAGTTGTATTATTTTATTTTACTGATGTCATGTGCTATATTTTGTTCGTCTGCCTCTGTTTGGTGTAGACTGATCATCTCGCTTACTCTTTTCTTGTATAGTATGCTTAAAATGATTTCTTTCTAAGCTTATTTACTAGAATGAAGTAGTTGTAAAGTTCATATCTCTCAATTCTCTTCTGTGTGGGGATTTCCTCAACTCTTTACTTCCAATTATATGCCAATTTCCTTTTGCTCCGTGGTAAACCGAGCCGAACAACATATAATTAGACAAGGAAGAGCACCTCTCATGCTCTTTTGGCATTGTGACATCGTAATCTGTTATAGTGACCTCTCATGCTCTTTAAGCATTACCTAGTGACTTCTCATACTCTTTAAGCATTACCTAGTGACACCATAATCTTTTATTTGCTGACAAAAACTTTAGCCATTCTTTTTTCCAGTGGTTATGATTTCAGTTTGATGTTTATGCAATTCATGCTTGGAAGTTGGAAACAGATAAATGCATGCAATGGTTTCTACTGTGATGCCTTTACTCCCAACAAGCCTTATAAACCATCAATGTGGACTGAAGCTTGGAGTGGCTGGTACTCATCTTCTACTATTATTGTTTTTTGGTAATTTTAATTGTTGTGCATATTTTACAGTCCCTATGCTAGCTTGGACTGGCTGGTTAATGTATATTGAACCTATGCCCAAGCATATATTATGATGGTTTAGGCAAGTTATGATTGTTGCTTTTGCAGGTTTATGCTGAACTACATGAGGAAGAAAATATAAAGATCCCAGCATGGATCTCTTTTAATTCAAAAGATGGAGTTAATGTGGTCAGTGGAGACTCCTTGATCGAGTGTGCTTCTATTGCCGATTCGTGCGAGAAAGTTGTGGCAGTTGGAATCAACTGCACCCCTCCCAGATTTATTCTGAACTTAATCCAATCAATAAAAAGGGTACTGCGTTTCACCAGATTTTCTTCTAGAATCCTTTTTTTCCCCCTCTGGGATCCATGCTCCGGCATTTAGGCATTAGCTGACTAGTCCTTGCACATCTACGCTAATTTTACTATTCCAGCTGTGCTTTTTATTATTCAGACATTCTTGCATCTTGTGCGGGCTTATTTTAGTTGGGCTAGAGTTTTGTATGTAGATTTTTTCCTCAAATCTCTAAATCTCAATCTATTTCTTCATATATACATCGGTTTTATATATCGGTTTTTAAGAATTGTAGCAAAAAAAAAGTTTCCAATTTTTTTTTAAAACAGTTTTTTTTAAAATAAGTTTTGTATGGGGCCCCATTTCGGGAGTTCGCCTTGGGCCCCCGTAAACTCAGGGCCGGCCCTGTATTTTACAGGTGATTACTTGTAGCTTGGATTTTGGATGCGTGAGTTAAAGTGGTGTAATGGGTTATGTATTGTTGTAAACGAAATCGTTGTAAAGAAAGAAATTTGTAATTCAAGGTGTATTGTATTCCATTGTGTTATGTAAAGATTAATGTAATGAAAGTTGAAATTTTTTTATTGATATTTGGCTGTGTTTGATATTACATTTGAAGTTGATCCTGGGAATTGTGCCACGTATTTCTGAGATATCATATTGGAAATTCGGGGCGCTACACACTAACAATTCATTATATCTACTAACAATTCATAGCAATTATCAAGAAACAACACATGTTAACCAAAGAAGACAAACATACCTTCAAGAACTACGAGAGACGGCGAAAATGATATCAGCTTCGTAATAGTGATCGGATTGAAGGCAGTTAGGCGAATATGAACGAAAATGAAAAACTAGGGGTTTTGGGATTTCCTAATATGAATGGGCATGGAGAAAGAAAGATGAAGTGAGGTTGATAATTGGATTTGAGAGAGATTATAAGGAGTAGGAAGGGAGTGATGAGGGTTATAAATTCGGATTTGGGAGCTGCAATTGGGTTTCAGAGTAGATATGAAGTGAAGTGAAGTGGAGATTAAGGGTTTAATAACTGGACCCCATGGAGCATTTAACCAAGGAGGTAATATCAAGGCCGCAGTAGCCAACTGCGGTCTCAGTTAACTTAGTTTTTGACTTGAGAATTTTTGGGACCAAGTCTTGGAGTGTAGAGTATTATGATATGTACTTAGGCCACAGTACGGAACTGCGACAACAAAATAGAATAGGCCACAATGCGTTAGTGCGAGTGGCCTATTTTGAAAATTAGTTTCGAAGGGCCTATTTTGGGAGTTAGTTTAAAAAATTGGCCTATTTTGGGGAAAAAATTCCGACTCCCCCTGCCAAAAAAAAAACACACCCGTAAAAAAATTAATCGACGATGTTCAATCCAACGCCCGCATCGCGCGCAAGAAGACGACGACCACCTTCAAATCCTTGCACTCCTCATGTATCTCCACCCTCAACCACTTCCTCCTCCCCTCCTCCTCCACGTGTCACGGTCTCGTCGTCATCCCCACTAATTCCCGCCGAGGCGGCGGCATGGTCGCCTCCTCGGACCTCCTCTCCTGCCTCGTCACTGCCCTCCACTCCCACTTCCAGGCCTTGTACCACGCCCTCCGCCATGACGTCACCCAACTCCACCTCCCCCGCTCCCTTCCTCTGGTTCTCCGACTTTCAGCCTTCCCTTTTCACCAACCTCAACCCCAACTCCCAAACCCTAGTTTCTAAGATCGAGCAGATCGAGCGCGGGATCCGCCTCATCGTCCCTTCCATAAGCCAGAGGTTTGTGGAGGAGTTTGGTTTGAGGGAGGAGGTGGGGGAGTTGGAGAGTATTTTAGGGGACGTGAATCGGTTGAGGAAGAGCATTTTGGGGGGGAGATTGTGGGGGCGGCGGATGTGTATCAGGCCGCGCTTTTTCTTGAAGCGCTGGCGGAGTTTGTGGTGGGGTTTTGGGACGAGGGGTTGTTAGATGAGTTCGAGCATTGCAGGGGTTTAGTCATTTCTTGATTTGTGTATGTCTTGGGTTGGATTTGGTTCGACGTTGGCGGAGGCTTCTGTTTCTTGGGGTCGATATTGTAGGGATTGCTGTCTATACATGTAAGTTAATATTGATTCTTTAAAGAAACTTTATATATATTTGATTCCTTACATTTCTTTGAATTCGCAAATTACTTTGAATTGTGATATGAATTATTCGTCGTACGCGAAGTGTCAATTATATGATATCGATATACGAGAAAATGTAGATGTCTTCTATCTCATGATGATTATTTTTTGTTGCTTTGAATTTGCGAATTGGTTATGATACTGATCTAGTAGATTATGTTAGTTGGAATGTAGTTTGATGTATGGGTCAATAGTTATAAGTAGTTAAAATTTTAAATTTATGTTAGTTTTGTGATGTGAATTAATTATCGTATATAAAGTGTGTTAGTGGTATCAGAGCTTTGATTGCGGGGTGTGAAGCAGAAATGTCGACTACAACAACAAAGTTCGATGTTGAGAAATTCAATGGGAGTAATTTATCGTTGTGAAAAATGAAGATCAAGACAATCTTGAGGAAGGACAATTACTTGGCAGCAATTGGAGATAGGCCCGCGGAGATCACACGACAACGGAAAGTGCAACGAGATGGACGACAACGCAATTGCCGATCTGCACTTGGCACTAGCAGATGGTATGCTATCCAGTGTGGTTGAAAAGAAGACATCAAAGGAGATATGGGATACTCTGACGAGATTGTACGTGATCAAGGCACTTCACAACAAGATATTCTTAAAGAGGAGACTGTACACTCTTCGAATGGCGGAAGCGACACCGGTGACCGACCACATCAACACCCTGAATACTCTTTCGCAACTTACATCAATGGGTTGCACAATAGAGCCAACTAAACGTGTAAAGCTTCTACTTCAAAGTTTACCTGACTCGTATGATCAACTCATCATCAACCTGACGAACAACATCCTGACGAACTATCTAGTTTTCGACGAAGTTGCAGTTGTTGTTCTGGAAGAAGAGACCAGGCTCAAGAACAAGGAAGACAAACAAGAAAGTTTACAGCAGGTGGAAGCTTTGATGGTGATGAGAGAGAGATCAACGGAACGTGGCCCAAGTAGGAGTCAGAATCATGGTAGATCAAAGTTAAGAAGTAATAAGACTTGTGCCATAACTGTGGCAAGAAATGACACTTCAAGAAGGATTGTTGGTTCAAGAAGAGTGGAGACCCTGAGTCATCAAATGATCAAGGAAATATGGCGAGTACCTGGTATGATGGTGAAGTTCTATACAGCGAGGCAATAACAGCGGTTGGAGGCAGAAAGCAGTTCTCTGACGTCTGATTATTAGACTTAGGAGCAACATGACACATGACTTTCCGGAGAGAGTGACTCCACACATACGAACCAATCTCAGGAGGTTCTGTACACATGGGTAATGATCATGCTTTGAAGTTTGAAAATTGCTGGTATTGGTACTATCAAGCTCAAAATGTTTGATGGTACGATTTGTACCATCCAGGAGATACGACACGTGAAAGACTTGAGGAAGAATATATTGTCTTCGGAACAAATAGATAGCCTTGGATATAAGATCTATGTTAAAAATGGGGTCATGAAGATTGTCAGAGGTGTGCTTGTGATCATGAAGGCAGAAAAGATTGCAGCAAATCTATTCATGCTTAATGGAGAAACACTGCAAGAAGCTGATGCGTGCATCGCATCGACCAGCTAGGGAGAAGATGCGACAATGATGTGGAATCTCAAACTAGGCCATATGTCCGAATGCGGTTTGAAGATTCTCTCCGACCGGAAGTTGTTTCCAGGGCTCAAATCGGTGAATTTACCATTTTGTGGGCATTGTGTTACAAGTAAGCATCATGGATTGTAGTTCAACAGATCTGAAGTCAGGAGTAAATGCATTCTAAACTTAGATCATTCTGATGTATGGAAATCACTGGAAATGTTCTTAGGAGGAGCAAAGTACTTTGTGTCTTTCATTAATGATTATTTCAGGAGATTGTGGGTGTATCCAATCAAGAAGAAGTCAGATGTGTTTCCAGTGTTTAAAGACTTCAAAGCGCAGGTGAACTTGAATCCGGAAAGAAGATCAAGTGCTTGAGGATAGATAATGGAAGGGAGTATACAGACAGCGAGTTTCTTGAACTGTGTAAGCGAGAAGATATCAAAAGACAGTTTACGGTCACATACACACCTCAACAAAATGTCGTGGCAGAACGGATGAACAAAACTCTTGCAGAAAGGATGAGAGCTATATCGCAGACTGCAGGTCAACCCAACTCTTTTTCGGTAGAAGCAGCAAAAATTGCCTGTTATGTCATAAATCGGTCGCCATCAACGGCAATTGAGCTGAAGACACCGATGGAGATGTGGACTGGCAAGCCGGCGAATTACTCTACTTTACATTGGTTCGGATGTCCTGTGTACGTGATGTACAATGCCCAAGAAAGAACGAAGCTAGATCCGAAATTCAGGAGGTGCATGTTATTGGGGTATGCTGATGGTATGAAGGGATATCACTTGTGGGATCCCACTACCCACAAGTTTGTTGTCAGCAGGAATGTGATCTTTGTAGAAGATCAGCTACACAAGAAAGATGGAAGCGATAGCACGTCAAAGGAAAATTCAGAGACTACTACAGTTCAGGTGGAAGATAAACTAGATGAAGATCTATTTTCTTCTGAAGCAGCACCAGAGCACGAGGTACAAGAACTAGTTGAGTCCGAGGCTCCAGAAGTTCGTCGGTCAACTCGTGTGCGAAGACCGGCATCATGGCACTCAGAGTATGTTACGGAGAGCAATATTGCATACCGTCTTTAACAGAGGATGGAGAGACATCATCCTTCTAGGAGGCAATCAAATGCTCGGATGTATCCCTGTGGATGGCAGCAATGCAGGAAGAAATTGAAGCTCTACACAAGAACAAGACGTGGGATCTTGTTATGTGACCATAAGGAAGAGAGGCCATTGGCAACAAATGGATCTACAAGATCAAGCGTGTGGTAATGACCAAGTAGAGCGGTATAGTGCAAGAATGGTGGTAAAATGATATGTTCAGAAAGAAGGTATTGACTTCAATGAGATATTTTCACCTGTGGTTTGACTCACGATAGTCAGAATAGTATTGGCGATGTGTGCTATGTTTAACCTACATCTAGAGCAGTTAGATGTGAAGACTGCTTTTCTTCATGGAGATCTTGAAGAAGAAATTTATATGCTCCAATCAGAAGGTTTTGCTAAAAACACGGGCAAGATAGTGAGATTTTACTATTAAAAGTAGGGATTACAATACATTCTCTCTAAATATAAGGAGAGTACAATTTTTACTCCTTTGTCTTATAATAAGAGAAACACTCACAAATTTGAGGAAAAATATAAATATACAAATTATCTATAAGGAGATACAATATTATCTCTCTTGAGAACACTCTTGTGTAATACTCCATTTTACTAATTTCTCTTTCTTTCTTCTTCCTCACTTTTTTCTGCATTCTCAGTCTCTTCTCCCGAGCTCCATTTATAGCCAGAGAAGGTGTTCTTTGTTGACCATTATTTTTCCTTTCATTTTTTTTTCATTTTGTCAAAGGTTGCGGCCGTCGGCATGCATTCGGTGCCGACTCTCCCATTTGTCAAATAGGTTTGCTGTTGGGGCCCATATGGTGGTGGGGCCCTCACCCACTTGTCTTGACATTATTGCCGACATTCTCCCACTTGAAGACTTGATTGAGAAATAATCATGCCACCATGTATTCTGTTTATGCTGTAGATAGAGCCACAACAGTCTGCAGTTTCGAAACCCAGCTTACAGCTCCTCCTGTAAGTGTAAACTCATAGCCCGTGATGGATTTGCTTTTATCGAGATCGCCTGCAAAATCAGAGTCCACAAAGCCTCCGACAGCTAATTCTGATCCTCTATAATATAATGCAACATCTGAGGTTCTTCTGATGTATCTCAAAATTCTTTTTACTGTGCTCCAATGCTCTCTACCAGGATTCGCCATGTATCGACTAACCGCCCCCACTATTTGTGCAATGTCTGGTGTTGTACATATCATAGCGAACATCAAACTTCCCACTGCTGATGCATACGGTACTCGAGACATCTCCTTCCTCTCTGCTTCTTTGTTAGGACACATCTGGGACGATAACTTGAAATTAACAGGAAGTGGGGTAGAAATTTGCTTACAATCTTGCATATTTAAGTGCCGCAAGATTTTGACAAGTGGGAGAATGTCGGCAATAATGTCAAGACAAGTGTGTGAGGGTCCCACCATATGGGCCCCACACACCAAACCTGTTTGACAAATGGGAGAGTCGGCACCGAATGCGGCGCCGACAGCTGCAACCTTTGATAAAATGAAAAAAAAATGAAAGAAAAATAAAGGTCAACAAAGATCACTCTTTCCCTGGCTAAAAATGGAGCTCGGAAGAAGAGATTGAGATTGCAGAGAAAAGTGAGAAAGAAGAAAGAAAGAGAGATTAGTAAAAGAGAGTATTATAAGAGTGTTCTCAAGAGAGATAATATTGTGTCTCCTTAGAGATAATTTGTATATTTATATTTTTTTCTCAAATTTGTGAATGTTTCTCCTATTATAAGAGAGAGTGAAAATTGTACTCTCCTTATATTTAGAGAAAAGGTGTTATAATACCTACTTTCAGTAGTAAAATTTCACTATCTTGCCCGTAGTTTTTTTTTTTTACCCCGTCTCGGTTTTTCCACGTAAAATATCTGTGTCCACCTTATTTGCCACTTTCTCATTTTCACTTTAGTTGTGTGGTAGTTTCTGCCCATAACTTTCCTAACAAAGTGTGAATTAGTTGTAAAGATTTTTCATGCATATTCTCATGCATTGTGTTATATTGACATATACAGAAAATGTAGATGATTCCAATCTTATGATGATATGTCTTTAATATATTCATCATCTGCATACAAAGTATAATGTGGATTTAAGTTTTCTTGTTTACTGGTGATGATGCAGTTTGTTGCAAGTTATTGATTGTTATACAAGAGAAAATGTGGTGTTTAGAATAATGTTTGATACTATGAGTGGAGTTACTGGAGTAGATCTAAGTTATAGATGTCTGTTAATTTTGTCATACGAATGTTTTGTTAATTATTGTATACCAAGTGTCAATAGTTGCAAAATTTTGTTTTATGAGTTAGAGATTGTTAGACTTGTTCTATCCTCGTGGACTATTCTCAATTATAGTTTCACATCCATACAAGGAGAAAATTTCGATGTTTTAGGTTTTAACATAAGTTGTACCAGAGGAGGAATAGGTCAAACAGAGATATAGACGGTTCCTTGGCTTCTTTTCATGTGAGTAGGTCAAACTAAAATGTGTTGAAGGGTGGAAGTGATAAACTTTTAGAATTATTGCTATCTAAACATGTAAGTTAAGTTGAACTTGAATCTTCAGAGAAGCATTGTTTCTTGATCTTATTATTGCTTTAGATTTGCACAGAAGTTCATATGAGATCAAAAAATTGATGGCTGGTCGGGGTGTAGTAGTTATAGTTTAAAACTTTCTGTTAGATTATGCAATTGAAATGGCTCCTTACATACCATATATGATATATTAGTTTATATTTTATAAGTTGAGATTATTGAGCTCGTCCTTGGGACAGTATCATTTGTACAATAGTAGTGTAGAAGATATTTGTTGCAAGCTTGAAATACGTGTCATTCGAGAGGTTTTTTTAATTATTGAATGATTGTACTTTTCTATTTATGTTGTACCTGCGGGATTGGTGGGTGGTTCATATATTTACTAATATACTTATCTGGTGTCTTATTTGGATTAAATGCCACTTTAGTAAGGCTGAGTTTTATTACGACTAACTCTATTACTGTGGCTTGGCTTGCAGTTTGCAAACTACCTGCTGCCAATTTCAAGAGACATTTCCTCTTCTCGTATACTATTATCTTTTTTCATATCCTTTTAAATTTCTTTTTTCTTTTGTATTTCTTACACTTCTAGTTCAATTTACTATCAGGTATACTTGCTAGTATCGCGGTGGAAAAATCTTGTTCTTTTATAAACTTAAAATTTTCTTTTCTTTACATTATATTCTAACTAGACAGTAGCCAGTAAACTTAGATATCTCTCGGTGAAAAAATCCGTGCTAGATATTCTTACATTTTCTTTTTACCCATTTACTAGGCACTAGTTGGTGGTACTTCGGCATTCTCTGCCTTTTGCTTGGAATATTCGGTATACTTGTTTCCCTTGATGGTCAACTGGATCACTGCATATATTTTAAATAGGTGCTAGGTTTAACATGCTGTCTTGTATTCAAGGTGCTAGTGTTGACATCGTGGCAGCTATATTTTTTTTAACCTAAATTGCTAGAAATCTTAAGCATATTGGGTGACTTGTTACCAAGGTGCCATGATGTATTTATGGACATAAATGACCTATATGAAGTAAATTGGTGGCTAGGTCTTAATAACATGCTGTCTTGTAACCAAGGTTCCAAATGACTAATGTTAGTAATGTGTCAGCTAGAAAATTTTACATCCAATGGTGGATGCCAGAAACATATAGGGAGGCTTGGGAATTGCCATATATAGGATGGACACTTGCTTGTGGATGATATATATGTATGTATGTTCCTAGGTATTGTATGTAGGCAGGTATGTATGTACACATGTAAGTAATGTTTGTATGCATACATACATACAATACACTTGTAAATAAATAAATATAGTAGGAAGATATGCATGTAAGTACGTAGGTAGCTAGTGTATGTATGTATTTTCTATGTATGTACATAGGTATTGTATGAGTATGTAGTATGTTGGTATATTGGTATGTTGGTATATTGGTACGTACGTATGTATGCATGTGCATATAAACGTTCGTAAGTAGGTAGGTATATTGCATACGTATAGACTACTCCCCCAAGCTGTCTGTTTCAAGTGGACTCCCCCCTTTTTTTACGAGCGTCTGCAAAAGGAGAGCCTTGTTTCAGCTTTGGCTAAGCTCGAAAAGCAGTTGAAGAAATGGCTTGAATGACAATTCGAGATGCCTGAATCTAGAGTTAATAAGTCAAAACCAGAAAGAGCAGTCGCCCTATCAAGGCCTAGTAGCCCGTGTCCGTATCTGTTTGGATCCAGTGGAAAGGTATGAATCCGAGTGCACTAGCCCCCTTGCGGGATTTTCCATCACTAGCTTCCTGGTCATGTCCTAAGCAAAGACTGCACTGTCGGCCCCCTATCCTGGTGATACTAGGGTTTCATCCCATGACTAGTTCGTATCGTACACTTGACACTTCTCCCGGACCGGATAAACCAGAGTAAGGTAAGAATGAATTGTTTGCTTGTTTTCGATCCCTACCGAAGCCGTATCTAAGGGTTGGGACGTAGGTAATAGTTTTGTGAGTTCTCAACTATGCTAATCAATCGGTATGCTGAGCATAAGGCCAGTTATCTTGTCCTCTCCCAACTGGTCAATATCTATGCATCTAAATACATATGTACACACATATGTACGTTGGTTGATACATACGTACATATGTATCTAATCCGATTGTTTGGACACTTATAGATGGTATGCATGAGAACTTAATTGAGAATGATTTCCATAATACTTTTGCATTATCAATAAAAATATATAATATAGGATAATAGTTTACAAGTATACTTTAATCATCTCTTTGTATACTATGAAATTAAATATTGAATTAGAGTGAAGTGGAACCTAATAACCTGTCTCTTTTTTAACTCTAGTTATTTCCAAGGTTTAAGGTTTCGGCTGATCCATATTGGTTTCGGCCGTTCATAAAAATGAGAAGATGAAGAAGATGGAGGAAGAGGGTAGAGAAAGTTGAAAAATAAAAGAAAAAAAAAACCTTTTGGTTATTCAGGAGCAACTTCTTACTTTCCCCTTCTCTATTTTATCTTCTCCTCTGGCATATCCTTCCTAAATTCAATGGGAGAGAATGGAAACAGAAGTTCTCACTTCGGATATGTGAGGCTGCGGATTTTAAGAACCAGTTTAGGGTTTCATCATTGGGTTGACTAGGTTAAATTTTTTTATTTTTCGTATGATATTTTACTTATAAAAATGATAACAGAGTCTTGTACTTTTTATATTTTGACCTTTGTATTCCAAAACAAAATTATACGAAAACCATTATTCAGTAAACTTTCATATGTATATACATTTAATTATTTATCTATATAATAAATCACAAGGCAATTTGAAAAACACGCTATCAAGTGGCTCACCTTCAATTGAAACAAAATCAATGGTTCACATTCTCCCTCTCAAAAGACATTTTCCTCCAAAAAATCCCCCCCCCCCAAAAAAAAACTAAATTTTTTTCCTCCAAAAACTTTCATCCTTACTTTATTACTCTCTCTCTGTCCTCTCTTCACTTTTTCATCTCTCTCTCTCTCTCTCTCTCTCTCTCTTCACTTTTTAGAAAAGAGCTACAAAATCAGACATTATTTAACAGTTGGATGGATAGTAGTAACACTAGTATGCTGAATTTTCTTTAATTTCTTTATGTGCTTTGCCTGCATTTTCTTTATGTGCTTTGCTTTGCATGCATTTTCTTTGTGTACAGGACTTTTCATATGCTGCATCGTTCACAAAGACGTGTTGTAGGTACGTGTCCACTGGCAAACCTATATTATATAAAAACCGAAACTGAAACCTGGAGCAAAACCTACTGAAACTAATGATATCGACCGAAACCTATATATCTTGGAGGGAATGAAACCGAAATTGAAACCGAATTCTTAAACCTTGGTTCTTTCTTCAGACTTAGTTATTAGATACCAACGTCAACTAACATTTTTAAGATATCGGCCAAATATAACCATAAACATACCTTATGATCAGTGACTGGTTCTCTCTTGAGTTACATGTTGAAGTAGTAAGTCTAATTTCTCCCTTACGTTCTTATTTTCAATTCTATTGCCGCACCAGTCTTCATCTTTGCATAAGTTATTACAATCACCACTAATTTTGTAAAACATATTTTCCTGAATTTCGGGATCAACTTCTGAATTTTGGGTTATATTTGTTATTTTTCATATGATCTTTTACTTATAAAAATGATAACAAAATCTTGTACTTTTTTTATTTTGGCCATTGTTTTTTAAAACAAAATTATAAGAAGTGATAAAAATGATAACAAAATTAAAACAAAATTATAAAAATTATAAAAATGATAACGAATTTCAGTAAGCTTTCATATGTATATACATTTAATTATTTATATCGTATAAAAATCGAAACCGAAACCTAGAGCAAAACCTACTGAAACTAATGATACCGACCGAAACCTATATATCTTGGAGGGAACGAAACCGAAACTGAAACCGAGTACTTAAACCTTGGTTCTTTCTTCAAACCTAGTTAATAGATACCAATGTCAGCTAACATTTTTAAGATATCGGCCAAATATAATAACCATAAACATACCTTATGATCGGTGGTTACTGATTTTCTCGAGTTACTTGTTGAAGTAGTAAGTCCAAATTCTCCCTTACGTTCTTATTTTCAAATCTATTAGCTCACCAGTCTTCATCTTTGCATAAGTTATCACAATCACCATTAATTTTGTAAAACATATTTTCCTGAATTTTTCTATATTATTACCCATGATCAATAGAGCATATCTGGAGTTTTGGTACTCTACCTTTAGCTCAAATACATATGCTCATCTTGTAAACTTTGCAATGGCAGAAAGCTGACATATTGCTTTTGGATCTAACCTACGTAAATCTACATCTTCACTCGTGATAATGTGATGTTAATTCCTTGATTGATCGGCAGTCCGAACAAAGTTGTGGAAAGTAGCTAAGCGTGATGCTTGATTGGGCTTTAGCAGCACTAAAGTAAGAAAAAGTGGAAACTCTGTTTTTTTTTAATTTAAAATATTTCAAGATATTAATGTATATATATTAATACTAAAATAGTGGAAGTTATTGGGAGAAATAGAAAATATCCCACTTTTGAGAAAATATATGGAAGAAGAAAAGATAATTTTTGGTGTCTATACCCTACATCACCCTACATCACAGAAACATCTAATTATAGTACATTATTACATTATATAAGAGGGTGTTTTCCCACACAATTTCCCCAAGAATATTGAAATTCCGTATGTCCCCAACAAACGTTAATTTCAAATAAGTTCCTCAATCAACTCCATAAGTGATCAGTCAAACCCTACATTGCAACATCATGAAAATTCTGATCCAGTGAACCAACTTTCGAGAAAAAATCATGAGTCAGAGGGTCTCGTTCTCTCAAGATCTTTTCATCCTGGTGATCTAATTCACTACTTTAAGATTTTTCTCCAAATTTAGTTGGATGGACCATACTTTTCATAATATTGCTTCTTTTCTTTTGCAAGGCATAATGTTGCACTTAGATCTCAAATTGATCGTTTTTCAAGTGGACACATGGACTAATACGAAAATAACAATTTATGGGGAACTTGCTTGGGAAAAACTCTATATAATAAGTACCAATGCACAATAATTAACTACAAAGACCAAAACTTGAAGAATTAAAGAAGATTTAAAAGATACATAATTAATAAACAAAAGTAAAACCATTTTTCTAACCAGTCAACCATCATCAAGAACAAACAATGTTGAAGGGATATTTATTATTTAAAGCACTACAATGGAAAAAAAGAAAAAAAAGAAAGGAAAAAAAAAACTCTTACATGCATCACCCTATCTATGTTCGAACATTTAGTGACCAATAGAGGCGTGCAAAAGTTGTAGTATGAGACCATGAGGTGCTAATAGTGGCTAGGAGAATAAAAAAAAAATATTTGGATGCATCATCCTTGTCTATCTTCAAACATCTAGTATTTGCAGTAACAGAGGAGGGCCATAGGCATGCAAAAACTGTAGTTTGAAGTGGGGGCTAGGAGAGGGAGAGTAAAAAAGGAGCTTTGTGGAGGTTGAGAGAAACAATGTTTTGAAAATGAGGAAATAGGTATTGAAGGGAAATGGTCACTATTCCGTTTAAGAAAATGGTGATTAAACAAGATAAACATGTGGTTAAAAGGGAAAGCACCACCTTTCCATTTTTCCCCCCATTTCCGGTTTTTACAACCTCAGAGAGAAAGAATCTTTACTATGTTATGGAGGTTGATGAAAGCATCAAGGGAATTGATGAAGGTGGAAGACGATATAATAAAGTTAATGGAGGTTGAAAAGGATGAGGGGAAGGGACAAAAACTAAGTGAATGAGAAGGAGATTTGAGAGTCAGAGAGGGTTGAGGTTAAGAAATAAATGTTGGCTGAGGTTAGTGTTCGAAACAAAGTTCTTATGATAAGTTCTAGGATAGTTGTTAAAATGTATTTTTAAAATCATGCATGCAACATCTACATAGTTTTTCACAATTGCTAAAGTTGTTTCAAACTTATTTCCACCATTCAACCACCTTTGTGGTTTTCTTTCAAAAGTGAAGGTTATCGGAAAATTTTATTTGTAAAATTTTGATTAGAGCAAGGAGTTTTCTTTCCCTAGATATTCCTCTTAGGTTGTGTGATCTATCTTCTTACATAGTGATACGGTTCAATCTATGATTCATTAGTCGTTAGATTCTCACAATTGGGGGTAGTAATACCTAATTATCTTCTCTTCATGGCTCGTTCCTCATCAATTTGTATTTGAGCTTCCTCTTGTCAACTATTCTATCAATCGATTGATCATCGTTCAAAATTTTCTTAACATTCTTCCAAAATTGCACCCTTAATCCCATCTCCATTATACTCTGATTCTATTTCCACATTTTTTTGTCATAACGCCAAGCTTTAGTACTTCTTTCTTGACAGTTTCACTTGAAATATTTCGATCTGAGCTGTGCAGTGTGCACCCAAGAAAGTTCTAATTTTGAACATTCTGCTAAACCCACCTCACCATTGCAGAACCAATTCAAATTTCATCATTTCTATAATTATTAAGGCGGTATCCCCCATCTTTGTCCCATTTTCTTCTTTTTTGTTTCTACCGACATTGTTCTCAATCGTATTACTACATCCCTCATGTACTGACCTACTTATTTGACAACTCCTAATCACAAACAATGAGATACACTTGTTCCTCAATCCTCAGTCGTTTCCCGCTGTTGACAACATTGGTTCTACTGACTTGCTTTTAATTTTCAAGATTCCGAAGCCACCGTCATTTATCAACAATTTTTTGTTGCCTTTGAAGCCACTGTCATTTATCAACAATTTTCAAGATTCCGAAGCCACCGTCATTTATCAACATTGGTTCCTCAATGCCCCTGTGGATGCCACGTCCAATTTCGCACATCACTAACTGTCTGTATGATGAGATGAGCTTTTCACGATCTCTTGTGATAAATGAAACTGTATGCTTTATATCACGCATACTTGCTAATTGCTATATCCCTTCCAAATTCCGAAAGCCAGTGCTCTGTCACCTCCTCAACCTTTGTTGTTTAAATAAGCTGTTCTAGTGATATTTGAAGGAAGGGATAAATATAAATTTAGTGAAAGTGAAGATCGGAAAATAGTACTTGCTTTATGTGGATTGATTGTATTTCTTTCCCCCGTCAGTATTTATAAGAATCCCTGCAACAAAAATAATTTGAAATTTAATATGCTTGAATAGATTAAGCTGATGGTCTCACGTTTTTTCTTTCTTTCAAGATTGTACCTATACAGCACTTGTGTACTATTGATATCTTGTTTTGGCGGACCCCCTTTTAGTGTGTTTGTAAATCAATAGTATACTTTTGTCAATTATGTATTTTTAATGTCTTGTGAATACTTTCTCTCTTTAGTTATGTAATATTCTATAAGCCAATTCGAACCTAACATCTATTGCTTTAACTTTATGTTACATGTAAATTGTGAGCACTAAAATTCTTCGGGAAAATTGATTGCCAATTCCTTTCTATAGATCGTAGCGCCTAGAAATATAACCCAAAACAATGTATTATCTACTTGAAGAGATTAAACGAGACAGACTAGTTCGAACATAACATGCAACTATGTATTTAATGATGAGTGAATTGCCACTTGGTTGGACAGGGGGCAAAGAGAGGATTGTCTGTGTGCAATTTTGAGTCCCCTTAATCCGAATGAGGTTCAAGGATAGAGCGGATATAATGTATACCAATCCTATTAAAAAAACATCTACTTTCAGGAAAAAAGAAGAAGCTTATTTAGGGATTTCCAAGAAGAACAAAATGTTGGGGAAAAGGGAGGTGGTGGAGCTTACAGAAATTGGAATGTGAACACTTGATGTTATTGACATTTCTTGCCTTTCATGTCTGGTTTTATCTGCAAAAATGAAGAAAATTCAAGCACTTCTAAGAAAATTTATAAGATGGAGATACAAAGGTATTTACTAATTTTCTTAGAGAAAAGTAGAAAAAGGTCTACTCTATATCATCTAATATCAGTTATGGAACTGAAGATATATAGCAAAATCTGTACGATAATCTTCTTTTAAAAAACAAGCTTAATGATCCATAAACTTACAGAGATTGGGGATTTGGGGATTGGAGCCTTGATGTCTTCAAAATTTTCTGCCATATTTTCGATTGAGATTGGTGATTGTAGTTACTGATCTTTTAGAGAATTTAGAGATTATTATTGTTTTTTTAATTCGTTCATTTACATACATAATGAAAGGTTATTATAAAATGTAACATTTAAATTTTACCTTATAGATAATGAATGGAGAGGTTATCCAAGATGAATGAATGCACATTTTTCAATCATTTCACCCATTAATTATATTATGCTTCTGAAATTTCTAACTGTTCATGCCTAAACCGTATAATTTTTTTCAAACAACGGAGCTGAAAGGTCTATGTGGAGCTGTAGCTAGAGATGATACATAATACGGTTTGTGGTAGACAAACAAAATACCAGGACGATTTTTGAAAGAGATGTATAGGGCAGGCTTCTGAAAGTAGTTTGTTTTGTGCAAAATATTGTAGATTTAAAGGAGTTTTTTATATGGGGCCTGAATATGTGAGAGTAAGATTGTTTGTCCTCATTGTGGTCTGAAGTTTGTTGCAGTGGAAGTGTAAAAGGATCAAATTGATCAATCATGGAGCAATATAGATAATGGAGAAGTACAGAATAGTGGAGAAAATGTTAGAGGAGGGCAATCTTCTAATGGGGTTCAAAAGTTCAGTGCTTTTTCTCTCTCACACAATGGGATATACAAGTATGTATCAGAGGAGAAGTCTCCATTTTCTACTAGGGTCTAACACATTAATCGCTACATCTCTACTACTCCATGGTACATTCACTAAAAATTGAAGATAAAAGAAGGGAGAGTTGGTTGAGTTTGTTTTGAATGTCGATAGGTGATAAATAACCATGTATTACAAGCTATTATTGGTTGTAGTTGAAGCAATAAATAGACTAGGAGTAGACTAGGA
This sequence comes from Hemerocallis citrina, assembly GCA_017893485.1. Classification (NCBI taxonomy): domain Eukaryota; kingdom Viridiplantae; phylum Streptophyta; class Magnoliopsida; order Asparagales; family Asphodelaceae; genus Hemerocallis; species Hemerocallis citrina. The sequence continues at coordinate 10,873,006 of CM030362.1, forward strand.
TTGAGGTAGTTAAAAAGGGTATTTGTTGTTAATTTGACTGAGAAGATGAATCTTAAGAGAGCTGTATTAAGATAATAAGTTCATGTTCTGACCCCAAAGAAATTATTGTTGTTGTTGCTGTTTTATTTCGTCGGAGTAGGAATTCTATAGCCTCAGGTAACAAAAAATATTAGTACTATTTTACTTCCAAGTGCAGCCTGATTGTTAGAAACACAGTACTGCATTAGGAGCCACATCTTCAGGGAGATTAAGTTCATTGCTCTAGGAATTCTAGATTATTTGATCCTTTCAAACTCTTTTAAACGAATTTGTTGGTGTCAGTGAGTGTAATTGCTGATCGGTCTGGGATGGTTCCCACTGTGAACAGTACATTTAATAGATATTCAGTTTAGATTGGTCCCGTCTGGTGGGTCAAGACTCACTTCCAGTTTCTTGTAGATCTATGACTACAAAAGAAATATTATTTTCCAGTTATGGAACCAAACAGCAATAGACCACAGTACTTTGTGGACCACATGACCAGCTGTATTTGTCTTTCATCAGGAAGGAAATTGTAAGTTTATTCATGCACTTGTCTTGAGAAAAGGCAAACCAAAAGAAAGTATGATTATTGTTTTCTTTCGAGATCGTTGGAGGATTCTATATCAATCAGTTTTGCAAATGAACTGACTGACTCAAACCTCTCTAGGATCTTTTGGATGGTTCTCATTTTTATTATTTGCAGGAGATGGGAAGTAACCGTAGAGCATCAGACATTATACAAAGCAAGAAAGGGACGGTGGGAGATGCTTGCAAGTGGGTGAGATTGACTGAGTGTTTACTTAGAGTATAGTTGTCAAGATATGAAAGGAGTTGAAGTTAAAAACTTTGATCAGGATAGAATCCTTGCTTGAAGATAATGTTGGAATATATGCATTAATTCAGTTGGTGTAAATCTAATCAAATATCATTAATTCATATACATTTCACACATGTAGGTTTCCATTAATGATATTTCTTAGATTGCCTACCTTCTCAATCTCTTTGTTTTATTTTATTTTACTTTTGGTTGTTCGCAATCATTCTAACTAATTAATTCCTGAACAATATATAAGAAAGATTAAAAAAAATTACTCTTATTATTACTATTTACTTTAGCTCGCCTTAGAGTAAATATCTGGCTCTGACACATAATTTTAATATGTCGCATAATTTTAGTGCTCCAATTCCATGTGCGTGATATTTGGTGATGATACATACTGGTCAATTTCGTTGTGCCTGCGTCATTTTTGGGGTTGAGTCATGAGAGGAGCACATAAGAGTAAGTGTCTTATGAGACTTGTTTGGGAATGTGAAAGGTTACATAGAATTAGTGTTTAATGTCTACTTAAGGATGACGGTTGGATGGAGGGGTTTCATCTCCTTAGGTTGAGGATGACCATTGGATGTTAACCCAAACAGCCAGTGATATCTTTTAGCATTATAGCTTAAGTAGTTATAATTTATATGATCTCTATTGCCAGTTAGTTGTAACTATAGATCATACACATTGACTGGTGTATGTCTAATGGCTTGTATCATCAATGTTTAGAAAAATGAATATGGTGGATGTGTCTGAGTCATAATTATACGTATGTCACATATCATGGATGTCCGTTGTAGTAGGCCAGAAAGGAATAATTAGTAGAAACAAGAATTACATTGTCGGCAATAATTATTACTTCAGTTGTTCCAAACATGGTATCAAAATCTCAGCTGATCCTGAGATGCTTTGCGTAAGAGCATCTGTAGTCGTTCCCTATATTTCCAAAATTTGGAAAATATAGGGAATTAACCGCTGCAGTCGTTCCCTATATTTCCAAATTTTGGAAAAATAGCTAAAGTAGGCTTCTATATTTGAGAGACGATGTAGAAATTTTCGAAATATAGGAATCGGAAGATCATCTTGCGTCCGTTCAAAAAAAAAAAAAAAAAAAATCTCGGACGCAATATGATCTTGTGTATGAAGAAAAAAAAAGAACAGGTCGGACTTCATTTTGCGTCCGAACAAATTTTTTTAAAAAAAATGTGTCGGACGCCAGATCATTTTGCGTCTGACAAAAAAAAATGGGCTAAAGAAATCGGACGCAATTTCATTTTACGTCCGAGCGAAATTATTAAAAAAAAAAAATCAAAACAGGACGGACGCAGCTTCATGTTGCGTCCTAGAGTTTTTCCCTATTTTTTAAAAAAAATTCCTATGGAATATAGGCTGTAGGATTGTGTATGCATATAAAGTTAATTTTAGATTGGTTTGATTATTTGATCAAGGGATGAGATGGAATGGGCCTATAGAAATTATTATGTGTTTCCATGCGTAGATTGTTTTATTTTTTTTATCAATGGCTAAGATTCAAAATAAAAACCATCATCCACCGTTGGATCAAATTTTGGGTTTCAACGACTACAAGCCCAACTCAAAATTCCTTTTTCTAAAAGCCAAATATGGGAATTTTGAGTCCTAAGAGCATCCACAGTCGTTTTTCTTATATGCTATAAAATGGCAGCTACAGTAATAGCAAATAAGATCGATTGCTGCAGTGGTCGTTTGCTATATTGTTTCTCATTTTTTAGAAATAAGCGAGCGACGGTATATGATATACCGTCTCATCGTTTAAAATAAATTAAAAAAAGTTAATTACTTATTAACTATTAAACTATATTAATTAACTAAATTAAATAATATAATAATAACTAAACCTAATTAATTAACTACCTAAACCTAATTACTACTCCTAAACCTACCCAATCAGCATTAAATTCTCCACTGCCCTTAATTCACGGACGGGGTATCATACCCCGGCTGGGGTATCATTCCCCGTCTGAGGGAATATTAAAAAAAAAAATTTTTTTTTTAAGTGGGGAGACGGGGTATCATATCCCGGACGGGGTATGTTTCCCCGTCCGACCATTTTTTTTAAAAAAATTAATTAAAATTATTTAGACGGTATATGTTCTTCCGTCTCACTCGATTAAATATCATAAAATCGGAGCGACGGGATATGATATCCCGTCCTTTATAATTTGAGAAATGGTATTTCGTTTCTCATATGTGAGAAACAAGAATAGAAGCTTTGCTATAAAATGGCAAAATGAGAAACCGTTGCAGACGTTCGTTTGTTAAAAAATGGCAAATTGGCATTTATAGCAAACGACTGTGGATGCTCTAACGACTACAGATGCTCTAAGTCATTAATTTTGGAATGCATGTTACCGACAACTGATGTAATGAATATTCATTATATTATGGAATACACTCCGTTTGCTCAGTATTTGAATTGTTAGATTGCTTGGTTAGGCCTCTTGACTTAGTTTATGTTGTCTGAATAGTCGGCACTTAATTGTACCATTATTCTTCTTAGATATGAAACCCACAACAGTCTACAGTGCATTGGGGCCATTGGACCAGCTTTCATATTTCAGCCAGAGAGAAAATTAGAAGTAGCAAGTTCTTTTGGTTGAGTCATTATTTTGTTTTGTTTGAGTCTAGAGAACAGACTTGCTAAAACAAGATGGGGCTGTTTGATCTGTTGGTAATGGTCCCGTGCAGACAAAGACAAATTAAGAAATGGATCCATCTTCTTTTTAGGACCTATAATATATGTCTGATGTTTCTTCCCTGCAACAAGCATAATTTTGGAAGTGTTCAGGACCATATGTTTTCTGATGTATTCCATTTTAAAAATATGTCAAGGAACATTAGGTTGCAAGTCTCTTCACCATATAAGTTAAATGAAAATTGACTAATCAATATGGCATTAAAAACTGGTTCAGTAGATTGAAATTTTTGTAGATCATATCAAGGTCCTTAAATTAGCTCTTCTTTATTGGTATATAATATTAGAAGAACATATACAAAGGTTGAACTTCTTAGTTATGCTAGCCACGAATGTGCTAATCCTAGTAAAAACTGCTGTTCTTCCTAGGTGTGAGTTTTAGTAATTGATATTTTTATCTCTCTCTCTCTCTCTCTCATTCCTTAAATATTTAATGGCTGTTTCTTATTTATTTATTTATTAGTTCTTACCAGAATTGTTATGGCATCATTTCCTCCTATGTAATATAGATATTTTTAACATTAAGCATTTCCTGTTAAAAGATTTTGTTAATATATATTTTATTTTGAACATTTTTCAGACACTTGTTTGGCATTTCTTGGAGATATCACTCAGTATTTTTTTTCACACTTCATTGTTCATATTATAAACTAAATATGCTTTGGCTTTCATTTATATGTTATAGCTTGTATTTTAAAGAAATCATGAGATGTATGTTGGTTAGTTTTTAGCATATGTACAAACATTATCTGTCACTAGGGTGGGGCGGAACCTTATGTCACTATAGTGTTTTTGATGATTCTGTAAGGACAATGTTAAAAATAAGTTACATTTGCATGTAGTCCTTTTTTTTCGTTATTGTGAAACTGGAATAGTCTAGTAACCTTTGATTTATGTTATCTTTTGCAAATTCTACAATTTCTACCAAGTTTCTCTGGAGCTTTGTGTTTTAAGGTCTGTAGTTGTATTTAGTTTACCATAATTCTAACTGAAGTTTTCTTGTATGCCAGATGAAAGACATTCCGGAACAGCAGGATCTGATACGGTATTGATCTCCTGAGAGCAAAGCACATATCTATGGTAATACCAATCAATTCTTCATTCCTAATAACTTGTATTTCTAGGCCTGCAGACATTGTTTTTTCGTTAGTCAAGTGGTCATGCATACAGTTGGGGGAAGGGTTACCAGCCACAATTCTGTTTATAAGTAGAGAAGGCCATGCTGAATTTTTGATGATGTTTGTTAGTGGAAGAGTAACTAGTTTTATCATTATTGACAATTAATTAATTACTTTTCAGAAAATTAGTAATCATGTTATTGGTCAGTGTTGCTGAACTGTGAATAGAGTATCAATCCCTTGCTGCAGCACAGCACAACATAAACAAATCTGAATCTGATTCTGCATCAGTAATTGCAAATAATTTTGGCTTGGATTGTGAGATTAATTAGTTTCAGTGGGGTCTTAAAATGGTCTGGATTCCATTCTCTCCATTCATTATTTTCAGTTTTTTTATTTATTTTTGAGAAATGTTAGTTGTATCTAATATTTTAGTTGATTTTTGGAGATTCATATGTGGAATCCAATTGGCATAGATTTTGATGATATGTCACAGAGAATAATTAATCTTACAAATATTTAATTCGGTGATGATACATATCATAACTGTTTGTGTGTCAATGTGGATTTTACGTAGGAATATAGTACATCAATTATGTTCACCCCTACTGCGGATTATTAGTATTTGATGGAAGCTCATTGTCCTCAGTTGAGAGTTGGCCTACTATTAAGGGTTGTGACCCACCAGGAAACAACAAAACAAAGTAGGTTACATGCATCATCCTATCTGAACTACATTTCATGTCTTCTATATGGGAATTGGCATCTCTGAATCATGTCTCTTAACTGATTGACTCTTAGTTGTGTTTATTTTACAATATAGAGAGGGTGGGACCTTGCATTAATTAATTGCTCATTGTTGGACCACCATTATTAGCCCATCTCCTATTATACATGTGCATGGAGGGGCCATAAATAAACGTAATTTAAAAAAAAGAAATTAAAACAACAATTGGGGAAGGGTTTCGCTCAATCTTGTAAGAACCGAACAGGCTATGGTCAGCCATCTCTGCAGCTCGATGGTTGGTAGGTTTTTATGACACTGGTTTCGTTGTTATTATATTTGTGCATTTCTCACTATTCTATGTATGTACGTACATTCTTCTGATACCATATCACTTGGTGCATGTGTAAAATTTCGAAAATTTTGCCGTACTGACCCACTTTTTGAAAATATTTGGCACTCTGACCCACTTCTGAAAATAATTAGCGATCTGGCCCAATTTTGGACACGTTAGCATAAACCGTTATTGAAATAACGGCATAGGTTATTTACGTGCCGTTATTTCCAATAACGGCATCTATATTTTAAAAAAGTATCATGCCGTTATTTGAAGTAATGGCATAGGTTATTTTGTTTTTCGACAGCTTGTAGTCTCAATTTAGAGAAAAAAATTGAAAGTGTGAAAACCTTATAACAGATGCCGTTATTTCAAATAACGGCATCCTCAATACTTATGCCGTTATTTCAAATAACGGCATCAGTTATAATTTTTTATATATAAAAAAGTAACTTATTATTCATCATCTCTGAATAATAAGTTAATTTTTTTAAAAAAATTTTATAACTAATGCAGTTATTTCAAATAACGGCATCAGTTATAATTTTTTTTTAACTTATGCCGTTATTTGAAATAACGGCATCAGTTATAATTTTTTTTATATAAAAAAGTAACTTATTATTCATCCTCTCTGAATAATAAGTTAATTTTTTTAAAAAAAATTTATAACTGATGTCGTTATTTCAAATAACGGCATCAGTTATAAATTTTTTTTAAAAAAATTAACTTATTATTCATCCTCCCTGTTTCCAAACAACGGCAAGAGTTCATTTATATATAACTGATGTCGTTATCTCCAATAACGGCATCAGTCATTCGAATGCCGTTATTGGTAATAACGGCATTATTTATAAGTTTTTTTCACACTTGAAAATTTTTTAAAGTTAGAAGATTCACACTTGTAAGAGAAATATACTGATGCAGTTATTCCAAATAACGGTATGGAAAAAATATGTAAAGTAGATGCCGTTATTGAAAATAACGGCATGTAAATAATCTATGCCGTTATTTTCAATAAACGATTTATGCTGACGTGTTCAAAATTGGGTCAGATTGCTAATTGTTTTGGGAAGTGGGTCAGGGCGCCAAATATTTTCAAAAAGTGGGTCAGTACGGCAAAATTTTCTAAAATTTCACATGCATGCAACAAAAAATATTCATTCTTTGAAATCTAGATTGAATTCTGAATGCTTGAGACTAAAAAGAGTGGACAAGAATTTAGACAGTACAAGTTTTGTGTAAATTGACACCCTATAATAACCATGCAAGCTCGTTCAACCACTAGAGTTTTGCTCAACTCAAGCAATAACAACACTTTACACCCGGGAAAAAATAAAAGAGTTGTGGTTATGTATATTATATATTGAATATCGCATGTATTGTTCTTTATGTGTGTTGCACTCGTTTATCTTCTTCTTTTTTTTTTTTTTAATGTACTGAATGAGATTTGATCAAAATTAAATTATCATACCTTGAGAAAGATAACCTAAAACTATGAAAGCACAGGCAGGAATTTTTAACCGCTTGAATAAATGATATTTTAAAAAAATTTAAAATGACATCAACTTCAACTTCGACTATTTGCCTGGCTTTGACTATTTTTGCCCAATTAAAAGCACAGCCCTATCATGGTAAAACTATAATCATCTATTATAACACAAAGAAAGCTATCAAGTGGCTCTTCGTCAATCCCCAAAAATCAAAGATCCAGATCTAACCTCACAAAACATATTTTTCTCCCAAAAGTTTTTCCTCAAAACTCAAATTCAAATTTTCCACCTAAAACAACTCCTATATTTATTTAAATTTTTTTTTTCTCCCCCCCCCTCTCTCTCTCGCTCCCTCTTCTATTCAAAAAATTAAGAAAATAAAATTTTTTAAAAATAAAAAACTAGAAAACTAAAAAAAATTTAAAATTTAAAAACTTTAAAAATAATTCAAAAAAATCATATAATGTATTTTTTGCTCTATGTTTGCTACTTCAATTAATTTGCTGGACCTCCAAAACTATTTTATATGATCAAACAAGATGTACTGTTTCGAAGACGTGCTGTAGGCAAACCTAGTAGCAAACAAATTTAAAAGAGAAAGAAAAAGGACCTTAGGGGGTGTTTGGTACGCGGTAATGTATAAGGGAATGTAGGATTACTCTCTTGATTACCTGGTTTGGTAAGACACAGGTATAGTTTTGTAAATAATTTTAAATTCCCAGGGTTATCAAAATAATTAGTTTGAAAGGATAAACATTCCCCTCGAAAATGGTGGGATTTGTGGATTCCTCCACATAAAAAATGTGTAAGATTATTGCATACCCAAAACACCCTCCAGATTTCTGGCTTTATCATATAACCCGCTCTTGTTCCCTCCAATCAAACTCACCCACTACCGCGTACCAAATTCTTCAACTCTTCGTTATAACTATTTCTTCTCTGAATCGTTAGAAAATCTGTGTGTTCTCTTCGTTATTTCTGCTTCTTTAAAATCTTTATGGTATCAGAGCATAAGTTGTTGTGATCTAACTTTGGGTACCTATGGAAATCTTGTTTTACTGTAATGGGTGACGAAAAAAAAACTCAACCATCGCTTCTGAACCAGATGGTAATCCAAATTTGTGTCTTTGTTCAATTCTCCTAAATGGTTTCAACTATATTCCTTGGTCAAGGATTGTTACCTTGGCACTTGGAGGAAGGTCAAAATGGCTTATGCCAGTGGAAAGGTTGTTGCTCCTGATGTTGACGATCCAAAGTACGAAGACTGGTTCTTCAAAGATCAGTTGGTCATGTCATGGATCTTGAATTCTATGGAGCCTCAAGTTGTTGAAATATCCAGTTTTTTCTGAATTTGCCCATCATCTATGGGAATCTTTGAAGGAAATGTATGGACATCAAAACAATGCTGCTCGAATCTTCCAATTGAAGAAAGACATCATGGAAATCTCATAAGAGGGAAAGCCTTCTGTTGATGGGAATCTTTTATATTTATTTATTTTTAAATAAAGCCAAAAGGGTATTTTCGGTAATGTCTACTATAGAGATGGATTGATGGGAATAAATTGTTCTATACCAAACACGGTAATAAAGTATTCTCATGCATGTAATGTTATATACCAAACACAGTATTACAATATTCCTGGGAATCTTCATTCTCACCCTCATATTCCTGGGAATCCACCAATTCCTGGGAATTCTCCAATCCGCGTACCAAACGCCCCCTTAGTGTTTAGAAATAGAAATCTCAAAGCCAACTACAGCAATTTGCATGTGCAAATCACATGCAAATTTGTCTTTATCATCACTGAATAATGGCTAAATTTTAAAAAGCTCCCCAACTGTTTAAAACAATTAATTTATCCCTTCATTTATTTTGCTTTGACCTTTTTTTTTTTTTTTTTGAGGAAAAAAGTGGAATAAGGCCATCCTGTTTCATTAATAAGAAGTTAACAAAACAATCCCGGCGTACCGGAAAAAAAAACAACAGTACAAAACAAAAGTAAAATGCATGAAGAAAATGAAAGCAAACAAACATACACCCCTAACAAATCCTGGGGGGTGGGTCTAACTATTCCAATATCCAGCAATCAGAGAGTACAGTAGCCTGAAGCAAAACATAAGCTGGCATAAGCACTGTCACGACTGGTGAAGCCAGTCCCTTAGTCCAGCGTCGGCCCAAATTCTACCTCCTCATCGTCAAACTCCTCTACCTAGAATACTTTAGCTATCCTTCCTCTTGCCCCCGTTGCCGCAGCTGTAGCCCAAAAAGAGATAAGATGCATGATATGAGTCAGGTTACCAGAAATACTATTACATGAAGCACGAAAATAAAAATTATTTCTGTCAAGCCATAACACCCAAGTTGTTGCCGCAATTGCAATGTACCACGCCTTCTTCATATCATGGCGAATCGTTGTAAATTTGGGGTCAATCCACAAATCCTCATATACGTAGGGGTAGACTCCTGTTCCTAAGGTTCGGAGTACCTCTAAAAAATGGTTTGAAGTATCGAAAAATTTCCATCCAAAATATGCCATTGTTGGAACTTAAAGATCAACTGGCTTTTAACGCTGTAACGTAGTTCATTTCATGAGAGAGTTTTTCGATGTTGAAAACTATTTAATGCAAAATCATGAGAGGGCAAGTAACTTTTAGATGAAAAGTACAAGAACTTTTAAAAAATTATAAGTAATGCTACACCTACAAGGCTACAACCAAATCTATTATCTTTATCTTTACTATCTTAGGTCACACACTATTAGTGAAGTTTATTGTAAATTAAGTGATATAAACATCTAATAGTAGTGTGTCATTTAAGGTAGTTCACTATTTTCATATATAGCACTCATTATGTTGGGCTCACTAAAAAAACAACACTCTCTCAAGGTTTGTTAGTTTAGCCATACGGACTGACAAATGACTAACATGACTTTCAACTAAACATACCCTATTTCATCAAAAAAAACTAAACATACCCTATTATATCCCACTTTAACTCATCCTAAATATATGAAATGAGGAGTTTAAGATAAATTTGAATTTTTACTGATAAAAAATAAATGGGACGAATTTGGAGTAATAAGTTGAAGAAACACAAAAGTTATGAAAATGAAGATCAGTAAGGTTGAAAAAGAATAGGAACGTGGCTTCAAGGAAAATGAGAGAGATTATCAGTTGTTGGATTCAACCATTTGATATAAGGGACATCTGATTAGCTCATAGAAAGGGTAACTTCACACCGTTGTTGCTACACATGATAACTGAAGTGTTATTTTTAGAGTGAGCCTAACATTATCGGTGTTGTATATGAAAATAGTGAATTGTGGGCCATTTTCTGGAAATAACCCAAAAATTTAACCTTATTGTCTAAAGGGTCGTATTTTTCTACATCTTTAGAAAGGACTATGCACTCACTAGCACAATTCAGCCTTCATTAGGCATGTAAAATGGGTCAGGCCGGGCTTCAGGCCTAGGCCCGCTGCCAATGAAAAAACTAGGCCTTAGGCCCGTCCATAGATTCGGGCTTTTGAAGGGTATATGGACGGGTCTAAAGTCCGGACCTGAAATCCAGACTATTATATAGTGTTGGACATTTTTTTAATATATAAGAAATGTAACTATATTTTTTTGTTTGAATTATATTATATTATGTAATTTTATAAAATAATTGCATATTTTCTACAATTATTATTTTTAAGTTATATATTTATGTATCATCTATATAATAAATTACAAAGAAAGCTATCAAGTGGCTCTCATTCAATTTCCCCGAAAATCAATGGCCTAGATTGATTCTCCCAAAACATATTTTTCCGCCTAAAATTTCGAACCCCAAAAATTAAATTTTCCCCCCAAAACTAAAAAACTCATTACTTTATTATTATCTTCCTCATCTCTCTTCACTTTTTCATATTTTTCACTTTTTCTCTCTCCCTCTCTCTCCCATTCTTTCTTTATTTACTTAAAAATTTAGATTTTAAGATTTCAAATTTGTAAAATTTTCAAAATTTTTATGTTTTTTTATTGTACATGTTATATTGAAAATAGCAAATATCTCTTCAACAGTTAAATTTCATCATTTTCCATCCTTAAAGTTTTAAGAAGTTGGATTTTACATCCTCATTTATAATTATTTTTCAACATATACTAATAGAAACATGGACTTTTATTTACAACTAATTATTGTCATACTATTCAAACTTGAACTACATAATTGTTATTTTACTGTTTGCAGGGTTTTTCGTGTGTTGTATCGTTCCGAAGACGTGCCGTAGGCACGTGCCCGCGGGCAAATCTAGTCTATATAATAAAATACAAAGAAAGCTATCAAGTGGCTCTCCTTCAATCCCCCAAAAATTAAAGATCCAGATCTAATCTTACAAAACATATTTTTTCCCCAAAAGTTCCCTCCAAAACTCAAATTCAAATCACCCACCCAAAACAACTCCTATATATATTTTTTTTCTCTCTCTCTCTCCCTTTTCTATTCAAAAATTTAAGAAAATAAAAATTTTAAAAATTTTAAAAAATTAAAAAACTAAAAAATTAAAAAATTAAAAATTTTAAAAATAATTCAAAAAAAAAATCAAAAAAATCATATAATATGTTTTTTGTTCTATATTTGCTACTTCAATTAATTTGCTGGATTTCCAAAACTATTTTATATGATCAAACATGGTGCATCGTTTTGAAGACGTGCCGTAGGCACGTGTCACCGGGCAAACCTAGTACATATATAATTTTACATTGTCTAATGGAGGTGGGCCTAAGTCGAGGTCTGTGATCCGTATCAAAGAGCGGGCCTATGGGCCAAACTGGGCTTCGAATTTCAAACTCATGTTTGCCCTTAGAGGGCCAGGCCAGGCTTTTGGTAGATTTTATCATCGTGCTTGGACTTTTGTTTTTGTCTTATTTATTTTATTTTTTTACTTCCCTATCCTTCATGAAAGAATATTTGTCCTTTACGAAAAATAAAACAAAAAAAACATCATTCCAGTACAATTATTATTTTACATATATGAGTTGGTCCAGCAAAAGAAAAAAAAAAGGAAAAATACCCCCCAAGATTTCAGATATTTTCATTTGTCAATTTTACCTTTCTATAAAGCCATACATAGCTAGGGCTGCAAACGAACCAAACTACTCGCGAGTTACTCGGCTCGAGCTTGATCAAAGCTCGGTCAAAGTTCGAGCCGAGCTCGAGCTCGATAGCTTAACGAGCCGAGTTCGAGCTTGGGCTTTTTGTGATTTTAGGCTAAGCTCGCGAGCTACTCTGCTCGAACTCGGTCAAACCTCAGTCAAAGCTCGGCTCGAGACGAGCTCGAGCTCGAAACTGAGCTTGATTCCTTAACGAGCCGAGCTCGAGCCTGAAGATACTCGGATCGACTCGGCTCGTTTGCAGCCCTATACATAGCTAGTCATGAATCATGATGAAGAGACACTTATAAAAAAATTTCAAGTTAGTACATTTCGAGTACCCAACTTTGGACCTACATTTTTCATTCATACGGAAACCGTTTTTGACAAATGAGTACATTACGGAATAATACTCGACGAGAGGAACGTAATCCAATCACTTTTCGGCGCCGCCGGTGGCTGGAGCCCACCGGAATCTGGCCCGAAAAATATCCCAAAAATATTTCCAACATCTATAAAGCCATACATAGGTAGGGCTGCAAACGAACCGAACTACTTGCGAGCTACTCGGCTCGAGCTCGATCAAAGCTCCAGCTCGAAAATCGAGCTCGATAGCTTAACGAGCTGAGTTCGAGATTGGGTTTTTTGTGATTTTAGGCTAAACTCGCGAGCTACTCTGCTCGAACTCGGTCAAAGTTCGGCTCGAGACGAGCTCGAGCTCAAAACTGAGCTCGATTCCTTAACGAGCCGAGCTCGAGCCTCAAGATACTCGGTTCGATTCGGCTCGTTTGCATCCCTATGTAACATAGCTAGTCATGAATCATGATGAAGAGACACTTATTAAAAATTGGTAATATATCTCTAATAAAGGCAAGTTCATTGAAATGTTTTCCTTCTGGTATTACCATTTCATATTTATGTGAATTATGTAAATTCATATTTATAGAAATTGTTTTTATTTTGGTGGGAGGGGGCAGCTGGAGATGGGTGGGGGCACCTAGCCACTCACTTCATCAACAATTCGACATTGATGAAATTCCAAAGATGCTCCTTAATTAGGAAAACATCAGAAGCGTGCGCGCTTTGTATTGACCTAAAACTTTTTTATTATTCGGTAAGTTTGCAACCTAACATGAACAACTTGATGAGTTTCCAAAGATGCAGAGAGTGGGTTGATGTCAAATAATTGTAGTGTTTTTTAATAGGCTTTGATGCCTTTTCATGCCTTTAACTAGCTAGTTGATGATTCGGTAAGAGATATTTTCTTTTGTATTGAGAAAATGGTGGGATGTTTCTCCAAGAACAACAAGCTTTTAGTGAAACCCTTTTTATTTTTTAAATATCTCTAATCTCTAATATCTATCTAATATTATAATGGGAGAAGGTCTTAGTGTCGTTTGTCATTTTGTCATTCTACCAACATGTGCAACGCGTGTACATAACTAATATAAAGGAGGTATTTCTAGTTCAAATCCTCTCTAAGTCGGAGTTTTTATTTTTATTTTTTGAAATTATTTATAATCTTACTAGTTATTACTAGTTATTATAATCTTAATTTTAAAAAGTGCTAGTCGGCTCCAATTTTTTTAAATATTATTGCAGTAGGTTTTTGTTTTTGTTTTTGTTTGTTTGTATTTTTTTTGGAAAAACAAAAGGCTATGTTATTTATTTTAAAATGAGTGAAAATCTGTTGTATTTTTATATGAAAAAAAGTTTTCCATCACTCATGCTGTCTTATGTATAATATTTAAAAGTAAGAAGGAGGGGAAAAAAAAACCAAGAAATCAACTTTCAAAAGAATCACATGGCCAATTGTTTAGAAGCCTAATTAAATATTCACTAGTACTTTACATGTGCGATGCACGTTTTAATAATTTTTATAAATAAAAAATAAAAACTCTGATGTAGGGAGGATTCGAACCTGAAATCTCTTTTATAATAGTTGTGTACCTGTGTTGCACATGTTGGTAGATTTACAAATGACACTAAAGTTTTCTTCTATTATAATATTAGAGATGTAACAAATAATTCTTTTAAAAAACTCTGCTAAAAAATTTACTCAAAAAACAAAAAAAAAAACAAACAAACAAATAATTCTACAATCAGAAGCGTTCATGGAATCTTTTGCTCAAATTCTTGAAAAATTCAAATACCTACTAATCATTTACTTAATGGTTCAATTTTATTTAGGTAAGTTTACTGCATAGTTTTTTTTTTTGTTTTTTTCGATGGAAAAGGTGGAGCATGACCATCCTGTTTCATTAATAAGAAATTAATGATACAAACCCAACGAACTGGGTCAGATTACAATCTACAGACAGAAAATAAAATATACACATGAAGCAACATGACCCGTACGCACAACAAATCCCTCTAACAATCCTGAAGGGTGGGCCGAAAAATAAGCTCGGTCCAGCAAAATTGTATGTACCTCAGTTTAGCTTCGTACACTGCTCCACGGCACATGTACACCCACCTGAAACTAGTCTGGTAGGATTTTAACACCCGCCGATCTCTGCCTTCTCCTCGCTGGGGGGACCCAATCTTTGGGTCCAAGCCCCGCAGGCCGACTTATGACACCATGGCACATGCAGAACAATCGCACCCTCCCACCAACTCCCCCAGTCATCCTACAAATGTGGCAACACCTCCCACAACCGCTACCAAAGAGATAGCCGTGAAGATGATACCTTCACGTCTCTCACGATTGTGCTATCTCAGGCGATTTCTCACCAAACAACTATCTCGCTCACCCCATCAAAAACCACGTTCCAGGAGAGAGCCGTGGAGAGGATACCTTCACCTCTCTCACGCTCTTGCTCTCTCCGGTAATTTCTCACCACACAGATTCATCTTGACTCTTATTCCCAACTAGGGAAGAGGCGACGCTGTTACAAGACAGTGGCCTAAGCTAGAGGAAGCTCAATAGCCTGATAGTAGGCGTTGTTGTTCTTCGATTTTGCAAAGAGGCGATGGAATCCTAGGCTGTTCTTCCCGCTGTAGGTCGAGCCAAAAAAGTTCCTAGAGAAGACTGCATCAACGGCATTGTTGGACACCCAAACAAGTGAGCGTGCATCATGGAGGGGCCTCATCTTCGGGCCCAAGCCCCACAATTGTACAATACAACGTGCTACACAGTCCTCAGCTTCTACAACAAACAACCATTGGCCTGGCCCCACGGGCCCCATACCGAACCACCGACCTCACACACTTGAGCACCAAATTCATTACGTTCGCAACAACAGGCGCGGGAGGATGTTCTGGTGCGACATAGTCGCTCCATGACAGTTGAGGCAAGCACCCCGAAAGTTAAGACAAGTGAGCACATCATGGAGGGACCCCATCTTCGGGCTCAAGCTCCACAATCATGCAAAACAATATACGACACCCTCCACACCACCCACACAAAGGCGTCGACACATCAATTGCTGCCGACACCACCCACACACTTAATCTCTCTTCAAAGCATATCGCAGAGAGATAAGGCGGAGCGGTGCATCGACGACGATGACTCCTTCATCTGGGTCAGCGACAGATCCATGGCGTTGGCGGAGGAGGACCGTTATATCGACGGCGGTGCGGCGCGACGCCCATCCGCCTCCACGATCTGGGTCGGCGACGCCTTCGTCGCGCCAGATCTTCGACTTTGGGTGCCGTGAAGGCGGCGCACCGGGAAGAAGAGGGAAGGTGGCACCTGAAATCGGATCTGGGCCGGGAGGAAGAAGAGCGAATCTCGATCTCGTCGCCGCGAAGGATGGAGGAAGGGGTTGGGGGGGGGGGGGGCCGCCGCTGCCGCTAAGATTGTAGATGTATGTTTTTTTTTTTGGTTACTTTTTTCTATTATACGGCAACTCCAAGACAGTTTACTGCAGAGTTGACACAAAATTTCATTATTTCAACAAAACAAAAAAAGCAGCACAGCTTTTCGCAAAACGAGACATATGCTTTCATTGGTTATCAAAGTCAAACTGATTGAGGGGGTCCATGGTTAGTCGAGAATTCAAGATGGCTAAGTAGAAAGTTATTGTCAAACAAGGGTTCTTATAAAAACATTCTCATTTTTACCGTCTGACTCAGCAGTGAGTCAAGATGTTGACGGAGGTTCTAGAGTCACCGCACCGTCGAGTCGGCTACAACTTCTATGGTGGGACCTACTGCCACGTCTGATGACGGTTGTGGAGAGTGGGATCCACGTGAAATCCACGACAAACTGGCCCTCGTCGAACCGAGGTGGATCCGCGTAACAAGCGCGGGTTTGCGACGGTCGTGTTTCAAGTCAAAGTCAATATCATATCTCGAATCTCTAATCTCTAAATACTAGTATTTTTTATTGAAAAATTTTTACGTACGATATACGTTTTAAGAAATAATTTTTGAGTTAGATGTGCGTTCTACGTAATTGGAAAAAAATATTTTGAAGAAAAAACTACAATTTATACGTGCAATATACGTGTTTATAAGTAGAATTTGAATTGTACGTGGAACATATGTATATGTTTAGTGTTAAAAAAAATATTATAAAATTATTTTTTACGTGCGTTACACATTTTAAATAGGTAAAAAAAAAATTTATTTGCTTATTTTTGTTGTAATTAATGGGAGAGTTGAAGTTACACGTGCAATGCATAAGTTTGTATGTTGATAAATGACAACCCCACTAGTATCATGCATGTGCGATGCACGTGGAGGAGGAAGGGAGAAAACAAAAAAAAATCACAAACACGTGCGCTGCACGTGTTTGCTCACATACAAAAAATTGTTAATTAATTACCAATCCCATCTCTCCCATTATAATAGTTATAGATATTATAATGGTAGAGTTGGGATTGTCATTTGTAGACAGCCAGTAATTTGCAGACATTCAACCATCTAATTTGAACTATTCAATTTTTTTAGGGGAAGTTATATTAACCATTCATTTACTCAACTGTTGTTAGTTACCATAACACTCTCAAAGTTTAAATTTATTTACGGCATAATTATTTACAAAAGTGTCATTAATATAAAATAAAAGTTTGTGGCACTAGAGATAACTAGTAATATACACGTGCGATGCACATATTTAAAAAAAATTGAAGTAAGAACTATGATTTACACGTGCGATGCATGTCTTAATATATAGGATTATATATTTTTTAAAGTAAATGTGAAGACTATAATGGGAGAGTTGAAGTTGCACGTGTGTTACACATATGTAGGTAGATTTACAACTCCAACTCTTCCATTATAATAGTTATTATATATTATATTATAGATAGATAGGTAGATAGATAAATAAATAGATAGTAATTTACACATGCACATTTAATATATTTATAAAAAAATTAAAGTAAAAAATCTGACGTAGTAAGGACTCGAACCTGAGTCCTTCTTCATATTAGTTATACGCATACAATGCACGTGTTGATAGATTGACAAATGATACTAAGGCCCTCTCCCATTATAATATTAGAGATATTAGAGATTTGTAAAGAGTATGTGATGAGTAAAAGAAGATCACATGTTTGAGAACAGATTACACGTCTTATTATTTACTGTATATACAAAACAAATATTAATTAGAACGAGCGTGTAGCTTCCTAGTCAATTTGGTTTGTAGTATTTTAACCGTTTTTCATTT
Organism: Hemerocallis citrina; assembly: GCA_017893485.1. NCBI lineage: Eukaryota > Viridiplantae > Streptophyta > Magnoliopsida > Asparagales > Asphodelaceae > Hemerocallis > Hemerocallis citrina. Next base: position 10,891,006 of record CM030362.1, read on the forward strand.
GTTAGTAGTAATTAGAATTGTGTTTTGTGCTCATAAGTCAAATTTAGAACAAGTTTTAGTTTTGGTGTTTTAGAAGGATGGGTAAATTCATTTCATGCCCTTCCCTTTGATTGTCACTTTTCATTAGCCTCAAAAGACATCTTTAGAGAAAAACTCGTGTTGCTGTTCAATTTTTCAAATTTTTAATTTTTTAAAGTAAGAAAGCAGAATAAATATATATGATACATCCCTATCAGGGCCGGCCTCACCCTTGAGGCGCGTGAGACGGCCACCTCAGACCTTCAGAGTTTTTACAATTTTAGGAGTCCCAAATTTATAATTCTCTTATAAATATAAGCACGTATTTTACACGTAAAAAAACTATTATTAGAGACCCCATTTTGGGAGTTCGCCTCAGGTCTTCGGAAAAACTCAGGGCCGGCCCTGATCCCTACATACAGCATACAATATGCATATGTGCATACTAGATTTAATAATTTTGGTGGAAAAGTTTATATTCTTATGCTCGAACATCACCACCTAATTTGTTGGAGTATTACCTTCAAGTCGATAGATCTGGTTGCTAAAAGTAGAACAACAATATTTGTTAAACTAGCTAACTTAATTAAGGATGTTTTTCTCAAAGAAGCTAATAAAAAACTAATTGGCTATACGAATTTACTATATATATGAAAATCAAAGAAGCCAATGAAAAACTAGTCAATTATAACTTCTACAAATTTACATTATTCTTTTTTCATAATTCATGTGCATTAACTATATATATATACTAGTTCATGGTGAAGGCCGCGCATTTGAAACTTAATTCTCACAACTCTCTTGAAGCCACATTATACTTCAAAATATAGAAGAAATATTGAAAACATCGGCGGCAAATTAAAGGCTATTTCTTGAAAGCGATCCAACTCCCTTTTCTTCCCTTTCGCTTTCTTATGATTTCCCGTACTCAAAGTCTATCTTCGTGCTAGACTAGGTATGCATAAACAAGTCAGTCGCGCTAATAACGTAAATGCATACGCTTAATTATTCTAGTAAACTCTAAGAAAAATTCAACATATATGCATCAAATATCATGGTCGGTGATTACGGTTGAAATAATAGAATCTAAACTGTTTTTATTAGCAAAAGTCAATTCCCCATTGTTACCATTTCAACATTATAGGTGCATGTTTATATTAAATACTAATCTTAGTCTAAATTACTCTCTTAGAAGTAACCCTAATAATAACTTGTAAATACTTGAAACCCTTGTAATGTCATTTCATGTGATTAATAAATTAATATTAATAATAATAATCAATTTGGTAATCACTCTCTGTCGTCACTGCATACCTAATCTTCTTCGCATCACAAAGTACACGTGTGGTTTACTTGGAAAGTTCGGTGGTGGGTCCCTATCCAAACCACAAACTTTCACCAAATTTTTGGTTTTTTTGCGTGTCTTCACGAGAATCTTTTGCTAATTATACAAAGATTCCCTATAAGTAATTATCTACCACAAGTCTTCTTAGATGTCATTAATTTATAAAAATAATTTTTTTTGATGGTAACAAAAGTCCACCGACCTCCCAGCTTTGCCTTATAGGTTTCATTTAGGCTTAACCTTTAAGAAGTAACACAACTTTTGAAAAGTAATTGTAATTTGGTCGTACTCATATTTTTTTAGAACTCGGCGCAGTGCCGGCCCAGACCTGATGTAAGTGAAACATTTGCATCAGGCCCTCAAAAAAAAAAAATTTGTATATGAGGGGACCCCCGTTTAAAAAAAAATAAAATAAAATAAAAATGTGTATATGCGGAATATACGTGAAAAAAAATCTAATACATGAGGGGCCCCCGTTTTCGAAAAAAAAAAGAAAAATTGAAAATGTGTATATGTGAAAAAAAAAATTAATACATGGATCGTTTTTTTTTTTTTTTTTTGGTATATGTGAGGCCCCTTTTTAGAAGTTTGCTTCAGGCCCCCAAAATCCTAGGGCCGGCCCTGCTAGGTCGTAGACTCGTATTTGTATCAATAAGAACACAATATTTTACATCTCCAATTTCTTCTCGAATTGTTCTCTTTACTTGAAGAGCGAGACATTGATGAATTTCGTTTTGAATATCAGGAATCTATATGGGGATTAAGTGGAGCTTTGTCCAAAACAACTTCTTCAACTTTCTTAGAAAAGTGTGCAAACCCCTTTATGGCTCGAAGAAAATTACCACGATTAAGTGAATCAATAGAGAAGCTCATATTTGTTTTGTTACCTGATCAACCCTCTGAATTGGACTAAGAAATTTACCATAACAAACGAGAAAAACTTCACATACCATTCAAAGCCTTTTCTTTCCAACTAAAACCTTAATTTTTTTTTCTCCCATTGATAATAACTTCACATTCTCTATTCACTATTTATAGCCATAAGCAAAGCAAGGACACATATCATTATTAACAATTTGACATACGTTATGTAGATAATCAAATGCAAATATACTCAAACCAATCTTTGATCGTTTTCTTCATTGAATACTTCTTGATGGTTGAATAATTTATTCAATTTAATGGACACGACTTACCCTAATTGAGGAATAATTGAGTTGATTTAGTAGATTTAGTTAAATTGGGGAATAAATTTATGAGTGGATTCTAATTAAGTGACTAAATCGCGACTGCTCTAATTTGGGGCTAAATTGCATTAAAACCCCTTCTAACTTATGGTGAACAAGATATAGTTTTCTATGAATATTTATCATATGGAAAAATACTTGTATCTTTGATATGAATCGCTAACCTTCCTCTGATCTCTTGTCCTCCTGTGCGAGGAGCACCTGCGGTAGCGCAGGCGGTGCTGCGACGTAGGGTTGCCGGGGTGCAGCGGGGCGAGCGACGGTGGCGATGACAGGGTGCAGCGGGGCGGCGAGGAAGGGATGAGCGAGGATGGCGAGGAAGGTGATCCGCGATCGGGGATGGCGATGTGTGGTCGAGTGCGGATGGATTTTAGATTTGGAAAAAAATTGTTTGGATTTCAAATTGGGGATATGAACAGAAACAATCAACAATCCTATATATATATATATATATAGGGGGTTTTCTAAAATTTTTCAGGGGGGCCAAACTGTAAATATGAATATATTAGATGTTTAGGTGGAGGTTGTAAATTTGTGTGTGTGTGTGGGGGGGGGGGGGGGGGGTCCCTCACAGTGCTCCGCCCCTGCGTATGCATGTGTGTACATTTTTTATGGTAAGATTTATCAAATTAACTTTAATGAGGTCCCTTGCCCAGTCCTTGGGTTTCAAACTCGCCTCTGACGCGTCTTTCCCTATTAATATTCTTAGACAGAACGAGCGTATCAGAGTCCAGGAGCACCGTGACTCTCATGATTAGTATCTCATGGAATATCCGGGGTTTCAATTGCCCCGTCAAAAAACGAGCTATCTTTGACCTTATTTCTTCATCCCATTGCGATCTCATTTCTATCCAAGAATCGAAGATCGAGTCTCCCTCCCCTCAGCTCTTTCGATGTTTAGGAGGATCCTCCATTGCTAGGTGGATCTCGCTAGATGCCATAGGCTCCAAGGGCGGTATCCTCCTGGGTTTTAAAGAATCGGTTTTTTCATTGATTGCGATTCACCGTCTTAACTTCTTCTTAATCGTCCAACTTCACTGGAAACTCCTCAATAGTGTCTTGACTGTTATTTCAGTTTACGGGCCATCGACCGCGGAGAGAAGGCCACTCTTTTGGACCGAATTCCAATCCTTACACAATTTCGTTCTAGGTCTTTGTTTTCTGTGCGGAGATTTCAATGTTACGAGGTTCGCATCTGAAAGGTTGAACCCGGTAACCTCATTCTCCCAATCCTGCATCTGTAATGATTGCATCCGGGATCTTCAGTTAATAGACATTCCTATTAACGGGAGATCTTTCACATGGTCGAATCAACGTCTGCTCCCTTCCTTGGCCAAACTAGATCGCTTCCTTGTTTCTCCATCTTGGTTCTCCACATTTCATAATTTGTTTGCGAAGGCCTTACCCAACCCATCTTCTGATCACGTTCCTATCGCTCTTTACTCAAACTTTCATTTCCCTCACCATCACCAATTTCGCTTCGAAAAATTTTGGCTCCAAGACCAGCTCTTTGTAAAACTGGTCGAGGAATGTCTTGCCTCTATATCGGGATCGGTCGGTCTTGGGAATCTGCTTCTTAAGCTCCATGCCATCAAATACGGCTGTAAGATATGGCATCGTGAAAGGCAAGCCAACACTAATTTCCTTTAAAATGTTCTTCTTGCTTCCATTGAAGCCTTTGACTTAATGGAGGAGCGAGCGCCCTTGTCGGGTTACGCTCGCGACGAGCGCCTCGCTTGCAAGCACGAGTACGCCGATATCCTTCTTCAGGACCATACGAAATGGGCTCAAAGAGCCAGAGTCAGTTGGCTGAAGGAAGGTGATGGCAACACCGCTTTTTTCCATCATTATGCTTCTCACAGACAGCGTTGCAATCACATCTCGGAGATCCATGATAATGGTGTTGTTCTGCATTCAGAACCTGAAATCCATCAAACTTTTCTCTCTTTCTATAAAAACCTTATTGGTTCTCCTAAATTGCATTTGATCTCCTTGGATTGGCAGCAACTCTATGGAGCCCAATCCAATGACCTATCCTCTCTTGAGGCTCCTTTCTCCATTGAAGAGATCAAATCGGCAGTGTACGCTTTAAAAAGTGACTCAGCGCCTGGACCAGATGGCTTCCCGGCCTTTTTCTTTCAAAAGTTCTGGTCCTGGCTTAAGGATGATCTCTTCAACCTTTTTCAGGACCTGCATCGTGGCTCATTCTCTTTTGATCGCATCAACTATGCCCACATTGTTCTCATTCCGAAATCGGCGGGAGCTAATGTGGTGACGGATTTCAGACCCATTAGCCTTATTAACACAACGTTCAAAATCATCATAAAAGTTCTTGCCGCTAGGCTCAGCGCGGTCATTCTGCCTCTTATTGATCCGGCTCAATCCGGTTTTATCAAGGACCGCTTTATTCTTGATAGCGTGGCGTCCGCTCAAGAGATTATTTCCCTCTGCCACAACTCCAAATTGGAAGGTATCCTCCTTAAACTGGATTTTCAAAAAGCGTACGATAATGTCAGCTGGGATTTTCTCCTCAATATCCTACATCATCGGGGTTTCGGCCCGAAGTGGATTGAATGGATTAAATCCAGCTTATGTGCCGGTACCTCTTCTATCCTTATCAACTGCTCTGAGGGCCATAAATTTAAAATCAAGTGTGGACTCCGCCAAGGAGATCCGCTTTCCTCCCTACTATTCTCCCTGGTCGCAGACGTTTTCAGCAAGTTGCTTCGCAACGCTCGCGAAGCTCAAGCCATCGATGGTCTGGGGCGCTCTCAACATTTTGACGGTATCCTCAATTTGCAGTACGCAGATGATACTATTATTTTCACCAACCGAATCGCGCCTCTTTGCGCAACCTTAAACTGCTGCTCTATTGTTTTGAGTTGGCCTCGGGCCTCTCCATCAACTTCAATAAATCTTCAGTGCTTTGGTTGGGCGGTACCTCCAGTCGTCAAACAGAGGTCTCTCAATTTTTTAACTGCCACACGGCTTCCTTCCCCATCACCTATTTGGGTATTCCCCTGAGATGGGGCAAGCTTCACAGAGCGGATTGGTTCCCCATCACTGACAAAATTGAATCTAGGCTTAATGTCTGGTCCGGTAAGATGCTCTCCCGAGGAGGGAGATTAATCCTTCTTAACTCTGTCCTCTCTGCTATCCCACTCTATATGATGTCTTTCTTTTATGTTCCCTCTTGGGTCCTCAAGAGGATAGACCAAATCAGAAGTAATTTCTTCTGGACTGGAGTGGCCCCTTTTAAGCAAGGGTCTCACCTTTGCCAGTGGAACATCATTTGCTCCTTCAAGGACAATGGGGGTTTGGGTGTCTTAAATCTTAGGGACCATAACATCGCCCTATTAGGCAAATGGCTTTGAAGATTTCATAAAGACTCCCAACTGTCGTGGGTTCGGTGTATCAAAGGGTATTACTTCTCCTCCATTCCCTGGTGGGACTTCCATTCATCTACCCACCGCTTAGCCTCCCCTTTCTGGAAAGGAGTCTGGAAGGTCGCTGCCACTTTTCAAAGTGGTATTTATCGTTTATGTGCTGATGGGTCCAGGACCAAATTCTGGACCGATCTTTGGATAGGTAATACCAAACTTTCCTCGGCCTACCCACATCTTTTCAGTTTGGCTTCACTCCCCGAGGCAACTGTAGCTGAATCTTTCTATTGGGTTAATTCCACTCGGATATGGATCATTCCTTTCTCTGCTGAGTTGCCTACCCCTTTAGTCTCCGAACTTCAGGATCTTATCGACTCCCTAAATCGTTTCGAGTGGCAACCATTGGAAGATATTGCGTGGCGATGGAGCGCCTCCGGGTCTTTCACGGTTAAATCTTTTTATAAGTTCCTCAACTTTCGCGGGATCAAATCCCCCTCGGCGTGTTTCATCTGGAATTCCTGCGCTCCTCTCAAGGTTAAGATCAACTCTTGGCTGACCCTCAAAAACAAACTTCTCACCGTTGAGGTTCTTAATAAAAGAAATCTAGCATGGGGGCAATTATGTCCCTTGTGCTCGGAAGCCTCGGAGGATGGGAATCACCTATTTATGTGCTGCTCCTTCATCGTTCCCCTTTGGAAGATGGTTGCCCTAGCATGGGAAAACCCTACCTTGCCCTCCAACTTGATCTCTTGTTGGATGACTCTATCCTCGCACCCGAGGTTTCGCAAAGGATGGAACCTATCGGTTCACATCATCTTTTGGATTGTTTGGTTGGTAAGAAATTGCAGGCTCTTTCAGCACAAAGCTTCCTCTATTTTTTCTATGATAGAAGAATTCATTTTTCTGTTTAAATTTTGGTCTTCGAAAGTGAAGGCCGAAGACAGAGTTTCTTTTTATTGTCATCGTTTAGATGAATCTTTGCTATGTCTTTCCAGACTCGATGCTTTATGATGCCTTTTATTAACTGCTTATATTGGTTTCTTTTCGCAGGGTTAACCACGTGGACGATCTAGCATCCTCTGTGCTGATCGTTGGTCTCTATTATTACTGTTTCTTTCATGTTTCTCTTGCTCTTCGGAGCTCTTTTGCATAGGAAGTCGGGCTTTGTTACTTGGGTTTTGTCTTTTGAAGCCCCGATGGATTGTAGATGGTCTGTTTTCTTTTGCTTGAGGCTGGATCAAGCTGGTAATGCTTTTTGTGTGGCTTTTCTTTGTCGAGGGCATGTTATGTTCTAACTCTTGTTAAGTCAGGCATCAGCCTGTTTATGTTATAACTGTTTCGTATGTATCGTTGCTGTTAATTTGGGGGACTCTCTTTTCCCCTCTGTTATGCTATTTTGTTTGTCTCTGATTGCTGCGGCATTCTGTTTTTGTGAGTTTTGGGTGTTGCTATGCTTGGCTGTTTTACTTGTTTGATTGTCGGCCATTTTATGGAGGCCCAGTCCCGAGCGCTCCTAGTGTTCAATTTGTGTTGCGTTTCTTTGGTTTCCTTTGAGCGCCTGGGTGTTGTTAGCAAGGTTATTGGGAGGGCACCGGCCCTCCCCGGTTTCAAGATCCTGAGTCATGTGCGTGGCCAGAGTGATGTTGGGTGTGTCTCTCTGTGGAATGCTTTATCAGTGCCTGTCACGCGGCTGCTCCTCATCCCCGCGCAGCGTAGTTCGTTAAGAACAGCAGCGAATCGCGTTCTCGATGGATGATACAGTTTCTCCTGTGCACTGCCTATAGCGATCTGCAGACCGGGTCGCTATCGGTTGCACCTTTATCCGCCGGTGCAGCTCCAGCTCCGACCCTCTTAGCTAGCGTGCTTGCTCCCTGTTTGTACTGTGTATTTTTTCTCTCGTTTTGTTTCGCTCTTGCGCTTTCATACGCTGGTTGTTTTACATCTTGTAAAACCCTCCTCTTTGTTACTGTACAGACGTTTTTTATTAATATATTTTTGATATGGCTGGAGTCTTTAGACTCTATCCGCTTACATCAAAAAAAAAACTTTAAATCAATAAAATCAAAAATACATGGCTGGAGTCTGTTGACTCTATCCGTTTCATCAAAAAAATAAAAGCAAAAATAAAATAATGGGATTTTGTACCTGATTTTTGCTCTGTAATTCTGTTCTGTTTGTATATAGTGTGTTGCGTATTGTTTGTTCTATTGTGTGGTTTTGTTTTACATCTTGTAAGACCTTCTTATTGTAATATTGTTATTATTAATGCATGGCTGGAGTCTGTTGACTCTATCCGTTTCATCAAAAAAATAAAATCAAAAATACCGAACAACCTACATAATATATACAGAGAAGTGATATGCTAAAATAATATTTATATATCACATGTTGCAAGGTTATCGAATAACGACAAACTGATTTTACAACTTTTGAAATGATATATTCTCCAAATATTGCATGCACATTGTAGTGATACCGAAAGAATTTTGCACCAACTACAAAATTTTACTGGACTAATATTGTTATTCTTACTTTCTTGCAATAAATTTGAACTTTATTTATTTATCAAAAATTACGAAATTCAATTTTTTTGCATTTTCCAGACCATTTTTGCACGTTGTGAGAAAAGCCAAAACCAGCCCCTCGAAAAAAAATATCGAGAACACCTTGGGCTATGTCTAAAGTGTCTAAGAAACTTCCAACCGTAGCCGGGCCCCACTTCCTTTTTGACCTCTGCCAGCTCAGAGTGGGTGCCATCCTAATCATAGCCATGTCAGACAACCTAACTTTAAGATTCGCGTTCTACCTACATCTAACGCTCCCCAGACGCCGCCTATAATCACGCGGCGTGCATAGGATTCTTCTCAACGGAAAAAGGTTCTCGCACGTGATCGGCGGACCTGAATCTCCACTGCCATGTCATCGTACCAGAAACTCTCCACCTGGTATGCAGCACACCCAGAAATCGACCCAACCTAAAACAAACAAAAGGTCAGATAGTCTCAATATTCAGTCCCGTTTTAGGTGCACTAGTTTGAGACGTTGTTGCACTTTCCGTTACTATTTAACCCCGTTAATTAAATTAAACTAAATTAAACTAAAATAATATTTAATTACGATATTTGAGATTTGCCTTTTTCGCACGCAACATCCCAAACTCTATAAATAGAAATCCTCAAACTTCCTCTCTTCTCTTCTCATTTCCCTCTCCTATTTTCCCAAATTAATCAATATAGGGCTTTTTTATTTCTCTCAATTTTCGCGCTCCAGCACTGCGATCGCCGGATCTGGAATCTCAAGGTACCCGATCATCTCCTCATTCTCAATATTCAGATTCGATTCTTTACTTTTGGTTCTGAATGTTGTTAATTGCGCTTAAATTTGGAATTTGTTGGGGTTCTTTTAAGTAAATTTTTTGAATGGGGTTCTAAAAGGCGACTTTTTCAGTCGAACGAGTTCTTTTTACCGAACAGATTCATGGCTTTTTACGGAAAAGTTTTAATTTTGATGTTAAAGTTTTGTCCTTTCTGTCCTCTTTTGGCAGCCTACATTTTTTTATTTAAAAAATAATACTTTTTGGGATATTTAATAGATAAAATATGTTAGAATTGGGAAAAGGCAGCGTCTTTATTGTTTTTTGGAAGGAAGGAGTGAAGAGAGGACATGCCATCTTCTATTTGATGTAACCCTACATCTTTGAATAAGACAAGGTTGGTGGGTTAGTAATGTTGATACAAAACTATTTGATATTTTTGTGTATTTTTGTATAAATAACTAGGTTTACCTGTGAGCACGTGCCTATAATTTATTGAAAAAATGTTTAGATTTTTTCGTTATAGCAAGACAGCAATTCAGTGAAATTTTTTATTTCGCAAACATTTTTAGAAATCTGAAAGTTTATTTAGATTCTTGAGTTCTGAAAGTTTTCATACAACAATTCCCGAAATCTGAATTTTTTTATTTGAAGCAAGTTTTATCTAAATCCGAAAGTTCGGGAAAGTATATTTTGATATAAACCAAGTTTTACCAAAATCTGAAAATTTTATATTTTTACCCAAAAATCTAAATAGACTTCCATCATATTTGAAAAATTTAGATTTAACTCAGAAAGTTTATGTAGTTCAAGTTTATTTAACTCAATGAATCATGAAGAGCATGGCCGGCCCTGAGTTCCCGGGGCCCTAGGCGAACTTCCGACATGGGGCCCCTAATAACGTCTTTTTTACGCGTAAAATACGTACCTATATTTACAAGGGAAGTTCAAATTTTGGGCTCCTAAAATTGCAAAATTTTCGGGGGCCCATGGCGGCCGCCTTACTTGCCTCTAGGGTAGGGCCGGCCCTGATTAAGAGAGAGATACATCCGGAATATGGAAATTTACATACCTAGGTAATTTATTGGCAGGGAGAGAAAAATATGGAAAAAGAGAAAAATATGGAAAAAGAAGATATGTGAGAGAGATAGTAATAAAGTGATTATTTTTTTCTTTTTTTTTGGGGGGGGGGGGGGGTGGAATTAGTTTTTGGGGAAAAACTTTTAGAGAAAAAATGTCTTTTGGAAAGATGAATCTGAGCCATTTGATAGATTTTTTTTTTCAAATTGCCTTGTGATTTATTATATAGATGGGTTGGATGGTTGCTTACTCCATAGCTAAATTCACTAATACTGGGGATATATATATAAATATTATTTTGCAGTCTTTTTCATGTTTGATTTTTAAATGGTGTAAAATAATGAGAATATGAGGTTGTGAGTTCTTGGTACTCGATCTAATGGTTTTTTTTTCGTCCCCATCAATGTTTGACCCCAAACAGATTGTTTTTCTGTAATGATGTGCTAGAGTGATGGCTCATGCTGTATAATTTACAAAAAAGTTGTGTATAGAACTGAAGTGAAATAATGTTTTTATTTGTAGTGTAGTTGTATAACAACATAGGATGGTGCTTTGGGTTGTAGGTGAGCATTTTTTATTTTATTTTTTAATTAGTCTATGGAAAATATAGTTAATATTTTAACCCATGTTGCTTTAGTTTTTTTTGGAAAGATTCTGTCAATATTAATGTATGGTGTTGTGTAACCTATTAAGTATGGATGGTGGTAGACTTTGTTTTTGCAATGATGAATGTTTATGGTTGGATCTTTATGTCATGAGATTTCTTTAATTTGTTCATTTTCTTGTTCTAGTATTCTTAAAATACTGTAACTGGAATAAATGATACATATAACCCTTTTCCCCCCTCTTTCTTGACACTGTTCATTTGTACCTGGTATAACAGCACAGTTGGGATCAAAATGCTTGACTGCTTGATATAAATGCTTCTGAACGCTTGCAATGAGAAGGTACATGTTGAGCCTTAGAGAGTTCAAGATCTTATTACTTTCCCGTTTCAAAATCTACTTTTTTTTGTTTCATAATTTAAGTCACTTTAGATTTTTGAAGAAATGTCTTGTCATTTTAAATGTCTATGAATTAATTTTCTATGAGATTTTTAATTTTACCCTTGTCCCTTTTTTAAGAGAATTAATAAAAAAATTATAAAAGATGGCAAATAGGACATTGTCTCATTTATGAGCGTAAAAAACCAAGAATATGAAGTACTTTTATTCAATCCTATATTGTTTCTTAATACTTAATAGTCGTCTAGAAACCTAAAATGACTTATATTTGGAACGGACGGAGTATGTATTACTTTTGTATTTTGTACTCGTTTGTCTTATTTGAAATTCATTGTTCATCAGTTCTCAGGAAGCCTGCGATTAATGGACAGCCTGCACAACTGCTGTGACAATAAGACATTAAAGAAGTGGTTTTTCATCGATAAAAGGGTTGGTTAGATAGTAGTAGCTAGTCGTTTGAATCAAATTTGGATCTTAATTCTCTCATTGTTCAAGAATCAATGGATTTGAAGCCGGCCCACAACTCCCAAGTTCTCACTGATCCTGTCGCTGTGAACAAGTCGAGATTGGGTTTGTCAACAACTTTGGTGCCATACTCGGCACCTGCATCTGGGTATCCTTCTTCGGGGATGTATTTAACAGTTCCTAGAAGAAAACATGTACCTAGCAAACTTGATGATGTGCGAGCTAGCGGCTGGCTCGAAGCCATGCAATCCTCATCGCCTCCTTGCAAAAAGATTGACAAGGATTTCAACTCGGAGTCCGGCTTGGATGAAGCAGAGGCTGCTGCGTATCGCTCTTGGTTGGTAAGTTCAGTTTTAATGTTCTATTTTGGTTTTCTGCAACGCTAACAATTCCACTTACCATGCCTACTAGAGGGATGAGACTTACTGAAGTGTTTCTTATATGCGCAGTTAAGTTATCCGTCAGCTCTGACATCCTTCGAACAAATCACATCTCTTGCGAAGGGCAAGAAGATAGTTTTGTTTCTAGATTATGATGGAACCCTTTCTCCAATTGTCGACAACCCTGACCGTGCGTTTATGTCGAGTGCGGTAAGGGAACTCTGCTATATTTTGTCTAATTTATATGATGCTTTGTAATACTTGTTCTAACGTCCAGTTCTAACAATGTTTGCCAGATGCGCACCGCTGTGAGGAATCTTGCAAAGCATTTTCCAACAGCCATAATCAGTGGAAGGTGCCGTGATAAGGTAATAATTTATTGAGTGTGTATGATAGTAATTTTTTTTATAAAAAAAAATTATTTGGGGAGTTTATTCTTAAGTGTTTCGTGTCTTCCCCTTCAGGTCTATGAATTCATAGGATTAAAGGAACTCCATTATGCTGGTAGTCATGGTATGGACATAATGGGTCCAGTTCGAGAATCTCACTCCAATGCTGACCATCCAAACTGCATTAGGTCTTCTGACAAGCATGTGAGCATATCACTGATCAAAGGTTTTTATAGTGAGACATGTTATATTGATTATCTTGTTGCCTTTCTTATGTTTGTGTGTTTTTTGTTTTCCTGATATAGGGTAAGGAGGTGCTTCTATTCCAGCCTGCAAGTGAGTTTTTGCCAATGATTGACGAGGTATTTCTTTCCTTTCCCTATTATAGTTCCTCTTTCTATACTTGCTGTTTGTCTTGCTCTGCCAACTAAAATTAATTTCTTGCTTAATCAAACAGGTTTATAGAACCCTTGTCGAGGAGACTAATGAAATTCACGGAGCGAAAGTGGAGAACAACAAATTTTGTGTTTCTGTACATTACCGCCTAGTAGATCCGTCGGTGAGCGTAGATTGCATTGTTAACTATACTAATTTCATATTTATTACTTGATATTTTCGCTCCATTTGAAACTCATTTCTTTGAGATGCCCAGAATTGGGAGCTGGTTGCACAAATTGTTCGCGATATCCTCAAGGACTATCCTCAGTTGAAGCTGACACATGGTCGGAAGGTAACCGAGAGAATTTATCTCTATATTTTAACCTGACTGTTTAAAGATCGATATGTATGTTCATCTCTTTCCCCTTTTTAATACACAGGTTTTAGAGGTCCGTCCAGAAATTCCTTGGAACAAAGGGAAAGCTGTCGAGTTTTTGCTTGAATCCCTTGATCTAAGTAATCCTGACTATGTGCTCCCTATCTACATCGGAGATGACAAAACTGATGAGGATGCTTTCAGGGTAAAAAGAAGTCTCACCGTAAAATTCTTTCCTTGCTTATTTATACTACTAATATTTATACTACTAAAATATATCTAAACAGGTACTACGAAATGGTAACCGAGGCTACGGTATTTTAGTATCATCAGTCCCAAAAGAAACGAGTGCGTTCTACTCTTTGAAAGATCCATCTGAGGTAACAAGTAACAACCCTTTGCGCTATCTTTTGTTGTTAATCTTGATGATATACTTCTTGGCTGATTTGGTTCTGTGCTCATTTTTATTGCTCAGGTTAAGGAATTTCTCAAGACCTTGGTGAAATGGAAGAAATCTGTTACTTCACTCGAGGGATGAGACTGCTGCACCTTTGATCTGCACATATATAAATAACGAGTCAAAAAAGATTATATTCATTTCCATTGGTCTAATGAACAACTAAGTTTCTTCCTTGAGGTTAGAATTTAAGTTTTGCAATTGGAAGTTACTTCCATTGATATGTATTCCTCTGTAAGGTCTAAGGTTGTATCCCAATTTATTTATCTGTTATATATATTGGTTATATGTTAACCATGATTTTCATTTTGTTGAACAATGTCTTTGTCTTATTTTGTTCTTTTATGGTATCCATGTATTCATGGATTTCATTTTTGTCATACCACTATGTTAATGATGGAAATTTATGTTTTTTTCCCTCCTAAGAATTTGATAATCAGCCTCCAATGTATAAGCTCAAATTGTAACTTATGTTGTAATTATGTTGTAATTCAGACGATCTGGATTTTGTCCTCTCTCTCTCTCTCTCTCTCTGTTTTGCCTTCTCTCTCTCTATACACTAGTAATTTACACGTGCTTAATAAAAAATTATTAGTTATGTCCGCCTCTATTATAATATATTACTATAGTAATTTACACGTGTTATGCAAGTCTTAATAAATATATCTATTTAAAAGTAATAACTTTGATGTAGTATGGCGTCGAAACTAAGACATCTTTTATATATTTAAAAGTAAAAAAAAGAACTTTGACCTAGTTATGTGTCAATACTAATATAGTTGGTGGATCGTACTTCTATCCTGCACTTTCAATAAAAAATTCTTTCACTGTTTACTAAATTATCATTCAAATATTTACAAAATGTCATTTTAGCAATTTAAAAATTCAAAAAAGAAAAAGAAAAAAATCAAACGAAAGTCATCTTATGTCTGACTTAAAAAAATAATAATAATTAAAATTTGGCCAAACCGAAGATGATGTTTGGTCGCACAATTTTTAATATCAAAAAAATTAAAAATGGGATAGATGGAGGATGATTTTTTTCGTCTGAATATTTTATTATTTTCGATCGGCCAAATTTGGCTCTACACGATAGAAGCGCCACCTGTCTATTACTATTTGCCAAATGTCAATATAACTTTCGTTTGTAGTGGTTAGAGTATCCACAATGGTGTTTCTCATATTTGAAAAAATGGCAAATATAGAAATAGCAAACGGAGCGTATGTGTGCAGTGATTGTTTGCTAAAACTTTCTCAAATTTTGAGAAAGTTTTTTGTTTAAGCGGACGGAACATGTTGCTCTATCCCAAAGGCATTTTTAAAATCCGTAATAAAATTAAATTATTATTAGTTATGAAATAGTAATTAGTTAATTAATTATTGATTAAAATAATACTAAATATTTATTAATTACTTTCTAAAGTGAGATTGGTTGTTAATTAATGGATGAATTAGGTTGAAAGTGACATCTTGGTGGTCGAACAGGACATGTCCCGTTTGTCGATTTTTTAGATCGGACGGGACAACATGTCCCGTCTGATCCAATTTTAGACGGTACATGTTGTACCGTCTAATCATAAAAATAAAATAAAATAAATAAATAAATAAAAAAGTCAGACAAAACAATTTGTTTCGTCTGATCTTATTATTAAAAAAAACAATGGAACGGAACAGTCTACTATAATTTGAGAATCGCCAGTTCGTTTCTCAAATATGAGAAGCGATTTTAGCGAATTTGCCAAAATATGGCAAAATAGCAAACGACTGCAGGCCACCGTTTCTCAAATTTTGAGAAAATGACAAATATAGCAAACGACTGTGGATGCTCTTAGAGCATCTGTAGTCGTCGAGAGCCAAAATTTGGGTATTTGACAAATGGAAATGGAAAAAATGACATTGCGTTGCAATCGTCGAAAGCCAAAATTTGACTTTTTCACTATTTAAAATCTTTGACGAAAGATTATTTTTCGTCTCAGGCCAAAAAAAGAAAAAAAATTGAACGGATGGGGAATGATTTCCCATCCGTCTCATTTTTTAAAAAAATTAAAAAACTTTAAATCAAAATTAATTCCTTAATAAATCTAAAATTAATCCTAATTATTTCGATTAAACCTAACTTTAAGCTATAGAAATTATTATAGGGTGGTTTTATAAAAAAATTTAAACAAAGAAATGTATGGGACAGAGATTTATCTCCCCTCCCACTTCATTCCTGTTTTTTTTATAAATGGAACGGACCGGGATTCATCTCCCGTCCGACCATTTTTTAATTTAAAAAAATAAAATAAAATGTAAAAACGATGTTTTATCTTCCGTCCGTCGAAGTGTCAACCAAAAAAAATGAACCGACAATGTATTATCTTTCGTCTGACGAGATTTGAGCTGCAATTGTGTAGGGACGGTGTTTCATTTTTCGTCCGACTTCTTCGACGAAAGATAATCTTTTGTCGTATTAAACGGACGAAAGATTATCCCTCGTTAACTATGTTTTGGCAAAAGCCATTTCGTCTTCCATATTTGGCCACATCAGACCCAAAAAATGGGTAAATGGCAAACGAGACTATAGATGCTCTTATTAGCCAAAATTTGGCTTTTTGAAATCTTAATAGGACGGACGAAAATGCATTTTCCGACGATTAAAAAAAAATCTTAATAAAAATTCTTCCTTCTCTCTCTCTTTTTTTTTTTTAGCATTTAAGTTCTTTAAAAGAAAAATCTGTTTTCTCCTTGACAGTGACGTTTTTTAAAAAAAAAATCACAAAAAAAAAAAAAAGAAAGAAAAAAAACCCTAAACCAAAGACGTGTGATTTCCCTTCTCTCCTTTTTTGAACGTTTAAATTATGGGACGATAAACGATTTACCAACCCAAATTTTTTGAAAAAAAAAATTCAGACGGTGTATAATTTTTAGTCTGATTTTTTATTAATGAAAAACAATCGTATGGTAAATTATACACCGTCCGATCAACAAACGAAAAATAATGTTTCGTCGGACTATTTTATCCAATTAGCCAAATCGTTTGCCAAATATAGCTCGCTAAGAGCATCTGTAGTCGTTGGCTGCCAAAATTTGCATATTTGGCATATAGCCAATAGCTATATAACTTTCGTCTGTAATCGTTGTTAGCCAAAATTTGGCTTTTGAAAATTCCGAATATGGCGGACGGTGTATAATATCCCGTCCGACGTTTTTTTATAAAAAAAAATCTTAATAAAAAATCAACCCTTCTCTATTATTTTTTAAGCATTTAAATTATTTAATAAAAAAAAATTTGTCCTTGATAGGAAACGTTTTGAAGAGAGAAAAAAATCAAAAAAATCAAAAAAATTCTCCCAAATCTTAGGACGGGAGAACATTTCTCCTCTTAATTTTTTTTAAGATTTAGATTTTGGGACGGTCTATAATTCTTCGTCCCAAATCTTTGGAATTTTTTTCCGGTCAGTGTATAATTCATCGTCCCAAACATTTGTAAAAAAAAATTAAAAAAAAATCGGACGGTGTATAATTTCTCGTCCGATTTTTTTATTAATAATTTTTTTTTCAGACGATAGATTATACATCGTCCGATCAAAAGACGGGAAATAATGGTTCGTCGGGCTATTTTATTCATTTAGTCATATCGTCTGCCAAATATTACAGGGAACTGTTCACAAAAATGAAAAATTTGGCAAAAGAGCCAATGACTACAGCACGTTCCAAGCCAAATTTTGGAAATTTTGGCTAAATAGCCAACGACTACAGATGGAGCATCTGTAGTCGTTGGCTATTTAGCTAAAATATCCAAAACTTGGCTCGATCCCTACTGTAATTGTTGACTATTTTGTCAAAATTTGGATTTTGGGGAACAGTAGCGAGCTATATTTGGCAGACGATTTGGCTAAATGGATAAAATAGCCCTACGAAATATTATTTTCCATTTGTTAATTGGAGGGTGTATAATTTACCGTTTGTAGATTTTTTTTTATTAATAAAAAATTCGGACGGGAAATTATACAACGTCGGAACAAAAAAATTTTCTTTCCAAAGTTTTGGAACGGTAAATTATTTAACGTCCATAATTTAAATGTTAAAAAAAGGGTAAAAGAATGTGGATCATCTACCATCCTTGAAAAGTGGAGGAATTATTTGATTTTTTAAAAAAAAACGTCACTACACTGTCAAAGCGTACAAATTTTTTTAAAAGAAATTAAATCCTTAAAACAAGAGGAGAGAAGGGAAATTTTTAATAATTTCTTTTTTATTAAAAAAAATATCGGACGAGAAATTATACACCACCCGTCCTATTAAGATTTCGAAAAGCCAAATTTTGGTTAACAACAATTACAGACGAAAGCTATATAGCTATTGGCTACATGCCAAATATGCAAATTTTGGCTAACAACAACTAGAGATGCTCAATGTTCCCCAAAAGCCAAAATTTAACCAACGACTATAGCAGGATTCGAGCCAAATTTTGGATATTTTGACTAAATAGCCAACGACTAAAGATGCTCTTAGTGGCTTATTTGGAATCGTAAAAATTGTGGGTGGCCTCTTTGAAAATAACCATACATATATATCTCAATATTATAATGAGAGAGTTGGGGTTGTCATTTGTGGACAACCTGTAATTTGTAAACATTCATTCAACCATCTAATCTCAACCATTCATTTTTAAGTGGGAGTTATATTAACCATTCATTTACTCAACTGTTGTTAGTTACCATAATACCCTCAAAGTTCAAATTTATTTACGACATAATTATTTTACAAAAATGTCACTCATATATTGTAACACTAAGAGTAATTTGTAAAAAGTATCTAATGAGTAAATGAAGGTCTTATTATTTACTAATTACTATATAAAAAAATATTAATTAAAGCGTGCATCGCACATGCAGTTACTAACTAGTATATATTAGAAGGCATAAAACCCGAAATTATAAAAGGTACAGATCCTGGATGTTTATTCGTTTAGAGCTCTGTTTGCTTGGTGAAACACCTCTTTTCGGCTGGTAAACTCTGCGGTTTGATCATTGTTGAAATGAGTTTCCAGGAACTGCCTTGGCTTTGACTTAAACTGTCACGTCCCGCTTCCCAAAATACGGGAATACGAGTCTGTGACGAAGGCCCAACGAATGATATTAACATCATCCATAAGCTGTATCAGTCTTAACTCAACAACATGAAAAGAAATAATCACAACCACGCAAATAAATATAATCACATAAACAATAACTGAAATTAAACATACAGTAGTCCAACATAATAACCAACAACTAGAAAAATAAACCACAATTACGGGTCAACAAGCCCGGGATACAAAGTTCAACAAAAGAATAACAATGCGATAAAGAATAACATGGAAGAAGATAATATATTTTAAAGCGGCTCCTGCACCAATCCTAGAAGAACTGCTCACCAATGCCTTCTGGCAATTCTCCTTATGCACCTGTAGTTGGATCAAATAGAGTGGGAAAGAAAATGTCCTTAGAGTAAGTACGGACATTAAGTAGTGAAAAGCAAAGAGTAATGGAATATGGAACATCAAGGAATATGAAGCAAGATCAAAATTCAAAAGTAATAACAGAGACTGATGAAAGGTCTAGATTTAACAATGTAATTTCCAATAACAATAATCGATAGACAATGTCAATGTCAATAGTCATGATTCAATGATGCAAATGTCAATCTAGTCTATTAGTATTTAACCTAACTAATGTACGTACTAGTGTGTCCCATACCACAAGTCCAGTGCATGCAAAACAATGTTTGTTTTAGACTTCGTGGTAGGATTTTACAGAGCGTGTACTCAGCATCGATAACAATAATTTACAATTAACAATTGACAATCAATGATTCACAATCGATACTCCTCCTTCGATGATAATACGATATAACGATAAGGCCTTACCGAGTACATTTTCTGAGATTATCCACTACTAAGTCAACCCTTATTAACCCCAACTTGTTTAATATTTTATTATTTCATTCATAATCATGCAAGCGTGTATACGAGTACCAAGGCAACGATAAGATGCAACAAAATGATACAATGCATGATAAAATACAAGTAATTGTAATATGAAAAGAGCAGACACAACAGTACTAAACCAGCAGTAACTCATAAACTATAACTTGGAATTTGATTCCGCCAAAAGGGAAAGTAAACTAGACATCCGGGGCTACAATTCATATTCAATAAGTTTTTATTAATTCTGATCATAGCTAGGTCAACTATCCTAATCTTTACAGGTTAATAGTTCTGGCAGCAGCTTACAGTCAAAACTTTATGGGTGGAAACTAGGTGTAAAATCAATATAAAAATATAAAAAAATTAGGGATGGATACTAAGCATGTCTACTAAGTTTCTGAAGAGTTTCATGTCATTACACTACTGTTATCATGGTGTTTCAACTGAAAATTGTGTCGGTGTTTCATTAAATTGCAATCTGAAAAGTACAGACCAGCAATGACTAAAACTGCGATATCTCACAACTCACAGATCGGAATCAAGATCCGTCAAGTGTTCTGGAAACTAGATTCATTAGGCTACAATTCACTTTCATATAGTTTTGGTTGATTCCTATTGTAACAGGGTCGAAACCTCAGTACAAAACAGAATAGGCAGCAAGACATAACAAAGATCATCATATATATTTATCAAAGTGAATAATCAACATGTTCTTGTTATCACGCAATGCATTAACATTAATGTAAAGCAAGTTGAGATAAAATCCTACTGTATACAAGGCAAGATTATCATGTCACGATTCAATTCTCAAGATCTCAATCAATCAGCATGCATTCATATCATTGTATATTACTCATATGCAAGTTCTAGTCAATTTGTTAATGTCGTGTGTGCATGCAAGTTTGGATTTGAATCAATGGATATTTGCATGAGTCAAGGATACTTCGGGTTAGCTCGTGTAAACCCTCGATATTCCCAACGGAAAGTACACAAGCAATATACGATAATCGAAAGAGAACTACTTGTGGAGGAGATCAATAATCTTGAACTAGCAAAATAAATCGAGTTCAAGTGGACTTGCCTTTTGTGTGAGAGATTCGAATAACTAGACTAACGGGATTAGAATCCCGGGCGACGATCCAAACACGGACGAGACACATACAAAATTCGAACAGCAAACACCACAACAACTCAAGGCACAACTCCACACCGGATCTCAAGCAAAATAGAAAACGGCAAAAAGGGATCCGCTACACCCAGAACAACACACATGGAAACCAACCAACACCCTCTCTTCTTCCCCACTTCGACAGAGAGAGAGAGCACGGGAGAAGGGGCGACTGTGGCAAGGGCGCCGCGACTGGAGACAGCGACAGGAGGTCGCCGCGACGACGGGAGGTTGAAGGTGAGGACGGAGGTGCAGGGGACGGCCGGCGCTGGAGCGGAGGGCGGCGGAATGCAAGGTGGTCGACTTCAATGGTCTGGTGCTCGGAAGAAGACGAAGTGGGTGTGTGGGGGGGGGAGCTCTGTTTTCGGTTTCGAAACAGAGAAGAGAGAAAGAGAGTGGGAGAGATGGGTTATTAAAAATAATAATAGAATAGTGGGTAGTTGAGAGATACGGGGGATTGTGAGGGAGGAGATCTGAGTTAGTTGTTAGGGAGAATATGGGTTTGTGGGTTTGGATAGACTAGGATTTGGTTTTAGGATCCAATAAGGAGATAAGTTTGGGTAGATAATAGTATGGGTTTGGAAATGGATTGAGCTATCAAAAGATAATAAGGATAATAATAATAATACAATAATACAAGAATATCAAATTGCAATAGAAGACCCACAACAAGCCCAAAATCCAAAATACAATAAAATAGAAAAGAGAACACTATAAAATACAAGAAAAATCCGTACAACCGGAAGCAGTGGTTACATAAACCCTGGTTTTCTATTCTAAGTTTCACACACCAGAGGAGTCGTTATTCAATAGTTGATAATTAGCTCTGGAATTAGTGATATCCTTCTGGAACACATCTCTAATATTATAATGGGAGAAATCCTGAGTGTCATTTGTCAATCTACCAACATGTGCAACGTTCGTATATAACTAATATAAAGAAGGTCTTAGGTTCAAATCCGGACTACTTCTGAATTTTTACTTTTACAAAAAAACTATATTTATTAAGACGTGCGATAACGTGCATCGCACGTGTAAATGTCTAATCTCTAATAATATTATAATAGAAGAAAGCCTTATTTTTTTGTAATGGAAGTCTTAGTCAGTGAACTATTTGATTTGTAATATCTTCATCCACATTCAGTAGCATGAAAGAACAATTAGATTTGTAATATCTTCATCCACTAACCTAGGCTTGGTTGGTCCTAAAGTTGGGTTATGAGTAGTTCTTTTTCTTAACTTCTTTTTCAAGGCCAAGGGTCGATGCATTTGCCTCATATGGCCAGAATTGATAACCTGATACTAATGCATTGACACCCTCAAATCAAGTTTGTAGTGCGCTTTCACCAGGGGCGGATCCAGGATTGAAATGTGAGGGGGGCTGAAAATTTTTTTTGTACAAGGTAACATGCAAAATATATATAAAGTTGTTATAGATACTAGAGAAGTAAAGTTGTTATAGATACTAGATAGAATAGAGTTGAGCTTGGGCCCAAAAAAATAAATAGAAGGCTCAAATATATAAGGGATGGGCTTTAAAAAATTTGGGGGGGGGGGGGGGGGGGGGGGGGGGGGGGGGGGGGTGGCTGTAGCATACCCTAGCTCCCCGGATCCGCCCCTGGCTTTCACACACAACGTTGTTGCGTGCAACTCTCTCTTATGCGGAGACAGGTATAATGACCTGTAATTTTAACTATGTTCCGAAAGGTTTATCTTGCATCCCGTATGATACTAACAAGAGCAGAATTCTGACTCCAAGCAAAGAATTAAAGGCTATGAAGCGAAAAGACTAGTTCTTTGTAGCTAGCTCAGAACCATTGCGCACTAAAAAGTAGGAACTAGACCAAGCCTTCGTATGTGAAGCATATGAGCAGTTGATCATATTATAGGTTGGCAGTAGGACGAAGCAAAAGTCATGACCCTCTTTCAACTTCAAACTTCAATTTTTGCACATTTTGTGGATGAACTAATTTAGAATAAGAAAGGCATAAGGAAGCTGTCCAAACCAGTAACATGTCTTAAGAAAATTTACATTCCCACTCGTTCGAAGAAACTGTTGTTCTTGACATCGATTTTATTACCTTTTGAAATGTCGGATGCAGGATAGCAACTATATAGTGCTTTACATATGTTTACAACAATTGCCAACCTTTGTTCTCAGAAACATTTGAGTGAACATGCAATCTGATTACAGTGATCAGAAACTTCACTTCAGCTAAATCCTCAACCATTCCCACCTCATACACGCTTTTGAAGCAGTGGGTCAACAATCACCTGCTGTGAAAACCCAGGTTTTATATATTGTGATAACAACTCGGAGTACATATCGTATCGAGCAGTCATTCTGAAACCCCATTTGTCTTTTAACTGGCGACACAGGTTGAGATCCATGTCTGAAACCAGCAAGCCATCTCTGTAGCGAGAAAGAGATGGGGTACAGGATGAATCCGGGGCCGAAAAATGGCTTGATCCATAAAAGTGACCAAAATCTGAGTGTTGTGGCTTTCCATCTCCAGAAGTAAAGGGGTTTGGAAAGACTTCAGTCCCAACTCGATTAATTGATCCAACAAAATAACTGTTTGCTATGGCAGCATTACGAGCCTGAAAAATAAAAATAAAAACCTTCAAAATGAATCTCACCGTGAAGGAAACAACAACCAACAAATGTCTTAATTTAGACTGCATGAATATCGCTGCAAGTACTAGACATGATACTTCTATAGGTTCGAAACCCGACTATTTTGTAAAAATTAGACGCCTAAAATTGTATGTTATTACATAATATATCAAAATTATGCTAACCCAAATTGCATAAATTTTTGAACATAATAAAAATACGAGAAGCTCTATAGAAATATGAAACAAAAGAAAGTTTCAAAAATCCATACCCGTTGAAAATAACGGAAGAATTATGTTCGTTACAGAAATTTGATTTTTTTTAATATATGCCATTTTTCGAAACTATTTGTAAAAAGATGACAGTTGCCAAACTATTTGCGAGCGGGGACTCAACAACCAGACTCGCCGTTTCGAACGGCGAGTTTAATTATTTTGTGCTCGCCGTTGGGAACGGCGGGCCTAGTATTAATTTTTTTGGAGAAACTTACTGTTGGGAACGGCAAGTTAAGTTCAAAATTATCAAATAAGACTCGTCGTTGGTTACGGCGAGGTTCTCTATACTAGACTTGCTCTTGCGAACGACGAGTTTAGTTCAAAATTATCAAACAAGACTCGCCATTCTCAACGGCGATATTCTTTATACTAGATTCACTGTTGAGAACGGCGATGATATCACGGTGTGAAACTCTCGTTTGGACTAGGTGAATTTTTGGGAAAAAAACTCCATACAAAATATTTTTGAACTAAACTCGCCGTTCCCAACAGCGAGTCTAGTATAATATCCTTGTCATTGGAAACAACGAGCCTTGTTTGAAAATTTTAAACTACATCGCCGTTGAGAACAGCGAGTTTCTCACCAAAAAAATACACTCGTCATGTCCCAATGACGAGCATGAAATAACTAAGCTCGCCGTTGGGAACGGCGAGTCTAGTTGTTGAGTCTCCGAGCGCAAATAGTTTAGTAACTGTCCTCTTTCTGTCCTCTTTCTGCAAATAGTTTCGAAAAATGACATACATTAATATAAAAAAATCTACAAATTTAGGAGCTTCATAATCATGAATCACATCAAAGTATTACCGGTACAAAAAATGTTAAGTGTTTGTAAATTGTTAATTATGTGAAGATATATATCTCAAATTTGGTAATATATATCCCAAAGTTGATATTACATCCCAAAGCTGGTTATATACAATTGAAGTCTCTCACTAGCATGGAGCTTTGGGACAAATACATGGCTATAAAACCAAGTGCATTTGAACTATGGGCATGGACATTAGATCAACCCCGACAGCTTGGGATTAAAACCTCCAAAAGGAGGGGGGAGGGGGGGGGGATATGATCTAGGTAGGATAATATTATTTTAACTATACAGAGATAGTGATGTCACAGATAAGTGTGCAGAATACTCGTAGGGTGGCCCACCTTGTGGGTTGAAGATAAAATAATTAATCCTCGCCCAAAATTTATGCGTCTTTGTGCAAAAATAAAGCATGGATGATGAGAAAAAACTCAATAATTCACATTGCCATAGTGCATACATGTTTGTCAGCATGCTTGAGCGTGTGTGAAAGTAAACTTTTATGTACCTCAATAGGCCACATTGGCTCACTCAGTTCTCCAACAGTTGCAGATGGGTTGAAAACAATCTCAGCTCCATTTAGTCCAAATGCTAACCAGTTCAGAGGATGGTGCCTTCCATAACAAATGTTTACTGCAATCTTTCCAAAACTGGTCTCAAAGACTGGATGTCCAGTGTTTCCTTCCATGTAGTATGTGCTCTCATTAAAATCCCCAACCCTTGGAATATGATTCTGATAAAAAATCATGAGACAAACAATATTCCATCAAGGAGAACCCAAATATGATATTAAAAAAAAGAGAGATGAGAAGCAATTAAATAAATAGTGTTTTTTTTAATACGGGTCCTCTGTTTTACAAATATTTTGTATCAAGTTCCCCAATAAATACCATTTACAGGTATAATCTGGTTGGTCAACACATGTTGACCGGTCTTAGCTCCATTGCAAAATTCAACAATACAACTCTACACAAGGAATGTCCCTTGTTCTATGTGTTGCTTTTTTTTGTGTTAAGGTTGGGTCACCTTTAGCTTGAAATTACTCAAAGAACTACTTTTGACTAAAATCTGTAATTTGAGGGGCCTAATAGATAACAGCATTTGAAAATACTTGTAAATTGGAGTACTTGGTGACCCCGCAATTTACCTTCCGATGGCTGCCAATTATATTGCCGTGGTTTCCTATGATTACAGCAGTATTCCAGATAGTTTCTCCATGGTTTAAGTCCCTTTCCAGAATTGGGTTCACAATAACCATGTCGTACTTCCGAGCAAGTTGCTGGAGAAATTGAGTTGTCTCTCCATCAATAGGTTCGGCAAATTCACACCACGTCTTCTCTCGGGTACAGAAGGCAAATGGCATCATCCATGCTTCCTACAGTAAGTTGACGTAGTAAGTATAACCTTTTAAATAAATTTGCGCGATCAAATGTAAAGTCTCATCAAGAAAACTTACTTGTAAGCACAAAATATTGACACCAGAAGCACCAGCTGCATCAATCATAGGTTTCACTTTCTCCATAATAGCCTTTTTCTGGTCCAAAACTTGAGCAGAAGTTGGAAGAGCAATTGAGTTCTGAATAAGCCCAACACGAACAATTCGGGGTTGTCTTAATGACTCTTTCTCAGCAATGAAGCGGAAAGCCTGTAAAACAACACTGCTCAATAAGGGTAACTGCAGATGAACTTTCACTGAATTTTAGATAAGTATCGCAAACTTATTTCATGATACGAATACCAATTAACTTTCAGTAATCAGCCTTTTTTTAAAAGAAAACTCCCATCACCGAGCTGTATACCAATCATTGTTTTGGACAAAACTGCATTTCTAATGAATTAAAATACCCTCCCTCATCTCTCCATATCCAAATCTCATTTTCTACCTTATTCCAGCCTGCATTTGTCTATTTGTTTGTAGACCAATACAAAAAGAGAATACTACACCTTCTGGGCTCAGATCTCCTTCTCCACTTACATTACTGAAAGAAACAGAAATAAGATCTCATTTACAACTTCGATTTCTTCCATACCTTCTTCTATCCCTCCTCCCATCTACCTAAAAATTCCTTCAAATTTGGCAATCTAACATGTATTTTTGGACAATATTCATTCATTTTACAAGAAATTGGCATTCCAGTTGGGATATCGGTCTTAAATACATTGCCAGTTTGGGTCTTCAACCTATCTAGTAGACAAGTCCAATACAGGAAGTAGGGAAAGAGACTTGGAAGGTATTATGCGTGCAAGGAAATAAATATGTTCAACAAATGCAACATTGAGTGTTCATGTTAAATGATGAATATCTAAAGGAATAAGTAAATCTATAGACTGAACTCCCAAGCTTTGGGAATATCCGAATATGCGAACACAGATATACATGCAGAAAGGATTCAAAGAGACTAGCATCACGGTGGTCCATGAACTTTGCAACATAGAACACCCTCACTCCAACATCCTTACTTAATATACTATAAAGCAAAACTTTATTGTATTTCATATGATTCAACCTTACAGAATTACTCCTCTCGTGTAATTTTTTTCTCAAATTCAGTCATCAGTTTTCATCTTCTCTATATCTTTTTTCCAGCTTGCAGACCTTACAGAAAAGAAAAGAAAAACATTTTGGTTGTCTATATTTATAAGAGAAGTCTAAGATTCTCTTCGGAACTCCCAAGGTTCAGTTCGAACTTAATATAGCTCCCCAAATGCCCTAACACTCCATCCCATTACATATATTTGTCTACTCTCTTATAGTTCAATGTGCAGGTCGAACAAACTTTCTTCTTCTTGGTGTTGTTGCCAATTGTAAATGTCTCAACTTGTTCATTTATTCAAGTAATCTCAGCTTATGCATAGGCCCGTCAACCAAAAACCATTCTTAATTACAATAATAACGAGAACGGTTCTAACGGTAACAACAATGCGATAAAGCAAAGTTGCGAGGACCCATAAAAGAATCATATGCGACAATACCTGCGTGTCAAAACTATGTTTCGCAGCGAGAGTCTCTGCCAGCTCAGGGAGTTGTATCTGTTCAAGACGCCGTCCACAATTCAGCCCAAGAAGCAACCGGCTAACTTCCTGCTCAAATGTACTAATATCAATCTCAATTCTAAAACAAGCAACAATGCACTTCACAATAAAATAAATTGCAAAATGGACCTAAATTACATAATGTTATCACTCTCGATATTGTCTTTCAAAAATACACGAAATTTTGGTTCCAGTTTAATTCGAATGAATCTTATCATAAATTATGATATTATTTACAGACTTGATTTAATTTTACAATTAATATTCAATTTATTTCTTCCAATTTTGCATCATATCAAAGTAGAATAAACTTGGAATTACTTGCAATTTTAAAAAGGGTTTTGCAAATCCAATTATCAAAACTGAAAGTAAACGGAATCAGATTAAATCAACGGTTCAAATTGTTCGGGAAAGAAGAAACCCTAGAAACGGAAGGGGAAACACGAACCTGGAAGACATCGGGTTTCAGGTTTGCTTCAAGAAGCCGATGGAGGGATTCGAAGCCATGGATTGAACCTTCCGCTGTTCTTTGATGATCTTTGGCGTTCTCTGGTTTTAGATTCGTGTTTATTTGATGATCCTCCATGAATGTCAACAATGAAGACTGGTGAGAGAGAAGTGAAGAAAAGAAAAACGACGATGGATTAGTACCGGGTTGCGTTTTTGGGCCAGTTTCCCAACTATTATCACTTTTGGGCTACTTTGTGCCACATCAGCAGCGGCCGCTATTCTCAAAAGCGACATCTTCATTTTCGAGGTCGCTAAATAGAAATGGCGACCTATGTTTTAAATTTTTTTTTTGATTTTTTTTTTACTCGTCGCTATTCTCACTAGCGACTTTAGTATGTATGAGGTCGTTAATCCTAACTAATAGGATTAGCGACCTTTAATGAGCTGTATTCTAACACTTAGCAAAATTTAGAGAGCTTTAGCTCTCTAAAAATGTCAATCAATTTATTTTTAAAACTAAGGTTGTTATTCGAAATAGATGCCTTTATTGTACTAATGTCGTTTTTTCGAATAAAGATCTTAGTTGTATGACTATTTTGTAAATTTTACAAAGAACAAGAAGATTGTGTTTCCTACTGAGGTCGCTAATGGGAATAGCGACCTTAGTATACTAAGGTCGTTATTCCCAAAAGCGACCTCAGTTTTAAATTTGTGGGGAAAACTCTTTAGGAATCGCTAAGTGTCTCAATACATTCATTCGAGATCGCTAATCTTATCAGCGACCTCATATATACTAAGGTCGCTAGTGGAAATAGCAACAACAAACAAAAAATTCAAAAACATTTAAAATACAGACTGCTATTCTCATTAGTGACACTCAAATTGAATAGGTCGCTAATGAAAATAGCGGCCGCTGCTAACGCGGCACGAGTTAGCCCACGAGCGCTAATAGTTTGAAAACTGGCCCATAATTGCAAATATTTTCAAAAGGTTGCCTATGACGGAAAAAATTCTACTACCGGATTTGTGAGGAACTTTTACCAAAATGAACCACTTTTGAAAGTATTTACCAACCCGACTCACTTTTGAAAGTATTTATCAAAACGACTCAGATAGCGAGTTTGGTTAAAACCACATCGCTATTTGAGATAGCGAGTATATGGTTCTGTGTTTACAAGTATACACTCGCTATCTCATGGTTTTGTACTACACTCGCTATCTGTATGGTTGTGAAGAGAAATTCCCCAAACGACACTCGCTATCTGAGATAGCGAGTGTGTTTGTACCATACTCGCTAACTGAGTTAGAAAGTATTGGGCTTGAAGAAATATTCCGCAAGCGACACTCGCTATCTCCGTTGTTTGTGTGTATGGATACAAGGAAGACTGCTCTGAGATTATTGTTGTTGTTTGTGTTTATGAATTATATGAAAGTTTGAGATCGAGAATTTTTGAAAACTGGGTTGAGAATGTTAAAGTTTGCGATGGATTGTGTGAAATTGTATGTACACATGGAAGAATTTAAGAAGTTCACAAACAAGTTTGTGAAAATATCTAGGCTTGCTATCTCAGTTAGCGACCTTGGTTCAAACAGGGTCGCCAACTGAGATAGCGAGTGTGGTTATTCAACACTTTGCAGAGGCCTTCAAGTCTCTGAAAGTTGGAACTTCCTCACAGTCGCTATCTCAGTTAGCGATCCTAGTTGAACCAGGGTCGCTAACTGAGATAGCGGGCCTAGGTATTTTCATAAACTTGTTTGTGAACTTCTTAAATTCTTCCCTGTGTACATATAATTTCACACCACAGTTTCAGAACTCTGCTATCTCATCTTCAGCAAATCTCAACACATTCTCAACACATTCTCACAATTCATATCATCTCATCTTCAGCAAATCGCAGAATTCTCAAACAGAATTAACCCACAATCTCAAAATTTCACATTCTCAACACATTCTCACAAATTCAGAGATTAGGGTTTGGGTTTCTTTCAGATTTGGGAGAGAGAGAGAGTGGGTTTCGATGAAATGAGCCTAGACGAAGTAAACGGGCTAGAACATCAAAATCATTTAGTCCTGACTTTGTTACGGCCTTTCTGTTAGAGAATGAGCCCAGAACGTTCAAGGAAGCCATGTCTATGCCTGATGCTCCTATGTGGAAGGAAGCAATCAAAAGTGAAATAGACTCCATTATGCAAAATCATACATAGGAGTTAGTCGACTTGCCTTCTGGATGTAAAGCTCTAGGATGCAAATAGATTTTCAAAAAAAAATTGAAACCAGATGGTTCAATAGAGAAGCATAAGGCTAGACTTGTGGTACAATGATTTAGGCAAAAAGAAGGCCTAGATTTCTTCGATACATATTCCCCAGTTACAAGAATAGCATCCATTGAATGTTGATAGCTATTGCAGCTCTACGTAACCTGAAAATACATCAAATGGATGTTAAAACTGTATTTCTAAATGGGGACTTAGAAAAAGAAATATACATGAAACAACCTGAGGGTTACGTAGTTCCTGGACAGGAAAACAAGGTGTGCAGGCTTGTAAAATCACTGTACGGCCTGAAACAAGTTCCAATGCAGTGGCATGAAAAATTTGACAATGTTATGATGTCAAATGGTTTCAAAATAAATGAATACGATAAATGTATCTACATCAAAGATACTCCAAATGGATACATTCTGGTCTGTTTATACGTAGACGACATGCTCATTATTGGAAGCAATAACGATATTATCAAACAAACTAAGAGCATGCTTAGTGGCAAGTTTGACATGAAAGATTTAGGAGTTGCAGATGTCATCCTAGGAATCAAAGTTTCCAGGACATCTGAGGGGATTACTTTGTCTCAAGCTCATTATGCTGAGGAAGTACTTAAAAGATTTAAGAATTACTCCAATGGGACAGCAAAGAGTCTCATCGATCCAAGTCTTCACTTGTTCAAAAATACAGGTGAAAGCATATCACAACTAGAATATGCACGTGTAATCGGTAGTCTGATGTACCTAACAAATTGTACAAGACCGGATCTAGCACATTCGGTAAATGTACTAAGCCGATATACGAGTAATCCAGGACGAAGTCATTGGAAAGGAATAACTAGAGTATTGAACTACTTACGACATACTCAGAGTTATGTGCTGCATTACACCAGATATCCGCAGTATTAGAAGGCTACAGTGATACCAACTGGATATCGGACTCAAAGAACTCAAAATCCACAAGTGGATATGTTTTCATACTTGGTGGTGCAGCTGTGTCATGGAAATCCTCTAAACAAACACTATTGGCCAGATCCACCATGGAATCTGAGTTTATTGCTTTAGACAAAGCGGCAGAGGAAGCAGAATGGCTTCGAAACTTCTTAGAGGATATTCCAATGTAGAAAAAACCAGTGCCTGCCTTATGTGTACACTGTGACAGCCAATCGGCTATAGCACGGACACTGAGTTGTATGTATAATGGTAAGTCTTGTCATATCAGAAGGCGACACAAAACCATTAGACAACTGCTCTCAAATGGAGTAATCTCTATAGAATATATAAAATCGGCCGACAACCTAGCGGATCTATTTACTAAAGGTCTGTCGCAAGAGCAGGTTGTGATATCATCAATAGGAATGAGTTTAAAGCCTATGACGAAAGAGGATACTTGATGGAAACCCTACCTAGGAATTGGAGATCCCAAGATCTAGGTTCAAAGGGACAACTAAATCTTGTTGAATCGAAGAAAGCACTGAGTGATTAACATCTCATACCTATTCTTAGGATGATAAAACAAGTGCTGCCTGTAAAATAGTTAGGATAAGCTTGGCTTTTAATGATTCCCATAACTTTGAAATAAAAGTGGGGTATAGCAGGATACTCTTTATGGGCAATCACCTTGTGAGTGTGAAATGAGGCCGTTTCTAGGTAAATGAAGAGAGGCTACATTCTCCAAGTTCACTCACGATTAACCAGGGATGTTCAAGGCCAAAATGAACACAACAAGAGAACTTAGTTCTGTGAGGAGATGAAACTGTGCGATAGTTATTGTCTAGGTTCACATCAACGCCCGGGTAGTTCAAGACATCATGATCACTACCTGGTCAAGTGAATCCGATAGCTAATTACTAAGGGTGGTTCAAAGTTGAAAAATTACTACCATTCCTGATGCAGTGATTTTCCGATTGTACTCTCAGAGTCTTTCTGTCATGTTTTTTGTTTTTCTGTCGTGTCTGGATTACATGGTCTGGTAATTTCCATTCATGTGGGGGATTGTTGGAATTAATTTTTACAATTTTTCGGACCGGATTCCGGCAGGCTCCGGCCACCGGCGGCGCCGGAAAATGAGTGGATTGCGATCCTCTCGACGAGTACTATTCTGTAGTATACTCACTTTGCCAAAAATGAATTCCGTATGAATGAGAAATGTTGATCCAAAGTTGGGTACTTGAAATGTACTAACTTGGCAACTTGGAGAAAATGGATAGTCCCATATCGGAAATTGAAAATGATTTCTTCTAGTATATATACTAGAAAACTGGACTAAAGGGCATGGCCCGGGGGTTACCACTAACGTGTAGTGGAGAGAGGACTTAGCCAAAATGACAAACACACACGCGCGGCCGCCCGGCCCGGCCCGGCCCCGGCTCGGCTTGGCTTGTTCTGGTCTGGTCTGGCTTAATTTTTTTTTGCCGAGACAAAAAAAAACTCTTCCCCTACTGAACTGAAAAGGCTTTTCAGATTCAGTAACTGGTACCCAACAGCAGAGTAATGGCTCACCAGTTATGAATCTGAAGAGTCCCCATTATTCTGCTGTTATAGAGTAATGACAGCTGAACAATCTCTAGTCCAATTTTTCCTCTATAAAACCAGACAGAGTCTTTCATGCAGACATAGAATTTTTTCATTTTCGTTTTCTTCTGTTGTGCGGAATACGAATCAAACAACCAATCACAGAGAGAAATAGCGAGAAAAACAGAAAACACACAAACACAAGGACACACAGATTTAATGTGGTTCAGCAAAACACATGCCTACATCCACGGGGCGGTTGAGGTTTCTTCTTCAAATAATCACCAATGGGTGAAACAAACCCTTACAAGAGATGACGGCTACAAATCCGAATAGAGGTTTCTAATTTTCGTCTCTACTTACAAAACCCTAACGGGTTGTATTTATAGGGAAACTATTGGGCCTTTCGAAATGGGCCTATTCTGGATTAAAAACCCGCCTACAGTCGACTGATCATCTTACCAGTCGACTGATAAATACTTCGGGACAGTCGACTGAACCCACATGCAGTCGACTGACTACTGCTGTATCCTTAGCCTTTGAAAACTCCTCTCTGGACAGTCGCCTGATCCTCCAATCCAGTCGACTGATGTACTGGAACTTTCGATCGCTGTAGATACGAACCAGAATCGAGCCATTATCCAACAATCTCCACCTTGGCGAGATCTTCCAAGTATCCAACAATCTTCACCTTGGCGAGGTCTTCCATGTAGCCCGAGCAATCTCCAATAAATACTCCAAAACAAATGCTCATCACCAAATGTAACAAAACAAACTCCACCTTAGTATGATATCACATACTAACCAAACAAATAGCGAAGCACCATTCCAACCGCCCATGCCAAATCATCAAGCATGCAAAATATTAGCCAGGTTCATGCAATGCTTGAACTTGGCTGCCCCAACAACTTTGGTCAACATATCAGCAGGATTATCAGCTGTTCCAATCTTCACCAGAAGAATATCACCATCCTTTATCAAATCACGTACAAAATGATAATGGACATCAATATGTTTGGTCCTCGAATGATGAACTTGGTTCTTCGCTAAATGAATAGCACTCTGACTGTCACAGTGTACCTCCACCTTCTCCCGATGAATTCCCAAGCTCTTCAAAAGTCCATGAATCCAAATAGCTTCCTTCATGGCCTCATCAACCGCCATGTATTCAGCCTCAGTAGTAGACAACGCTACAGTGGACTGCAAATTGGACCTCCAACTTATAGGTGCTCTAGCCATAGTAAACAAATAGCCTGTAGTAGACCGCCTCTTATCTAGATCACCTGCATAGTCAGAATCAACATAACCCACCAATAACCTGCTAATATTGTCATCCCTTTCAAACTTCAAACCCACATCTGTGGTGCCACTTATGTACCTCAAAATCCATTTAGCTGCTTGCCAATGCTCTTTGCCTGGATCATGCATATATCGACTAACCATACTCACCGCCTGAGAGATGTCTGGTCGAGTAAAAACCATGGCATACATCAAACTGCCAACCACACTAGTGTAAGGTACATTACCCATATACTGTCTCTCTTCATCTGTACTTGGAGACTGAGAAGCACTAATTCTGAAATGAGTGGCTAAGGGTGTACTGACTGGTTTAGTTTTCTCATCTATACCAAACCGCTTCAGCACTTTCAAAAGATATTGCTTCTGTGTCAAACTCACTATGCCCTTTGCCCTGTCTCTAGCTATCTCCATCCCAAGTATTTTCTTGGCTTCACCAAGATCCTTCATCTCGAATTCAGAACTCAGCTGATTTTTCAAATTTTGAATCTCCTTAGCATTTTTTGAGGCAATCAACATATCATCCACATATAATAACAGATATATGAAAGAGCTATCCTGCAATTTTCTGAAATAGACACAATGATCATACTCACTTCTGGAATATCCCTGCACTTTCATAAACTGATCAAACCTCAAATACCACTGCCTTGGAGATTGCTTCAACCCATAGAGAGACTTCTTCAACCTGCAAACACAATTTTCCTTCCCAGCAATCTTAAACCCATCTGGCTGCAACATATAAATTTCTTCATCTAGATCCCTATGTAAGAACGCAGTCTTCACATCCATCTGTGTCAACTCAAGATCAAACTGTGCTACCAATGCCAACAAAATCCTAATAGAAGGATGCTTCACAACTGGAGAGAACACTTCATTATAGTCAATTCCTTCCTTTTGAGCATACCCCTTTGCAACTAGTCTAGCCTTGAACCGAACACTGCCTTTTGGACCTTCTTTCTTCGTATACACCCACTTGCAACCGATAGCTTTCTTCCCCTTTGGCAATTGCACTAGATCCCAAGTCTTGTTCTTATGAAGAGAGTTCATCTCTTCATCCATAGCAACTTTCCAATCTGCATTTTCAGGACCTCTAGTAGCTTCTTTGAAGTTGGAGGGAACTTCATCATCAACAATAGGAAGAGCAAATGCAACTGTATCTGTAAAACGAGATGGTCGTTTGATATCTCGTCTTTGCCTTCTTGCTGCAATTGATTCTTCGTGCTGGGGAGGGTTAGGAACTTCTTCCTCATCCTCAGTATCAACCACATCATCTTCATTTTGGGCAGGATTTTTAACTGAAAGCTTTTCTAACTCCACCTGTTGGAGAACTCTCCCATTCTTCTGCTGCAGTAGATCACTGGTCGACTGATCCTTTACACCAGTCGACTGTCCCGAGCTTCTGCTGCTCACCTGTTGGAGAACTGTCCCACTCTTCTGCTGCTCACCAGTCGACTGTTCTCGTCCACCAGTCGACTGTCCCGAGCTGATCATGCTGGTCTCATCAAAAGTAACATCCCTGCTGATTACTAACTTCTTCTGTTCTGGACACCACAACCTGTAACCTTTGACACCAGTACTAAAACCAACAAATATAGCCTTTTTGGCTCTTGCATCAAGTTTAGTTTCAGTTACATGAAAATAAGCTGGACAACCAAATATATGCAAAAAACTATAATCAGATGCAGGTTTACCACTCCATACCTCAATAGGTGTTTTGCCTTCAAGTGCTGCTGATGGTAAACGGTTGACGATGTGGCTTGCATATATAACAGCTTCTGCCCAAAATGTCTTCTTCAATCCAGACTGTGCTAGCATACATCTCACCTTCTCAAGTAAGGTTCTGTTCATCCTTTCTGCAACCCCATTTTGCTGTGGAGTCTTCCTAACTGTGAAGTGCCTCTGGATCCCTTCATCTTCACACAATTTCAGAAACGGATCGTTCTTGTATTCCCCTCCATTATCTGACCTCAGAACCTTAATCTTCCTTCCAGTCTGATTTTCAACTTTCTTCTTCCAACTTGTGAATAATGTCAAAACTTCATCTTTGTGTTTCATGGTATATACCCAAACTCGTCTGGAGTAGTCATCAACAAATATAACAAACCAGTGTCTACCACTCATAGAAGGTGTCTGAGTAGGGTCCCAAACATCTGTGTGCACATAATCGAGGATACCCTTTGTCTGATGTACAGCTGTACCAAATTTCACCCTAGTTTGCTTACCCAAAACACAATGTTCACAAAATTCCAACTTGCACCCTTTAGCATCTTTAAGCAACCCTTGCTTCACAAGCCCCTGCAAGGCCTTTTCTCCTGCATGTCCGAGTCGCATATGCCGCAACCTAGTAGAGTCGGGAACAACCTGTTTAGGCTTTTCAGTTACACTGGCAGCCTGACCCAAATATGTTTTTCCCTGCAAGAAAAACAAGTTCCTTTTCCTTTGCCCTTTCATCACCACAAGTGCTCCGTTAGTCACCTTCAGAATGCCACCTTCACTAGCAAATTTCAATCCACTGGCCTCCAAAGCACCAAGTGAAATCAAATTCTTTTTCAAATCTGGAACATACCATACATCTGAAAGCTCCCTAATAAGACCATCGTGCATTAGCAATTCAATCTTCCCGATTCCTACCTTCTTACAAGGTGCATCATTTCCCATCAAAACTACCCCACCATCTATATACTCTAAAGAAGTAAACCACTCCTTTCTCCAAGACATATGATAGGATGCTGCTGTATCAAGAAACCATACTTCTTGATAAAGTGAGGGACTAGTTGCAAGTGCATAAGAAAAAACATCATCACTATCTACATTATCAACAATCACATTTGCAGTCGAATTTCCCTTATTTCGTAGCTTAGGACAATCCTTTTTCCAATGCCCCCTTTCATGACAGAAAGCACATTCATCTTTGGCTGGTATCTTTCTGTCCTTTGAAACTCCTCTCGATTTGGAACGAGATTTGTTTCCCTTTTTTCCAGATTTGGTCTCAGATCTGGTCTCAGTTCTGCCCCTTACAATCAATGCCTCAGAAGTTTCTCTATCAACCATTTTATCCCTTCTCCTAGTTTCATTATTCAACAGAGCATTTGCAACATCTTCATATTTCACAGTATCCTTTCCATATATTAATGTTGTTGCTAAATGATCATAACTTTCAGGTAATGAATTCAACAGAATTAGGGCTTTATCTTCATCTTTAATTTGCTCATCCAAATTTAACAAATCAGCCAATAATTTATTAAATGATTCAACATGAGCGTTCATAGACATACCTTCAGTATAGGTGAAGCGAAAAAGCCTCTTCTTCAAATACAGCCGATTCTCCAAACTTTTTCTCATGTATTTATCTTCGAGTTTCTTCCACAACACCGCAGCAATGGTATCCCTCATCAAATCATACTTCTGAGCCTTTACAATAAAGAGCCGAATAGTCCCACACGCAACTCGATTCAACTTCTTCCAATCTACATCGGACATATTCTTTGGTTTTTCTACCTCCAAAGCAACATCTTGTTCTTGTTGAACAAGAACATCCAACACCTCACACTGCCACATCCCGGAATTGTTTGTTCCATCAAATTTTTCAACTTCAAATTTTGCGTTGTGAATCGTTGTTCTGGACGAACTTGATCCCACAACATCCTTGGTTGCATCTGCATCACTCGCCATCTCCCTCTAGGTCGAACCGAAAGCTCTGATACCACTTGTTGTGCGGAATACGAATCAAACAACCAATCACAGAGAGAAATAGCGAGAAAAACAGAAAACACACAAACACAAGGACACACAGATTTAATGTGGTTCGGCAAAACACATGCCTACATCCACGGGGCGGTTGGGGTTTCTTCTTCAAATAATCACCAATGGGTGAAACAAACCCTTACAAGAGATGACGGCTACAAATCCGAATAGAGGTTTCTAATTTTCGTCTCTACTTACAAAACCCTAACGGGTTGTATTTATAGGGAAACTATTGGGCCTTTCGAAATGGGCCTATTCTGGATTAAAAACCCGCCTACAGTCGACTGATCATCTTACCAGTCGACTGATAAATACTTCGGGACAGTCGACTGAACCCACATGCAGTCGACTGACTACTGCTGTATCCTTAGCCTTTGAAAACTCCTCTCTGGACAGTCGCCTGATCCTCCAATCCAGTCGACTGATGTACTGGAACTTTCGATCGCTGTAGATACGAACCAGAATCGAGCCATTATCCAACATCTTCATCTTCTCCTCTGTGTCAGTGTCAGCTGAGAGTACAACACACAAAAGTTCATTGTCTCTGAAGCAAGGGTGCTGCATTCTTCAGAGAATGTACAGTTGTATCATGGGAAGCAATTCGCCAGTAGCCGTCACACTACGGGGCGAATTCTGCTTTAAGGACAGAGATTACAAATCTCGACTCTGTGCAAATTCTTTACTTACTGTTTTCTTCATTGTTTTTGATTTCTTCGCAATTTCTGTTGGGATTTTTTATTATTTTATATTCGGGTTCTAACAATTCTTTTCGTGCTTAGAATGTCAATATCACTGAATCCTTTTTTCCCTCACAACAACGTGTGTTGATTATTTTATGTTCATTTGAATCCAGTCTCCAACTGCTTCCTGGATTTGCATTGCCTTTAAACACGACTCTACTAATTTTCAATCTCAATTAGTAAATTTGGAACAAACTCTGCAATCAACTTCAATTTTGATTTTGCTTGAAATTTTCAAATTGGGAATGTTCTGGTATTATTGAAATTTTCTTTTCTGCTGGTAATGTTGAGGTGACAGCTAGCATAATGTCCAGCATTCAGTTGCATATAATGTGGTGTATCAGGCCAATAATGGTCTCGTATATATTTTTCTGCTCTCTTAATTTCCTGTAATCTGCTTCATTTCCCGGTCATCCTGTTCCCGACACGTGCAGAGTTGCTCACTTTTGCTATACTATCATCGCACCTCTATACATCAGTGTCTTGCTGCGACGTATAGGTGTCATTGTATTCTATTCTTAGAGTTGCTTTCACTCGGTTAACTTCTTCATTGTTGCTTCGGTCGGTCCTTTATAGTACGTACTTTTCTATGATCGGTTCTATATATATATAGTACTTTTCTACTAGAGTTGGGTGCGCATAATCTAGCCATCCATTTGAGAGTCGTACGCGCTCAGTGTTTCATAACGTCACTTGTGGTTTAATTTTCTTATAGGTCTGGTCCACTACTTTGAATGATAAGGGTCCAATATCTGACAACACCAGTATCTAGAAAACCTAAGAAAGTTCTTTCAAGCTGGTGAATCTTTCTTCCTTCGAGTCTATTCTTCGTCTTCCTGTATATTCTGGTATTCTTCTTCCTGTATATTCTGGTTGTGCAGCAAAACTGTATTACTATAGATTAACACAAAATTCCTCGATCAACATGAAGGTCATCATAATTAATGAATTTCCATTTTGGATACCGAAATCATTTCTAAAAATATTTTCTTCATCGCATGTCGATTTATACGTCGATTTATACGATATGTTTGCCTCTATCTACCAGGCACAGGCTTGCATAAATTATATTAGGGCTGGGGTGAAGACATTATTAGCTAGATATAATTGGCCTGCATCTACATCTACAAAGAAATTATTAGAGTGCACTTGGGTCAGTATTGATTGTTTGAGATCCACTTATAGAGCCACTATGATTTTGTAGGACTTACGTCTGTATCAAAATCCACTAAATTAACCTTTATGTAGATGGGATTTCGAGAGGAGGAGATTATATATACGACTCAGTAGATTTTTGTAGAAAGATAAATTTGGATCGGCTACCGGTTATGATTACTATCCGATGAAGTTTATCGGGTTCCATTGCCAACGGGAAATTCGGATTTGGCTAATAATGTACAAAATTACACCTAATTTTCTAATAATTAGCTAAAGGCAGCACA
Organism: Hemerocallis citrina; assembly: GCA_017893485.1. Classification (NCBI taxonomy): domain Eukaryota; kingdom Viridiplantae; phylum Streptophyta; class Magnoliopsida; order Asparagales; family Asphodelaceae; genus Hemerocallis; species Hemerocallis citrina. The sequence continues at coordinate 10,931,143 of CM030362.1, forward strand.
TATATACTCTTAATGTCGTCATCATCATCATCATCATCTATTTTCCACCTATGATTCTTCAAGTATATAATAATGCATGCACTCATTAATGTGCATTGCACATTCATACAGGTGACAGTTCCAGAAGGAGCTAAATTATTTGATACTGATTGGTTGCTTAGTTGTTTGATTACTAATTAGAGTTAGAATATCTATTGGACAATCTTGTTCGAATCCATATTTGAAGTGGTCACATCTGTTTTAATATTATAATGGAAGAGTCGGAATTGTTATTTGTAGATAATTTGTAATTTGTAGATATTCATTCAACCGTTTATTTTTAAGTGGGAGTTATATTAACCAAAAGTGTCACTCATATAAAATAAAAATTTGTAACACTCGGAGTAATTTGTAAAAAGTATGTGATGAGTAAATGAAGATCTTATTATTTACTATATAAAAAAAAATTAAAAATGTGCATTGCACGTGCAGTTACTAGTGCAATATTATTGGAAACCCTAATTATAAAAATATTACTGATTGATACTCAAGCGATCAACAAAATTCTTAGGGATGTACATAAAGTAGTTAATTAGAAAGAAGGTTCATTTCTCTTAATTTCATGATAGTTTACAATAATTTATCCAAGATTTTCTTAAAAATAGAGGTAAATTACAAATACAATTCACAGTTTGTATAATACATTTGTAAGCTTTTGATGAAAAAAGCTGGAAACATTCAACGATAATTTATAATTATAACAAGGGCAACAAATGAGATTTCCGCCTAAAATATTCATCATTTAGACTAGTGTCATCACTGTCTAAAAGGGAAATAAATCTAAAACTCTCTAATTACGTAATTAATGACGTTCACGTTCACTGTTTTGTTACCTCTATTTAAAGTGACCCAACTTGATTAATTTCTCCAACACTTTCGGAGTTGGTCCACAATTAACACCATAAACCAGAACCATATACCATTCCCCATTATTCCATTAATAATTCCTTCTCTAAGTTCTCTTTATATAATATTCATTCACTGTACAATTAACCAACAACTAAATATGGATCATGGTTCCTTAAGGTGGTTGGTTTCACTAGGTGTGGTTGCAATTGCTCTTGTACTGCTCGTCACTGCACGGGACGGTCCCGAGCAGGTCCCACACAGCTGCGAGCCGGTATATAGGGTGACGTCACGGGGTGTGTCCAACGGCGTGTCGGAGAAGTCGACGGCATCATTGTTGAGCTCTAGGGAGGGTTCTTATCCATGGACCAATGCGATGCTGGCTTGGCAACGTACAGGGTTTCACTTTCAACCTCCTAAAAATTGGATGAATGGTAGCTAGCTTTTTCGTTTTGCCACTTCTGTTAATTAGCTTATTGTACGTATAAATAATTTGTTAGCTGATTGTTGTTTTTTTCTTATACTTCTGCGAAACTGCAATGCTGCGGTCGTGCCGTACCGTGCTTCAGATCCTGATGGTAAGACGAGAGAGGAAACTTTTGCACACTTCAAAACTTCTTAGCTTCTATAAGCATTGATTTTGTAAATTCTTTAAGTCGGTCCGTCTTATAATCGAAAATTTTGCCGTACTGACCCAGCTTATTGAAAATATTCTTCCGAAAACAATTAGCGATATGACTCGGTTCCACTTCCGAAAACAATTAGCGATCTGACTCGGTTTTAGACACGTCAGCATAAACCGTTATTGGAAATAACGGCATAGGTTATTTACGTGCTGTTATTGGAAACGTGTCATGCCGTTATTTAGAGTAACGACATAGGTTATTTTGTTTTTCGACAGCTTGTAGTCTCTATTTAGAAAAAAATTGCAAGTGTGAAAACCTTATAACAGATGTCGTTATTTCAAATAACGGCATTCTTAATACTGATGCCGTTATTTGGAATAACGGCATCAGTTATACATTTTTTTAAATAAAAAAGTAACTTATTATTCATCCTCTCTGACGAATAAGTTAATTTTTTATTAAAAAAATTTATAACTGATGCCGTTATTTCAAATAACGGCATCAGTTATAATTTTTTTTTATAAAAAAATTAACTTATTATTCATCCTCTCTGTTTCCAAATAACGGCAAGAGTTCATTTGTATATAACTGATGCCGTTATCTCCAATAACGATATCAGTCATTCAAATGTCGTTATTGGGGATAACTGCATTATTTATAAGTTTTTTTCACACTTAGAATTTTTTAAAGTTAGAAGATTCACACTTGGAAGAGAAATATACTGATGCCGTTATTCCAAATAACGACATGGTAAAAAAATGTAAAATAAATGTCATTATTGAAAATAACGGCATGTAAATAACCTATGCCGTTATTTTTAATAAAGGTTTATGCTGACGTGTCCAAAATTAGGTCATATAGCTAATTATTTTCGGAAGTGGGTCAGGGTGCCAAATATTTTCAAAAAGTGGGTGAGCACGACAAAATTTTCCTTATAATCTTACATGTAATTATAGTCGACTTTCTCGGTTTGAAAATGTAAGACCATTATAACACAAATCAACTAAGTGTAAAAAAAAGTTAAAACATAAAATGGAATATGAAATATGTCATCAGTTGTTAGTTGTTGATTACCTGCAGCTCCGTTATACTACAAGGGATGGTACCACCTATTCTACCAGTACAACCCTGACTCCCCCGTATGGGGAAACATCACGTGGGGGCATGCCATCTCACGTGACCTCATTCACTGGCGGTACCTCCCCCTCGCGATGCTCCCCGACCACTGGTACGACCTCAACGGCGTTTGGACAGGGTCCGCCACCATTCTTCCCGACGACCAAATCATAATCGTATATACCGGGTCCACTAACGATGCGGTTCAGGTACAAAACCTGGCCATGTCTGCTGACCCGTCCGACCCACTTCTGCTCGATTGGGTCAAGTCCGATTCCAATCCGGTTTTATTGCCCCCGCCCGGGATTATTGGAGACCAGGATTTTCGTGATCCTACCTCGGCATGGTTCGTCAAATCTGAGTCAGCTTGGCAAATGGCAATTGGATCTAGGAATTCTAAACATGATGGTATCGCATTGTTGTACCAGACCAAGGACTTTGTTAACTACCAACTGTTACCAGGTAATTTAGTTGGCATTTTCTTTAGTATTCATTGCATCCATACATATACATTTTTTAGTTTCATATATAACAAATCACTATGTACACACCACACAAGTATATCATGTATAATCATTTTCTGAACATGTTGGTTATATAATGAGCATGTACAAACCTCACTATCTATACACTATGTACCGGTGTTTTCAAGAAAAAATATGAGACGACGTACAGTTCAATAGGGCCGGCCCTCACCTTGAGGCAAGTGAGGCAGCCGGCTCAGGCCCCCAAATTTTTTATAATTTTAGGGCCCTTCAAATTTGCATTCTCCTTCTAAATATAGAGACATATTGCGCGTAATTTTTATTTATTAGGGGCTCCAAAAATAATTATTTCGGCCTTTCGCCTCAAGCTTCTGGGAACTCAGAGTCAGCCATGTGGTTCAACTTAATTGAACTGATTAGTTTAGTCGATTCATATGTTGTATTAGGTGTTCCAATCTGGTTTCGGCCGAGGTTAAGGGTCTGGTTATGGTTGAACCCGGTAAAGATCGACCGGTTGGCCAATCTAATTTTTATGATAGACGCTACAATCTAGTCTATGCATCATTCTTTGTATTAATTTTTTTGAGTACCCGTTACCAGGTTTGTTACACGAAGTAGCGGGTACGGGTATGTGGGAGTGCCTGGACTTCTATCCGGTATCCACGACATCAGAGGAAGGGCTGGACACGTCAGCAGAGCCGGGGGAGGGTGTGAAGCACGTGATAAAGGCCAGCCTGGACGATGACAAGCACGACTACTATGCGATCGGGGAGTATGACGTGGCAATGAATAGGTGGGTCCCAGATGATCCAGAGAATGACGTGGGAATCGGATTAAGGGTTGATTATGGAAAGTATTATGCGTCTAAGACGTTTTACGATGAGGTTAAGAAGAGGAGAATTCTTTGGGGGTGGACTGGGGAGACTGATAGTGAGATGAATGATTTGCTCAAGGGTTGGGCTTCAGTTCAGGTAACAAATTAATTATGGAAAAAAAAAAACAAAAACACAAGTAATATTAGTAAGCATAGGTTATCGAACAAGTCCACATATATATATATATATAGTTGTCTGCAACTACTCTAATTAACTGTTTGGTTCAAGGGAGGGGAGGGGAGGGGAGGGGAGGAATTTTAATCAAGACTCTGTTTGATTCAGAGGGAGGGGGGGAATAATTGTCTTCTTATTTGGTTTACAAGTGAAAAGAAGATATATTATAATTAAATTATTTTTATACCCTTTTACATTTTAGGAAAGTCTATGTAGTATTGTTTCTAATTCTAACTTGGTAATATAAACAAAATAATGAAGGCATATACAATTAGTCCCAATAAAAATGCGTAACAAAATAATGAAGACTAAAATATAAACCTAGAAATTGGACTGACTTCAACCACTTGGGATAAGAATAGTTACTCGTTCTGTATTTGATGCTTAAGTAACATATCATGTATGCTCATCAACAAGTGATTAGTACTTTTAAACAGTCATACATGAAGGATTTAGGGAGTCCTTTCCAAGAATTTTCGTTCTTGGATTAGCAAATACCTTCAATTGTCCTTTAAGATTATAATCATGTGTTTTTTTTATAATAACCTTATAAACATGTTCAAAATCATATTTTCTGTGTAATATTTGTGAAAGATAATGCCACTTAGACCAAACCCTGAACGATTGTAGGGTATCTATTTTGTGGGCCGAAACCTGAGTTGTGCATGGCAGTATTTCTAATTTCAAATTCACATATTAATATATCTAAAAAGCATGAATTATAGCAAGTTACTCTAGCACCTTGTGAAATGTTTTGCCACTAGATCAAAAACTCCAAAAATATTGGTAGACAATGTTTTACACTGCCACTTTCAAAATTATATTATATAATGCAAGAAAAATATGATACAATATGTATACCTAATCTATAGCTATTCTATAAAAGATAACAAAGACTGAATCTAGCTCCAAATTTGCTGCGCAGATACAAGCTTTCTCTTCACCCATGGACCTTGAAATGAAGTACACAAGTCACTGTACTTCTGGGAATTCTATGCAATTTCTTTACTTGCACTGTTCTGAACTTGATTCCCCAATTTCACTTACTGACTGTGATAGTTTCTTTTTTTCATATAAATGTTATGGTCAAGGCATAAATCCAAATAAAGTACATTAGAGGATACGGTTAGTAATAGCATACAAACTTGTAATGAAAGCTATACTGTCAATAAAGTCGTTAAAATGTTTGTCAAACATCAAACAGTAACATAGATATGAGATCAACAATTGTGAGTTGATCAATAAATTTGCATTTTAGCTGAGGCCCGGTACGAAGAAACAGAGGATATGGGGGAGAAAGAGAGAGGGTGAGTGGGATAAAGAGAGTCGGGAAAAGAGATTAGGGATTTAGATCTAAAAATGACAATTTAGTCCAATCACTTCAAAAAAAAATAGACCCACTTTCCCTCCCCTCCAAATCCCCCCAATATTGGAGGGGAGCCAAAACTGGCTTAGGAAGGATTTTGCACCCCCTCCCCTCCTAAAAAATGAACCAAACAAGAAATGTTTAAAAAAATTTCACCCCTCCCCTCCATTCCCCTCCAACCAAACAAACCCTAAAAGTGTTTTCAGCCTTCACAGACATAAATAATAGATCATGCTAAAAGCTAAGGTACAGTCATCTGTTTTGTAGTTCTATATTTTCATCTAAAAAGAATTCCAAACTGAAAAATCAAAAGCTCTAGAACAGTTTCAGGGTAGCTCTAGATAAGAAAATGCGGATCATAGTATTTTAAGATAAAAGGTACAAGTATTAAATTTTAGGGGTTGTTTAGGATACGGATTGGGGGATTCTCTGGAATAAGAGGAATCCAGGAAATGTGAGGGTTGGGAATGTTGCATTACCGCGTTTGATATGATACATTGCATTCCGGGAGCCTTTTATTATTGTATTTTCTATTCTAGTTTTTTTGGCTTATTTTATTGTTTGTTATGAAATTCTAATGGGTATGATACATTGTGTTCCCATGAATATTTTATCATTGTATTTTTTAATTCGAGTTTTTTGGGTTATTTTATTGCTTGTTATGAAAAGCTCATGAAAATTCTTAAATCTCATGATTTTAGAGAGCAATGGAAATCCTTCCCAACAAAAAATTTTGATTTCCTTAAGAATCCATCATTCATTCCAAAACAATACTTACCACATACCAAACAAAATAATTTAACGGGAAATCCTGAATTTTCTTGCACATTTTCACGCACCAAACATAAGGAAGAAAGGCATCTAATTATCTAGTAAATGTTAGTTATTCTACCTGCAAATGTATAACATTAGGGGGCATAATACAGTGAGTGAATTAGTGGAAATACTTAATTAACACTAACAGTGGAATTTGTTTTCAACAAAAAAATTACTGCCGTTTTCTTAACTAACTAAGATTTTAGTTGATTATAAAATAAATAAGACTTCAACATGCATTTAAATTTAATATATAAAAAATGCATTTCAACAGTAAGAAATCATAATAGTTTTAAATTTTTAATACATCAATTCCTATTGGAGTTTCGTTACTCTTGTGTTAATAAAATTAGATGGCTTCTCAGCTATTTGGAGTCAAATCTTTTTTTTTAATACATCAATCAACAATTAGATCATTTGTATAAGATTTAAAAGAAGATTAATTTATAGAGAATTCTGGTCCTTAAAATAAATAAAAAAAGAATAAAGTAACCGTGTCAGCGATTCATTAATAAAGAATTACCGAAATAAAGTAGTACAATAAATTATATATAGTTGTTCCTAAAATGGAACATCGAAAATTCATTACATAGCTAAACCTATAACAATAACTTGTCTCTCCTCAGGCTAAACATGTAGACGAAGACACATGCAACATGTGTTAGAAAATAATGAGGATCTTATTGAGTCTTTGACACAATCAACACAAAACCATAAAGCAAGACTAGATCACACCAAACACACAAACACACAAGAGTTGTCCGGGTTGGGGCTTTCGTCTTAATCCGGAGGAGGAAGAACCAAAATATTATTCAACTAGAGAAGATACAAGAATACAATTCTCACCACGACTATCTCTCAGGCCTAATGGAACTTGATGTTGTTTACAATGGAGAACTCTCTCACCCTCTCAGATGAAGTACTCTCTTATTCTATTCGGCACTCAACAGAATCATATATGAGTCGTTACAATTGTTTATATAGATCTAGAGACAAATCCTAAGTTAATATCTTGTTACAATAACCATTGGATATTCCTGAAGAGACAACCCTACGATAGGAGCCGTCAGATCTAACTTGAAGAACAAGTTGGGCTTCTCACGAATCACCAAGATCCGACCCAATAAACCTATCAGCGCCGCGACTGGTCGACCGCACCCACAAGGTCGGTCGACCGTCCCCCTCTCGGGACTTCTGCACCCTATGACCGGTCGACCGCCACTTCTGCAACTACAGTTGCTGACTATTTTCTTGCCTCCATTCCGTCTCCGATCTTCTCGATTCTTCCATCATCTCATCATCTTCTTATCCATTCTCGTATGCAAGACATAAACCCAACAATCTCTACCTTGGATTGCATACGCATGAATCCATACCTGTGTGATTAAAACTCTCCTAGATCTTTCTTCCCCGCTTTGTAAACATATTTCAATGGCTTCTTCTGCTAGTTGAACAAATCTCCACATGTTTTCCTTCAGCTGTATGCCCCCTTCAAGGGCACACCCATGTAAATGTAATCATGGAGGTGCCACCCTCCACACGAACTCCACCTACACCAAGGCTTTCTCTACCTTCCAACGGTATTCGAACGTTGCAATCTCGCGTCGGTAATTCTAGTGACGGCTTACTAGATAACGCTTTAGGAACAATGGGCTTCCATACACTCAGCCGAGTTTTTCTGCTCCCACAAAGCTGGTAGAGGTTGTGCTGAACCTGCCCAATCCCCCTCTTACCCTTCATTACCTTATGACGACTATCCCAAACTGTCAAAACTCCACCTCGAGTTGTGTACCTGCAGCCGCGAGCATCAGGAGTACCCAAGAATATAAGATTCTTTTGTATCGAATGAATATGCATGACCTCTTCTAGTGTGAACCCTTTACCATCTGGCGTCTCCAATTCAACAGTTCCTTCACCCACTACTTCACAAACCTCACCACTCCCCGTTCTCACACTACGGCATGTTAATGAATTGTAAGTAGAAAACATCTCCCTCTCGGAGCAAATGTGAAAAGAACTTTCCGAATCAAGATACCAACTTGAATCCATATCTGAATAACTTGAAACAAGAAGACAACAATCAACATTATTACTTGACTTAGTTGCGCTGACTATATGGGCTTGTTCTCCTTCTTTAGTAGCGCTCTTCTGACTCAACCACATGTGACAGTTTCTCTTGTAATGCCCAACTCCTTTACAGTATTGGCAACGAACCTTTCCCTTGTGTGCCGTATCCCTTCCAACTGAAGTATCACCATTCACCGCAAAACACCCTAAAGAAGTAGACCCTCCTTTATGAGTCTCTTTTCTTAGTTCATCTTCCTTCAGACCCTTAATCACCCTGGCTACTGTGAGTGTCTCCTTGGCCGATTTCCCATGTAGCATGGTAGTTATCAAGTGATCATAAGAAGTTGGCAGTGAATATATCAAGTTGAAAGCTTTATCCTCTTCACTAAGATCATCAGCGTTAATCGCCTTCAGTTCAGATATAAGTTTATTGAACTCCAGAATATGATCTTGAAGATGGGTACCTTCCTTCATTGAGAACCTAAACAGCTTTCTTTTCCAATACATCCGATCTAGCAACGACGATCCCGAGTAGTCAGTTTTGAGTCTCGCCCATAGACTCGCCGCACTTTTCTCCTCAGGGATATTACACTTGACTTCATCCGTCAATCGCAACTAGATTAAACTTAAGGCCTTCAAACAAATCTCATCCCAATTCTCTTGCTTCATGTCGGTTGGCTTCTTTTCTTCTAGGGCAAGGTGCAAGTCCTTCTGAACTAAAATATCATACATGTCCACCTTCCATAGATTAAAGTTGATCTTACTGTCAAACCGCTTGATCTTTGTCTTTTGATCTGCCATCTCCAAGGAACTCGAACAAACCCACGAATCCTGATTGCTCTGATACCACTTGTTAGAAAATAATGAGGATCTTGTTGAGTCTTTAACACAATCAACACAAACCACCAAGCAAGATTAGATCACACCAAACACACAAGCACACAAGAGTTGTCCCGGTTGGGGCTTTCGCCTTAATCCGGGGGAGGAAGAACCAAGATATTATTCAACTAGAGAAGATACAAGAATATAATTCTCACCACGACCCTCTCTCAAGCCTAATGGAACTTGATGTTGTTTACAATGGAGAACTCTCTCACCCTCTCAGATAAAGTGCTCTCTTCTTCTATTTGGCACTCAATAGAATCATATAGATCTATGAGCCGTTACAATTGTTTATATAGATCTAGAGACAAACCCTAAGTTAATATCTTGTTACAATAACCATTGGATATTTCTGAAGAGACAATCCTACGATAGGAGCTGTCAGATCTAACTTGAAGAACAAGTTGGGCTTCTCATGAATCACCAAGATCCGACCCAATAAATCCATCAGCGTCGCGACCGGTCGACCGCACCCACAAGGTCGGTCGACCGTCCCCCTCTCGGAACTTCTGCACCCTATGCCCGGTCGACCGCACCCTATGACCGGTCGACCGCCACTTTTGCAACTACAGCCGCTAACTATTTCCTTGCCTTCATTCCGTCTCCGATCTTCTCGATTCCTCCATCATCTCATCATCTTCTTATCCAATTTCGTATGCAAGACATAAACCCAACAACATGTTCTCCCACCAATCTTATGATGCGCATCCAAGTTCCTATCAATATAACGAAAAATCAAGCACTAATCATAGTGTCAACTTGTCATTTCACCTTCCAGCAATGACTCATCCGAACACCATTCCAGCCATGACTTCTCAAGTCCATTCGGTGATGCCTTGTCAGTACAACATGCTGAAAATGGCTTGTCTAATTCCTATTCTGCTAAAGTACATAGTACATCCAGTATAATTTCATGTTGCGATAATTAGATTGCAATAAATTTGCCAACCACAACCGCAACAACTACTACATTTAATTAAATATAAAATTAACAATACCCATAAATTAGTTTGTGAAGCAAATGAAGTTTACGTAGGTGAGGATCTCTTAATTTGATTGTATCCTATTGATGTGAGGACTTGTTACATTAGACGTGAGAAATGCTCATGATAAGATATAGGTTGAATGGCCAGTGTTTGGCTTTGCCATAAAAATATAATGTTAGATGATATATTAGTTTAGTCCTATATTGATTATGTATCAGTTTAGTTTTCTATTCTCTTCTATATGTATGAGTCTTATTTTACTCAGTTTAATTCAATCAAAAATATAAAAATATTTTTCTATCCCTAATTCTAACATGGTATCAGAGACTATCGTCCTATAAAGCCTATATTAATTTTATCCTCGTCGTCGAGGTGGAGTGGTTCCCGTCTTCATCGGAATCACTCCCCTCCCCACATCTCTCTTCCGCTCCAGATCAAAGATCAAAACCCTAATCTCCCCCAAAAAACCCTAAAATCTTCAAAACCCTAGTTGTCAACATCAACATCAAAGTCAGCATCAGATCGTCATCATCAACTCCGGCAACTCTCCCCGCCGTTGACGCTGCCCAACTCCGGTATCAGCAACCTCTCTCTCTCAACTCCGGCAACTCCCAACTTCTCACCCATCACGTCCCCAATCACCGACGTCGTCATCGTCATTGTCGAGATCCATGAGAGACTCGAAGCTTCATCAGCAACATGATCAACTCACTCTCCATTCCTCATTCCTCGGATTTTTCCTTCTTGATTTTCGCTGCCAGGTCTCTCCTCTCAGATCTCGTCAACCTCAACCTCTCTCAGTCAACAGAGAAGATCATTGCCGAATACATATGGATTGGAGGAAGTGGGATGGACATCCGAAGCAAATGAAGGATGCTTAATGGGCCAGCAACCGATCCCAGCAAGCTCCCGAAGTGGAACCATGATGGATCAAGCACAGGACAAGCCCCTGGTGAAGACAATGAAGTCAACCTATACCCTACCCTATACTCTAAATCCAAACCTGTTTCCCAAAACCGACCCGCTCCAAACCCTAACCACTTTTCAAACCCGAAATCCTTTCTTCCAAAAAAAAAAAAACAGAAACAAAAACTTTCTTGCAGGTTCTTGTGCTTCTACATCCAGATCGTCAACTCACTCCGGTTGATCGATCGTGAGTTTGAGAGGAGGTGTTATCAACATCCAGTTCTCAGTCCAGGGAAGAGATCCCATCATCGACAATTCTCAAGTCTAGGGTGAGATCCCATCAACGACTATGTCTCAAGTCAGGGGTGAGATTCCAGCACAGATCGGGATATGGAGATCCCGCCACTGTTCGGGGTGAGATCTCAACAGTGCGCTACCACTATTTTCTTCCGCAACACTACTTCTCAGTTCCGTCACATGCGCCGTCACTGCACCACAGTTTTTCGTTTCCTTCCACATCAACATCGTCAGTATTCCAAACTCTTGTTGCTTGAACCAACTTGAGTTTAAGAGGGAGTGTTAGATGATATATTAGTTTAGTCCCATATTGGTTATGTATCAGTTTAGTTTTCTATTCTCTCCTATATGTATGAGTCTTATTTTACTCAGTTTAATTCAATCAAAAATAAAAAAATATTTTTCTATCCCTAATTCTGACATATAACAATAATAATGTCAAGTAATCAAAAGAAATGCTTACCATATGGTCCTATTCCGTAAGTTGGTTTGTTAAGAAATCAGGAAGTAAATTCAAGATGTTATTGGCTTATAGAAAGAAAATACTAAAAGTTGAGCTGACTTTGTAAAAAATGTTTTTTCTTAATTTATAAAATCACTATTACGAAAGAAGACTTCTGCACATTTCTAGTCATCAAACATTGAGATATATGCACTATGAGTTACAAAAATGCTTGGAGGCTTTACACAAGTTTTCCATTTTTCTGCAACTTCTGCATGTTCTCTTTGAAATTTTTACAAGCACATTTCTTTGACATGAAAATTTTAATGGTTGTTTGTTTAACCAAATTTTTTTGAGGGGCTAATATGAGAAAGTAGTGAAGAATTTTGTTGTCCTTTTAACTCAACAGACTATCCCCAGAACAGTGTTGTTCGACAAGAAGACTGGGAGCAACCTACTGCAATGGCCAGTGAAAGAAGTGGAAAGCCTTAGGCTTGGCAAAAAGACGTTCAACAACCTTAACCTCACAACCGGTTCGGTGCTGCCTCTCAATATTGGGGATGCTGTGCAGGTATATTTATTTATACTTGGTAAAATAATAAATCCTACGAAAAATTATCTAGTGAATTTGACCATAAGAAAGATACATAATTTTGCTCGGTTGTTTTATATGTACAGTTGGATATCGAGGCAAAGTTTGAGATAGATTCATCAGCGATTGAGGCGATGAATGAGGTTGATGTTGGCTACAACTGCAGCACAAGCAGTGGTGCTGCGGGGAGAAGTGCATTGGGACCTTTCGGGCTTCTAGTTTTAGCTGACAAGGATCTGACGGAGCAGACTGCAGTCTACTTTTATGTTGCTAGGGGTGCTGATGGCGGCCTCCGCACTTTCTTCTGCCAGGATGAGCTTAGGCATGATCCTATTTCTTTGTGTTTAGTTACAGTTAACTTCGAAAGGAGTGTGCAAATATCCGTTAAGTTCTAAAATTCCCAATTTGTTGTGTTTGGTTTCAATGCAGGTCATCGAAGGCTAATGATCTCGTCAAGAGAGTCTACGGGAGCACAGTTCCAGTGCTTCATGGTGAAAGTTTGTCAGTCAGAATACTTGTAAGTCGTCCGTAAATTCAATTCTGCAAATATTAATTAATTGTTCCAATCACACAAAATTACAGGATTAAATATTTTGGATTTTTGTGATGAATTCAGGTGGATCACTCTATAGTAGAGAGCTTTGCACAGAAGGGAAGGACTTGTATCACTTCTCGAGTGTACCCAACCAAGGCAATCTACCGCAATGCACGCGTTTTTCTTTTCAACAACGCAACTGGAGCTCAAGTGACTGCTAAATCTGTAAAGATGTGGCAGATGAACTCGGCTTTCATCCGTCCTTTTGATGCAGCCTAAACCAAGATTCAACTCATTGATATTCTATCACACACACACATTCTTCTACAATGTATATTTACGGGTCCGGATCTTCTCCGGAATGTCTTACATACATTTTTAGTACTAATAACAACCAATGAAACAATTAATTTTACCTGTTGTCAATAGTGGGCTTGGGAATTACACTATTGTTTATGGGGGATGTTAATACCCCTATTATGAAGACTGCTGCGATTGGGCCCACAAAGGGGTCCATGGTACTCGAAACTGACCCGAGTACAGAATTAGAAACTCTTCGGAAAGATGGGCCTATGATGGGTCCGCTTTAGGGTTAGCTCCTATTATCAAAGATTCTAATGATAATTCAGAGGCACGACTAAACTTGGATGAGGAGTACACATTTATAGATGATGACTCAGACTGCCTAAAGTTTGTAGCAGATACACAGAGAGGAGTTACTTCCTCCGCTCCGGAGTTGATAGCTCCTACTTTCCCTACATCCGCTTCATAGGGCAGCACTGGAGCTTCGGGATCGACTAGGGGCTTCAGAGTCCAAAAAGTGGCTAAGAGGGCTCATGCGGAGTCCTTGGACAACTGCCCAGAGTTCGCCGCTGCGGTCAAGCCAGCCAAAAGCGAAGGTGGAGGTACGTGTGCTCTTTTAGCATCCATTTTCAATTTTATGTCAGACGCATAAGTTTTTAATCTAGCTGAAACCTGTGGTCTAGCAGTGGACGATGTAGAACGCAAAGCCCTTCTTCTTAACAAGATTAGAGGATGAGAAATGGATAGAGTACACTTACATGCGACTTTAAATCATATTCCAACGCTTCCTCCGGTGGGGAGCGCAGTGGCGGCCAATCCCCCAACCACAAGTGCAACCCCCGATAATGGTCCCCAATGAGTGTTCTCTTTTGGAACGTTGGGGGGGGGGGGGGGAGAGAGAAATGGCTAGAGACGTTATTAATACGTTCGCCACTGAGATTGTAGGTCTGCAGGAGACCAAGCTCAGTGTGGGACTAAAGCTCAAAAGTCTAGGAGGGATTAGAATTAATGAATGGAGAATATAACCCTCAGTGGGTGCCTCAAGGGTTATTGACATTGGTTTTAATCCGGATATCTTCTCTTGTATTGATGAATTCCAGGGCGAATACTCATTGTCAGTTCGACTTCGTCGATTGGACAGCTGGCCCCAATCGGTTACTGTTGACTATGGTCCGAAGCAGTCAACTGCTAGAAGCGTGTTTTGGAACGAACTCTTTTCAATCCAAGCATGTTGGCAGAATGCCTGGGTCGTGGGGGGGTAATTTCAACATCACACGATTTACTTTTAAACACAATGGCAGGGGGTCCAATGACATGGATAGGGAAGAATTCAATAGAGTTATTAATGACCTGGATCTGATTGAAATTACAATTAATGATAGGCTCTTTACTTGGTCAAACATGCAAGCGGCTCCTATTATGGCTAAGCTTGATAGAATCCTAGTCTCCATGGACTGGGAAATGAATTTCCCGTTGGCATCTGCGAAAATCACTTCCAAGACAAACCTCGGACCAAATCCCAATCTTTCTCTCCACGGGAGAACATACTTCACGTAAACCGGAGAAATTTAGATTTGAGAAGGCACGGTTGGAGATTCAGGGCTTTCACCACATGGTTATGGAATGCTGGCTCTACCAACTCGAGGTACAGATGCCGCAGCCTGCTGGTGTGAAATCCGATGCCTGCGCAATAGATTGCGTAAATGGAATTGCACTAGATTCTCTTGCTAGGGTTATATACTGAAAGCATCACTTTTGTATTAACTTTATTTTCTTATTTTTTTTTGAATGAGAATCATATGAGCATATATTTGCATATTGTGTTTATTATAATATTAATGCAAGTGTCTGATATTCTATAAGGTTGATAATATGGTGTGAGGTGACACACAGAAGATCATATTATCAGTTCCCTATGGAATATATAAATAGTTCACAACCTAGACGGACTTGGACAATCCATTGGAAAGGTTGTAGTGTAATCTGGTATTAGTCTGTCTTGACTATAGGTTTACACTAGTACACTTTGTGTGTATTGAACAGGACCACTTGAGGTTGTTCTCTTTGTACTGACTACAAAAGAGAACAAACACCTCTGTTATTATGGATGCTTATGCTCTTAATCCAGATATAATAACAGACATGTATATGCAGTGTGCATTACTTTGACTCATAAAAGAGTGAGATTCATTATGGATCAACAACCTCTATGAATTGGGTAATAGCATTGTATGTATGATGGGCTGTTGATTGTAAAAGGAATCCATGTCCCGATACGTCGGGTTGATGATGTCCCCTTAAGGAGCTCATAAGGATTGTCATGTAAACCCTGCAGGTGGATTACATCCGACATGACAAATAAAGTTGAGTGGTACTACTTAAGGATAAAAGATGTTGATCAATATAGTTGTCAGTAACTTAATTTGATCGACGGACATTCGATATCTTAACATGGGGCGTTGAACGAGCATATAATAAAAGGAGCCCATAAATATAATTTGGGATTAGGAAGGTAGTGCAACAATAGCTCCTTAGTGGACCGAGCTATTGTTAATGGGCCTGGGTTGTGTGTTCGGGCTGAACACGAGATACCCAGATTCGTTAGGAGACCTAACCCTAATTTCTCCTCATGGTCCCTGCCGTAGCCTTATATATATCCTCTATTCTCTGGCCGTCATTTACAATCTGAAATATAAAATTTTTTCTCAAAACTCGTGATTCACGTAAGGAGAGAAAGAGAGGTCAGCCAAGGAGAAGAAAGGTTGGGAGATCGTCGCCCACACGACGTCCAACCCGAGGAAGGAATACGCGCAGAAGATCTTGGGGTCGCTGTTGTCTTCTTCTCGTCGCAGGTATAAATCGTGAACCCTAGATTTCGCTATATAGGGTTAGATCACGAATTTAATCTGTTATATTTTTAACAATCGATACGCACACCAATCCGTAGTCCTGGGAATCATCTCAGTTCCATCATCTCTTATATTTGGCGAGCAAAATTCTCATTACTAGAGAGCATCGATGAGTTAGAAAGACTAGAGGAGTCTCGTGACTTGTCCCAAGTGGAGCAGAACATACTATTGGAGCTTAGGGATAACATTGCGACCCTATATAAACTGGAGGAGATCAAGTGGCAACAGAGGTCCAGGATTTCGTAGCTTAAAGAGGGAGATGCGAATATTGTCTTCTTTCATCGGACAGCTAGTGCACGGCGAAGATCTAATCTTGTCATATCTATCCAAACAGACACTGGAATTTTGCAGAACGAAAAGAAAATTATGCATACTTTCCAATCACATTATATGAACTTATTCGGGCAAAAGAATGATTTCCGAATACCTATAAGGGAGTACTTCTGGCAGAACGGTCTCCAGAATGCATCTCAATCCCCGTGTAATGTGGAGGCCCGGTTCACGGAGCATGAGGTGAAACAGGCAATCAATCAAATGGGATTGGATAAGACACTAGGACCAAACAGGTTCCCTATGTTATTCTACCAAACCATTTAGGATGAAATTAAAGAGGATTTTACGACCCTCTTGGATAAATTCTTCGACCACAGTTTGAAATTGGGCAGTTTCAATTTTGCTGAAATCATTCTCATCCCCAAATGAGAGGAACCCAATGGGGTGGAGGATTTCAGGCCCATTAGCCTCCTCAACTGTTCAGTTGAGATTCCCACCAAGATCTTAGCCAATCGTTTAGGAAAGATAATAGATGGTTTAATCAGTTGCGAACAATCAGGTTTCATACAGAGAAGATGTATTCTCGATTGTGTGGCGACCGCCGAAGAGGTGATTCACCAATATCATACTACAAATGAAAAGAGCTACATTCTGAAGTTAGACTTTGAGAAAGCGTATGACTCTGTGGACTGGGAGTGTCTGTTAGAAATTCTCAAAGACAGAGGTTTTGGTGATAGATAGACCAGATGGATCCAGCACTGCCTCGTCACGAGTAAAACTGTATTTCGGTTAATGGAAGAACATGACATCCCTTCTCCTGTAAGAAAGGACTGCGTTAAGGGGACCCAGTTTCACTGTAACGCCCCTACCCCAACCTCAGACAATTTATACAATTTATCAGACAAATTATTTATTATTTAGTACAACTGCCCACCACAGGCTGCCTCTCAAAAGGTGGTTAACCGGATTGGGTGACTCTTGATCATAGGCATTTTTATTTATTATTTAATTGTCTTGTGCAATTCCCAATATGGGACAAACTTCATTCTCTCTGTCCTCTCTCCGTGACACAGCAAAGACCCAGCAGTGCCCCCCCTGCCCACGTCTGTGAAACATCAGAGCTGCACTGGGCCCTATGCGCCACGTGGCGCTCCTGATGTCAGCAGCAGCTGTGCTGGTGTTGTCTCTTCCGTGGGGCCCTCTTAGATATTTTTAATTACGACTTTTGCCATCAACACGTATTATATATATATATATATATGAAATTTACGGGGTGTTACATTCACCCAAACTGTTCACTCTTGCTGCAGATGTGCTTAAGTCAATGTTGGACAGCAATAAACAAGCGGGCTAGATATCCCCAGTCGCTAGTAGTCAGAATCAGATGGGGTGTACGATTCTATAATATGCCGATGATACGATTTTGTTCAGTAACTGGGACAAGGTGGAAACGATATGCTTTAGGGGAGTCCTCTACTGCTTTCAGTAATGGTTAGATTTAAAAGTTAACTACCATAAGAGTGCTCTTGTCCCTATTGCTCTGTCGATACAGACACGGAGGCACACACTACCATCCTCATTTGTCAGATGGATGGATTCCCTATCAAATACTTAGACCGGGTAAGCTTAATAAGACGGATTGTCTTCCGATCATTGATAGAGTGGATGGTCGACTAGCGGGATGGAAATACAAGTCCCTATCTCTTGGCGGAAGGGTCCTTATCAACTCAATCCTGTCTAACCTACCTACTTACTACATTTTCTTCTTCGAACTCACAAAGTGGGTGATCCAAAGAGTTGGTCGCATCCGGAAGAGATTCATCTGGAAATGAGTTGACACGGATAAGGGAGGCTACCATTTGATCAGTTGGGAAAAAGCATGTATGAAAAAATCACATGGCGAGCTGGGTATCATCGATCTCAGAGACATGAATCTTGCCCTATTGGGCAAATGGTGGTGGAAAGTGTTCCACCCAAATGACGAAGGTTGGCAGGAGTTCTTTCAGTCTTACGTTCAAGGAAAAGGAACGAGAAGTTTAGGCTTTCGTGTAGGCCCTAAAGTTTTGTGGTTCTGAAAAGGGATCGTTAAAGCCAATGAGCAATTTTGCACGACGACTACATCATTTATTGGTAATGACCAGTCGACCAAATTCTAGTGGGACAAATGGTGTGGGTCCAATTCATTTATAGAATGATTTTCGGACCTATATGCGCATGCTTCCCAACCGCATACTTCCGTGGACAAAACATGGAGGAGAGAAACTTGGAAACCTCATTTAGAACTCAACTTTGTTCGGATCTCAAGGTTAGACTAGTTGCCCTCCAAGAATATATCGCACATGCCAGGGTGAGGTGCTCGCACGGCTCGGACAGAAACTCTTGGGGATTGGAGAACATTGATTCTTTCACGGTCCGCTCCTTGTACAACCGTATCCACTTCCGGGGATGTAGACCTAAGTGGGCTACGATAATCTAGAAAACAAAGGCACCCCTTAAAGTCAGGGTATTCATCTGGTTGGTACTCAATAATGTCATTCCAATTAGAGAGAACTTGGCTAAAAGACAACCGAACATTGCGACCAACTGTGAATTTTGTAACTAGAATACAGAATCACCGAACCACCTATAATTTGAATGCCAGCGGAGTAAGGCAACACTGGTTGAGGTTCTGAGGGCCTTGGATATGAGTGAGTATCCCAACACATATGAGGATTTGTGGGTTTGTCCCAAATTTGCCACTAGGTGACACGAGATGAAAGATGCATGGTACATCGCCATTGCTGCTGTGACCTGAGTTTTATGGTTTGACAGAAACAACTTTTACTTTCATGGGACTAGGGGTGGCATCCGAGCTGGTTTAGCCTAGGACCGGCCCAGCTCGCCACCAGCCCAGGCCAACCTAGACCCGAACCCCCCAAGAGAAGGTCTCGGCTGAGCCCCTCATTTGCCTTCGAAACCTGCGACGACCCAACCCGCAATTCATTTTCAATGATATCTTTTATTGTCTTATTTAAAGCCTCAAAAGCATGACAATGGGTCATTATTGTTTCATTCCAAATGATAACACTCGAGAGACGTAAAAGTTCGGTCTCGTCAGATTGGATAGAGATCATACATGAAAAAATTGAACATAACTTTATAGGAATCGTGAATCTTGGATGTGTTGTACGACCTCCAAGCATCATTATAGAAGCTATTCCTGAGGATGTCGTTGCTAATACAATATGACCTCGATGTTGTAAAGAAGCCAAAATGCAGCGATAAAGAAAAGTCTTTCCAGTACCTCCAGAACCATTAACAAAAAAAAACTTTGCTCTCCCCATTAATGTCTGCTTCTGTGATTTGATTTAATGCATTCTCCTGATTCACATTGAGTTTTTCAACTTAAGACAAATCTCCATCAGAAATGGGGATCGACTTCTCATCCTCTATCAGTTGCGGGTTATCGACATCTTCATTAACATTGATTGCAGGTAAATCAGCTGTGGGTCACCTTGTTGATTATTTGCATTTCTATTAGCATGCCAACTTCGTTGATACTGCCTACGTCTCTCTCTTTCTTGAGCTAGCTGATCTTCAGACATAAAAAATCGTTGATTTCTCGCATATTGGCGTTGTCTCCATCTAAGTTTTTCTAATTGTGACACAGTCATATTAGCTCTTCTATTTCAGTGATACTGCCTAAGACTCTCCATACGTTCATAATTTTCTCGTTGATACTATAATACTCTTTCGTTTATTATTTCCACATCAATGCCATGTTGATTATTTGCTGGGTATAATCTATCCATTTTTACAAAAACAATACTATTTAAATCCGCAAATTTGTACACTCATTGAAAATATTATAATGATGTTAACATGCAATTTACTAAGTTAAAAATTATGAACTGCCACCATAATTGTAAAGTTACCTGAACGACCCAAATGCTCAGTAGTGACATAAAAAGGGCCGGAAACATCTGACTTGCATTGTTTGTTCTTCTTCTTCGAAAGCCACCTTCTTTTCAATACTCTTTCGTGTAGTAAACCTAAAAATTACACACTAATTCAAATTAATCACATAGAAATTGGATCAAGGAAAATACACTGATAATGCTCTGATAATGCAAGCTATTATATATGTTTTATTCACAGAGCTTTTTAGCTTAACTGAACACTTCAGTTTCTTTGCAGGACTGTAGTGTATATTATCATGGAGCTGTATTACATCAAATAATGTAATTTATGTTGTATTAGTATACTGCTTTTACCCTTAATACGATTATGTAAAGGAAGGCACAACATTGGTCGTAGAAGCTTATTCCGCCTCACCCAGATTTGTATCCTTTGTTGTCCCCTCTCATTAGGAAAGAGAGTAGTCTCGGGGTTCCGAGTCAATATACTACAATGGGGAGGAAGGGTAAACCACTAACAGTCGCTGACCTCGCTTCGTGATCCGATCGCAACTTAGAATATGGAATTCAAAGGGAGCTTGGACGAAACGAAAGATATTGTCGATGAATAGAAGCACGTCTTGTTCATTAACATCGCGAAAATATTCCGCCATGGTTAGTGCAGTCAAACCAACTCTCTTACGAGCTCCCGATGGTTCATTCATTTGACCATAGACTAGAGCTGAGTATACTATAGTAATTTCAATTCTAAAGTTTCATGGAAACTTACTCCCAGTTGTTGGATATAAAGGTATATTCTCAATATAATAGAATGTTATTGTGTATAATATTCCATGGGGGTAACACATGCTTTGCATGTGTTGTATGCTAATTGCTGGACCAGGTTGACTGACATGAAGTCCAATAACCTAAACCCAGATTAATCTCATATATATGCTAGTCTAGAGGTAGTGCCTTGTGATATTCTAATTACTGATAAGCAAAGTATAATATCTTAAGCAGCTATGAGATATAAACCCTAACCCGAATTACTCATCTTGATCTAACAATCTTAAGATATTAGAATTTTAGTTTTGAGATTGAGAGAGAGAGAGAGTTGATCTTGTTCATCGGAATCAGTCGTTGCCCATACCCGTCGATGCCGTCACCCACTCCCACTGACGTCGTCGTCGACTTCTACTCCAGATCTGACTTTGACGAAGTCGCTGCAGTCGCTGATGGCCACCGCTATCCCACGCTTCCGTCGTTGGATCAACCCGCCGTCAACACTCTTCCCCTCTTCTGATCACGATCAGGAGTGTGGAGAAGAACCGAGATCCATCAATTTGATTGGGTATTTGTGGTGTTTCTTCTTCGGGTTAAAGAGGGGATCAAGGTGTTGGGTTTGACTCTCCGACAGTCGCCACCGCTGCTAGCATGCTGGCGTCGCTACGAGCCACCTGGCCGCCGTCGCTTGCTGTGACCTTTGGGATCTTCGCAGTCACCATCGCTGGCATCGCCGCCATCGATGGAGTCGCCGTCGCCTACCGTCACTGGCATCCAATCCACAATCACAGTCAACCATTGTCGTCTCTCTTCTGTCTCCCATCGCCGATCGAAGGAGTATTGGGAAAGAAGAAGAACAAATCCAATTTGCTGATTGGATTAATTTGGTGTTATGTGTTTGGCGTTTGATAAGATCCATACAGTGCACGAGATCTACACTGTGTCAGAGTGTGCTTTGCTTTGCTACTGTGTTTGGAGAGACTACGGGATCAACCGTTGTGCGCCTCTAATTCAGGTCCAAGTTTTCATTACTCCTGATCTTCATCAAGATTCGTGCAAGCTACGATAATGTTGCTTGGACTAGATCCAAATGTGAATGGACTGGATTAGATCCAAATTGAAGATGAGTTCTTTAATTTCTTATACCTCATTAAAGTCATTTGTTAAATATTTTGCTATGTGCTGGAAGTTCAAAATATTTGTTTTAAGTTTATGTTTTGAATTATAGAATTACCATGATGCTAAGTGGTTAAGTTCAAGACTATATTTATCATTTGTTTAATTAGATACAAGTTGAACAGTTATTTTGGCTATGTGCTAAAAATCAAATATCTATTTTGATAAGTTAAACTACATGTTTTGATTATAAAGTTTGGATCTCCTATTAAATTGTTGCTAGAATTAAATAGTGCTAATAATTTGTTTAATTGACTAATCTTTAAGAATTTGATGAATGTAGGAACTTTAATGTTACTTAAAAATTGTGTATGTTGGATACGATGGATTTGCGTCACGGTAGAATAAGTCTGCGCTACGCAGGCTTCTCCATCGAATTTGGATAAAACTTCTAACTTTATGTGTCGGTATGATTTACTCTAATTCAATTTTCAGTTTTTTCATGTGATGAATGTATTAACGCTTTGTGCATTTTTTTACATGATTGAGAGTTTTAGATCAAGGTTATTCTCGCCATGAAAACTAGCATGTTTAGGGTTGTTAGGTGCTTTATCATACTATGTGTATAGACATATTGGCTAAATCCATCGTTTGCAGATTGTGTGAGATTGTATGTTTTTTTCTCTAATAAAAGTTAATATATAAGGTGTATAACAAATGTCTGTAACTTAGGAAATAGCATATGTTAGTGCATGATATGACTCCATTAGTTACGCTTTGTTCTTTCTCGTTCATTGTACTGTGTGCAAAGTTGAATTATAACATTTTAGTCATTATCTCGTTTAGTGTTTCAAAGATGATGAAGAACGAATAAAGAAACGAGCTCTTCGCTCAATGAGTTTGAGCATATGGACATTGTTAGAACCACAAGAGAAAACAAACAGTTCTGTGAAATTTGGTTGAGTAATTTCGTATTAACTTATATTGTTATTATTTTAATGTGCAGATTATAGTTAATGGTTGAGTTTAACAAACGAAGCAACTGATAATAGTAGTTCTAATTTGTGTAGTCCATGAATATGACATAATAGGCTAGGACATGTGAACTATATGTTAAATTATTTGTTCTTGTTAAAACTCATAACTCTGCTGAATGACACTTCATTAAATATGATAAATATGAAAGTTGTGCTCAGATTATGATCGCTAGAAAGTCATTTAGTATGGTCTCTAGGAGCACACAACTTCTTGAGTCAATACATCCTGATATTTGTGATCTCAGTAGCTTTGTGACTAGATGAGCCGAAAATTGGTCAGAAGTATTTAATCACACATGTAAATGATTATTGAATGTTTGTCATATATATATGGAGAATGAAGCACTTGTTATTTCAATGAATTGAAATCTAGTTAAATGTTAAGATTAAAAGGTTTTAGATTTGATAGAGGTGGTTAATATGTTTAACAATTTTAGAGAAGTTTGCATTTGGCATAATCTCTAATGCACTTTATTTATTTCATTCAAAATGGTATTGATAAAAGTTAGAATCAAACACTTGATGAAATGTTGAATTCTATATTATTGATTGTTGTTTGGCTTTGTGTAATTATGGGTGATATTGTATTGTTCATCATATTCATAATATGTTACTATACTCTAAATTATATACACCTTGTAGACCATAGGAAAGAAATACAAATAATTTTGTTATAGTGAAAACATGTGGTGTGGTACATGTGTTAGAATACATAACCCTAGAAAGCCTAAAGTATGATCTATAAAAAATATTTGTGTGTGCTTAGAAAGTGCAGAATGTAGTTTTATGGACAGATGTTGGATCTATATAATTTGTGTTAGAAGAATCTAGACTTGTAGAGTTCTTTAAGGACGTGTTCATTAAAGATAAATGTCTAAAAGTATCTAGTCCTATAGATACGGTCAATGATTCACAGTTGGAATCAAGAACTAACCTTACTGACACTTAAAATCTTAATGGCAAATGAGCCAAGAAGAGTCTTTAGTAGATAATGAAATGAATTTGTTGTTATACAATAATACTTTAATTTAGTTGATTTACCGAAATGGGATAAAACTATCGTAAGTAAGTTGGGTTTTGTAGAAGAAACTTAATTTTGAAATGTTCAGTAGCAATGCTAATGCAATTTTAGTAGCTAAAAGACTGACTGTGATAAGTTGGGTAGATTGGTTTGATGTCTACTCACATATTTGTCATATTGCTACAATAAGTATTCTTCTTAACCTTTCATCTATTGAAAATTTTGTTATTCATCAGAGATGTTTCAAAGTTTTGTACTAAAGAATCTTGTACTGAAAAGTTTGCACTAATATATTTAGTGAACAAGATTTACAAATTGGTAAAATCATTGCATGTTTTTAAAACATGTGTTAAAATTGAGGCACAAATAATTTGACAGACTTTTAAAGAGCTTAGATTTGAATCAAGTAATTCAGATAAATGTCTTTAAATTTGTGGTGAGTCAAATATAATTGCCCTCATTTATTTGTATATTGTTGACATGCTTGTTGATTGGAAGTGACCTCTCTATTACAAATAAAGTTAAAACTATGCTATCCAAAGATTTCAGCATGAAACACTTAGGTGTTGTGGACACCATATTAGGTATAAGTGTGAGTTTCAGTTGGCGAGGGACAACCCTCAGTCAAACTCATCAAATCAATAATCTGTTCCAAAAGTAGGGATATAGTGATTGAAAGTGTGTTTTTGACACACCTTATGATTATGATAAAGTTTGACACTAATGATGGTGCAACTATGATCTGCACTAACAGACATAGCCTTTGAGGTAGGTATGATCTGCAGATTCACTAGTAGTCCTATTAATACGTATTGGAGAGCTCTAAGAGGCTAATGAGATACTTGAGAAGTACTCAAGAATTTGCTTTGTGATTCTCTAGTCATCCTTCAGGAATGAATGGTGATCTGATACATTATGATGTTTAGAATTTAGTGAAAGTCGATAATTAATGGATATACATTTACACTAGGAGGAACAAAAATGTTATGAAGGCACTATGCTATCATCTATAGAATCAGACCTCTATGTATTATCCTCTGCAGGGGAAGAGGTTGAGTGGATTGAAGAACTTGTTGTTAATCATCCATTAAGAAGTTTAAGTAACTCTCTAATTCTATTTGTCGACTATCAAGCTACAATGCACTGTCGCTCATAACTCACTCTATAATAGTCAGAGAAGTATATTAAGGCTGAAAGAAGCCTAGTTGAACTTTCTCATAAATAAAGTGTAATTGAGAGAAAATATGGCTAATGCTCTTACTAAAAGACTTGAAAGTGATCTAATTATCAAAACTGTGGAGGAAATGGCTATTGAGCCAAAAGTTTTAACATCTTAGTTGTTTTGAAAATTAGAATTCAATTGGAGCAATAGAGAAGTTCAAACTTAAGCATCAATTTCAGGCAGTTGGCATGCTTTAGATTATTTGAAAAGTTCTATTTAAATTTTGTTAATATATAATTTCATTCCAATTTTGATGATGCTATATATTCTCACAATTTAATTAGAATCATCTCATTATTCCAAAAGAAAGCATGAAAACTTGTCGATGTGTTTCCGATGTTCAGAATTGTCATTAAATCATTCCAATTTTGATGATATATCTCTTTTATGGATTCACGTTTCATTCCAATTTTTATGATTCAGAATTAACCATAATTGATTTGACTGTTCTATCATTCCAATATGAAACATATATAGTATAGTTCTTGTGTAGAAACTATAACAATTCTTGTTCTTTATTTTGTTAAAGAAACTTGATTGTGTTGCTTGCATTACATTTTGCTAAGCTATCGTGGAATTGTACTAAGTTCTTTAGTAGAACTAGATACTTTATTAAATTTGCTAGAATTCTTAGAGATGTGTCGCTTGATATTCTTGTTTTCAATAAGCTAGCAAAGATGGAGGAGTTTAATCTATCAACATAGATTTCAAAAAATAATGATTTGCTCAAAATGGAGGAGTAAACATACAGCAGTTTGCAAGGATATAGTTTTGGTTTATTTCTCTCGAGAATAAATTTTTCACTTGCCTGGTAAAATTTCTGTTGAGTTTAAGACTCTTGTGTTCATGAGCTTAAAACTCATATTTTGTTCCAGAAGTTTATTTGCTTTGGTTGATTTTGAAACTATGACAGGTTTCTCTAGTTGGTTTAATCATTCTGAACTATTCTACTTTGATATAGTCTTTGAACTATTTGTTTATTTTGGTTTAGTCGCATTTGAACTATTCGAGTTATAATTGATTTAGTCTATGAACTATATTATTTTTGTGATGCAATGATATAACATGACATTGCCGAATATATTGAGAATATAGGAGGAGATTGTTGGATATATAGGCATATCCTCAAATAATAGAATATTATTGTGTATAATGTTCCATGGGGGCAACATGTGTTTTACACGTGTTGTATGCTAATTGTTGGACCGGGTTGACTGGCAAGAAGCCCAGTACCCTAAACCCAGATTAATCTTATATATATGCTGGTCTAGAGGTAGTGCCCTGTGATATTCCAATTACTGATAAGCAGGGTATAATATCTTAAGCGGCTATGAGATATAAACCCTAACCCTAATTACTCATCTTGATTTAACACCAGTTTCATATCATATACAAACTTAACTTCAAAACCCATCATATACAAAACTTACTCAGAAACCAAAGTCAGTACACATTGATACTTGTCTTCTTCCTTTTATTTATTTATTTATTTATCTATATTACAAAACATGTCTCCTCATATGTTTTGCATATTCATTTCCATTTTATATTTCATAACAAATTTAAAAGTACTCACAATTATTATGCAAAGTGTTATTAGTGTGGTGTTTATAGAGTGGACCACAAACAAAGCTACAAATTTCAAGATTTGAACTTTATCAATTGGGCATTAACTCTAAAGTGTATCTTTTTTTCCCCCTAAAAAAATGAAATTAATTGCACATAAAGATTGAGAAAATAAAACCCTTAAAATGGGTTAGAGAAAGAGGGAAAGATTAATGCAGTTTACACTTTTCAAACCCTTATCTTAGAATTGAAAACTCTGATATCATATATAGATGTTTCTTGAGCATCCATTGTATCCCCTCTGAATTCGAAATAATACTAAGATAAGGGTTTGATCAAGCAAAACCCAACTCAAAATTGCATTAATCGTTTAAACTGCACATCCTTAACACATAATAACTGATTCAACATTAGAGGACCAAACTAAGCTCTGAATTCGAAACAATTCTAAGATAAGGGTTTGATCAAGTAAAACCCAACTCAAACTGCATTAATCGTTTAAACTGCAGATCCTTAATTTAACCCATAATAACTGATTCTGCATTAGTGGACCAAAAACTAAGCTACAAATCGGAAGATTTGAACTTTATCAATTGGGCATCACCAAATGGGAAAGCGTTGAAACCGTACCTTGAAATTATACAGAGGGATTTCTAGGGCAGAGCGACGAGCGGCGCTAGGTACAGGGCGACGAAAAACCGGAGGTTCGACGGGCCTGCAACAGTGCGACGGGGTTCACTGGCGAAGGTGTTGAGAGATAGAGGGAGATGAATAGAGAATGGGGCTTACGGCATTGTGACGGGATTGCGATGGTGCGATAGGGTTCGCTGGCGAAGGCATTGAGAGAGAGAGGGAGATGAAGGGTTTTTGGATGCTTGGATTTGATGCACACATGCAGTGCATGTGTTTTTCAGTAGATTTAATCTCAATTTGACACTACAACACATGTGCGATTTACCGGCGTATATTCCCCGGCGTTTTACCATTCGCGCCGGGGTAGGGAGTGACCAGGAATGGGGGGTCAGATTAGATGGTTATACACCGGCGGCCTCTATAAAACGCCGGGGAATCATGATATTCACCGGCATTTTCTTTAGAAACGCCGGTGAATGGTATTATTCACCGGTGTTTTAATAACACACGCCGGGGAATATATAGATACATTCACCGGCGTTTGTAATTTCAAACGCCGGTGAATTAACTGAGATAAATCTCCGCGTACCCTAACATTTCGCTCGCTAATTTTCCAAATCCAATTTGGCCGCCTTCGTTTTCCCTCCTCCCTCTCTCTATTTCGCGCGCTTTGCCTCCGTCCCTTCGTCGTCTTCGACAGCCCAATTCGATTTTCCTCCTCCCTCTCTCTATTTCGCGGTGAATTTGCGACCGAAAACCACCGCTTGTCGCCCCGCTCTCTCTCTATCTCCTACGCCACCGCTCATCGCCCCGCTCATCGCCCCCTCTATCTCTTCGGTAATTTCTCTTGATTTCTCTCCTTTTCACTGTCAAAGATGCTGAATTCATGCATCTGATTGTCATCTTAGCATAATTTTTTTACCAAAATGGGTTCACTGTCAACTAAGGATGCTAGCTGTATACCAAAATCCTCCAAATCTGTACAAGAATTGGGCGGAACAAACCTTGTGCAGGTTTCTTTTGGAGCCACAAACATCAATGGTTTAGTTGGGATGAAGAATTAAAAGAGAAACATATATGCTTAAATACTGGAAATTTTCATTTTCTTTTACTGTTAAAGAAGCTGAATTCATGCATCTGATTGCCATCTTAGCATGATTTTTTTACCAAAATGGGTTCACTGTCAACTAAGGATGCTAGCTGTATACCAAAATCCTCCAAATCTGTACAAGAATTGGGCGGAACAAACCTTGTGCAGGTTTCTTTTGGAGCCACAAACATCATGATTTAGTTGGGATGAAGAATTAATGGAGAAACATATATGCTTAGATACTGGAAATTTTCATTTTCTTTTACTGTTAAAGAAGCTGAATTCATGCATCTGATTGCCATCTTAGCATGATTTTTTTACCAAAATGGGTTCACTGTCAACTAAGAATGCTGTATGTATACCAAAATCCTCCAAATCTGTACAAGAATTGGGTGAGAACAAACCTTATGCAGGCTTCTTTTGTAGCCACAAACATCAATGGTTTAGTTGGGATGAAGAATTAATAGAGAAACATATATGCTTAGATACTGGAAATTTTCATTTTCTTTTACTGTTAAAGAAGCTGAATTCATGCATCTGATTGCCATCTTAGCATGATTTTTTTACCAAAATGGGTTGACTGTCAACTAAGGATGCTAGCTGTATACCAAAATCCTCCAAATCTGTGCAAGAATTGGGCTGAACAAACCTTGTGCAGGTTTCTTTTGGAGCCACAAACATGAATGATTTAGTTGGGATGAAGAATTAATAGAGAAACATATATGCTTAGATACCAGAAATTTTCATTTTCTTTTACTGTTAAAGAAGCTGAATTCATGCATCTGATTGCCATCTTAGCATGATTTTTTTACCAAAATGGGTTCACTGTCAACTAAGGATTCTGTATGTATACCAAAATCCTCCAAATTAATCTGTACAAGAATTGGGTGAGAACAAACCTTGTGCAGGCTTCTTTTGTAGCCACAAACATCATGATTTAGTTGGGATGAAGAATTAAAAGAGAAACATATATGCTTAGATACTGAAAATTTTCATTTTCTTTTACTGTTAAAGAAGCTAAATTCATGCATCTGATTGCCATCTTAGCATGATTTTGTTACCAACATGATTTGACTGTCAACTAAGGATGCTGTATGTGTACCAAAATCCTCCAAATCTGTACAAGAATTGGGTGAGAAAAACCTTGTGCATGCTTCTTTTGTAGCCACACACATGATGATTTAGTTGGGATGAAGAATTAATAGAGAAACATATATGCTTATATACTGGAAATTTTCATATTCTTTCACTGTTAAAGAAGTTGAATTCATGCATCTGATTGTCATCTTAGCATGATTTTTTTACCAAAATGGGTTGATTAATTTTGCTCCTCTAATAAATTTATTGAATCTTTGACAGGTACAAGATGCCTAGGCGTGGATAACGGATAAACATAAATGATGGCAACGAAAGCCATGGGAATGAGCAGCCACTATATAATAGTGGCAGTCAAACAGAGGAGGGAGAGGGTAGCACGCCACCCACTATAAAAAACATCGATGGCGAACTAAGATGCCGGGCATATGGAAACTTAATAATGACGAAAAGATTGTGGTGGAGGAAAACAGTGTCGGGCAACCGGTTGGTGATAATGCAGGCAAATTTTCATCCTTTATTGGGGTAATAGCAAGGAACCCACGGATAATTCCTTTGTCGTACGAGAGTTGGCCGAAGGTGCCAACCACGACAAAGGCAACTGCAATTACAACAATCAAGGTATTTCCCATCTAAAATAAATAATTGGTAGGCTCAAATATGTTATTGAAATATATATTTTTGGTGATGGGTATTCGGTTTATGCAATTCAGTTATCATTTGTTAAACTTCATAAATTTTGCAGCAATACTTCTCGTTCTCGGACTCCCTTACGCCTTGGGTTGAAAAGTCACTCTCCAAAAAGTGGAGGGACTACAAGAGTGACTTGAAGGCTAGGTTTTTTGACAAAGACCTCACAGAGGCGGATAATGCAGGGGCTATGCCACCGAATGTGGAGCCTTCAGATTGGCAATTTCTTGTGCATTACTGGTGTTCGGCGGTCGGTCAGGTGTTTACATTACTAACCAAAATTTAATGACTTTGTGGTTGTATGGCTACTCTAATTAAATTTTTTGTTAACTTCATTGTGGCATGTACAGAAAAGGGCGGAGGTGGGTGTTGCCAGTAGGTCAAAGCAGCTAGTGTTGCACACTGCTGGTATACAGAGCTTTGCTCTGGTTCGGGAAGAATTGGTAAGCGCAATCAAATTGAACTTTTTTGACTTACAGTTATTTGTTTATAAGCATTTCATCTTACTAACATATAGGAAGAAGATTTGGGGGGTCCTACGGAGTTTGGCGACATAGATTTTTTTGATGCCACCCACAAGTCGAAGGATGGGACGTATGCGAGTCCTGAGGCAGAACAGATTGTGGTATATACTGGAAATTTACTACTATATATAGGCTATAGCAATGTTATTGTTTATATATATCTTCAGTTGCGTTTACTTTTTAATGATCTCTTGCTGTTTTTGTAAATGGCTAATAATTTGTCGAAATCTCATCTGCTTTTAACTCTGATTGTTATGTCCTTTTACAGACTAACGCTCGGAAAAAGTTTGATGAAATCTCTTCCGCTTCAGATTCTGACCCCACGACGGCATCCACAGATTTCCGTACCCGCCAGCGGCTTGCCTTGACTGCAATTAGGGGAAAGGAGAGGCATGGACGTGTCCGTGGTATGGGGCTAGGCCCAACCCCCTCGCGGTTATTCGGGCGGAGTGAATCTACTTCAAGTGGGTCTTGGGACGAGGAGATGACTTCATTAAAGGCACAAGTGGTACTCCTCCAAGAACAAATGGCCCAATTAATAGGGCAGCAATCTCAATTCCCACCACCGGTAAGTTTTTAAATTGGTAATTTTGAAGAGATTATAATTTTGAATGCATGAAAGACACGTATTAGTGTTTGTGAGTCTGCATTGTGGCTGTCGTCTAGTGGCTGTCGTCTATGTTTCTTAATTGGGCTGTGATTAGAAAGAAAGGGCTCGAGTGGAGATCTGGAAACCCATATAGAGACATCTCGTTTATTATAATCTATTATTATTGTTGGACCAATCCCCTCTTGCTGTTGTTGCTGATGTCTCTTTGTGTGCGTGTGTTGAAGAGAAAGAAGGGATGAGAGAGAGTTGAGGAAAATGCCGCTATGTTAGCCTGGTGTATCCTCATTCTCTACTATTCCTCTTTCTGGCTCCATTTATGGCTTCTATATTAAATTGGTTTCCTTCCACAATGATAATTCCGTAAAACTACACTTGATATGAGCCCTGTTCTTATTGTTCTTCAATAAAATTGGGAGTTTTGGTGATCCAACTAGTGATCATAGCTGCACCCCACTGCATACTCACAAACACTAATACGTGTCATTCATGCATTCTATGACCAACTCCACTTTGGCATATAGCATGCTTAGATGACATTCTATGACCTGCACACAAGGTTTGTTCAGCCCAATTCTTGTACAGATTAATCAAATTTTGGTATACAGCTAGCATCCTTAGTTGACAGTTAACCCATTTTGGTAAAAAAGCATGCTAAGATGACAATCGATGCATGAATTCAGCTTCTTTAACAGTAAAAGAAAATGAAAATTTGCAGTATCTAAGCATATATGTTTCTCTATTAATTCTTCATCCCAACTAAATCATTGATGTTTGTGGCTACAAAAGAAACATGCACAAGGTTTGTTCTGACCAATTCTTGTACAGATTTTGGGAATTCTGAAGTTTTTAGATCCAGGATCACAAATTTTGATTGGGCTGTGATTGGATTGTTTAGTGACTGTCAACAAGTGTTCTTAATTGGGCTGTGATTAGAAAGATACGAGTTGGAGTGGAGATCTGGAAACCCATATAGAGACATCTCGTTCATAATAATTGATTATTATTGCAGTTCTTGTCACTCTTGCTGTTGTTGCTGATGTCTCTTTATGTGCGTTTGCTGAAGAGAAAGCAGGGATGAGAGAGAGTTGAGGAAAATGCCGCTATGTTAGCCTGGTGTATCCTCATTCTCTACCATTCCACTTTCTGGCTTCTATATTTGGTTTCCTTCCACGATGACAGTTCCTTAAAACTACACTTGATATGAGCCGTATTCTTATTTTTTTTCAATAAAAATGGGAGTTTTGGTTATCCAACAAACATGTACCTGCATACTTCCAAATGGCATTTTCTTTAAAAGGTCGGGCTCCAAAGAATCGATCTATAACTAGAATCTCCATTCAAAGCCCAATCAAAATTTGTCATCCTGGATCTAAAATCTTCTTTGAGCCACAAACATCAATGGTTTAGTTGGGATGAAGAATTAATAGAGAAACATATATGCTTATATACTGGAAATTTTCATTTTCTTTCACTATCAAAGATGCTGAATTCATGCATCTGATTGTCATCTTAGCATGATTTTTTTACCAAAATGGGTTGACTGTCAACTAAGGATGCTGTATGTATACCAAAATCCTCCAAATCTGTACAAGAATTGGGTGAGAACAAACCTTGTGCAGGCTTCTTTTGTAGCCACAAACATCATGATTTAGTTGGGATGAAGAATTAATAAAGAAACATATATGCTTAGATACTGGAAATTTTCATTTTGTTTTACTGTTAAAGAAGACGAATTCATGCATCTGATTGTCATCTTAGCATATTTTTTTACCAAAATGGGTTAACTGTCAACTAAGGATGCTGTATGTATACCAAAATCCTCCAAATTAATCTGTACAAGAATTGGGTGAGAACAAACCTTGTGCAGGCTTCTTTTGTAGCCACAAACATCATGATTTAGTTGGGATGAAGAATTAATAGAGAAACATATATGCTTAGATACTGAAAATTTTCATTTTGTTTTACTGTTAAAGAAGACGAATTCATGCATCTGATTGTCATCTTAGCATGATTTTTTTACCAAAATGGGTTAACTGCCAACTAAGGATGCTGTATGTATACCAAAATCCTCCAAATTAATCTGTACAAGAATTGGGTGAGAACAAACCTTGTGCAGGCTTCTTTTGTAGCCACAAACATCATGATTTAGTTGGGATGAAGAATTAATAGAGAAACATATATGCTTAGATACTGGAAATTTTCATTTTGTTTTACTGTTAAAGAAGACGAATTCATGCATCTGATTGTCATCTTAGAATGATTTTTTTACCAAAATGGGTTAACTGTCAACTAAGGATGCTGTATGTATACCAAAATCCCTCAAATTAATCTGTACAAGAATTGGGTGAGAACAAACCTTGTGCAGGCTTCTTTTGAAGCCTCAAACATCATGATTTAGTTGGGATGAAGAATTAATAGAGAAACATATATGCTTAGATACTGGAAATTTTCATTTTGTTTTACTGTTAAAGAAGACGAATTCATGCATCTGATTGTCATCTTAGCATGATTTTTTTACCAAAATGGGTTAACTGTCAATTAAGGATGCTGTATGTATACCAAAATCCTCCAAATCTGTACAAGAATTGGGTGAGAACAAACCTTGTGCAGGCTTCTTTTGTAGCCACAAACATCATGATTTAGTTGGGATGAAGAATTAATAGAGAAACATATATGCTTATATACTGGAAATTTTCATTTTCTTTCACTATCAATGATGCTGAATTCATGCATCTGATTGTCATCTTAGCATGATTTTTTTACCAAAATGGGTTAACTGTCAACTAAGGATGCTGTATGTATACCAAAATCCTCCAAATTAATCTGTACAAGAATTGGGTGAGAACAAACCTTGTGCAGGTTTCTTTTGTAGCCACAAACATCAATGGTTTAGTTGGGATGAAGAATTAATAGAGAAACATATATGCTTAGATACTGGAAATTTTCATTTTCTTTTACTGTTAAAAAAGACGAATTCATGCATCTAATTGTCATCTTAGCATGATTTTTTTACCAAAATGGGTTAACTGTCAACTAAGGACGGATGCTGTATGTATACCAAAATCCTCCAAATCTGTACAAGAATTGGGTGAGAACAAACCTTGTGCAGGTTTCTTTTGTAGCCACAAACATCATGATTTAGTTGGGATGAAGAATTAATAGAGAAACATATATGCTTATATACTGGAAATTTTCATTGGGCTGTGATTGGATTGTTTAGTGGCCGTCGTCTATATTCTTAATTTGGCTGTGATTAGAAAGAGAAGGCTCGAGTGGAGATCTGAAAACCCATATAGAGACATCTCGTTTATAATAATTTATTATTATTATTGTTCTTGTCGCTCTTGCTGTTGTTGCTGATGTCTCTTTGTGTGCGTGTGCTGAAGGGAAAGAAGGGATGAGAGAGAGATGAGGAAGATGAGGAAAATGCCGCTATGTTAGCCTGGTGTATCCTCATTCTCTACCATTTTCTGTTTCCATTTCTAGCTTCTATATTTGGTTTCCTTCCACGATTACAGATCCTTAAAACTACACTTGATATGAGCTCCTTCTTATTTTTCTTATTTTTCTTATATTTGATTTTCTTCCACGATGACAGTTTCATGGATTGTCTGAACAATCCATGAAAGACATGCTTAGATACTAAAACTTCATTTGTTTTACTGTTTTAGATACTGGATATTCCCAATCAGAGCAGAATATAAAGGTTTTAAGTTAGATACTTGATTTTTATTTGTTTGGCTGTTTTAGATATATTCAAAAACAAAATTAAGTACTAGCTTTTTAGCACTGCAATATAATTATTTTACCTCTCTATATATCATTAACAATTTCAATTGCAATTGGCACTTTGATCTTAGAATTTATGAATTGGGTAGATCTTTTTGCAAGCTTAAAAAATATGTATATTCTGTATTGTGGTCTACTGTTGAACTAATTTTTTTTTTTTTCATAGAGCGGTTTCCAAGATGAAGGAAATTCTGATGATCAGAACTGAAGCTACTCGAGGGGTATGAATCTGTGGTCGGCCTATCCTTGCTGTTGTTATGTCTTGTATTGTTGTTTTAAGTTTTCGTTGGGATATTTGAGATGTTCGTTACTGTATTTGTATTTGTTAATTATGACACTGTGTTAATTTTGCGGTGGATTTGGACGATGATATAACACGTGTGAAACTTTATTATCTTTAATTCTTGTGTTTGGTTGTGATTTGCGCATTAATATGCCTGAAATTGGTTGAATCAGTTGTGAATTAGTTTACAAGTTTTTTTAAATGAAATTGTGAATTGAAATCGAATGGAAAACTGAAGCAGGAAAAACAAACGGGCATACACTGGCGTATGAAATTGTGAATTGAAATCGAATGGAAAACTGGAGCAGGAAAAACAAACGGGCATACACCGGTGTTTCATAAAACGCCGGTGTATCTAATTGTTTAGTTGAAAATTTCGTTAGAGAGGCGTTTCCACACACGCCGGTGTACCCGTAAGTTGCAACAGTCCTAAGAAACACCGGCGTTTTATAAAACGCCGGTGTATATCTCTATAGCGGCGTTTTACGACATGCCGATGCTTGTAAGTAGAGAAAGAAGGGTGCTCAGAAACAAGCATACACCGGCGTTCTATGACCGCCGGTAAATATTACACATTCACCGGCGTTTGTACAATCGCCGGTGAAAAGATATATACCGGCAGTA
The DNA here is from genome assembly GCA_017893485.1 of Hemerocallis citrina. Lineage (NCBI taxonomy): Eukaryota > Viridiplantae > Streptophyta > Magnoliopsida > Asparagales > Asphodelaceae > Hemerocallis > Hemerocallis citrina. The sequence goes on from CM030362.1 coordinate 10,967,639, forward strand.
TGTGACCGCCGGTGAATGTATATTGGGGGAAAGAACGGCACCCAGAAATTGCCATATACCGGCGTTTGTCTGGCCGCCGGTGTATTTTGAAGATATACCGGCGTCTAGTAGAAATGCCGGTGAATACGCCTATCTTTCCGCGACGCTCGATTCGGCGGCATTTGCACCGGCATTTTTATAAACGCCGGTGAATGTTTCACCGGCGTAAAAAACCGCCGATGAAGGTCTAAAAAAACACCGGCGAATAGCTTCTGTGTTGTAGTGTGATTTGCATGGATTTGTTTGGTTAAAATGAAGTTTGCTTTGTTACAAACTCTCACATTAAAATAGTAGAGATATATTTGGCAATCCAAATAGCAATAATGAGTGCAGTGCTATTGTCATTTTTTATTAAAGTTGTTCTTTTAGGTTATAAAAAAATAAAAATAATAAGCCAATTGATTAGTGCATTGGTGGAGTTGGACTAAGACCGTCTCCTACCCTCAACTCTATTTTGGAGCAACTTTTACTTCAAAATGGAGTAACTGTCACATCAAACAGTAACTTCATCTCCAACCCATAACTCTATTTCTAACTTCATATGTAGTTTGCATTGTTTTTTAGGCTAAAATTGATAAAACCCTCCTAAACTATCCCATATATGCAGAAAACCTCACTCACCTTTTTTTTTATGCAGAAAACCACACTCAACTATGGTGCGAAAAACCACATCATGACTCCGTTAGGGTTCCGTTATACGGGTGGTTTTTCGCACCCATAGTTGAGTGCGGTTTTCTACATAAAAAAAGGGTGAGTGAGGTTTTCTGCATAAAAAAAAGGTAAGTGAGGTTTTCTACATATATGAGATAGTTTAAGGGGTTTTTTTTTTTTTTTTTCAATTTTAGCCTAACAGAACCCTAACGGAACCCTAACGGAGTCATGATGTGATTTTTCGCACCATAGTTGAGTGTGGTTTTCTGCATAAAAAAAGGTGAGTGAGGTTTTCTGCATATATGGGATAGTTTAGGGTTTTTTTTTTCCAATTTTAGCCTCGTTTTTTATTTGAATGTTTATGAAATTTTAATTAAGGCGTCCTAAAATCTTTGAAGTTTTTATATATTATAATTGACATTTCGTATTATTTTCTAAATATTAAATATACTAAATATTAAATTAACAACCTTCAATATGAAATAATGTACAGAACGCAAATAAATTAAACTTTCATTTCTGAGAGTAGAATGTAATAAACTTTGTTAAGAAAATGTTGAATTAGGGTTTAATAAAAAAGTTGAAAACTTTCAGGGGGTTTAAAAAAATAAAAAAATTTGCCACTGGGTGAATAGTAGGGCGTCATATATGGCGCAGTACTGTTCACTCCAGCTCCTTCCTCGCCAAAAAGGCGCCTAAAATGGCGCTGGATTGGAGACCAAACCCAACTTCAAATCCCACTTTAGCGCCATTTTGTTGGAGTGGGGTTCGAGATGCCCTAGGAGTGTTTTTTAATATGAGAGGAGCGGGCATTGGTTTATCAAAAATAGAGGAGGCCCTGGGCCAGGCCGGCTTATAGCCCAAGTTGGGTCAATAATAAAATAGGGGTATTTTCGCAAATTATAATTGCTTAATAATCAGGCAATTGGTTGGGCCGCCTTAAGCAAGGGTAATTTAGTAAAAAGTAGACATTGGGTTGGGCCGCATCATCAGTGAAAGTTTTTAAGCGTGATTAACAAAAAAGAATAATTAATTAAAGCCTAGTGTTAGGGGCAAATCTGTAAATTAGTAATGGCGTGGAAAATAGGCTACCTGGCAAGGATCCTATATTAGGCCACATAATTAGACTCTAAAATAAATTCCAGAAAGGCCCAAAAAATACCAAACGCAAAACCCTAGATGGGCCGGGTCCGGTCTCGCTCCCTCTCTTCAATTCCTTCGTTCCTTCTCTTCCCTCTCTTCCATCTCCAATTCCATCCCCGTCGATCGCGATCGATTCCAGGGTTTTGATGGTCTCTAATGGCGCCTCCTCCTCCACCGCCTCCGCCGGAAAGGAAATCGGAATTTGAAACTCCGGTGTTGTCTCCGGCGACGGGGAAGTTCGTCGGCGTCCCCTGTTGTTACGTGCGGAGGACTACATCTGGATTCATCAGATTCAGGTATAACCTTCCATTCTAGGGTTTCGTTTTGTGTTACTTTATCTGGTCCGAATTGCGCTCTGATTCTTGTTTATTTATCTGAGATTTGTAGGGTTTTGGGTTTCACAATCTTCTAGAAGTTAAATTGCTGTTCTTGTAGCATCTGAATTTTTTACCAAAATGACCCACCTTTTGAAAGTATTTACCAAACTGACCCACTTTCGAAAGTATTTACCAAAATGACCCACTCGCTAACTCAGTTACTGACCCTACTGAAAATAGAGTTTCTAACTGAGTTAGCGAGTGTATACTTGGTTTTTTTTTCTTCATGTTTTTTCTCAAGCGGTGAAACCTGAAGAAAAAGCCAAGTATACACTTGCTAACTCAGTTAGCGACCCTGTTTTCACTAGGGTCGCTAACTGAGATAGCGAGTGTCGATTAAGATTCACTTAATACCACACTCGCTATCTCAATTTCTTCTTCTCCTATCTCTCTCCACACTCCTCCCACTCCGAAACCCTCGTGGCCCAAATCTCATCCTCGTTCTACCCAGTATTCGTGTGGTATTTGTTCATAACTTTTGTTATTTGATTTTTGGTTAATTTTGATGTAGGGTTAGATTTAGAATTGTGAGTTAATTTGAGATGTGTTCAACAATAAATTGAGTGTTTTGGTTATACGAATTATGTCTATATTGTACTAAGTGTGGATGATTTGTACTAAATTTATTTGTGTAATTAATCTAAAATAACCTATATTGTACTAAGTTAGTGTTATTCGTGTGTTTGTACCACACTTTGGAGAAAAAGTAAAGAAAAATACTAAGTTTAGCCTTATTATTTCAGTTAGCAAGTGTGTTTGTACCACACTCGCTAACTGAAATAACGAGTGTATTGGCTTGAATTATAAAAAAAAATCATTGGGTTTAGACTCACTATCTCAGTTAGCGAGTGTGTTTGTACCACACTCGCTAACTGAGATAGCGAGTATATTGGCCTGGAGAAAAATATAATTGGGTTTAGACTCGTTTTCTCAGTTAGCGAGTGTGCCAATATACTCGTTTTCTCAGTTAGCGAGTGTGCTACACACACTTGCTACCTGAGAAAACGAGTCTAAACCCAATTATATTTTTCTCCAGGCCAATATACTCGCTATCTCGTACCACACTCGCTAACTGAGATAGCAAGTCTAAACTTGGTGTTTTTATTCATTTTTTCTATACAACCATACACTCACTATCTGAGGTAGAGATAGCGAGTGTGGTACAAACACAATCGCTATCTGAGATAGCGAGTCTATACTTGATCTTTTTCTTGACACTAATATTTCACAAATAACACTAACTAAACTTAGTACAATATATGTTATTTTATGTTAATTACACAAATAAATTTAGTACAAACCATCCACACTTAGTATAATATAGGCATAATTCGTATAACAAAAATACTCAATTTATTGTTGAACACATCTCAAACTAACTCACAATTCTAAATCTAACCCTACATCAAAATTAACCAAAAATCAAATAGCAAGAGTTATGAACAAATACCACACGAATACTGGGTACAACGAGGATGAGATTTGAGCCACTAGGATTTCGGAGTGTGGAGAGATAGAGGAAGAAGAAACTGAGATAGCGAGTGTGGTATTAAGTGAATCCCAATCGACACTCGCTATCTCAGTTAGCGACCCTAGTGAAAACATGGTTGCTAGCTGAGATAACGAGTGTATACTTGGCTTTTTCATGGATGCTAACTGAGATAACGAGTGTATACTTGGCTTTTTTCTTCAGGTTTTTTCCTAAGTAGTGAAACCTGAAGAAAAAAGCCAATTACACACTCGCTAACTCAGTTAGCGACCATTTTTTCACTAGGGTCGCTAACTGAGTTAGCGAGTGGGTCGTTTTGGTAAATACTTTCGAAAGTGGGTCAGTTTGGTAAATACTTTCAAAAGTGGGTCATTTTGGTTAAAAATTCTAGCATCCTGGGATGTCATCCGGGTCGGGTCAGCCCGCGACCCGCCCAATTCGACCCGACCTGCCTTGGCCCGGTTCGGGTTCGGGTCGGACCCGTTATCCCAACCTGGGTCGGAAAATTTTCAATACCAACCCGCTCAACTCGGCCCGTCAATCCGCAAACCCGATCAAACCCGCCCGAACCCGTGACTCGCAGGTTTGTGGATTCGACCCATTTGATTTTTTTTGTGATTTTTTTGAATATTTTTTTTGCGTGCCAAATATATGTATATATATATATATGTATACATATATTGAAAATATATATGTATATATATAGGCATATATGCATATAGATGTACTCTAAAATTTATCAAAAA